>CM052813.1:76490641-76551586 GCA_028533885.1 Nasua narica | reverse complement strand
GCTGAGCCTATGAGTGTGAGTTGATGGGTGGAGTGTGTGAGTGTGAGTAGATGTGCGTGGACGAGCACACAAGCGTGAGTAGATGTCTGTGCGTGCGTATGGGTGTGGGGCTGAGCCTATGAGTGTGAGTTGATGGGTGGAGTGTGTGAGTGTGAGTAGATGTGCATGGACGAGCACACAAGCGTGAGTAGATGTCTGTGCGTGCGTATGGGTGTGGGGCTGAGCATATGAGTGTGAGTTGATGGGTGGAGTGTGTGAGTGTGAGTAGATGTGCGTGGACGAGCACACAAGCGTGAGTAGATGTCTGTGCGTGTGTATGGGTGTGGGGCTGAGCATATGAGTGTGAGTTGATGTGTGTGGATGTGAGCGTGAGGTTCCGGCGGCTAAGGGTCCCAGGCAGAGCTCAGCAAGGTCATGGGGCCAACCAGAGGGCCGCGCACGCGAGTGCTCAGCAAAGGGGAGCTGCCCCCACACCCCAGCCCACGATGCTTCCCGGCCCTCCCGCTTTGTCTGAGCCCGGACTGAGCCCCTCGCCCGCCCCTGGGCTCCGCTGACACACGCAACACATCAGCCAAGCCGCCACCTCCAGTCATGGAACAGCGTATCCCCCACAGCCCCCACCCTGTCCCAGATTCCTTCCCCAGTGGTCTTGGGGTTCTGCCAGCCCCGTCCAGCCAGCTCCCCCAGACTCCCTCCCCACGCTGGTTTCCTGTCACCCGCCGGGACAGAGACCCCGCCCCATCTAGCGGTCCTGACAGGCCAGTGATGGTGACAAAACCCCAGGGAGCTGAGCTTCTTGGGGGTGACAGCCCACAACTGGCCTCCTCTGCTGAGGGGCTCAGGGTCCCCACCCCCACCTCGCTTCAGAGTCATCTCTTGGTCCTCCCCGAAGTGCTGTCACCCAGGGCTGGGAAGAGGCAATTCCATGGCTGGGTGGAGCTCGTGTAAAGGAATTTATGCTCCGACCTTGGACACACATGGATGCGCCATCCAGTCATTTAGCAGCTGTGTGTCTTTGGGCAAAACAGTTAACCTCTCTGAGCATCAATTTTCTAATCTGAAAACTAGGGATACGGTCCCATAACCCCTAACTCAAACTGCTTAGCTGTGGATGTGTTTTGGAATTCAGAATTTTTCAGCATTTAGAGAGATGATGTAGTCCTTATACCATGGCTTGTGTTAACACCCCCAGCTGGGTTTGCCCCCCCAGGCTGTACTTAAATGAGATTTCAGTAGCAAAACGTATGAATATTCACTCTAACTAGGATAAACAAGGTCTATAAATAGCCTCCGGGTCGGGTGTAGCAGCCAAAATGAGTTACAAAAACACTTAAATTTTCAAAGTTTGGGGAGATTTCAAACCCACAGACAAGGGAGTGTGAACGGGTGGACCTTCCCCCCCAAAAGGACTGTAGGCAACAGATAAGATGCCAAGCTCAGGGCCTGGCACATCTTGGGGCCCAGGGAGAACCTGGATCCGGCTGGACTGGAAGGGGAAGGGCATATTCCCACTTCCAAATGGGAGCGAAGGGCTGGGTCCAGACTCAGGATGCTGAGCCCAGGGGTCTGAGGGGCAGAGGGGAGGGAGGGGCGGGCGGGGCAGGGCAGCCAAGCCCTCAAGCCCAGTTACCCAACAGCAAGCTTCGCTACTGCTCATGGGCTAAGCCCTCCCGGAGTGAAAGCCTTGTCTCTCAGCCCCGAGAACACACCCAGGACTGCACACAGCCCCAGGGATTCATGAGGCCCCAGAGTCGACCAGACGACCCATGATTAAGAACTCCTGCCCCAGAGGACCGACTAGTCCACCCCTGAGTGGCTCCCCCTTTTCCCCACAAAGCTCTGGGTCTAGGAGAGACCAGCCCCATTGCAGGGCACGATCCTCATATCCAGACCCACTGCTCTGTAAAGGGCTCCGGGGACGCTTCCCGCCCCTGCCAGCCCCCAGGGGGCACCCATCCGTCCACCCTTCCAGTTACCCGGGGATGGGGCGGGGGTGGGGGGCACAGGCCACGTTCGGCGCGCGGCACCCGCGACGAGCTGCGGTCAGGGGACCAGGCGGCACTTACCCAGGCGGAGGGTGATGTTGACCGAGGTGGGGTACTGCACGCCGAAGGCCATGGACGGGCTCTGCCACCAGGTGCTGTCGTCCTGGCTGTGGAAGTCGGTGAGGTAGGCGGCGTCGTGGCTGCGCCGGGGGTCGGCGGCGTCGCAGCGCTGGCACTGCGCCCCCGCGCCCGGCGCGCCCACGTGCGGGCAGAAGTCCTCGGGCGGGCGGCCGCACGTGTGCGAAGCCTCGGCGCGCCGGCCGAACGCCGCGTTCTCGAACACCGGCAGGCAGCGCTGTGGCCGCCCCGCGTCGTCGTAGCACGCGCCCATGCCCGCGCCGGCCGCCCGCGGCGCCAGCAGCGCCAGACCCAGCAGGAGCGCCGCCGCCGCCATGGCCCCCCGGCACCGACACCCTCGCGCGCCCGGCTCTGCCCCGGCCCGCGGCGCAGCGGTGGGCGCGGACCCTCCTCCCCCGTCCCTCCCCCGTCCCTCCCCCGTCCGTCCCCGCCCCTCCCCCGGAGGGCGGGGCCCGGGGCGGGGCGGGGCGGGGCGGGGCCGGCGGCGCCCCCACCTCGCGGCCGCGCGGTCCCTGGGCGCTCACCCCCACCTGCTGGACGTGCCCGGGAGTGCCTCGGGGCCCGGCGGCGGGAGCCTGGCCGCTGGAGCCTCAGCGTCCTCATCTGTAAAATGGGATGCGGGGTCATTTGCACTCTGTGGGGTGTCGGTGGCTGCTCAGAAGGTGGGAACGGCTCGTTGGGGTCTTGCCAGGCCTGAGGGAGAGGGTCTTTCTGCCTGGTGTTTCCCGTGGCAACAAAGTCACCCAAGGCAGATTCGTGGGATGGCTCCTCGCCTTTCTGCCTCCCCATTAACTCTGAACAGTCCTCCCACTGCTGACTTCTGTCTGTGATATTTGTGACCAAGGGTACCTGGTCTTGTCACAGTGTCCCCTCAAAGAGGCCTTCCCTACCCACCCCCTATCACCCCTGTTCCCCCGCTCCCAGCTTTCATTTACTCTCCATTCCCTAAAATTGGTAAATCGAGGGAGAAAAGCCATATGCTTAGATCAATAGATGCCAGGGAAACACTTGATGAAATCTAGCAGCCCTTCCAGAAAACTCTAAGGAAAATGGAAATAACTGGTCTGACATGCAAAGGACGGTTTTTCAGCTGCAGCCTCTGCAGCGAGGGTCCCAGATGCAAACTAGGTCCTGCCAGCTGGAGGCCCTCGCTTGCAGTTTGGAAAGCAGAAGTGGAAGGAGGACGTTTCCTGCAGCAGCGTGCTTTTGGTATTCCGCTCTGCAGGGGCGGAGAGGCCTTTGTGGGGCGGTGGTGGCAGCAGTGGAGTCTTGACTCCTATTTCTGGCCCCTAGATATGCAGTGGGGACGAGCTCCCAGAGCCTCCGGTGGTGGCAGCTCCCCAGGTGGGTCAGTTCTGCAGTGTCCTAGCTCTCACCCCTTCCAGTCCTTCCAGCCGTCCCCTGAGCACTTCATTCCCTGCATTCAATCCTTCCTGTTGGACATAGCTAAGCACCTGCCAAGGGCTTGGCCCAGAGCCCAGCGTGGAGTGAGTGTGCGGTAAATTGCTGTTACTTCAGTGAAGACGAGATCCTGCCCCCGGGAGCCCTCCGTCTGGTTGGAGAGGGAGGTCATGCATGCCCGAGAAACAGCATGCGATGATGTTCCAAGGCTTGTTCTCGCCTGGTTCATGAGACAGGTGTGGCGTCTGTTCCCTAGCAAACGCACAACTCTGCCCACTGTGCCTCCGGCACTGTGCTGGGGCAGGGAAACCTCCCTCCCACTGCATCTCTACGCCCAGATGTCCACGGACGTCTTGGGGCTTGGGGGTGGGGGTGGGTGGGTGATGGCTAGCTCTGCCTAGAGTTGGAATGTTCTTTCCAGAAGAAGCGACACGTAGAGAGTCATAAAGGATGAGCAGGGGGAAGGGGAGGAGGCCCAGCATGTGCAAAGGCTCAGAGGTGACTGGGGAGGACAGATGTGCTGTGTGTTTGCGGCTCAGGGCAGGGGGTTGGTCCTGGGGGCTGAGGCTGGATCATGACATGGGGTGCGGGGCACCTCAGGGATGAGCTGGGGATTCAGCTTGCAGAGGGTCTGCGGGAGCTGAGGTTTTGTGGGGACAGGGACTTCATGTGGTTCACCCTGGTGTCCCCAGGACCTGTGCTGAGTAGTTCGGGGAATGTCTGGGGGCTGAGCAGGAACAACACACCTGGGAAAGCCTGATCCGACAGGGAGTGGGCAGGAGATGATGGCTTCTTCGAAAGGTGCCAGCTGAGTGTTCAGCGACCTTGCCCACCTCCTGGACAGCAGACAGCCATCCTGCCTCTGCTGGCGACCTCAGTCCCACTCTCCTCCCGGGTTCCCACTTGCCTCCTGCTTTTCCAGTTTCTCCCGCTTCAGCTCCGGATCCAGCTGTTCATGTTCACCCAGGTTCCACCACCAGGTGGCGACATTGGCCACATTACGGGACTGGCCTCTCTCGCCCCCTGGCGGCCAGGGACGCATTGGGCAGAGGTCCCCGTGCAGCTGGTGGCCCAGGGACAGGAATAAAGTCACTGAGTTCTGGGCATGGGCTGTACAAATGGGGAAACTGAGTCCCAGAGAGGGGAAGTGGTTTGCTGAAAATACGTGCACAGCAGGACATGACCAGGTCCCTCCCATCCCAGAATGGGAGTCAGGGAAGGACTGGGATCTACAGATGCTGGGAACCCAAGTGTGGCCCCCTAAGCATGGGGTGTCTGTGCACCCACAAAGTCTCAGGATAACTGCCAAAATCTGCATGACAAAGAACACCTCTGTGACCGCAGGAAAGGGACCTGGAATGAGCAGAACTGTGGACATGACCATCTGGGACACTGGGCAACAAGAGGCCAACCATCGAGAAGGCTCCACCTGTTCCCTCCCAGCAGGACTCACCACGATCCCAGTAAAGGCAGCTGTGCCCTGCCCCCCGGGGCCCCTCTGCACACACATGACAGCAACCTGGTCTTTGCAGCCCACGGGAGCTATGGACCACCTAGCCTCAGTTTCCCTGCAGCCTAGAGCTTGAAGGCCCAATCCTACAATCTGCCCACGGTCCTAATCCATTGTCCTAGTGGTGGCAGGAAGCCCGGGAAGGCTCTTCAGCAGCAGAGCCGTTGTCAGTTTTCTCCAGGAAGATGGACGGAGATGGAATCCAGGGGGCCAGCATGGAGGTGGCGTGGGAGGAGGGGCCAGTATCTGTGTGTGGCTGATGGGGGTGGGTATGCCTATGCTGGGGACCTGCAGAATCTCTGCAGAGGCCTGGCCTCCTGCTTGGGGCTCTGAGCAGAGGTGGCAGACTGCCCTCCCTGCAGCCCACCTACCAAGGGTTAAAACCTTCCAGGCAGAGAAAGGAAGGAGAAGAGCCCTGTCCTGATTTGCTTAATGAACGCTAATTAAAAAGACAGAAGACAGCAGATTCCTTCAGGACAAAGATGAAAGGCCTGTTAATTAAATCTGGGGAGATGGGGCCAGGACCCCGCTGATCCCACCTGACAGCCTCACAGCCTCCTTGGAGCCCAGGGTTGGGACACTAGCAGAAAGGGAAAAGCAGCCCCCTTCCCCGACCTTGAGGCCCAGCCCTAGTGGGCCCTGCCCCTCTGGGGTGCCTATTTTACCTTTCTGGACAGCAAGAGCATTGGCCTCGGTGGTTTCCCGTGATGCCCTGTCTCGCTCCAAGGCCCCGCAAGTCTGTGCTCTCTCTGTGCCTGCCTGGGCCTCGGTCTTCCCTTCTGTTAAGTGGGGAGACTCTACCTGCTCAGCAGTGAGACAGACAAGGCACGAGGTCAGAACTGGGGTCTGCCAAGGCTATATGGGAACCAGGAAGTTTAGTGACTGGCTACAGCCGGTCCCCCAGGACCCTGCTGCCAGGCCCAAGCCCGCGTGTCTGCGCCGTGATCAACCTCCAGGGCACCGCCTGGTACCTCTGAACAAGGACAAGGTGGCCTTCACAGAGGCTTCCTGGGAGCCGGGCCCGGGCTGAGTGCACCACTTGCACGGGTAAGTGTAGGCAGCGGGTTGTCCCACTCACGGGGCTACCCAAGGGATTAGGAAGACGGACAGTAACCCAGGAAACAAACCGATGAATTAGGCAGTGACAGGTCCCTGATAAGAGCCACAAGGGTAACAACAGATAAGGGGACAGGATGAACTCTGAGAGGGGGATGAGTTTATTGGGGCAATCAGGGAAGGCTTCTCGGAAGAGGTGACAGATCAGTGGAGACTGGCAAGATGGGATGGGAGGCGGGGTGGGGAGGGAGGGCTCCCGCTGATGGGAGGTGACAGGGGGCCCCTCGGCTGTCGCCCTCACAAAGCATCCTCTCCCTGGAGTTAACAAGTTCAGACAGGCCGAGGGACACGGCTGGCCTCGGGCATGTCACCGCCGAGTCCAGCAACTGTCTCACGACCCTGCCCCCCACACTGTGCCCAGCCAGGGCCCCGCATGAGTCAGCCCTAGGTCCCCTTCAAATGGAGGGGGGAGGAATGCCCTCCTTCTGGGTGGTCCGGGGACCAGAGGCTGGGCTGGAGAGGAAGCTCAGTGGACAGACATTTGCTGGGTCCACCGGCCACGCCCTGGGGACGGGGTGATGAGTGATGGCAAAACCGTCCCTGTGTTTTCGGGACCCAGATGATAAATCGGTGATTATAACACAGGACAGCCAGTTGAAGCCCTGGGTCGGAGAAACCAGGGAAGGCTTTCTGGAGGAGGCGGGGTCTCAGCTGAGAGCTAGAAAGGAGATGGGGAAACGGGGGTGGGGATGAGCGTTCCAGGAGACGGAGCAGAGTATGAAAGGCGCAGAGGCAACACTGTGAAGACCTGAGGGATGTTCAGTGTGGCTGCAGGTGGGAGTTTGAGGAGAGGCAAGGTGGGGTGGCCGAGGTGGGAGCTGGGGGTTGGCGGAAGAGCCCACGCCTCACCCGGGGGCCGCGGGCACCGTGGGGAGGTCTCGACAGAGATCACACGGAGGAGGTTTGGTTCTGGAAGGTCCTCCCTGGCTGCTGCAGGCCGTGTGGCATGGGCTGCGGGGGTGGCCATGGAAGCGCAAGGGATCTGGAAGCTTCTATAGGCGGCAGGGAGAGAGGGTGGTGGCCTGGATAGGAGCAGGGGGCGGACACTCCCTGGCTATACCTTGCAGGAGAACCAGCAGTTGGGCTGGGACGGGGAGCGGGGAGCGGCGGTCTCGGGCTGGGGAGGAGTGCCATCCTGAGACGGGCACAGACTGAGAAACAGGCCCAGGGAGATGGGAAGGTTAATTTTAAGTGCTCAAAGTATGCGTCCACAAGGTCACCTGAGAGAGGCGTCTGAGAGGCCAGAATCTTCTCCCTGCTTGTCCCCTGCCTCGCTATGTGTCCTTGAGCAAGGCCCTTCCCCTCTCTGGGCCTCAAGATTCCCACCTGTATCCTGCCTAAAAGGTGGCCTCGAGGGGCCTCTGAGCCCCGTCTGGAGTGGCTTTCCCTCTCCATAACCACCCCCAGGGGTCCAGGCTGCCCCCTCCCCAGTGAGAGACTCTCTAGACCCAGCCTCTGGCCCTTACCAGGTAAGGGAACTGGTTCCCACTTCCTCTGGTCACCCACGGTCCGGGGCGGCGACGTGTGGGTCTGGGACTCCCTGAGGAAATGCCCACGGCCAGGTCCGCGCACACCGGCCTGCGGCGTCCAGACTCCGGGGAGGCCAGGGCCGCGGACCCCACCCTGTGGGGAGATTAAACATCCGCACTGCCTCCCAGTAAGGTTTCTTGTCTGTCTGCCCCCACCGCAGACCAGGGACTCCTTAAGGGAAGGCAGGGAGGGGTCGGACTCCTACCCTGGGCAGGTGGCAAAGTGGGTGGTCACAGAAGGTCTAGTGAATGAATGAAGGATGATGAAGGAGTGAGAAATGACTATGTAAAGAGCGCAGAAGGAGCGCACCTGCTGCCCTCTCCCCCTGGCCCCTCGGTTCCGGCCACGCCGGCCTCCTTCCCACAAACGGAGCTCGTTCCCACCACAGGGTGTTTGTACCTGCCATTCCTTGCGCCTGGAGTACTGTTCCCGGAGATCCAGGCATCCCTCCCCCCCCCCCAGTGTCCCTGCGCGGAGAGGCCCCCCAGACCTTCCCCTGTGCTTCCCGCCTAGGCGCACTGTGTTGCTTTCCTCCCTAACCTTCGCCACGCCGGCGTATTTACACTTGCTTGTTTCTCTGTGGTCTGTCTCCGCCATCAGACTGTGAGCTCCCTGACGGTGGGGGCTGTGCTGCCCTCCGCCCCCCGGCTCCGTGCCCAGCAGGTACACGTGTGGTACCCATAGGGCGCAAGGCAGCAGAGCCGGGCCCAGGGTCCCTCGGCAGAACGACGGGCTCTGTGTAGATACTGGTCCCCACCAGGGGCTCCCACTGCAGGGAAGCTGTCCTCAAACAGTAATCTCATTTCTGAGCTCTTTTTGCTGAGGACAAGGAAACAGCAATTGTAAGTCAGCAGGAGAATCCGGCCAGGATGGGGAAGGCCCAGGAAAGCAACGCTGTCCTCCAGCTGCCCTAGGGATTCTGAATCAGTGCCATGAGTACCACTAGGACCATGTTGGGACCCCCAAGCCTGAGATGGACCCTGTCCATCCCCAGGGCCTGGCACGACCCTGCAGGGGCTCCCACAGCCCTTGGATAAAGGCAGCCTCTCAGGCTTCAGCTCCTCAAATCCCAGAACTCCTGCCTCATCGGTCTGCCTCTTTCAGACACTCAGATATGCCAGGTCCCGTCCCACCCCAGGACCTTTGCACCTGCCAGTCCCTCCACCTGAAATGCTCTCTGCCTCATCTCACTGGCTTGATTCTTGCTCCTCCACTTGGCCTCAGGGTCAGGATAATGTCGGTTCCTAAGGAAGCCCTCCCTGGGGCTCTGTCCCTGATTTCATGGCACTTCTAATTCTCATTATTAGTTTCCTGTCCTTCATTCCCACTAGAATGCCAAGCCCAGAGGATAAGAATCCTACGGTTGCCTGCTCTGTCCCTGACACACACCCTAGGCAGGATACACACCAGATGGCCCCTAAATGGTGTGGAGCGAGAGAATAAGAGAGTGAGTGAGGGGAAGAAATCGGGGGGAGGGAAGGAGGGAGCGTGGATAGAAAGTAGGCAAGAAATGAGGAGACAGAAGCTGGCTGTGAGGCCCAGGCTCCGCTGGGTTCTCTCTCCCGGCATGCTGGCGCTTTAAGGGGGTGAAGGCCAAGGGCAGGGAAGGAGCTGGCAGGCCCGAGACAGTGATCTACTAGTGCGCCTCGCCCTTCACGTGGCTTTATTTTGAAAACGTGAACTTTACAAATGTCAGGAAAAGGTGGGATTCTCAGCCTGGGACCGCCAAGAAGCCGATTAGCATTCCCAGTGCCGGTGCTAATGGGGCTGTACCCGGGCTGTGGGAAATTTATGCCGCCTGCTGGGGCCGATGCAGAGGCCAAGGCAGGAGCGTCTAAAAGATAAAACGGCAAGGCTGCCAAATCTATGCCTCCCCCAGGAGGACCTGGGGCCACCGTGGGGATGCCCAGACAGGGAGGCGGGTAGGGTAACCCCTATGGATGGTGAAGGCCCGGGGGGCCGGGCAGGGTTAGAGGCCCCCCGGGTGCTGCACCCTGGGAGGGGTGACCCCTCGGCCTCCCTCCAGGGCCCAGGCCCTATCCCTGAGCGCCGGACTATGAAGTTCATTCCGAGTCCTCGTAACGGGGCCCAGTTAGGGAGGGACACGAGGCCGCTGGCGCACAGACCGAGAGCCCGGGAAGCAAGGTCACTCAGCGGGGAGGGTCAGGCCGGACTTGAATTCGGTTCTCTCGGACTATCAGCAGCCTCCTCACCTGGCCTGATCCCGCATCCCCCAATTTCTAGAACAAACCGCATTTGGGATGGCCCGCGGCATCAGGGTCCAATTAGAGTTCCTTCCAGGAGCATCTGGGGAGTTCTGTGTGGGCCGCGGAGCACTGACACACACTGTTCCCTCTGCCGGAGCGCCCTTCCCGCCACAGCCCGAGAGCAGCCTGTCCCATAGCGCATTGTCTGTGCTCAGCCCCAGCGGGGACATTTGTCTCCTTCACGGACGTATTCTTTACAAATCACCTTTCGTGCAACGCTGTGTCTTAGGGGTGTGCTGGGAGCGGTTAGGCTTCCGTTTGGACCTGAGTGTGGGTTGTGAGCGTATAGTCTGTACGGTGTGTGTATGGGGGCGGATGGGCGACACCGAGGCTGGGAGCGCCGGCCGGCTGGTGGGGCCGGTCCCCGAGGGGCCCAGGAAGAAGCGCTCTAGGCCATTCCAGTCGTGGGGTGCAGGAGCCCCCGTGGGGCGGCCACAGGTCCGCCGGAAGCGGGTCTCCAGGGCTCTCCAGCTGTGTCCTCCCACAGGCGGGGGTCCTGCCCCTCAGAAGACGCTGAGGCCTGGGCCAGTGCTGGGGATCAGTGACAACTCCGGGACCCAGCGACCGAGACCTCCTGTCGCCCCCAGAACCGGGCTCTGCTGAGAGCAGGGATTCCGTGCTCCCTAAGCGCCCAGACAGCACGGTGCCCGGAGGGGCTGCCGGCCCTGCGCCCCGAGCCGTGTGTGTGCCAGGCCCTGTTCCATCCTCGGAGCACCCGCCACCCCCACGCTCAGAGGAGGAGGCCAGGTTGGGGGACGGGGGACTCGCCCAGGCGCCAGAGCTCCGAGGTGCAGGCGCTTAGTTTCGAGAACGTGGTTCGACTCCAAAGCAGAGGCGAGGCTTGGCCATTCGGCACGGGGTTCCCGTGGGAGCACCCGGCCGCGGAGCACAGGTCATGAGTCTGCCGTGTTGTCCGGACGCAGAAGAGCGAGGACCCTGGGCCTCCCGGGTCCCCCGTGGGCAAGCGGCAAGAGGCTCGGGCTCGGGTCCCGGGGAGGGATGCCATGGCCTGGCGGTTGGCAGAGGGCGGCCAGGGCCGCCTGCCAGACGGAGGCCCCTCAATAATGGGGAGTGACCGGCACGTCTGCTCCCTGTCCCAGCCGGGGGACAGGCTCTGTGCCTTCATAACGCGTGATCGATGGGCCTAATATGGGACCGGAGATGGCGGGCTGGCAGCCCCGGCCCGGCCTGCCGGCTGCCATTTGCCCATATATTTATTTATTTATGCATTCTCCTCCGTGGCAAAAACCCAAAGACAATAAAAGAAATTGAATTGCATATCAGATGGGACATCAGAGGGAGATACGACCATAAATCGCGTCGTATTTATTCCATAAATATCAGCGCCTCCCGAATAGCCAGTGCCCGTGATGAAGTTATAATCAGGAATCTGGTCCCAGGATGCTCACCACCGGCCCCTCCCCCGCGAGTCAACTAGGCTGGGCCCCCCAAATAAATAACCGCTTCCTCAGACCACCTGCCCCCGCCGACGCAGGCATCTGCTCACCCGGGCTGCCTCCTCCTGGAGCAAGGAGCGGGGTCTCGACACACGGGCAGGGGGCGGCTGGCACTCTGGTGTCCCCAGGCGCGGAGGGAAGTCACCTTCTCCAGCCCCTGTGCCCCCACCTGGCTGCCTACACCCCCCACCAGCACCTGGTTGGAGCCAACATTCTTCCTCTCTTTGTCTTTTTTTTTTCCCTCTCTTTCTCTCTATGCCAGTTTTTCCCCCCCTTGAAGTATAATTTACGTTCAGTAAAATGCACAAATTAGTATATGGCTTGTGTCCCCTCGTGCCCCCTCCCTGTCGCTGGCGCCCCTCTAGAGGAAGCTGCTCTGCTATCCCCTGAGGTTGCTTTGCAGGTTCTAGAATTTCAGGAAAATGCAGTCATATAACCTGGGCTCTTGGATGCCTGTTTCTCGTTTGCTTGACCTCGACGCCCAGGAGAGCCGCCCACGTCATCGTGCGTATTGGGGGTTCGTCCTTTCTCCTTGCTGTGTGGTATTCCACGGGCGTCCATACCCCAATCTGTTCATCCATTCTCCCATGGGTGGGCGTCTGGGCTGTTTCTAAGCTGCTGCGAGTGTCCTTGCAGCAGTGTGTCTTTCCGTGGATATAAAAACCTTTTCCGGAGTATGTGGCTGGGCGTGGAATTGGAGGGTCCTGGGGTGGAGGTAGTTTGGAGGGAAGTGTCAAGCACATCTCCGAAGAGGCTGCGTCAGTTTTATATGTCCCCAGCGACGTGCGAGAGTCCCGGTTGTTCCAGGTTTGTGTCGACACTTGGCTTTGTCTTGTCTTTAATTTTGGCCATTCTGCTGGCTTTGTCCTGAGATCTCTTTGTGGTTTTATTTTTATTTTTTAAGATTTTATTTATTTATTTGACAGACAGAGAGTGGGCACAAGCAGGGGGCAGCAGCAGAGGGAGAGGGAGAAGGAGAAGCCGGCTCCCCGCTGAGCAGGGAGCCCAACTCGGGGCTCGATTCTAAGACTCTGAGCTGAAGGCAGACGCTTCACCGACTGAGCCACCCAGGCGCCCCCTCTTGGTGGTTTTAATTTGTTATCTCCACCACCAACTGTTCTCCAGACGACTGCATTGGCCTCTCCCGCCCGCCCCACCAAGGTCCCTGGCTGGCCCCTGTCCCCTGCAGGACCCCTGCATCCAGCAGCCAGAGGGACCCTGCTGTCCAGTCAAGACCTACCTCTGATCGAAACCCTCCCGTAGCTTCCAGTCAGCTGAGAGTGAAAGCTGAGGCCCTGATGGGCTCACCCCCAGCTCACCGGCTCCATGCGGTGCCCCTCGTCCTGCCTCCCGACACCCGGTGTCGCCTTCTCAGGGCCCCCTGCCTGCCTCCTCCCTGCGTCTTGTGTCTCCCCAGCACTCTCAGCACTTGTCATCTGTCCCCTCCCTGATGTCAGCTCTCAGGGCTGGCCCTGGGTTTGGTTCACGGCTGCAGCCCTGGGGCCTCGATCAGGGCCTGGCCCGGAACACGGGCTCCACCAGTGTCGGCTGAACGACTGAAATGAGTCCGTGGCGGGTAACGTGGCATTTGGACAGGACCACTTTTGAAAAGCAGAGGTGGAATTGACATACCGGAGAATTAAGCGTTTGCAAGCGTGGACGCTGGTGGCGCACTTTGCGTCCGCATTGCTGTGCCTCCACCGTCCGCGTCTTGTTCCAAATGATGGCTTGGTTGGCCGCGGCTTCACCAGCCTCCGGTGAGGCCTTCGTAGTCTCCCTTTCTCTCTTAACAGCTGAGCACCTCTGAGTTTCTTTCTAGCAGCCCCCCCAGCCCTCAGTCGGCCTGTGTCCCTGAACTTCTCTTCTCCAGTGTTTACAGACTGTCAGACTACCCACGTGTCCCTCCGCGATGGTTGGCTGATGGCTGGCGGGGGCTCCCTCCAAGCTGAGTGCCGGGCACCCCTCTCCGGGCGGGATGGAGAGGTCGGGGGTGGGGGATGGGAAGCGGCCTGTTGGGCTCCCCTCCCCCACCCCCACCCCCACCCACTAGCCCCTCTGCCTGGGCCCTCGGGTCCCCTGGAGGTGGGACAGACCCGGGCAAACCTCAGCTCTGCCATCCCACGCCGCTGCCGTCTCCCCCGTGCCCCTGGGCCTCCCTCCTCAACCTGGAAGAATCTTTCCTTTGGCTAATCACTGGAGCAGGGGAGGAAGACCCAATTTATTTAGCAGCAAGTAAAGAGCTGCCATGATTAAGCCGGGGGTGGGGGCGGGGGGCGGGGGGGAGAAAGTTTAAAGGAGGAAAAATACCTTGGGTAATGCCATCTCCTGCGTCTTTATATTCAGAAATGGATCGTTCTGGACGCGGGCAGAAGGCCTGATTTAATATCCTCGTGGAAAATACTGCACCTGATCCAATTACCACGGGAATCTTGATACAGTCAGCAGTCAAGATGAAAGATTCAGAGGCGCTCACCACGGGAGTAAACACAGAGACCGAATTACCCCGACTCCTCTGGGGGCAGATAAGCGGCTCGGGTCGCGGTGAGGGCAACTCAGGCCAGGCTGGGGGGCTCGACTGAGGCCAGCGTGCTGCTGTCTGTGGCCAGGCCACGCTGATCTGTCCCAAAGCAGCCTGCCTCGCTGCCCTCCAGCCTGGGGGAGCCCTGGGGTCGGGACCCCCGCGTGGCAGGCCAGGGACCACGCGGAGAGGCGTCCCCACACTGGGGCCGCCGGGCCCTGGAGGTCCTCCTTGATGCCCAGCCCCTCCCCCACCACCCTTGTCACGGGCCTGCGGCTTCTGTCCTGTGCCGGCCGCACAGCCTTGGACGAGGCTCGAGCTCGGGGGACTGACCCCAACCACATCCCGGAGGGCATGGGCAGATCCAGCAAGACGCAGACGGACAGGAGGGTGATAAGGAGCCAAAGTTCCAGGGCCAGGTTCTGCAGGGCCAAGCCCCAGCGCTGCGTCTCGGTGGCCTCATCTGTGAAATGGGTCGTTATGGCAATTACACCTGTAACATCTACGTCCCTGGCATTTAAGGAGCCCGGAAGCAGTGTTACCTTGCTTGGGACCTCCGCCACTTCCTGCACATCGCTGGAGTTCCTCGCGTCAACCCCCTGGAATCGGGAGCAGCTTCAAGCAGACCTGTGGGTCACAGCCCGGGTCAAAGCCCCAGGCGCTTCCCGCCGGAACCAGAGATTGGCCAATCACCACAAACCCGAGACTACAGCACCTCCAGGACCCAGCTCTGGGGAAGGTTCCCCCACTCCGCCGGGGGGTAAGCAGGTATGTTTCGAATGGGGCCAGGGGTATGGCCTCGCCGAGGGGACTCACTCCCTGGGGTGGCTTCCGTGCGCAGAGAAGATTACCCAGATAATAACTCTGATTTTTAAACACCGACCTTTGATTCATGAGTGTCACACGTGCCCCAATGCCGTTCTTTCTTGACCCTTCGAGTTCGCTCGACGTAGCTCACCGTCCTATTTCTATTTACGTGTTTATGAACTTAGCACATTCGAACAACCCCCTTTCAAGGCCGTCGGATTACCGTTCAGTCCCATTTATAAAACCAGTCAATCAAGCGCCTTTAAACGCTTGAAAGCACGTGAATACAGCGGACGCATTGCATTCCGTTTCTTCTGCAGGAGGACCGGCCTCTCTCGTCACAGGCCGAGGCACACATCGGTGCGGGGCATTTTACAAACGCGAGCGTCCCAGCACTGCTTCCCAACTTCCTAACGGCAGCTCAAAACTCCAAGTCCAAATCAAGCGTGCACTTCCCTGTTTTCAACTCCAACCTCGAGGCTGGGCTAGTCCTCTACCATCAGCCAGATACTCCCGAACCTTCCAAATGCTGAACCCTGCACCCACTTCAGACAGAGATAGCAATGGTACTGTTTCGAGTCTCTTAAATGTGTCTGTTCTTCATTCTAAGCCTTCTTGGGGCCAAAAGATGCTTACCTGGTTGGGGAGCGGTTTTGCCATACCCAGGAGCTTGGGGGCTGCCTTCTCAGCTGGCCGAAAGTCTTAAGGACCTCCGTGGTCTGGCGGGGTGCCCACCTTCCCGGCCATTGCCCCCAGAGGCTGGACCCAGTGCTGGACTCCCAGGAGACCCCCGGGCTGGCCGGGATGCCCCCCTCGGTCCTCATTCTTCTCTCTGCTCACACCCCCCCACACCCCAGTTGATTGGATTCAACTAATCAGTTTACAGATTTATTCTCTTCGGAACAATTCATATTCCTCCTCTCAGTTAGGACCTCGGCCACGGAGGACACTTAATGACGGATAATTGGATTCCCCGGGCCTCCCAGGGCTTTTGTCACACTTCTGAGGTCACCTCAAGGACGGACGTGGGGTGGAGAAGGCAGATGGGGTGGAGGCGCGGCGGCCACCCCGGAGGAGACACGAATAGGGGTGGCCGGGAAGAGCGTGGTCTCTCTGAGGGCGCCAGGGCCAGCCGGCTGCTCTAGTCTCCCCAGCTTTGCAGAAGCCACACAAAGCTGGGACAGCTCGAAGACGCAGGGCGGGGAGGCCCTGGGGCTTCGGATCACCCCAGCCTGGAAGAGACTCGTGCAGCCTTGCCTTCCCTGCGGAGCGCTGTGGGGCCACTGATGGCTCTCTGAGCCTCACCTGTTAAACAAACCGCATTGGGAGTCTTAGTGCTTCCTCCTGGGCTCCTCCCCACTCCCTCCCGAGCTCCCCCCTGCAGAGGCTCAGGGGAGGGCGGTGCTGTCCAGGAGGTTGTTGCCGCTCTCTTCTTGATCTCAACAACCCCTTGAAGAGTAACTGTATCTGGTTCAGTACTGGGGCTCAGAGAGGTTAAGTAACTTGCTCAAAGTCACACAGCTTAGGAAGGGTAATGCTGGGATTTGCACTCAGGCCGGTCTGAACCTCAGCGCCCGCCCATGTCTTGCCCCCTGTGCTGTCCCTCCCTAAGGCCATGGGCCCCCAAATGGGGGCTTGAGCCAGACAAGACGGAAGCAGCAGGAGGAGGCGGCCGTGACTGAGATTTTTCCACAGCGGAGAGGATTCCCTTCTATCTCCTATCACTCCCTCCTCAATTATTTCACCACCGGGAACCTGAGAATGGGATCCGCTGTGAGCTGTGAAGACAGATAAAAGCCGCAGCCGGCAACCCAGGCGGCAGCCCCATGGAGGGGGCACTGGGCCTGTCTGGGCGGCCCCCAGGGGAGGGCGGGGTGGGGCGGGGCGGGCTGGGTGGGGGGTCTCCCTCCAGCCTCCCCTCCCTCCCCGCCGGCGCCCACGGTGGCCTGGAGAAGGTTGTCTTGGTAACTTGGGCTGAGCTGCCACTCACCCTCTTGCTCGGATTTCTCTCTCTGTGATGAAAGGCTCATGGAGGAGAGACGAGGCAGAGCTAGCCCAGCACCTGCCTTCCGAGAGGGGCCACCAACTTAATAAGAAATGCTGCTTTTCTGCAGGAAGCCTTAACTGCAGGTGCTTATGATACGGCGGGGGTCCGGGAAGCCAGGCCCGGGGCAGGGGCGAGGGTCTTCCTGAAGCCTGGACCCCGTGGGGAAAGCCGGCGGGTCCTGAACACCCTCCCAGGCTCGGACAGAGTCTCGGAAAGCCCCAAGGTGGGCCTGTGGCTCTGGGGGGCGGGGGGCAGGAGGCTCCTAAGAGGGGGCACAGCCACCCAGTGATTTGCTGAGTGCAGGTCGCTGGTCGGCCTGAGTCCCCTCTGCTCCAGGCTGGGGAGCCTCTTCCTCCCCGGCGCCAGGGGAGTGATGAATGAGGGGGCGAAGAGGGTTGAACGAGGCGGTGCTG
The DNA here is from genome assembly GCA_028533885.1 of Nasua narica. Lineage (NCBI taxonomy): Eukaryota > Metazoa > Chordata > Mammalia > Carnivora > Procyonidae > Nasua > Nasua narica. Next base: position 76,534,397 of record CM052813.1, on the reverse strand, counting down.
TGAAAGCCCTCGGTGCTGGGGGACAGACAGCCCCGTCCAGATAGGCCGACGTCACCCTTATCATGGATGCGGGGGATGGTCACACGCCAGCCGGAACCAGATGTCCGCCCCGAGGGCCCTGCCGGGGGGCGCTGACCAGCTTCTTTTTCCCTGCTTTCTCCTCTTTTTTTTTTAACCAGCTTGCAGACTTGCAAAAGCATCTGCTTGGACTCAGGGAGGAGGGACAGAAGGGAAACTCGCCACGCCCGGCTCTCAGGCAGGAGCGTGCCCCCCTCCTGCTCCACAGATGTGGCCACGTGAGCCCAGGGAGGTGCCGCGACTCGTCCTGGGCCGCCCAGCCCCCTGGGACTTCGCCAGCAGAGGTGGCGGCTCGGGGTCGGGGTGAGAGTCCACGCGCCCCCCCCCCCCCCCCCCGCGCACGGTTCTTTCCTCTGACAGCTCCTCAGCTCTGCCCTCTGCTCCGAGAGACCCTCGGATCCCCCAAAAGGGAGGATGGCCCCAGGGTAAAACAATCCGGAGCCCGTGTGGCCAAGGCTGCATCTCTAGGAAGTGACTGAGTCAGAGGGCAACCCCGTCTTGACACTGGCCATTGCCCGAGACTCCAACCCGCAGCCTGAGTGTCAAAGGCATCATAAGCACAGAGCCGGGGACAAGACCTTGTCCGATGGGAAGGGGTAAGAGGACGGGGCCAGGGAAGGGGCGGGTTCCGGAGACATTTTCTGTCCTTACCATGGTGCAGGAGACCCAGGACGTCCCCGCACAGTCCTCGGTAACGTCGTGTGTTCCCTACCGGTCAAAAGAGAGTTCACTTAGTGAGCACTCACCGCGTCCGGGCTCTACGCTGACGGCATCTGTGGGGGGAAGTTATGTCCATTTTACAGATGAGCTCAGTGAGGCGCAGAGAGGCAGAGACTCTTGCTATCTCAGACGGTTCTTCCAAGGGCAGGAGCCAGTCAAGGATTTCAGGGCGAGTGATTTTATGAACAAGGTGCTCTCCGGAGAAGCCCATCGGGGACAGAGAAGGGATAGAAGGCCGGCAGGGGCGCGGTTTCAGAAGTCCTGGTGTCCGCAGGAGCCCGTGAGGAGTGCTGGGACATAGACTGTGCTTTGGGGCCCATCCCATCCTAACACCTGGAGTGGGGCTCTTGTCCCTGCCCTTCAGCCGGGTCCGCAGACAGACAGCGGGGTCAGGAAAGGGGACCCACGGGACCCGGCCGGGACACCAAGGTCTCCACCACACTTGCTCTAAGTCACGAATCTGGTAAGTGACAGAGTCAGGGTTCAAATTCGGCCGTGCCTCCACCAGGCCCTGGGATCCTACCCGCGGCCCCACACCGCCTCTCCCGGAGCTGGAGCTCTGGCTTCACTCGGGGGGCGGCTCCCCTACTCCCACCCACGTTTCCTGCCCTCTCCCCGGGAAGCCGTGGCGTCGAGGTGACACGGGCATACATTGCACGCTTTCATTATACCACGTGTCATGCCGTGCTCTCCTACACGGGCTCGCCACAGAAAATACAGTGTCTCATGTATTATTTATACATCAGGGCTCCTGGTGGGGGTACGGGGAGGGGGGCAGCCTTGGATAGATGCGCATATGGCCGTGCACACTCGGAAAGTCCCCCGTGCACAGAGGAACAATTAGACACTCCTGACTTAGGGCCCCTCTCCTCGCGTGGCAAGGCAAACAAGCACACACATGAATTGATTTAAAGAAAATGATGTTGTAAATGATGCTACAGGTGGCCGGTGGATGTGAGCCCGGGATGACTGTGGCGTGGGAGGCGGTCGCCCAGATCACACTCCCGGCTTGCGGGCTGAGCGAGCAGACGTGGCGAGCGCGGGCAGCTCTGTGCTGGGCATCAGCTGTCCCTGTCGCATTGTGTCCCCGACGGTCCCCAGAAGGCTCTGTTGGGGGGGAGATCCGGGGAACCCGCTTCCGGGCCCTCTCCAGCCAGACACGGACATGGGACCTGCTCTGGCCCGTGGAACCCGATGGGGCGGGCGGGATGCAGGCCACTCCCGGGCCAGGGCATTGAAATGTGGGTGCGAGACCCTGCACGTGGGCCCCAGAGCCGATGCCGGACGGACGCATAAGGTGAGTGAAGAATGGAGCTCGGCACTAGTGAGCCACTGAGATTTTGGGCTGGACACCAGCCCGTCCTGGCGGTAGGGCAATTCCCCGGGGAAGCAAACAGCCCCGAGGCACGAGGCAACCTGCTCAAGGTCACACTGCCCGGAAGTGGGGCAGCCGGGATGGGACCCAGTCCGCCTCCGTGGGCCTCCAGTGGCTTCTTTCTATCCCCGGAGAAAACCGAGTTTTTCAAAAGACCGTTCTGCCAGCAGGTCCTGTCCGGCTACATCCTAAGCCTTCCTCCAATCTCTGTCCACTCCGCGGAGACCTCCGGGCTCAGGGGCCACTGCCCTGGTCTTACTGGGGCTCCTCCTCCCTCTTCTGCTCCTTGCAAATCCGTTCTCCAAACGGGAGCCAGGTCATCCTTCTGGACACGAGACTTCTTGAATCCCCCACCGTTCGAAGCCCATCGCCGGTTCCCCCAGGGCCCCAAGGACAAGGTCGGGGCGCCACAGGCCTCTGGTGACTTTTGCAAGTCACTGAAGCACTCTCCACTTGGGCCAGGACCCTGTAGCCACACCAGCCCCTCTCAGCCTCTCTGAATGCCACACTCCTACTGCCGGCCTTCTCAAAGTCTGTTCCCACCACCTGGAACACTTGTCCCTGCGATCTTAGCCTGGCTCACTTCCATGGGGTGGGGGTGGGGGGGTCCTGAGCCCAGAGTTGGAATCTAGGAACACACAGCGTATGTACGTGTATGTGTGTATATGTGTGCGTGTGTGTGTGTGTGAGAGAGAGAGAGCCCCCCCTTCCCTCTTACCCCTGCTCTCCTGTATCAGACATGTGTTTGCTTGTTCACTGCCCTCCCCTTCTGGAACATAAGCTCCATACAGACGGGGGCTTTGCCTTGTTACTGTGCGTCCTTAGAGTCTTACCCAGTGCCTGGTGCAAAGGAGGCATTTAGTAAATAGTCACTGATTAAAGGAATAAAAGGATGCTTTGCATTGGTTGACATTCTGAGTGGCCACAAATCTGTGAAGATGTATTTGAATTTCTCTGCCCATCCCAACTGGGACATAGACGGAGCTGCCCCTCCCCTGGGGTCCACACCTGGGCCAAGACCCACCCCCGCTGGATAAGCCTCAGTTTACCCCCTGGGTGCCCACACGACGAGGTTAGTCTTCTTCCCCCGGCACGCCGTGAGGGGGTTCAGACTGGGGCGAACTGCGGAGGGTCCCGGCCGTGGGGGTGGGACCGTGGGATCACCCTGCACATGACGTCATGTCACAGGGAGGGCGACTTCCCAGCCAGAGGGCTGGAGTCGCTCGGCCCGGCGCCGGCTATGGCTGTCACGGGCTGTGGCTGCTCAGAGCGCGGGAGCGGCCGGGGCCAGCAGAGACCTCTCGAAGGCAGGTCTGGCAGCTGCACAAATGGGGAGTGGGCTGTGGACCCGGCTGCCCCTGTGGCTGGGCCCCCAGCGGGCTGCGTGGCCTGGGCAGCCCGAGGCGCTGGCTGCCACCCCGGGCCATCTGCTGGAATTTCAAAGGCAAATGTTCTGAGAAATAATGGGGCTTAATAAGCCGGGCCAATCGATATTCCATTGAAGGGAAAGGAGAAGGAGAGGGAGAGAGGGAACAGCAGGGAGAGAGGGAGTGGGAGGGAGGGACTGACCCAGAGACAGAGCGCGACCTAGAGAGACACAGGCCATCACAGAGAGCCAGAGAGACACTCATGCGCAGAGACACGGAGAAATACACAGAAAGAGGGAAGGGGAGAGGCAGGCACAGAGACGGGTAACGACACAGCCAAATGACGCAGAGGGAGATCATCAGAGGGAGCAAGAGACATAGGGCCCCCTGCCTCCCCCTACCGCATGCGCAGAAACAGAGACGGCGAGGGCCTGGAGTGGGGGACACCCAGAGGATGGAAACAGGGATGTAAGGGACCAGGAGGAGGACTGGGGGGTCCGAGCCGCCTGTGGGCTTTGGGTGGAGCCTCTGGAGAGCCGGCACGGTCAGCCTGGGGGTGGGGGGTCCTGTCCTTGATCTTCAGGCCCTCGGGCAGGGGGGCTTGTGGACAACCGCTTCTGCCCTGGTGCTCAGGACACTGGATGGCCGGCCTGGCCTGCAGCAGCGCCTACGGTCATAGCGACAGGGAGGGGCCCGAGGGACAGGGCTGCGACCTGGACCTGTGCCACACACCCCCCCCCCCAACCCGGGCAAGACTCCGCGTCTCTGGCTTCAGTCCCGACATCTGCAAAGTGGCTGGGGTGGGCACCGATTCCTGCCTCCCAGGGTGGTCGTGAGGGTTGAATGAGCAGCCTCTAGTCCGGCAGCAGCTACCCTTTCTGGAAACTTCCGACGTGCCAGGTCCATGTGGGGACCCAACAACCATCAGGGGGTTAGGCACAGAAATCCCCATTTGCAGGCGAGAACACGGGCGGACGCCAGGGTGACCTGCCCGAGGTCCCATAACTGCCTCCGCGGAAGAAGCAGGCTAAGGGCTCAGGTCGGGCGGACGCCCACCTCTGGGGGCAGAGAGCCCGTCACTCGCCCACCTGCTCCCTCCCTCCCTCATTCACGTCTGCAACACGTGTGCGTTGCCCGACTGTACTAGATTATGGATAAGGAAAGATCTACAGACTATGTCCGCGGTTCTGCAGAAGCGTCTGGGGAGTCTTTGCAGCCACCTCCAGATTGCTGGACTGTGGGCCTCCCTCCCCGAGCCCAGAGACCGCACGCGGCCTCTCCTCGGCGAGCGTTCCCCTGGCGGATGGGCCCCACGAGGGGGGCACCTGGAGGCCTGGGTGTCCATTCCCCTGTAGGGGGCCTGCCTGGTGTGGCCGGATCAGACCATGCCTGGACAATGACCGGGCTGTTTGCTGTTCCAACCACCCTCGGGTGACATTTTCTGGAGGCTCGCCCTGCGCCAGGCACAAGCACTGTCTCCTTTCAGCTCTGCCACCCCAGGAGGGAATGTGTTTTAATGTCTTTTTTTTTTTTGGTTTAAACAGGCTCCATGCCCAGTGTGGAGCCCAGCATGGGACTTGAACTCACGACCCCAAGATCAAGAGCTGAGCTGAGGTCAAGAATCAGATGCCTCACGGACTGAGCCACCCAGGCGCCCCTTAATGACTTCCTTTTAACAGCTGGGAGTTGGACGTGTCAGATCTGAGGTCCTACAGCTTGTGCTGGGATCCGAACCTGCGCTCTCCGCCACCTGCCCATCAGGCCAGGAAACCTCACCCAGCTCCGCCCCCAATTCCTGTGTCCTCAGTCACGGCCCTGCACTGATGTGGCCACTCCGGGCACATCTCCGGAGCTTGGTCCCAGGGCCCTGCCTCTGCATCGAGCCAAAGATCTTCTCCACCCCGTGTCCATGGATTGTCACCGTACCTCTGTCTAAGCCGGGCTTCCACTCGCCTGCTCTTTCTCTGCAGAACCCTGGACTCTCGACGGCACCACCCTCCTGTCCCAGGGGGACAGCGTCCATACTGCTGAGGGACCCTCTGTGACTTGCGAATAGCTCTAGAACTTTCCCGCATGGCCCCTGGGGCTCAAGAGAGCAGAGGGCTTAAGCCAAACCGTCCCTCATCTGATCTTCCTCTTCAAACTTACATCTCCTGAAGTCCGCTCCCTTAGGTGGCTATTGCCGGACGCTGGATGTCCATCGGGGAGTCTGCGAAGGCTGGACCCCTGGGCCTCACACGGCAGAGTCCGAAAATTCCACCAGCTTGCACATCCCTGTAGTAATTGTTCAGAGTGGCAAAATACGTATTACACCAAGTTTACCATTTTAATCGTTGTCAAGTTCGACGGAACTAGATACAGCCGCAATGTTGTACAACCATCCCCCTACCTTAGTTCCAGAACTTTCCCCCACTCCAAGTGGAAACCCTATACGCATTGGGCAGTCAGCCCCCATTCTCTCCCAGCCCCTGGAAACCTCTCCTCTGCTTTCTGTCTCTACGGGTTTGCCTATTCTGAATATTTCATGCAAATGGCATCATACAGTATTGGCCTCCTGCGACTGGCTTCTTTTCTTTACCATAATGTCCTCAAGGTTCATCCACGAAGCAGGTGTCAAAACCACCTTCCTCCTTATAGTGCCGTGTTTCTCCGTCATGTGGGTCTATCACGTTTTGTTTATCCATTCACCCACTCCTGGGCGTGAGCGTTGTTTCCATCTTTGTTGTGAATAACGTGGCCACACGATTGGGTGTACAAACGCCTCTTTGAGGGCCCGCTCAAAATTCTTTGGGGGGGTCACGCCAGAACCCCACGTTGAATTTTGAGGGGAGCCCCCGTACTGTTTCCCACAGTGGCCACACCACTCTGCACTCCCACCGGCAGCGGAAAGGGCTCCCATCTCTCCGCGTCCTCTTCAACACTTGCAATTTTCCGTTTTGTTTTGTTTTTAAATATAATAGCTCTCCTAACGCCGTGAAGTAGTATCTCCCAGTTTTGATTTTCATTTCCCTAATGGATGCCTTCCATTCCCTTTCCTTGCCTAACTGCTCTGGCTGGAACTGCGGGGGTTCCTGTCGGGTTTGCGGATTTTCTGGGGGTTTTAACGGACGGCCTGCAGGGGTAGCTCTCTGCTTGCCGCGGTCACTGTTTCCCCACCTCATTTCATTCCATTCTCATGACCATGTCATGTCATTTTTTTTTAAGGTTTATTTATTTGAGAGTGTGTGCATGCACGCAAATGGGCGGGGGAGGGGGGCAGAAGCAGACTCCCCGCTAATCAGGGAGCCCCATGCGGGGCTCCACCCCAGGACCCTGGGGTCATGGCCTGAGCTGAAGGCTCACTGACTGAGCCTCACTGACTGAGCCACCCAGGTACCTTCTCATGACAGCGTCCTGAGACCCTGTGCGCATGTTTGCTTTATGGACAGAGAACAGATGCTGGGAGAGGTGAGGTTCTCCGAGAGGCAGGAAGCCTGGCCCCAGAACCCCCAGGGCCCAGGCAGGGTAACGACCTCGGCTGGTCCCTGTACTGATCGGAACCAAGGTGCGCAGGTTGGTGAGTGTCTGAAAGGGCCGCACACCTGGCCCAGGTGTGCCTGATTCCAAAGCCCTCCCCCTCCTCCCTCCCTCCCTCCCTCCGCCCCTCCCTCCCCCCTCCCTCCCAGGCACAGGCTCCCAGCTCCCAGCTAGGGGTTGGCAAACTATGGCCCACAGGCCAAATCCAGAGTCAAGTAGAGTGTTCTCATGTTTAAAGGATTGAGAAAAGAAATCCAAGGTGAATATACAAACGCTAAAACATTCAGTGTCAGGCCTTTCACGGGAAGAGATTGCTGACCCCAGCTCCGCCCTGACCCTGACATACGTCACCGTCACCGTGGGGGGGCCGTCGGGCCTGGAGAGGCTGGGGCCCCCCGGGGGGGTGGGGGGGTGGGGGGGTGGGGATGAGCCTCCCGGTTGTGGCTTGTCAAGGCCCGGGTGTGGTCGGAGGGATATGAGCACAGCCCGGCTCCCCTCTGTCGCCGCAGCCCCGGCCGGGGTCCCCAGGTGCCAGCCATCAGCTCTGGGCAGCTCAACCCTCCCCCATCCCAGGAGGAGGTGAAAAATATGCCATCGCAAAGTGGGACATTAAAGTTTAACAGGGGCGATGCATATTTAATGGGGCTTAACAAAGCATCCTTAAAGACATCCCAGACAGCCCCCCAGGGGCGAGGGTGGGGGCAGCCAGCTCGCTCCCTCCTCTGTCTGTGGTAGCGTTCCTGGGACAAGCTGGCCTTCCTCACTCCTGCTGGAGCCAAGTGCAGGCCTGGGGGCTCGGCGGGAATGGCCCTCTCGGTACCAAACATCGAGAGGGCTGCCGGGCCCCATTCCAAGAAGCACCCCCTACCTACGCCATGGGGGTGTGCTCCAGGTCCCCCCGGGTCCCTCATTAGGGGCCACTGCTGGGGCTGGAAGGTCAGCTGGAGACATCCCTGGAGGGGGCACAGGGCTGGTCCCCCAGAGGCTTTGCCGTAAAAGGGGCCCCTGTCATGGATTCTCATGTCCCTGCCTGGGAATCAGAGATCACAGATTCTGAGAATCATGGCATCTTGGGAGGGGCCGCCCAGACCCTCCTGAGGCTGAACGACCCCATTGGCCCTGCCTTCTGACCAAGTCAGAGCACAGGACTCGCTTTGCCCCTCCCCCATTCCCCCATCATCCATAGACTTTGGGGCCACACCCTCCTCCCAGAGCCACCTAACATTCTTGGGGGTCCCTGGGGGCTTCTCACCAGGAGCCCACCAGCCCTTCCTGATGTCCTGTCGTCTCGGTCACGAGGCAGGACGTCGGTCACCCTGCCCAGGATGGTGGCCTGGAAGGGTCAGGCTGATTGGCACAGACTCACCCCTGCGTTCAGCCGCATCTCCCCCCCCCCCCCCGCCCCTGGAATGCTCACCCTCGGTGCCCAGCCGCAGAGATGCCCCTACCATCCGGGGTTGTAGCAGCCGCACCTGGGCCACCAACACCTCGACTTCCCCCGTGGCGTGTCTCCAGAGCTGCCCCCGGCCCCGTATGTCCAGTAGGGAGCTTGGGGTCTACACCCCCAGGACTGGTCCCGGCCCCGGGGTTCCCTATTGGCGTGAGGGGACCCTGTCACGGAGCGGCCTGGACCCGATACCAGTGGGGGTGGGAGTGCTCGCACTCTGACACCCCCGCTCTTCCCCCGTTGCTGGCACTATCCCTGCTGACTGGCCCCACTGATGTCCTCCTCCGTCCCTCTCCTCCTCGCCCGCCTGGTGCAAGTGGCCCCTGGTCAGCCCCTCGCTGTCTCCTGTCACCATCAGGGTAAACTTCCATCTGATCGGGCCCCTGTCACATCGAGCCCCTGTTTAAAACTGAGAGGCCTGGGGCGCCGGCGGGGGGGGCGGTCGGTTGAGCATCCGACTCTTGATATTGGCTCAGGTCGTGATTTCCGGGTCTTGAGATCAAGCCCCGCGTCGGGCTCTGTGCTCAGCCCGGAGTCGGCTTGAGATTCTTTCCACCTCCCCGGCTCCTCCCCCTCCAGCTCTTGCGTGCTTATTCGCTCTCTATATAAAATAAATAAATATAATCTTTAAAAAAAAGCAAACACCAAAAACCTACGAGAATTCCTGGTTCTCTCTCCACCAGGACATACAAGGGACACAGAATCTTGTCTCCAGTTGCACAACCCCCGCCCCTCGCATCCCTTCCTGCTCCTCCCCCCCCGCCCCCGCCCCCTGCATAGCTGCCCATCGTCCTCTGATGCCCCGTGTCTCCCGGTCACAGGACCCTATCTCCTGGCCTCGTCACCTGTCACATCTGCTACCCTCCCCATCTCCACTGCTCCTTGTCACTTCCTCAGAGGACCCTTCCTGACCAAGTCAGACCCCTGAGGGAGCTCCTGCCCAGCCTGGGGTTTCTGCCCTTAGGGCGCACATCACAGAGGCCACCTGGCAGCTTTGAGGTGACCCCTCCCCAAATGTGAGCCCGACGGACCCATCAGCACCCAAGGGCGTTGGCTTTGCTGTAAGACTCCCACACCACCCCGACTCTGGGTTCAGGCGGGGGCACCCCACTCTGCCATTTACTCAGCCCCTACTTGTTGAGCCCCTGCTTGGGGCCAGGCCTGGGCCCCTGGGCCCTAAAGTGGCACTCTGGAGGGAATAGCCCCAAGTGTCCCTAGGTCCGCCCAGAGAGGGGCCCTTCCTTAGAGCAGACATGCCCCCCCATCCTCTTCCAGTCCCCTCTGCCAGCCGACATCGGGGTCACTCACACACCTGAGCAGGCCCACCGGCCCAGACCCACCTGGAATCAGGGAGCTCAGCTCATTGGCTCAGAATCAGTGATTTTTCTGTGCTAAAGCTTGGGTGTTGTGTCTATAGAGCATCCAGGCTGGGATGAAAGATGGGCTCGTGGTCTCAGGTCCGCAGAGCGACTTGGGTTGTGGGCACTGCAGGCTGGAGGGGCCGTGGGAGGACATGGGAGGCCGGCGGGGAGCCAGGGGCCGGAAGCACCCCGCCCCCACCCCAGAACAGCCCTGATGTGATACGGGGGGGGGGGGGCTTCTGTGAAAGAGGTCAGGCAAGTTGTAGTTAAAACGGAAGGCGCCCCACGTTTGCGGCTTGGGCGAGTGCGGCCGGGGGTAGGGGGAGGGATGGGTCCCAGGCTAGCAGGGCCCAGCGGCGGGGACGGGAGGGGGCAGGAGAAGGCGGAGGGGGCCCGGCGACATCTGGAGTGGTGTGTCACGTCTCGGAGTTCTTGCTCAAGAGGAAGCAGGTGTCCTGGCAGCTTCTGGATGTCTCTCCAGCCCCCTCGGTGTTCTACCCCTACCAGACGCCCCACACCCACCCTCCAGCATGGCACGAACGAATCAGCCGTCCTCACATTTGGGAAGCATTTTCAAATTCCTTTGCCGTTCCTGATTTCTCTTTTTTAGAAAAAAAAAATCTCTCAAACATCCTGGGAGGCCCACGGTTTCATGATCTGAAGAGTCTCTGGTCTTGGGACTCCGCAGTTGGAAGAGTCTAGGAGTTGGAGAGTCCCGTTCGGCATCTGGGGGGCGGGCAGTGGGCTGGTCCGAGGCCCCCCCCGCCACACGCTCGGCAGTCTGGCCTCCGTTCTCTCCAGCCTCAGCGCTTCCAACCGGTCACGTGGGCTCGGGGATGAGTCCACCAGCAGCTCCAGGCTGCTGGCCTCCGGAGACAGGGGTTCAAAGACCCTCCCCTCCACTCTCTCCATCAAGGGCACAGGAAGCCTGTCCTTCTGGGTCGGCCGGCTTGGGGGCAGGGTCCTCGTGTGTCGGACTGTCAGACCACACGGATGGGTCTTAGGGCCCCTTATCCCCCTAAAGGCCTGGGCGGGCAGTCCAGGTGCTGGCCGCAGGAAGAGACCCCCATGGACCCACCACGCCCAACTGACCTTCGCGGGCCACCTCACCACGCCCACCTGTCCCATCAGCATTCGAGTCTGTGACCCCTTTGCAAAGGGACTTCGTAACCCCTGTCTTCTTTGACCTCCACGGTGCCCCGGGAGGCAGACTCGATTAGCAGGTGGGGACGCTGAGGCCACGAGGCGGGGTATGACTTGATCGAGATCACAGGCCACGGCGGGAGAGGTGACTGGCTGACCACACTGGGGGGCCAGGGAACCTGACTCAGCGCTGGCTCTACCCACTGCCCTCTCTGGGTCCCCCACCCTGGTCACAGGGGCACCCCAACGCCCATGAGGGCGCTTCCTGGAGGTGCAACCACAGGGGAGTGTCTCCACCTCTGTGAGCCTTAGTCGGGGTGGGAACAGGCTGGGAGGAAATTCTGGTCCGAAGGAGGGCAGGAGAGAGAGAGCCCGGGCTAGACAGGAGTTGTGGGGGTCCAGAACCTTGAGATCGCGGGCAGGAGACCACCCCGGCCACCCCTGGCCCAGGACGGAATGGCGGTCACCCTAGAGGAGAGGATCTAGTACATTCCACTGGATCGGAGTCCCGCGGTCGACAGCCCGAAGCCCCCATCCTACCCGTCTCAGACAAGGACCCTCAGAGGTGAGGCACCTTCCTGGCCTTCACGTCATCGAGTTGCTGAACCGTGGCCGTCCCTCAGGGACGTGGCTCCGCGGGGCTTTGCCTGGCTGCTCAGAGGAGGACGTCACGCACCGCACCCCCCCCCCCGCGCCCCGTCACCATGGTGGCAAGGCCTCTTGGCAGAGGGGACACCCAGGCTGGGCTGCAACCCCCATCCCAGCACCCAAGCTGTTGATAATGGGGGAAATTAAAAAAAAAAAAAACAAAACCAGATGCTCCTTTGAACATTTCTGGCATTCACAAGGCTAGGAGTTGCGTCCCAAATGCCACTAACTTCCTCTCCCATGATGCCTCCTGTCTTCTGCTCTGAGCGTGCCCACCCTCCCAGCCAGCATCGGATAACAGGAGGGCCTGGGCTCCCTCCCCCTTCCTCCCTGCGGCTCCTCACCTCCTTCCATCTCTCCAGCCACTGAGCCTTCCATCTCCCTGCCCGCTCACCCCCCCACCATCACGGCCTCCCCCGGGAGCCACATTCCTGTGCCCAAGCCCGACACTGATGGCCTCCTCACCTGCCCCCTCCCCTCTCCGGAGAGGCCGCGGCCTTTGCCAGCCCCCAGGGGCCTCGGGCAGAGGAGATCGGCCCTAGCTGTCCTCCAGAGAGATGTGATTCATGACAGTGGCTGGCTGTCGCCCTCCCTCCCTCTCAGGCTCCGCAGAACAGCAGGGAAGGGGCTGGACCTCTCGGGGGGCTTCAGGGGGCTGGCCACCTGCCAGCTAGCAGGATGGGCAAAGACCCAGGTGCCAGGCCTTTCCTTGACACCTGCCCCAGGGTCTGGTCAGGGAAAGAATCCAGGAAGGGGGGGCTCTGCTGGGGGTCCTGGGTCCCCTTCAGGCCTCAGCTTTCTATCTGGACTTGGGGGGGTTAGGGATTTAGGCTGGATGGCCTCTCCCAGCCCTTCCAACTCCGATATCGTAGGATTCTAGAACAACCGCCCCACTTCCATTAGCCCATCTCCACCACTAAGGGAAAATAAAAGGGAAAAAAATAACACCCACCCCATCTAATCCTTTCCCGGCTTATACCACGCAGCTCAGCTCTCTTGCCGGTCCTCTGGGGGATGATGGAAATCTGAATTTAAATAGAGTTATGTCAAAAGAACATTACGCGGCACAGTCCCAGCAGGGAGAGGGCCTGCCGAGTGTGTTGCGGTGGCAGGCCTGCGGCCGGCACGTCCACAAGGGAGGCCAGCACCTTTGGACAATTACAATCAGGACGGCTTGATTAGCCTTCCTCCCCGCCTCGCCCCCTTCCTATGAATCTCCTTAATAGCTAGCTGCCTTCTCTTGGGGCGCCGGGGCCGGCCGCCGGGGACCAGCCGGGTGTGCATAATCTCCCAGTGGCACCACGATGCCATCCACGACTAATGGGGACTCCAAACCAGCTTTCCGGGTGGCTCGCTTTCTCCTCCTGGCTGGGGGCAGCCACCAGCCCGGGAAGGGATTAGAGCACGGCTGTTGGTTCTGAGCTGCGGGCTCAGGCATGGGGCTCTGGGCAGAACGGCTGGGGCCATCAGGGAGGCTCCCGGCTCCCCTGCATAGCCCTGAGCCCATCTCCCCTGCCCCCTCCCCCACACTCCCGGCTCTTCTGTTGCCTGGGCGCCCTGGACAGAAGTCTGCCTTGCCGACTGCCAGGCACTGAGCAGGGACTCAGGGCGGGGCCGTCCTTCCCCCGCTCCCCAAATCCAGGGTTTAGGTAATACTCAGCAAGGTCAGCTGTGGGAGGTGGGCAGGCCTAGCAGCACAGGCTTGTCTTAGAGGGGACACTTTCTGGCCGTCAGACACACTCTTGTGCCCTGAGTCTCACAGTCTTGCCTGGAAATTGCTGCTGGCTTGGAACATTCTGGGTGAGCCCAGATCATCCCATTTCCAGTTCTCTCCTGGCCACATCCCAGCTCTTCTGCGTGGGGCCCCAGGATCCCATCTGGTACCTTTGAGTAAATTAGAAAAAGATCCCTTTCTCAGACCCTACCACCTTTCTCAGCCTTGTGCAGGGCACAGCCTGGACAACTATCCCAGGCGACCCTGCCTCCTTTCTCTGCCTGAACTCTTAGAGCAAAAACTCCTCTTATGTTAGCTGCAAGCCAGCTGGACGCCCCAGGTGCACCAGTCTCGTCGGGCTACCAACAAAGCCACTCTGGACCTTGGCCAGGGGTCTCGTTGGCTCGTTCCCTCCCTCTTTCCTTCCTTCCTTCCTTCCTTCCTTCCTTCCTTCCTTCCTTCCTTCTTTCATCATAACCTCTGTGACAGGAACAGCCACAATTCCTCTAGTAAGAGCCTCCACCCTGGTCCTTTCTGGAAGAAAGCTGCCTCGCCGAGAGGCCCGGACCTCCTCTGCAGCACGCAGGACAGGCCCCGGGAGGTCAGACGGCGGGTCAGGTGGGGGCTGGGCAGAGGGAGGCCAAGGGGGATGCTTCCCAATGATGCTGGGTTCAAGACAGTGTGGGAAAGAAGGCGAGAGATTCCAAAAGCAAGGCCAGAGTGAGACCACAGGGAGGAGGAGTCTTAAAGACGGTCCTGCCCTCCGACCCCGTAATTCTCTTCCTGGGAAACCACCCTAAGGAAGTAATTAGCGAGGCCCGGGGCGAGGGAGGGCAAGGCTATGTGTGGTTTATAACAACTAGAAAATAGAAATAAATGTCTAAAAATAAGGGTGGGGGGGACTTACACACACCACGTCCTCTCGCTCCGACTCTGGAGTCTGACGACCTGGCTATAAATCCCCAGTCTACAGCTGTAGGCCCGCCCTGTGCCTCAGTTTCCCCTTCTGTAAATGGGGAGAGCAATGGGGCTTCGCTGCCGGTCCCTGTAAGGATTAGGTGGTTTAGCACGTGCAGCACGCTAAGTTCCACGCCCGGCTCGCAGACCATCTCCCGTACACATTAGCAAAGATCATCATTAATCGGCCTAACTAGAAGGGTGAGCTTTGAATTTTGAAGAAACGGGACATTTCCACTCTCAGGTTATGAAGTGTGTGTATAAAACCTCTGTCTGTCACAGCATGGCTTTAGCCCGAGGCCCTTCTCTGGGTCAAGGGCAAGACCTGGTCACTCCAGCAGCCCACCTGCAGTGGCCAGTATCAGGCGCGTCCAAGAGGGAGGGGCTACAAACCTAATGGGTCACGGGGAATTTTCGGAGCGGCCGCAAGAAGGTATGGAGGCTGCAGGCACAGGGTCTGGCCACGAACAGTGGCTCCCCGAGAAGCAGAGAGGGGCTTATCAGGAGGTGATCCCAGCGAGTGCTGCAAGGGGCGTGGGAGGGCGAGACGGGGAGGGGGGGAGGGGGTGGAGGGCGGAAGGCAGCCGGCAGAGCAGAGCGTGAGGGAACAGCGACACAGTGACGCTCATCCTCTACCCTTCCGACTCCCAGCCTCCCTGGCCAAGGGCTGCCCCTGGGGAAGAGGGTGGGGTTCGGGTCTAGCACATTCTGGAACGGTGAGTGCCGAGTGCCCCTGCGGGCAGAGATCCTGGTATTTCCCCATCTTGAACCCAAGGGCCCGCCCACAAAACATCACCAAGCCCCTCCCCCTGCCCGGGTTGTGTATTCGTACATTCAGATGGGTCCCCCCAACTCTGCTGTCCCATATGGGTCCACTTCTTTCTGCCGCTGGTAACCCCCTCTGAGCTGCCTCCACCCCTCACCGGAGGTGAGAACAAGCAACCCTCCTTCCTAGTCCCCGCCCACCCCCCAGACCCTCTTGGAGCCCATCCTTGACATGGCAGCCAAAATACACTTGCAAAAACATTGCCTTCCCACCTCCAATCCTCTGATGGCTTCCTGTTGCAACCGGCAAAAAACCCAGACTCGTTCCCTGTCCTGTATCATCCCTTCCTCTTCTCCTCTCTGACCTCACCGCTGCCCTCCTTGTCCACTGTGCTCCCACCACAGGGCCTGTTGTCGGGGCTTACCATGCCAGTCTTTTTCCTACCTCAGGACCTTTGCATGTGCTGGCCCGTCTGCCTGGAGAGGTCTCCCTCCAGGCCTTCCATGCCACTCTGTAGGACAGCCCCCTGTTTTGAAAGTATCTTGTTTGTTCACTGGAATTAAACTCTACATAGCAGGTGCTCAATAAATATTTGTCAAAAGAACTTGCCGGTAGATTGGACATGGGAGGTGAAAGCATGAGGGCTCTCCCTGGGAGTTCAGCTGGTCAGGGGAGCTTTTCTGACCAGGTGGGGGGGTGGATTCGGGGGTGGAGGGATCACTGGGCCCTACCAGGGGCGGTCAGCTCCCCTCTGAGTCTTGGGACGATGTCTTCCCAGGAGGAGTCCAGGCGGAGTGCAACCCGAAGTCTGTCTGCTGGCTGGGCCCTCCCTCCCCAGCCTCCCCTGCCCCTCCGGGCAAGACCTGGAACATGAGTTGGGGCACCCGGAACCCCACATGCAGGGTCTTGGGCTCCAGGAAGGCCAGGACCCAGGGTGCAGCAAAGAGCCAGGGCACATCCCCCCAGGAACCCGGAGGACAGAAGCCACCTGCACGCCAAGTTAGGCGATGCGGGAGCCGGGACGGTGACAAGGAGACACTTCCCCATGGATGGGTGACCACAGGCCTGTTCTCACGGAGACCAGGCTTTGCCTTTATTCTCTTGGCTCACTGCCAGCCGGCGTGGGCCACGGCACAGCCATGTCGGAAGCAATTTGGCTTTATTTTTTTCTAAGGGCACTGGCCCTTCGCTCCCGGGTGGCGGCGGGGACCAGGCCACACAGCTGGACCGGGGGGCGGGGGGAGCTAGGGCGGTGATCGACACGCTGACACAAACACAGGGACGAGGTTTCACCAAGACGCTAACTTCCTCAGCGGCGCAGATGACAGCCCAGCTGCTCTCCTGCCGCTGCCTGAAGACGGGCCGGATGGGGACAGAGGACACCCACCCAGGGCAGAGCTGTGCCTCCCGACCAAATGCCATGCATGTGCCCAGGGCCCATGAACTTGGGCGGTGGGGTCAGGAGCGGGGAGGGGGGGCTGCAGTAAATGTTTGTTGAATGACCCAGCGAGTGAAGAAACGGATGGTCAGAACTTGGGGGGGGTGGCGTGTGTGACTGGGAAAGGGGCACGCGGGAAGTTTGCAGAATGATGAAAATGACACGGTGGTCCAAACCCTACCCTTTAGATCTGTGCGTTTTAGTATATGGCTATTAGACTTTATTTGATTTTATTTTTGAAAGAGAGAGAGTGCAGGTGCGGGGTGGGGGCAGAGGGAGAGGGAGAGAGAGAATCTCAAACAGTCTTCACATCCAGCACGGAACCCACCGCAGGGCTCGATCTCACGACCCTGAGATCGGACCTGAGTGGAAATCCAGAGTCAGATGCTTAGCCCACTGAGTCAGCCAGGCGCCCCTAGACTTCGTTTCTTTTAAAGTGAAAAGAAAAGAAAAATAGGCACGAGGGAAGAGGCTTTTGTTCTCAGTGATAGAGTAGACCAGACACTGACCACCAAAAGCCTACAAACTCCAAATATGATGTTAATAAACATCCTTTCCGATGTTTAGCTAAACTGAAAACGAGGGAAGTGAACAGAGGCCAGAAACAAAAGGGGGGCAGAGAACAGGTGCGGAGATGGGTGGACGAGGAAGGACCCCGTACGACAGGGAAAGAGTTTCTGCTATAAATGAACATCTGCAGGCCAGTTCTCATGAAGACTTGGTTTGAATTGATTCTACGTGCAAGACGAGCCCTGAAAGTGGCCCTTGGTTTGGGGTGCCTTCAGACGCCTCTCGGAAACAAAAGCAAATCCTGGGAAGGCTGAACTCACAGCGCAGAACACACCAGATTCCCACCGATAAAGTTCTGACGAGGATAACACACACAATCCAAAATTACAAAACACGTCACCATGCGTGAGTTGGAAGAAATAAGGACTATGATTACCCCGGGGTTAGCACTCCAGGGACCTCGGTGTCTGTAGTACCTTACAGGGTAAGGCCCAGAAAAGAAGCATGGGTCGCCTGGGTGGCTCAGTCCTTTAAGCATCTGCCTTCAGCTCTGGTCGTGATCCTGGGGTCCTGGGATCGAGTCCCACCTCGGGTTCCCTGCTCCACGGGGAGTCTGCGTCTCCCTCTGCCTCTGCTCAGCTCAACTCCAAGTTGTGACGTCCGTGAGATGTCTAACCTTGAGCAAGGCATTTGACCTTCACGTACTCCAGTTGTTTCTTTATCTGTGAAATGGGGATAATAAATCACAGCAGCTGCCTCTTAGGTTCTAGCCAGGGTTTCCTGGTGGAAATCCTGGTGGCCTGCCTGGTGCCTGGCTTTCAGTATTATGGTAGCTAGTGTGAGTGCTGTAAAGGGAAAATTGAAAGGGCTCAAGCTCAGGTCACCTGCTGGGCAGACTTCCTACTCCGGCTGAATTCTGGACCTCTGCAGCAATCCTGTCCTCCCCTCCTATAGCTGCACCCTTCACTCTGCCTCGCCCCTCCCCTTCCAGCTGCTTTGGCTGAAACCGTGCTCCTCCTGGGTTTCTGGCTTCCCTCCGGTGTCCTGCTCCCCCCCACCCTGGGCCAGCCTTAAGCCTCGGCTTTTCACACCTAAATAGTCTATCAGGATTTTCTGCTGCATAGAAAACCAGACCTCTGCTTCTAGCTTTTAAAATAACATCATCCTTGACTGCTCTGTAGTTATTGAGCACTGACTATGTGTCAGAGGACCTAGGGGACAGGCTGGGGACCCAGAGACAAACGGGCAAGTGGCCTCTCGCCCATAATGACAGAGTTGTCCCGCTCCTGGACTTCAGTCCTGGCCGCGAGGCCCTGGCCTCGGCTCACTTTTCTCTGGTTACGTCTGACCGACGGAGCACAGGCCACCACACATGGCACCCCAGCGGACTCGGGGCACAGCCCCACCGCCCCCGCACGGTGCATCAACACAAAAGCCCACACTCGCACGCGCACGCCCCCTCCATGCTAATTTTCGCCTTTGATGGCGGCCTCTAGACTGTCATCACCACTCAGCGTCGACAAAGCAAAATAAAAAATAAAAAGAAAGAAAGAAATCCACCCTGTCACTTGGGCTCCCTCCCACCCCCCCCCCCACGCCAGGCTTGGCAGCCCCCACCCCCGCCCCCGGCTTTGTATTATAGGTTTATGTCAAGGTATGTTGGATTCTAAATTAAATGTCAGCCCACTGTACATTTCTGGCTCCAGCCGCAGAAAATGAGGAGCTGGCTTGGAGACCATCCAGTTGTTCAGCTCCCCGTGCCTAACCGTGAGGGGTGACAAGCCCATTGAATCACTGCACAGTAGCTTTCCATGCCACGGGAAGCCAAGATAAATTTATTTTTAATGATAAATGTGACTGTCAGAGTTAAGTTGAGACAGCTTTACGGCAAGAGCCCGGTGCCCTCGGCGGAGCCGGGCAGAGGCTGCGTGGATGAGGGCCAGGGGTCCCGACCTCCTGGCCGGGCGGGCCCCCAGACCCCACGAGCCAAGCACGGTTGACATTCGGCCCACGTTTGTGGAGCCACTGCTGAGACATCGCTGTGTGTCTCGGGCCAGCTCTGGATGACGAAGAGGACGGAGAGCCAGTGACAGAGATCGGGGTAGCGGTGTAGAGACCCGAGCTCCAAATCTGGCCCCAACCCTTGCTGGGGTATCTCAACTGAGTTACTTAACCTCTCTGACCTTCAGGTGCCTCATCTATAAGGTGGGGATGCAGACTGGTCACACCTAGAGGTTTTTGGGGAGGATTAGATGAAACAAGATACATCGCTAATGAATGGTCCTCAGCCCAAGGAAAATGCGGAATGGCAGCTATTCATTATACTGGTTTATGTAACTTACCCGTGTCAGTTTTCCCATCCATAAAATGGGGATTACGGTAGTTCCCACTTAGGAGGGAGGATGCAGGGTGCTTAGCACGGAGCTGAGGGTAGGGGCGATGCTTAACAGATTGCAGCTCGTCGAAGGACGAGAACCCTGAATGCTGTTACCCGATGTCCCTGGCCACTTTCTTATCTCCTTCATTGGTTCTCTTCCTCTCCATCCCTCCAGTGCCGGCATGACGCACTGCCCTGTACCCACTCCCAGCTAAGGGAGGTGCCCTGCCTCAGGACCGCCCCCCCCCATGCCCTGCCCTCCATCAGACTGTGGTGGGCGCCTGACCAAGGGCAGCGGCCACTGGCCTGCTGATGACCTACAATTGACGTCCTGGCCCCAAACGACGAGCAGGACGGATCACAGTCTTTCTGGAATTTGCACTAAAAATCCCAGACCGGAGTTTTCTGTTGGTGGGACCAACATCACGTCCAGGCGGGTATGGGCTGGGAAAGTAGGAACACGTGGAATTGGCGAGCCGGGGGGGGGGGGGGTGGTGGTGAGTGGGTGCCCAGGGAGTGTGCCAGGGCTCCGGGACAGCCTTGGGTCTGTGCCATGAAACCTGGGGTCGCCAGCTCCAGCTCCCCCGAGGTCCTGGCTGGTCCCCAGATCGCCTTGATCCCGCCCTGCCCAGTGGAGGTCACCTGGGCTCCTCCCTAGGGCTCTGCGGATGTTAGCTTTGTCAAGAGGGAAGAGTGGGGGCACTGTCCCCTCTGTGAGGTCAGCTTCGATTTTTCTTACACAGATCACAGGGCCAGTGAGCTGAGGGTGGCCCTCCCGTCTCCCTGAGACTATGCCCCAAGCGCGTCGGGCGAATACGGTGCGTAAAGCACCGAGAAAAGGCCTACAGGCTCACGCCAGAGCCACATCAGAACTGATTCTTCTCTTGGGGTGCAGAGGGGGTGACAGGGGAAGATGTCCTTGACACAGGTACTCGCCCCACCCCCTCAAGGGCGGGGGAAAGGGAGGGGTCTCCCCCTGAGCAGGTGAGACAACAAGCAGTGCCGGGAGGAGCCGCTAGGTGGCTCCCGCTTACCTGTCCAGCGGTCCTTACGCAGCTCGGGGAGCCGATCCCTCAGCCAGCGTCCTCCTGCCTGCATCAGCCCGCGCAGCCCGCTGTCGGTCACTCTCCTGCCCTGTCTTGGCTGTAATGCCTTCCGGCCCAGCAGCCAGACATCCCGCCCTCAAGGCCCGGCTCACGACCTGCTTGTTCAGGATGCTTTCCCTGCCCACTCTGAGCACGAACCCGGAACCTCTGTTCAGCGCCCTCGGCATCACCCCGCCCCCGGATTCTCAGCTGGGGTTCCGCCCCAGGGTGGGCTTTTGTCTGTACAGAGACACATCCGGAGTTTACATCCTCTCCCCAATTCGGACTCACAGACCTGCAGTCCCGGCCACATGCCTGTAAACTTCACAATTCCCCATCAAGAAGGGGGAGGTCCTGATTTCTTCAATGAGGAAACTGAGGCTAGAGAGGACAGGAAATCTGCCCAAGGTCATAGCAGGAAAGTTGGAAATGTGCTCAGGTTCTTCAATGCACCCTCTTTTAGAATGTCACAAGAGCTCTTCCAAAGAGGGTGCTGTTAACCCGTTGGTACAAATGGGGAAACCGAGGCTCAGAGAGGAGCGGTAGCTGGCCCCAGGTCTCACAGCCAGAGCTCTGTGCTTTCCACCACACCCCTCTGCCCAAACCAGATGCCCCTCACCTCAGGTCACCTGCCCATCCATCCCTTGAACCCACAGGAAAGGGGCCCTGGGGAAAGGGTGCCATCGCGAAAGAGCATGGACACCAGCAGGTCCCCTGCCTCCCAGCCAGTGCTGTGGGATCCTCTCCAGCAACCTAAGCAGCCTCCCTGTGGGGTGCAAACGGGGTGGGGCTGCGGGTGGGGCAGCCAGCAGCCTGGAAAGGAAGAGGAAGGTAGGGACAAACAGCTGGCCTGTTGTGAACCCAGCTGCTGGTGGGTGAGTGACAGTCGCTCAGATGGCTCCGGGCATGGGGTCTCCCCGCTTTCCCGGCTCAGGGCATGGGGACCTCGCAGGCTGGGCGCGGTCCCCACCCCCCAGGGCAGCCTGCATCGCCTGTGTGGGGCTTGGAGAGGGGCCGGGAGAGGGACGAAGATGGGGCGACAGACTGGCAGCCGGTGGGGAAGAGACGAAGACAGTGCCAGGGAACAGCGTGGCGGGCCAAGGCTCCCCGGGAGCCGGAAAACAGCTTTGGGGAGAAGCGGGGGGCGGGAAATGGGGGTGTCTATTCTGAAGCTGGGGGGAGCAGAAGGGACCGGAGAAAGGGGCGGGGGAGAGGCAGCGGTCCCGGCTCCTGCGGCGGCCTGGAGAGGGGGCGGCCCGCCGAGAACCGCGGCGTCGGGGCGTGTGAGCGCCTCCCGGTCAGAAGCCACAATAGCAGCTCGTTAACGCCGCAGATTAAGGACTTTGTCAATTACCTCCGAAGGCTGCACCGGGCGGATTAAATGCTTTTAAAAGTGCTGCTGGGGGGAGGGGGCGACTAAGAAGCCCCCTCCCGGCACAGATCCCTCCTCTCCCGGGCAGAGGAGGAGGCGGGGGCTGAGACGGTGCGGGGCGCGCCTGGGGAACGCGGGCGGTCGGCCGCGAGCGCGGGCAGAGCGCGGAGCTGCTCGTACTCGGGAACGCGACGCCGGCGGCTGTCGCGGCGGAGGCGGGGACCCCCTTCGGCCCCCGGGCCGGCTGCTCAGGGAGGCGTCGGGCCAGGATCCAGGGTCGCGGACTCCTGCCGGGGCCCGCCTCGCTGGTCGGGATCCGGAGGGGAGGGTCCCAGGGGCTCGTGACTCCAGGACCGGACGCACTTGCCCGGGAGCCCGGACCGAGGCTCGGAGACCCACAGGGGGCGCACTCCGGCCGGCCCCCAACCCCTGCCCCGCCCCGGTCTCGGGGTGAGCCCTGCGCCCAGAGGGAGCTGGGGGAGCGCGGCGCGGCTTCCGGGAGACCCCCGACGGCCCGGCAGGGGCGCCCCCTGGGCCCGCCCGGCGCCGCGCCCCTCCGCGCACGGTGAGTTGGCCCAGGTCCCGTCCGGGAGGAAGTTTGTGAAGAGGCGCCGCCCGGGTTTCCCTGGCCCCTCGGGGAGCCGGCAGGAGGCAGGCTGCCCGCGGCGTTCTGCCGCCCTCCCGGCTGGCCCCGGGGGTCTGGGGGGGGGTTCCGCCCCTTTATCTGAGCCTTCTCGGACGTGGAGTTGAATTATCGTTGGCCGCGGTGTATGTATGTTGTGTGTGTGTGTATGTGTGTATATGCGTGTGTGTGTGTGTGTGAGAGAGAGAGGCCGGGGGGAGCAATAAAAGGCAAAGAGAGTCCGAGACAAAAAAGACACGGAGATTGAGAAGCAAGGAGGGAGGAGGGAGGAGGGAGAGGAGCGCGCAGGGGGAGGCGCGGGAGCGGGGAGCGGGGACGGCGCGCATCGAGAGCGGCGGGCGGGCTGGCGGGCTGGCTGCTCTCGCGCTCCCGCTCCCGCTCTTACCCGCGCACACCCGCGCACCCCGTCCTCACCCGCACATCCCCGGACACACACGCCCGCCGGCCCCGGCCAGCCCGCGCGGGGCCCCGAGGCGGGGATCTGGCGGGCGGAACGCGCCCCGCGCCTAAGCCCTCGCCCACCTCGGCGTCTTTGCGCTCCGCAGCGGCGCGCCTCGCTGGGCGCCCCCGCCAGTCCTGCCGGAAGATGGTCAACGACCGGTGGAAAACCATGGGCGGCGCTTCCCAACTTGAGGACCGGCCGCGTGACAAGCCGCAGGTACACGCGGGTCCGGGGCGTGGGGACACGGAGCCCGCGCGGTTGGCGAGGTGGGGGCCGCTCCAGCCGGCGGGGTGGGCGCCCAGCTGGAGGCTGGAGTTTGGGGTGCACCCCGCGAGGCTCAGGAGGCCCGGGGGGAGGCGGCGCCCTCCTCTCTTCCTCCTCCTCCAGAAGAGGCTTGAACTTGGGGTTCGGGGTGTGGATGGAGCCGGGCGCTGTGGCAGAGGGCCCTCTCGCGCCTCCAAAAACCTCCCAGTCCGGCGGGAGCAGAGGGAGTAGGGGACCTCCAGTTCACTGGGTGCCCAGCCCTTTAGTGAACTGTGTGAGCACACAGATCACACCCCTCGCTGAGTGTCTGTCTCCTCACCTCCACAATGAGCGCCTTAACCACTTGCTAAGTATCCTCCCTGGGCACCACCCTGTGCCAGGCGCCTGGCAGGCTAACCAGAGCTTCTGGACCAGGGTGTGGATCCCCTGCATCTCCCCTAGAAGCTCACACTTTAAACAGGGCCCCCCGCTCTCCAGTAAAGGATCAATACATTTTTGTCTCACGTGAGAAACCTGGGTATAACGATTCTCCAGCTTTAAGGCAAGAAAAGCAGGGCGCAGGGAGGGTAGCTCCTGCCTGAGGCCATAAGGCTCTGCCGAGATTTGAACCTGCGTCCGCCGTGCCAGTTCTGTTCATTCCACCCTTCCTGCTGCCTCTTCTGGGGCAGTGGAGGGGGCGGGCTTGGAGGGTGCCCAGGGCTGTGCACTGGAAGGGGGAGCGGTGAGGGTAGAGCTCCAGGGCCGGCCAGAGAGCGGGCTGGAAGATGCGAAGCTGAGTGGAGGGACAGCCCTGGGGCTGCCCCAGGCCGGGCTGCCAAGGGACGGGGCCGGGCGGGCAAGATGAGACCCGCTCGCCAAAGAGAGGAAATAATGGGGCTGCCCGTTTTAAATTTCAAATTTCTCCCAGACAGATGTCATTGGGGAAAGAGCCGATTGTGTTTGCAGTGACAGGAGTGGGGGGTGGCAGCAGGGACGAGCTGACAGGGCCCTCACTCTCCAGGGCTGCCCCATTCTCATTCTGTCCCGAGGGACAGTGCCGCGATGTGGGGGCCCAGCCCTCTACAGTTTGCAAAGCTCCTTCCCAACCATCCGCACAGCACCCCTTCCTGCAGCAGCCGGGGGGGCGAGGCGGGATGTGCAGTCCCACTGCTCAAGGGCACACAGGGGGTGAGTGGTGAGTCAGGATTCGAACCCAGGTCTGACCCCAGCGGCTCCCAGTGCCTCCCAGGTGATCTGTTCCTTGGTTTTCCGTCACATCCACACCCAAGCCAATCCTGGATAAAAAATCCTCTCCTGCTAAGATCCGACTTTTTACCCTCTAAGCACTTGGCCCATTCTCCTTTCCCACTAGCCCTCTTACCGGGACTGACTACTTGTCATTTGCCGAACCCCAGGCCCACACTAGGCTGCCCGTTTCCAGACCTTTGCAGTGTCATCCTGTTGGCCCCACCGAGATCCCCAGAACACACACACACACACACACACACACACACACACACCCTTTAGCTTTGGCTCAGGGAAATCCTACATGCACTTCAAAACCTATTCAGACGCCACCTCCTCCAGGAAGCCTCCCCTGATGTTCCGTGGCTGTGCCTCAAAGTCTTGGTAGCATTTAGCCTGTGCTGCTCAGCTGCCTTTTTCTCACTGCCTTGTCCCCCCTGTCCCAGGTCCCTCCTCTATCAGGTGCTCCCTTTGGACACAAGCTGCTTCTGACCCCCCCCATCCTTCTTTCTTCCCCGGGCCCCAGGTTCCTGCCCTTCCACGCAGCTCAGGGTGGGAGCTTAGGGATATTTGCTGAACCGAACTGCATGAAGCCTCAGCCAGGCGCTGTGGGTGAGGAACCAGCCAGTGTGGCTGTGTCTCAAGGGGAGGTGGCTTCGGGGGGATCTGTTTGAAATGAGGCTTCAGGGCCTCCCTCTGCTGCTGCCTGGGGACACGTACTCCATCTGCCCCCTTGGCATCAGAGGCAGCTGAGGGCTTGTGGCCCCAGGAGCCTGGGGCCGATATCAGACACCACTTCCCCATCGCCATCTTTGGTGACCCGGCTCATAGATAGGCTGTGCCCCGCGCCAGCCCCAGGCTCGTCGGAAGCTTCAGATAAGAGGCAAGGTCTTTCCCGTGCTCACTGTTGAAAGAGAGAGCCTTGCTGGCCTGGTTCCCTCTCGACTTCCTCCCTCAGGTCTGGCCTTCTCTCCTCCCTTGTTCCTGGTTTTGTCTCAGCCATGGGCATGCTGTGTGACTCTGGGGAAGTTACTCCCCCTCTCTGGGCCCGGGCTTTTCCACCTGCAAAATGGGAACAGCGGTTCCTGCTTCCTCCTCGCTTCACGAGGGCTCCTTGGAGGGTCAAGTGAAATCCTGGTGTGTTTTTGCCAACTGTGAAACACAGTACTCCTGTGAGGATGGTGGTTCTCAGCGCAGCCCGTTCCCTTTTGCAGGCTGGCGGTGTCCTGGTCTTCCCTCTGCGCGTCAGGGAGAATGAGCTGACCACCCAGCTCCCCCCGCCAGGAGGGCCACCTCCTCCAGGAGGGCAGAGGCCCCTGCTACACTCAGAGCAGCAAACGGGCTCGTCTCTCCACCCCTCTCGTTTCTTAGCCAAAACCACACTGGGAGGTTGGCAGCAGGGATAACCAACCCATTTGACAGATGAGGAAACGGAGGGTAAGGGAGCCAGAGCCGGGACCTGAACCCCAGTCCTCCCAGGTGGTGGAGGAGCCTTGGCGGGCAGGTGAAGGCAAGCGCGGCCGGCTGTCCTTCCCTCGGTCAGTCTGCTCAGCTGCGTGATGTAATTCCCAGGGGGAGATCCCCGGGGCGCGGGGCGCTCACGGCCCCCGCTGCCCACGAAGTGTCCCGTGTTGCTGTTTCTGGGGACCGTCTCAAGCCGCTCTGCCCTTGGCCCGTCCCCGCTCAGCTTCTCTTTCTCTGGCCAACCTTGCACAGTCTCCCGCCTTCGTTAGTGTCCCCTCTCCCCCTGCAGAACGAAGGGGCTCTCGCGCCCCTGGGGCAGGAGACGATGGCGGGAGAGTTGCCAGAGTTTGGAGTCGCTCAGATGAAAGGATCTAGAAATAGACATGATTCTTCTCTCCCGGCGCGTAGGGCAGGAAGTCACCTTGGAACCGGCTCCTCGGGGGTGGGGGCTGGTTCCTGAGCAGTCCTCGAGCCCCGCGACCCCACAGGGAGGTCAGCCTTGCCGATCCCAGGCAGTGTCTCTTGGTCCTTTCGAAACTTCTAAAAGTGTTGCAGAAGGAAAACTAAATCCTCACTGGGAAGTTCTTCCGGATGTCTAACCTAAACCTGCTGCATTGCATTCGCTCAGTGACTGTTTTTAGAGTCCCCACCTCAGCTGGGATGTACAGCTGGGAACCTGGGCCTCAGGAAGCTGGGAGACTCATGATGGGGACAAAGAAACCCACCAGTCAGGTAGTATTACGAGGCGCTGTAAGGAAAAGTGTCTGTCCTCTTAGTCCCTGGGGTTTCGGTGGACCGCAGGATGGGAGTGCGGAGGAGATGGCTTCCCGGAGGAGGTGAGGTTGAAGCTGGACAGTATTTGCCAGATCTGCTTGGGAGGGAGCGGGAAGTGTGGTGGGGGACAGGGAAGGAGGCAGCCAGGTGGGAAGAGCAGGGCGGGGTTGGGGGCGGAGCCTGCAGGTGCCCTTGGCCTCCCTAGCTCTAGAGGGGTCTCAGCAGGGCCTTGTGGAGGGGTCCTTTGCTGCTGCGCGGGGAACGAGTTGGTGGGGCTGGGAGGTGGCCGGGAGGCCAGTGGGGAGTTGGTCACAGTCATTTAGAGGCAGGTGAGGGGGCTTGGACCAGGGCAGGCCTGAGGGCGTGGGGACAGAGCCAGGAGGCTGGGGGGGGTGGGGGGGATGGACCTCAGCGAGGCTCCGGCTTCGGAGAGGCGGTGGCGGAGTTGGTGCTGCCCCGGGTGGGCCTCTCCCGGGGCTCGGGTCAGGCCGTGGACAGAGCCTGGTTCGGTGCTGGCGGGCTGGGTGGGCCATCGGGGAGGCCAGGAGCTGTGGGGACGGTGAACAAGACCCTCACAGGAAACATAGGGAGGCCCGTCCCCCAAAATAGACCCAGAGCTGAGTGCTTCCTGAGGGGTGGCAGAGCTCGGGTAGCTTGGAGCCCCCAGGAGGGGTGGGCTTGGGCAGCTCTAAGGCCCTGTCCCTTTCTCCCCTTCAGGGACCTTCCAGGTGGCCGGAGGCTTCAATGCCCCTCAGCATGGGGTGCCTTACAGAGGCCCTAGCAGATGGGGGTTCTCCTCAGAGCTCATAGAATAAGCTAGTAGGCCCTCTTCCCAAGTCTTTGGGACCCCAGAATTTTGAACAATCGGCCCCTCACTTTAGGGGATCTCTGGGACCCCCCTCAGGGTCTCTGAGTTAGCCAGCAGTGGGGGAACACCCCCAGGGGCTCCGGCTGCCCCCCTGCAGCTCGGAGCCTGAGAGCCCCTCCCTGCTGCACCCCTGCCCGCACACCACTGTCCCCTGGTCTTCCCAGGCACAGCCTCGCCAGCCGGTTCCGTCCTGATGAACGGCCCTCTGCCTCCAGCTGGGGTGCTCCTAGGAGATGGGGATTTGCAGCCGCTTGCGTTTGACTCTGACCTTGCCTGGCCTCCCCCTAGAGGGACGCTTTCTTCTTCCTCCTGTGCTCCGAGGAGTAGAGTCCCAGTCCGCCCTGGGCTCCTGCCCCCCGCTCCCCCCCCCCAGCAGACCATGGACCCCGGGCCGGCACTGGGGGGTTGCACGGGGGATGAGGCGTGTCCCTCCAGCTGGGGTTGGACCTCGAACCCGGGGCTCCTGGCTCCTCTGTGCCCACTGCCTAGGACAGCTTCCCAGCGTCCCCACTCCTTGCCCTGTGCGCCTTCGCGGCCTCCCGCAGACCCCAGGGTGCGCGCCCGGCTCGGCCACGGCCTAGGGCTCGTTAGTGAGCTCCAGCCCCGCGGCATGCTCGGTCGGGCTGCCTGCCCCCCGGAGCCCCCCCTTATTATCTCAGACAGATTCCTTTGCCAGACACGTAAACAGCAGCCTATAAAAGCGAACAGGACTTCATGCTTAAGGTGATCTCAGAAGACTAATTTTCCTCTGCTGAGTGGCCTGGTTCGGCTCCAACCCCGTCATCCCCCTGCCCCTCAGGGGACCCCCTGCGGCTTTCTCAAGACTCTCCCTCCCTGCCACCCTCTGCCTTCCCTCCAGAGACCAGGGGGTTGGGTGGAAGTGGGCGCATGAGAGGGCGAGGGTCCTGGAGACACGGGGGGGACAGGGCTGGCCGCTCTGGCTTGCCAGCTGGGGACCTTAATGTTCCTGGGTTGGAGGACAGAGCTCAGAGCTGCTCGGGGCAAGGTGTCTCCCGACGGGCTCCGGGAGGGACCTGCCAGGGACTTCCTTGCTGACACAGAGCTTTGTCTCCCAAACCTCAGTCACACTCCAGACGGAGGGAAGAACGTGGTGGGATGCAGGCAGATTCCGGCCACCGGCCCTGGCCGGCCCTCCCGCGGGCCTCCCGTGTGACCTTGGGAAGGGGTCTTCTGCTCTCCGAGCTTCAGTTTTCCCATCTGCCAGGCGAATCCAGCCAGAGCAGGGAGTCATTCGGAGGTTTCGGGGGCGGGGACCAGGAGTGGCATGATGATCTGGAAGCTTCTGACCCGCAGGTGACCCGAGAATTAGGGCGGACCTGGAGGCTGCCTTCATTCTGGGCGAGGCCATCAGAGGGGGCAGGGGTTGGAGATGGCCTTGCTTCGGGGTCCAGGGCTCAGCGTGGAGGTCGTGAGCCTCTGCCCCGAAGGGCCTTCCCCCTCCCTGTGCGAGTGCGGTCGCCGGCAAGTGACCCAGCCCATCTGCTCTTCGTCCCATCCATCCAACAAGCAGCTGTCTGTGCCGGGCGAGCAGGCCCTGCCCTCGGGGGCTCCCGTCATCCAGGGTAAATCTCCCGGGCCCGGGGCTTGCCTGCCTAGCCGTCCTTGTGGGCACACATTTTCCAAACCGATCCACGCCCCCCCATGGGCTAAGAATCACAATCCAAGGGACATGGGCTCCCCTAGGGCAGGGCTAGGACAACTGCCATCCCCATCCTCAGGGACTGGCCTGGAGCCTGGCTCGTGGGGACGCCCAGTGACCATGGAATGGATGTCCGGGACAGTACGTGAATGAAGTCAAAGGTGATGACGGTCTTCTGTCCTGACGAGCGCCACCATGGAGGAGGGGGGAGCGAGGGCCGTGGGAACATGGAAGAGGAGCCTTTCCAAAACTAGGTTGGGGCGGGGAGGGCGGGGGGGGGGCAGTCTAGGAAGGCTTCCTGGAAGAGGTGGCATCTAGCTGGGCCCTGAAGGAAGAGAGGGAATTAGGAAGAGGAGCAGGGACAGCAGATGCCTCGGGCTAAGGGAGAGCTGATGCGGAACTGATGTGGGGGAGCTCGTGAGTCCAGGTCTGGCAGGAGGAAGCCGGGGAGATGTGAGGAGCCTGGGATGGGTGGGCTGCCTGGGGAAGGAATGGAGAGAGGAGGGGCGAAGCACCGAGTCCCAGGGGTCATCACTACTGCAGGGGCTGGCCAAAGACGTCTCTCCCTCATCTCCCCAACAACATGGTACCCTTGCGGGGTGGGGGGCGGGACGCCTGGTCCGCCTGCACCTCAGCCCCGACCCCACCTTCCTCTGGTGCCAAGTAGGAGATTCGGGACTTACGTGTAGAATTTGAACTTGGGCAAAACCAGCTGTTTGCTCGATGGTGCTTTCTCGTAGTAAGAAGCATTGGGTAAGAGGATTCGCTATTTTATGAATCACCGAGAAAGAAAGGGTCAATTACAGCTGTAGGAGCCCCATTGGCGATGTTACAATGTGGAAAAATGGGAAGGTGCCTGCCCGCATCGCTGACATACAGAAGTAACAGTTTGGGAGGAAAACAAAGAACCGAACACCGCCCCCCCCACCCGGTGCTCTGTGCGCATCTATCACGAGGTAGTAAAAGCTGCTAATATTTACCGCGCATGCATAGTGCACCGGGCATGGCTCCAAATGCGTCCTGTACCGACTCCCTTGAAGACGCATCTCCGGTTCCAAAAGTTGTAAACGTGGGGGAAAGCCAGCTGGAGAAGGGCTTGGTCCCCAGAGTGGGCAGGGGGTCGGGGGTCCTGTCGGAGCTCGCGTCTCGTCTGCTGTGCAACTCTGGGCAAGCTCTGGGCTCTCCTGGGCCTCGGGTCCCCCGCGTGTCACCCACTCTGTGTCTGCTGTGAGGGCTCCCACGGGGCTGTGAGCGATCGGGGACAGCAAGCCCGGGGGTGCTCCCGCATCACGGCGGCTCCTTTAAGGATAAGCTGCCCCCGCCCCAGTTCTAGCCGGTAGCTGCCCACCGAACCAGAACCCGGTTGTCACCGCCCCTGCCTTTCCTTGCTCTGGGGGCGGGGGGGGGCATGGCTGCCCAGTGGCCCCAGCCCCCCCCCACCTCCTTCAAGGGAGGGAGGCACCTTTTTCCGGGGTGCCCGGCGGTGCTAGCCTGCTCTGCGGAGAGGGGAGGAAAGAGGAGAGGAGGCGCTCGGTGGCCCCCCGCGCCCTGGGGATTCAGGCACGGCAGCCTCGCGGGCCTGCCCCAGCTTCGGGACTCGGGCTGTGGGTGCTGCAGGTGGAAAGGGACGCTTAGTGATGGGCGCTCATTCTGCTGTGACAGTGTGACAATTCTTAGCGTGGTTGCTGTCACCGTTACAGCTCTCTCTTCCTGAGTCTGCGCGGCAGGCACCCACGTGCGGGGCAGGGCGCGCCATTATTGCCTCCATTTTACAGGTGAGGACACCGAGACTCAGCAAGGTGAGGTCCCTCACCCAAGGTTCCCCCCCACACACCCTCGAAAGTGGCAGCGCGGGGACCTGAGGCTGTGGGAGCCTTCATCTGCAGCCCTGACCCACCCAGGAGGGCTGCATGGGGGAGGTGTGCCTGCCTCGCTCGTGCAGGCCACACGGATCAGGGCAGGGGCTGCGAGGGGAGGGCGGCTCTCTCTCCAAAGGTCTCTCCGCCTTTCTGCCTCAGTTTCTCTTTTCATCCTCTCCATCTCCGGCTGCCTGCATCTCTCACTCCCTCGCACTTGCTGTATCATTGGTCCCGGGCTCTCTGACTCCCCTCTGGGCTTCTGTCTTTCATCTCTGCCTCTCTGTATGACTCCCTTGCCCCTGTCCGCAAGAAGGGGGCCCTCTGAGTCTTGCCCAGGCCTCCCAAAGGCCAGAGGCCCCACCCCGAGGCTGCCCGGGTCCCCCCCCCCAACGTCGCTGGGCAGAGCCGGAAGCCGCATTCTGCCCCTGATGCCTCCCCTTCTCTCTCTCGTCCGTCCATCTGTCTGTCTCTGTGTCTGCGTGTGCGGGGCCGGCCCACAGTGGCCCAGCTGCGGCTACGTGCTGTGCACGGTGCTGCTGTCCCTGGCCGTGCTGCTGGCCGTGGCCGTCACCGGCGCCGTGCTCTTCCTGAACCACACCCACGCGCCCGGCACAGCGCCCCCGCCCGTCGTCAGCACCGGGCCGGCAGGTGCCAACAGCGCCCTGGTCACCGTGGAGAGGGCCGACAGCTCGCGTCTCAGCATCCTCATCGACCCGCGCTGCCCCGACCTCGCCGACGGCTTCGCCCGCCTGGAGGGCGCCCAGGCCTCCGTGCTGCAGGTGCTGGCGGAGCGCCAGGCCGAGCCGAGGCTGGCCGGCGAGCAGGAGCGGGAGCTGCTGGAGACCCTGGCGGACCAGCTGCCCCGGCTGCTGGCCCGCGCCTCGGAGCTGCAGGCGGAGTGCGCCGGGCTGCGGAAGGGCCTCGGCGCCCTGGGCCAGGGGCTCAGCGCCCTGCAGAGCGAGCAGGGCCGCCTCGTCCAGGTGAGGGGCTGGGTCTGCGTCTGGGGTCTCGGTGGGGGGTGGGGATGCTGCCAGCACGTCCGGCCCGGGGCTGGGCGCCTGATGGCCCCGGTGTTCCTTAGTCCCCGAGGGCCCCAGGACCGGGGAATGTTGCTCTTCCCATCTACCTTCGAGCAAGTGAGGCTCAGAGAAGCGAGTCCCATGCAAGGCCGCCCAACGAGCGGCACCATTTCCTACCCATTGTCCTGGGGACCCTCGGTATTTGTGGGACACCCCGTGGCACCCCACAGTCAGCTCACGTCCAGGGCTCCAGGGGCTTCCCAGGTGCGTCCGTACAGGTGAGGCCGGACCCGGCCTCCATCAGTAGTGACTTGAGGTTCAAGGTCACACGGTGGGTTGGGGCAGGTCCTCTCCCCAGCTCTGCCACGGGTCCAGAGAGAGCTGTAGCCCCTCCCCAGCCCTCTCTCTCCCATTCTCTGCCATTCGATGCTCCCAGCTTTCTAGGGAAGGAGGGACCAGACTAGAGAGCTCAACCAGACCCTTAGCCTCCCCCCATGACCTCTGCCCTGATCCTCGGAGCCAAGGCAGGTCCTAGCGAGCACCTGCTGGATCCAGGGAAGAGTTGCCCACGTTGGCCGCTCCTGGAGCACCTGCGAGAGCTCCCCCTGCAACACACCCAATCAGGGATTTGGTTTTTCACCATTTTTCAGAAGAGAAAACTGTGGTCCAGAAAGAGACAAGGGCTTGTCCAGGATACAGCCGCCTCTGGCCTCTGGCCTCCCAGCGGCCCTGCCCACCCTCTGGCTTTGTACCCTGTCTCCCGGGTGACTCAGGTCGTTGGGGGCTAGGAGGTGAGCCCCACCCTGCCGTTGGTCCCAGCCCCTCCCGGACACTGGGGATGACCAGGCGCTCGGTCACCCAGCAGCTCGTGAGCAAGGGGTCTGTCCCTCCTCCCAAGGCTGCAGCTGGAGAGATTATACCCCTCGCCCCCCTGTCCGGGTGACTGATGGGAAGGCGCGTCCCTCTCCTGGGGTGGGGTGGGGGTGGGGTATTCAGCTGCCCCCTCCATCAGCAGGGCTTGGGGAGAACCCCAGATTTTCTGGGTGACCTGGGCCCCCCGCCCTGCTCTCCACGTGGTTCAGCCCCTGCTCAGCCAGGCCCCTAGGGCAGGGGTGGGGAGTGGAGGGGAGAGGCCTCAGGGTCTCCCACGCACCCACCTAGGCAGAGGCCCAGAGCTATTCCTATAAGACTGATAGCTTTTGGGGGGCCTGGTAGTGCCTTGGCTCCCCGATGTATTTACTTCTCAAAAGAATGTTCAATTTGACTCGGTTCCCGCAGACTCGGTGATTTCCGAGGCCGCGTGTCTTGCGGAGCTAATGGCGCTGAGGCTCCCGGCTCTTCCAAGCTTCCCAGACCCCCAGCTGATCGGCCCAGACTGGGTTTCCCGAAGCACTGCCCACAGGCACCCTCGTCAGAAGTGCCAGGGCTGCTTGCTAAAAGGCACCCCTCTGACCCTCATTGCACCCCCCCGGGGCCCCGCAGTAAACAGGGAGCAGGGCGGCTCTCGTGGCCACAGGCCGCCCCTGGCCCGGGAGCAGCAGAGCTGAGTGGTTCTGCCTTCGGGGTTCGGGAGCTGGGATCCGGTCCAGCCTCCCGCAGGTCGCAGCTGTGGGATTTGGGCACGTCAGTCGCCCTCCCTGGGCTCAGTCTCCTCACCTGCAAAATGGGCATAGTCCCTACCCCCGAGCATGTGGGAGCTCCCGGCTGGGCTGGGCTGGGCTCAGCTGGCATCTGGCCCGTGAGAGATGAGCCTTTCTTTCGTTATGATGGCAGTAAAGTCATTCGTAAAGCAAAGTTTGGGCCACTGGGGAGCCACCACGGAAAATCTCTTTTGCGGGAGGGAGTACTGATAGGAACCCCTGCGGGCTTGGTTAGTGGGCGCCGTGTAGCAGCACGGAGGCCCCACGGGGTGGAGCTCATTGCCCCATTCTGCAGAGGGGCAGACGGAGGCTCGGGGTGGCAGAGTGCCCTGCGGAAGCTCAGAACCACGAGCAAGAAGTGCCGGAAGCAACTTGGACTTCACCGCCTCTAACGGCTGCCGCCCTCTTTCTTGCTTGCGTGCAGCTCGGCGAGCGGGACTGACTCTCCCTATTAATTTGGAGCATGTTTATATGTACGTTTTCAACTTTAATCATTTGCTGGTTTAAAGTGAGGTCTCTCCTGCCCGCCAGCAAGAGCGGGCTGTGCCTGAGTTTCTCCAGTGTGTCTGCTCGTTGCAGAAGGATGGGCAGTGCCCTGGAGATGTAGCCAACGAGCCCGGCGACCTCTGCCGCCCACGCCCAGCAGGCGCCCCCTGCCCTCTGCCCCCCCCCCCCCCCGGGGGCTGCCTGTGTCCGCGGGGCCCACGGGGCCCCCTGATGTGGCCTATCTCTGGGACCCTGCTGTGAAGGCCCAGGGAGGGGTCAGCCGCCTTGCCCCCGCGGCCCCCCTGCCCGCCTCCGCCCCCCCCCCCACCGCCAGGCCCCAGCCCTCCCTGCAGAGGAGAAGCTGACAGGGAAACTAAAGTGTCTCGCAGGGCCCGTGCTTCTGGACAAGCTGTGAACTGCTGGCACTGTATATTTCTATTTTCTTTCCTCAAACGAGCTGTTACCTGGCAAGCGACGGGTTCGGTGTGTGAAGCCCTGGCAGGTTCGCACACCCCACCTCCCCTCCTCATGGTCCTGCAGCCTCCCGGAGCCCAGGGCGGGGGAGGTGACAGACCCCAGACCCTTCAGGCAGCGGGCACAGCCCAGAGGTTCCCCGGGGTGGGGGGGGGACACTCAGCGTGACACTGGCACAGCCGCAAACCCCAGACTGGCCGAGCGGTCGGAATGACATAGGCAACGCGGCTGAGCCTTCGGGCCCCGAACACGTGCTCTCGTGAGCCACGCCCCACGCCCACCCCAGAAAGACGGGTCCACAAAGGGGGACCAATGACTCCTCCAGGGTCACTTGGCCAGTGAAAGGAGGAGGGGCTGAGTCAAAGCCCAGAACTGACACCAGAGCGTGGGGACAGACCACTGTCCCCCACTTGTCCTGCCCCCACCCTGCATGGTGACACAGCCCTGGGTTCCTTCCCTTGCCACTCAAGCCTGGGGACGCGGCCCGAGGTCGAGGTCGCTCACTGGGGACCTCTCCTTCTGGGCCTCAGTTTCCCCATGTATACCGAGGAGACGGCAAGCCAAGCCCTCCCTCCTGGCAACGCCGTGGGGGTGAGGTGAGGTGGCGGACATCAGAGCCGTGGCTCCTGAATGTGGAGTTCGGATGGGGGCTGGGGGGGGAGAGGGGTATCCCAGACCACCTCCGCGTTTGTACACAGAGCCGTCCCCCCTCCTTTGCTGCCTCACTGAGCGTCAGGAGAGTCTGTGCTGGGTGAGGGCGTCTTGTAATCTGCAAGGCGCCTTTTGCATTCGAGTAACGTGGGCCGAGTTCTGTGTGCCCGCCCGGGGTCCCGCCCTGGGCTGAGTCCCTCCCCCATGTCACCAGGCCCCATGGCGGTTGCGATAGGGAGACCCTGGCAGCCCGGCTTTGAGGCTTGGTGACATCACTCACCCCCCGCCCCCGACGTGTGCCTTCTAAGGGGGTGGGTTGGGATTTGAACCCAGCTTCGCTGGTGCCCGGTGCCGCCTCCCCCTGCACGGAGGAGCTTTCTTCAGTCCCCTCGCCTGCGCTGGGGCACAGAGATGGAGGAGGATGGGACGTGGGGTGCAGCACGACACAGGTCTCTGCTGGAGCCTCCGTCTCCCCTCCCGCCCCAGCCCCGGTCCTCTGAACACACAGACACTGAGCTCCTCGGATCGAGGCCCCCGCAGGGCGCACAGGAGGGGATGGCCGCGCTGGCGGGTGCCAGCCGGCCGGAGCCCCTGCCCCTTCCGCTCACCCCTGTGCCCCACAGCTTCTCTCCGAGAGTCAAGGCCACATGGCCCACCTGGTGAACTCGGTCAGCGATGTCCTAGACGGCCTGCGGAGGGACCCGGGGGTGGGCCGGCCTCGCATCAAAGCCGACCTCCAGAGAGCGCCTGCCAGGGGCTCGTGGCCCCGCGGCTGTGCCACCGGTGAGTGCGGTGCGGGAGGCTGCCTTGGCGACCTGCGTGCCCAGCTGTGTACCCCCACCACCCCTTGCCCGCCCCTCCGGTGAGGACGCACTGCGGCTCTTTGCTGAGGGCTTCCTGTTGCCGGGCAGCCCCGAGCACCCGGCCTGCACCCTTCTGTTGAGCCCTCTCCCGGCCCCTTGTGCCCACTTTCCAGATGAGGACAGCAAGGCTCCGAGAGGGTGCTCACTCACCCAGGGTCTGCCCCCAGGGCTGGCGCCCTGGAGCCTGGGGGACACGGCAGGACAGACCGATTAGCCAGGGAGACCCAGGGACAGAGGCGGCCAGGCGAGGACACAGGTGCCCTGCGCAGCCCTGACCGCGGGCCCTGTCCCAGGCTCTCCACCCCGCGACTGTCTGGACGTGCTTCTGAGCGGGCAGCAGGAGGACGGCATCTACTCGGTCTTCCCCACACACTACCCGGCCGGCTTCCAGGTGTACTGCGACATGAGCACGGACGGTGGCGGCTGGACGGTGAGTGTCCCAGGGGCGCGGCCCGCTTCCTCTGGGCCCTGCAGACCCCCGGGGGGACCGGGCTGACCCACGGGCGTGGGGTGCCCGCGAACCGGGGTGCTCTGAGCAGCCCCCTCCCGGCCTTCTGCTGCTGGCCCCCACAAACCTGCCCCTTATCTCACCCCCAGGAACTCCACACCCCCAGAAAGCGGCACCGGGCAGGTGGAGGCCGTGGGCGGACCTCCTTGGGCCCCCATGGGAGCAGACGGGGTCTCGCCGGGCCTGCTTCCCGGCGAGACCCCGTCTCCTGCCCGTGGAGCCCCCTCCTGCTCCCCGAACCTCGAGCCTCTGGGAACACGGGCTCCCCCAGGAGCGCTGGGCAAGTCGGGGGTGGGCTCTGGGGTAGAACGCGGCACCAGGAACCTGTTGCTGGTGGGAGCTCAGGGCTGCTTGTGTAGATGCTGTTCTTCGAGTTCCCTAACATATGTCATGCGTGCAGGAGATCAAAGGGAGGAAGTGGGGGAAGGCACGGATCAGAGACCTCAGTGGCTTCCCGGCAAGGATCTGCTGTGACTTCCTGGCTGGGTGGGAAGTAGGGACAATGAAATGTCCCCAAGGCCATGGGAGAGTTGGGCAGGGTGGCCCAGGTGGCCCTGAAATCTCCCTGGAGCTGGGAGAAAGGGGAGGAGCGGCGGGGAAAGGCGTCTGGCTGGAGTCCCCGGGGAGTCTCCGGGTCCACTAGCAGGGAAGCCCCTTCTGGAAGCCGGGTCTGTGCGCGTCACCTCGGCCCCTGTGGCAACTCCTGGCCTCTGCCTCCGTGTGGAAGCCAGAGCCACAGGCCAAGGGAAATGCACGGGCCTGACGGCATCTCGGTAACACGCGTGGGCGCTGAAATGGGAATTTCATAAAATGTTCGTGCGTTCTTCAAATTTTATCAGAAAGATGTTTTAAAATATTTTTTCTTTTGCCTTTTAAAAACCTTCGAAAATGTTCCCAACCATTCTTGGCTCACAAGCCATTTAAAAAGAGGCAGCAGGCAGGAGTCGTCCTATGGGCTCTGGTTTGCTGACACCCCCCCATTCTAGAGCTGGGAGAGGAAGTGTACTTGCTGTCCCTCCCCGGTCAAATCAGTGGCCTTCCAACCCTCACCTGATGCTGAGCCTTGGGGGCCGGGCTTCAGTGGGGCTGCCACTGGCCATTGGGTGACTGTGTAAATTAAAAGTGCATGTCTTCCTTTTGGCCCCCTGGGGCACTCGGCGTGGCGAGGAGAATAGATGTGGGCCAGGTGCTCTGGAGCAGTGAACAACCTATACCACTGTCCCTGGACATCGGCCTGCCACCCTGAAAGCTGCTCAGCCTCCCCAAGTTGGCCGTGGTTGGGATGCCCAATGACAGTGGAAAGCAGGGCTCGTAAAACCAACACTTTAAAAGTTCCTGGCTTCACGTGTAGCTCCAAAAATTGGCAGACAATTTTGAGCATCTACTGTGTGCCGGGGCTGTTGGGCCAGTGGCCGTTCTGATGGGTGGGTCCTGGGCCATAGGCCTGCGACCCTCCCCAGATCTCAGAAGATGGGGAAGGACAGCCAGGTTGACCAAGACTTCTGCCGAATGCTTGTGGGGCGTTCAGCATAGGCCCATCGGTGGCCAGATCACTAGTTAGGATGATGGGCCATGCCCTCTGCAAGGTCTAGGCAAGGACGTGGGTGACCCCGCCTCTTACTGAGCTCTTTGCCAAGAGGGCATCCACCGTCATCCAGGGGACAGTCAAGGGGGCCTGAAGTAGGGTACGGAGTCGGCTGTTTCCCAGGGGAGCCCAGGCAGGCCCCCACGTCTTTGCCCTTGGCACTTGGGGCATGAGGAGAGGTTGGCATTTCCCCTCCCTTTCTCACTAAGGAGTGTGGTAATGATTTTTGGCGCGCTGATGCCAGGCAGAGGGCAGAGGGAAGCTTCTTGGGGGGAAGTGGTGGGACGTGGAGGTGTGGGGAGCCCGCATCGGTTTGGAAAGGGGTTGGCTTTCCTGAGCAGGGGGCAGACACAGCAGAGGCCGGAGTGAGGCAGTTGGGGGAGGGGGAGGCGAGTGCATTCGGAGGGCAGTGCCGGCAGCTGAGAATCCCCCAAAGACCCCAGGACAGACATATGTGCAGACAGGTCTTCAAGCTCCGGAGGAGAGCATTTAAGTGTACTGGATCCGGTCTGGAGGCGAAAAGCTCTTTTGTTTTCCTAACTCAGAACATCTGAGTTACGGCGGTTGCCTCTGGAAGGCCCTCGGCAGGCAGAGCCGCGCCATGGTAGGAGCCAAAGCCCAGAAATCAGAGTTAAGGGTTAGGACAGGCTTAATGAAATACCTAGGCGCCAGCCTGGGCCCCGCATCTCCCCGCCGGTGGACTAGAAGCCCGTCTCCCGGGATGTCCATCAGGATTTGGGCCAGGAGGCGGGTAATACCTGGCGCCTGCACTTCTGGGCCCATTACCGGGCAGTTGATGAGGAACACCACCCCCCACCCCCACCTCTCTGCCCTTCTGCTCAGACACCTGGATCAGGGGCCGTGGAAGGAAGGCCGCTTGCGGCTGAGAAGTATTTGTGAGGCCGATAAACGTTAATATCCATTTGGGCTTCCGTCAAAACCAATCTTTGCCCAGATACCTCTGGGCATCTGTCAGAATCACCTCCCTGCCACACGGAATCTCTCAGAAACTCAATTGTTGTTTGGGAAGGAGCCCGTGGCCGCCTCTCCGAACCCTGGTACTATCCATCCTCGTTAGGCCCCGTGTCTGAGCGACCAGGCCTCGCGGGCCGACGCCGGATGGCTCTCCCTGGCGGCCAGGGCATCTGGGGCCAGACGCGGCAGCCAGGGCCTGCTTCCCGGCGAGAGTGGACCGGGCAAGGCTGAGCACCTGCAGGGCGCTTTACGGCTTAAATCCCACACGGCCTTGTGCGTGTCTATGGAGCTGGCCATCACACAGCAGCCCTGAATTATTCAGCCGCCGAGCACCAACTGCGGGCCAGGGGAGCCAACAACAAAGCTTCTGGCCTGGTGGGGAGCCGGCAGATGAGCTGACCTGTGTGAGGGCTGTAGGGCTGGGTGGGGCATGGGGGAGCCCAGAGGAGAGCCCCTGACCCCGCCTGGGGAAGCCCAGGGAAGCTTCTGGACAGGGAGGCCCACGCGCTGGGGGACGAGGTAAGAACAGTGTTCCCTGCAAAGGGAGCAGACAGGCTGAGGTCTGCGGGGATGGGGCAGCATTGGGTCTGGGCCTGCGTGGTCTCTGCCTGCTGGTGCACGGAGACTGAGGGGGCAGGGGTGAGAGGAGGGAGGCGGGCAGGGGCTGGGGCGGGTGCAGTTGCGGGCACGTTAGGAGACAGGCTTTGTCCTGAGGGCTGACTGGGCTCCCACTCCCCTTAGGACTTTCCCAGGTGGGGAGCGACCCAGAGACTTGGGGCCAAGGGCGCGGTGGCTGTGGCAAAGTAGTTCGGGGAGTGTGAATTCTGTGGGCCCTGAATTGTGGCTGTGCAGAGCGGGAACTGCCGGGGGGGAAAAAGGCCACATGTGGCTCCTTGGGGTGCGGAGGCCCTAGGGGCGGCGGGCACACACCTCAAGGTGGCCTTTTGGCTGATGTGGCCACCGACCTTGGCTGAAACCCAGCCTTCTCTCCATACGCCCCCAAAGCTCACAGTGACCCAGGCCACACAAGGTCATGCCGATTGTCAAGGCCATTCCTGAACTTGACACAGGCACTCACCCCCACCCCCACCCCGGAAAACGAGGAGGGAAGGCAGGAAGGAAGGACCTCATCCTGCTGACCTGTGACTCTGGGCGAGGGGCCTCCTCTGGGAAGCCTCTCCGACCACCGGGGCCCAGCCATCAAGCTCCTTCTCTGTACAGGTGCGACCAAGCAATTACCTGTCCACCTACTGTCCCTTGTCACACGCGTGACCAATGACACTTAGCTGTAACAGCTCACCTCGCTGGGCCTCACTTTGTCACCTGCTCGGTGAGGCTAATAGAGCACCGCTCACGTGGGGAGAGTCAGAAGCCTTCGCCGGTCATCCCCAGTGAGCGGGGAGCAGGGGGAGCAGGGGTCCAGGCTGAGCCTTGGGGGTTCAGAGGAACCTGCCTCCCCCCTGTAGGCTCCTTACTAGCAGGGTGTTTCAAGGGAAGTCTCGTCAAAACAGAGGCCAGATTTCCTCATTCGGAAGGTGGTGCGTGGGATGCAGCTGGCCATTTCCGGCTCACCACCCCGTGGGGCCATGCGAGACTGGGAAGGTCATGTCCCCTCTTGGGGCACCCCTTTCCTCATCCAGCCGCCAGTGCGGCCCTTGTAGCTTGTGCGGCCGCCTTGCAGGGGCCTGGTGTGGGTTTTACGTGGTCAGAGGACGGGTTCCTCCCTCCCTCCACTTCCCTGCCTCTCTGCCCCGAGGCACAGCCTTGCCCCCACCGACATCTGCGACATTTGTGTTGCTGTCACCAGGCCTGATTGCCAGCCCCACTCCCTCGCCTTTGCATAATTACCTCCAGGGTCACCGAAATCAGGTCGAAATCAGGTCCAGGTCAGCATCTCCCGCCGTAGGAACCCGCAGTGGGATCGATCCCGCTCTGCGCCCCCACTGGGATTCACCGCGCGTCGCCGGCTCCCAGCACTGCGCGCTGAGCGGCCCACGCCCCGTTCTGCACGGCGGCCCCACGCTCTGCCAGGCGCGTTACTGTCGTGCGAGGTCAGCGGCTCAGATATGCTGCTAATTGGCTTCGCTGAGAGAGAAACGGTCCCCTCCCCACCTGAGCTCCCTGGGCCGGGAGGAAAATCCTTCCCTCACTCGCAAAACATCAAAGGAGCCACCACCCCCACGAGGAGCCCAGTCGGGCAGTGGGATCAGGCTCAGGGAGAGATGAAAAGCTTCCTGGGCTGCCCCAGCCGGGGAGGCTGATCAGCAGGGCTGTGGAACCCTCCCCCCTACGTGGGCTGAGGCTTCCGCCAGTCCTTGCTGCAGAGGGGACCTGCCGTGACACCAGCGGGCCACGGTGTCCCTGAGCTGCTGCCCTGGGGAGTCCTTGGGGCTGCACGC
The DNA here is from genome assembly GCA_028533885.1 of Nasua narica. Classification (NCBI taxonomy): domain Eukaryota; kingdom Metazoa; phylum Chordata; class Mammalia; order Carnivora; family Procyonidae; genus Nasua; species Nasua narica. Next base: position 76,492,725 of record CM052813.1, on the reverse strand, counting down.
CCTAATACAAGTGTAGGGTGACGGGCCCCACGGCCCCTTGACCGATGCGGCCGGAGGGAGCTTGCCTCCATCCAGAGCAGCTGGGATTTTGTAAACTTCTAACGTGAATGGGGTAGCGCACGTGGGGCTCAGCGCGGAGCTCGGACTCGGCAGCCCCGAGCACCATTTGCCAGGAGCCGGCGGGCGCCGACTGCCGAGCGGGAAGCGTGGCGGGGCGCCAAGCCTGGGCTACCATTTGCAGCCAAAAACAAGGAGGAGGCTCGCTTCCTTCTGGGCTAGGCAGCTGGTGCTGAAGGGGAGGGTGGGGACGTGGGCTAGACCTACTGTGTGCGCCCTGTTTATGCTTTTCCTTCATTGCGCATTTTCCCTGCAACCCTGCCGGGGTGGCGAAGGGACCGCTGCTGGCACCTCTTTACAGAGAGGGAAACTGAGGCTCGGAAGGGGTCCGTGGCTTGTCCAAGGTCACGCGACCCGTGAGAGGCAGAGCCGAGATTCAAACTCCGGGGCCTTCTGTAGCTGTGCTCTTGCCGGCAAGCCCGGGGAGCACTGTGGGAGCACAGCCTGGAGGTGTCTGGGAAGGATTCAAGGAGCCGCGGCCTCCCAGGAAAGCCGGCCGAGCCTCCCCAGTGGCCACCTTTGAAGGGCTACATGGCACGTCCAAGTTCTTTGTTCTTAGACACAAGAATGCGCCTTGGCCTCTGCACCCCGCCCCTACCCATCCTGGACTCGCCTGCCCGGGAGGTCTGGGGGCTGGTGGACCCCAGGGCTGCACAAAGCACAAGAGCTGCCTACAAGTGATTTCGTCAGCAGCTTCATCAGAGTCCAGGGCAAGTCCCAGATCCTGCCTCCTGGGGACCCTTATAAAGAGACAGAGACACCCCCTTCCCATCTCATAGGGTTTGGACCCACCCAACCCCCATCCCTTGGCCTCTCTGACCACCTGCCAAGACCCTGCTCAATAAGCAGTTCCGCTGGGCATCTCCTACTCCAGGCAGCCCTCCTGGAGCCCACCCCAGCACCCCACCTCTGAGCTCCCAGCAAATATACCAACAGTTGTCACCACTATGGACTAACGTGTATGCACCAGCGCCCGTAACCATGACCGAATCTTTGTGGGTAGGAGCTGCTCTGACCCCCATTTCACAGAGGAGGGAAGGAGCGTGCTAGGTTAGGAGCTGCCCAGCCCCGTGACTGCTGGCTTCCGCGTCCTCCTATCCCGAGGCTGAGCTTTCTGAGGGCCCCAGTCGCCCCAGGAGCCCAGGCTCGACACGCAGGGCCCTGGCGCACCACGCTTTTCATTTCTCAGAAGAGAGAAGCCCAGACTTAGGCGGACGCACAGCCTATCAGCTGGAGTCCCCGTGGAAATTGGGCCCCCGGGCGTGAACCGGGGCGCTTCCTGAGGCTGGCCCAGCTCAGCCGTGCTGAGGGCCGCGGGGGCTCACGGGCCCGGGAGCGCAAGGCACGCCCGCTCAGCCTTGACGGTGCCCCCACTCTGCTCGCCCCCTTAGCCTGCTCATTCGCCAAATGGGAGCACGAAGCCCCCCGGGCTGGGGAGACACGGAGCCAGGCTTGGGCACCCAGGATGCGACTGTGGCTCTTAGCCCCACGGCAGACAAGGGGCCGGCCGGAGAGGGCCCATGCGACGAGGGGGTCCTGGCAGAGATGGGACCCGTGGAGCCCAAGACGGGCCCCGGCTGACAGACGTAGGACCGTCGGCCGCTCTGCTGCCTGCCCCTACCCCCAGCTCACCACCGCCCGGAAGGCAGCCGCTCCTTCCCTCGGAGCCGCCCGGCACCGTCTGCGGGACCATGTGGGCCCAGCCCTCCCTTGGCAGAGCCCCCAAGCACTGCTTGGAAGACACGCCGGGCGGCGGGCTCTGGCTTTTGAGAAGCCGCATCAAGAAAACACGCTCTGTCTGTCTTCCTACGTGCCACCTGCTCGAGCGGCCGGCTGGCCGGTGGCTGGCATTCTGCCTCGGTCACTTCGCCGCTGAAACCCAAGGGAGACGCCGGGGAGCCAGACCCATGAAGATTTTCGCCTCAAAGGGAATTCTTTCCTTTCTTACCTTTTTCAGCTCCCCTCCC
>CM052813.1:76465102-76490141 GCA_028533885.1 Nasua narica | reverse complement strand
GTGGTTCCTTCCTGGGGGGGTGCGTTTTGGGGGCCTGGGGACATTCAGTTGGTCCCACCTGGGGCCACCACGAGGCCCTTGAGTCCCTGCTCTGCTCCAGGCCCCTGATCTCCCCGCGCGGGCGGGTGGCCGGAGGGAGTGGGTGGGGCAGGGGGCGCACGTCGGGGCTGCGGGGCCTGGGGCGGTTGGCGCCAGCTCTCCATCCTTCCCAGGTGTTCCAGCGCCGGGAAGATGGCTCCGTGAACTTCTTCCGAGGCTGGGAAGCGTACCGGGACGGCTTCGGCAAGCTCACGGGGGAGCACTGGCTAGGTGAGACCATGACACCGGCCGGACGCGGATGCTGTGTCCCCGTGTGCCCCGGCCCGAGGGGACGCGCCCTCCCCGCCCCGTCTGGGTTTGTTTAGTATGTCTGTATGATTCCCCATTTTCAAGTGCAGAATTCACGGGGGTTTAGTATTTTCACAGAGTTGCATGACCCTCGCCCTTACCTAATTCCAGACCATCTTCTCCACCCCGAAAAGAAGCCCTGTGCCCATTAGCAGTCGCCCCCATTGATATTTTTAACACATTAAAATTAGGGCACGTGGCTGGCTCGGTCGGAGGAACGTGGGACTCTTGATCTTGGGGTCCTGAGTTCGAGCCTCAGGTTGGGTGTAGAGAGGATGTAAATAAATGCACTTTATAAAATAAAATAAAACACACGGCACTGAACTGATGCGATATGTTAACGGGCTCACTTGCCCCACAGCACAGGGCAACTTCTGGGGAAAGACGGGGGGTCAGTCCCAGGTCCGCACCCACTTGCCTCCTACCCGGGGACACCTGGGTGGAGATCTACAGTGTCGTTGGCCTAAAGCCCGTCTCCCCGGCCCTGGGACTCACGAGGGCAGGACCCTCTCTGTCCCGGCCTCCCCTGTGTCCTATTACTGGGCAGGGACTGGCTGCAGAACTTTATTACCCTAAGTCTCTATTACCGGGTACCTCCTGTATGCCGGGTCTGTTCTATAGACTTCGGCCCTCACACCTGACACCCTAAGAGGGCGAGTGGGCCTGCGTTGTCCTCCCCTTTTATGGGGGAGCAAATTGAGGCCCGGAATGAGTGGTGTGTGTGTGTGTGTGTCTTGGGATGGAGGAAGCCTGGGTAGGATTCACAAGCTTTAAACTACACCCTGGACTGAGTGAGTGAGAGCAGGGGCAGGGGGAGGGGCCAGGGGAGAGAAGCTTCTGGGTGGGAAGACCCTTCCCCCCGCCCCCCACCTGGGTGGGTGTGTCAAGATAGGGAGAGGGTGGCCAGGGGGGGCCCTGTTCCGCATCACTACCCACCTCCTTGGAGCGGAGTTGGTGACTCCGCCACTCACCGCATCTTAATTGAAATCTATCAGCAGCGACTGAAGGTGCAGGAGGAAGCATTTAAGCGGGGCCTTGATTAGCTCCTGGCAGACAGGGAGCCCTGAGGAGAATGTCAACTCAGTCCTCTGTCCCCCTGGCCGTTCCCTCCCTCTGCTTTTGCACACTCCCCTGTTACCGTCTCATCCAGTGTTTTGTCTTTTCCTATTGAGTTATGGGAGCTCTTTATATATTAAGGTTATTGATTCTTTGTCAGATGCCCCTGATATGTATTTACTCTCGGTCATTTGTCTTTCAGTCTCTCTCTCTCTTTTTTTTTTTTTTTGGTAAAATTATTGCTTATTTTCTAGACATTTAAAACTTTAATGTAGCCGATTCTTGCCAGTCTTTTCCTTCATATTCTCTGGGTTTTAGGCCCTACTTTTCCCCTCCCAGTTTTACAAAGATGTCTTCTTTTTATTTTTTTAATGTTTTTGAGTGTTTGTATTAGGTTCAGATTTTTAATCCATCTGGGAGTTTGTGGGGAGATGGAATGTGGCTTGGGGGGCTAAGTACTTTTCCTCTCCATTTTAACCCACCTCTGATGGTGATGGGGTCCGATCTCAGCTCACCATCCAGGGGCCCAGCGGCATCGGGGGTTGGAGACACACAGGAAGTGAAGAGAGAGGGAAAGTGACAGGGAGAGGTGGCCTTCATGGGAAGAAGGGTGAAGATGGTCGAGGACCCCCACCCTGCCCCCCTCCAAGGCCCCACATTGACCCTCTCCCAGGGCCCCACCCTGCCCCTCCCCCAGGGCCCCACCCTGCCCCCCTCCAGGGCCCCACCCTGCCCCTCCCCCAGGGCCCCACCCTGCCCCCCCTCCAGGGCCCCACCCTGCCCCTCCCCCAGGGCACCCTGCCAGGGGCCCCTCCTGGGCATGGGGATGGCGCCCCAGGAGCATGGCTTCGCCCGGAGGAACAGCGTGCTAATGGTGGGCCTTTGGGCACCAGCAACCACTCAGTGGGGGAAAGGAATCTAGAATCTTCCAGCATTCCTGCTGGGCTGGCGTCCCTCTTGCCCTATCCCTGCTTCGGGTTACTTGTCCTGGAGAGGAACTGCGTAGGAGCAAGGAGTCCGGACGGGTCTGCCTGGGTTCGAATCCCAGCTCTGCCACTCCCCCGCTGTGCGACCTGGGCCCCCCCTTAACCTTCCGGTGCCCCAGCCTCACCCATCAAGCAGCGATAACAGGGCCCCTGCCCCGTCGATCACGAGAGCAGCCGCCAACACCTGGATAATGTGTGCAGTGGGCCAGGCCCCGTTCTAAGAGCTGCACAGGGATTCTTTAATTAAATCGGACTCGTTCTAATTCCACCGGATTCATTAAGCCGCACGAGGCGCTCGGAACAGCGCCTGGCATTTGCGAGGGCCGTCCAGCTGGTGGGCAGTTGTCATCGGGGTCCACGGCCTGCCCTTCACAGTGCGCGAAGCCCTCATGGCCGCCCACCTCGGCCCCAAGGCCTGCGGCACAGGTGCGCGAGCGGGGGCGCGAGCTGGGGTCCCTGGAGGGGGAGCCCAGGGAGGAGCAGAGAGAGGCAGGGGGATGAGACCCTTGTGCTCTCTAAGCCTGGCCCGGGGCGGGTCCTGGGAAAGTAGGATGGGGGGGCAGGGAGGGCTGCAGGGAGAGGCTGGGCGGGGTCTGCCGCAGGCCCTGCTATTAACTCTGCTCAGAGCGGCTTCTCCTTAGCGCTGCGCCGGACCGTGGGCCGTCCCTTCCCTCTGGCCTGGGTGGGGAAGGGGCCGCGAGGTCTTCTCGCCCCCTCAGCTTGTACTACACCCTGGCCCTCCTGCGGGGGGTCTGGGGCTCAGGAGGGAGAGGCTGATGAAATGTCACTGATGCTGATAACTTGTAATTTTAATTAAACGCCCTCTTAATCAAGAGGTAATCAAACTGGCAGGGAGGCACCTTGAATGTGAGTGTGTGAGAGAGAGGGAGGGAGGGAGGGCGAGGGACGGTGGGGCGCGGGGAGCAGGCCCCGGAAACAACAGGAGCCTCAGACCCAGCCTTCTGCTGCTCGGCCACTAAGCCAGCATTTATTGAGCGCCTACTGTGTACCGAGCCACACTCAGAAGCTGGCATTTAGTTGTGAGCTTCCACACTGGGGTGGGAGGCAGACAAGGAAGTGGGCAGCAGGGACACAGAATGAGAAACCCCAAGAGGGGCAGCCCCCGGGTGGGCAGAGGTCCTGAACCCAGACAGGAGGCCAGGCTGCCTTCCTGAGGTGAGACCTGAACACGAACAGAACCTAACCGGGAGGAGCGGGGAAAAGTGTCCCAGGCAGAGGGAACAGCCTTCGCAAAGATGCAGAGGCCAGGTTCAGGGAAGTGCGTACAAGCCTCAGATCCCTTCCAGCTGGAGCCCAGAATGGGAGTGAGGATAAGGGGTGCTGCGACCCTCGACCCAGATTTTCCAGGTTCCTTCTGATTCCTGCAGTCTTTCTACTAACGTTCTGCTCAAACATTTGGAAAGCATAACCTGACTTAAAGCAAACAGAGAAAACCAAACACAGGAAACCGTGAGTCCTCAGTTTCCTGTCACCAACCACGTGAGCCGGGCTCTTGGGTCTCCTCAGTTCCCTCTATGGGGGTCACCGTGTAAGCCCCCCCAACTTCGGCCATTCTCTCCCCCTCCCCACTCCAGGGCTCAGGAGGATCCACGCCCTGACCACGCAGGCCACCTATGAGCTCCACGTGGACCTGGAGGACTTCGACAACAGCACAGCCTATGCCCGCTACGGGAGCTTCGGCGTGGGCTTGTTCTCCGTGGACCCCGAGGAAGACGGGTACCCTCTCACCGTGGCCGACTACTCGGGCACGGCAGGTAGGACCCCGGGCCGCAGCGGTCTGGTTCTTCTGGCCTCCTCCTTCAAGTCCCACCGGGTCCTCACCCCAGCGGCACGAAACGGCAGGACCCGAATCGCTCACCCATTCTGCAGATGAGCAAAGTGAGCCCCGAGCCGGGAATCAGGACAGCCGGGGCCTGGGTTCTGCTGGACCTCTCAAGTGGGGCGGCCGCACCCTCTGGCTGGGTTGCTCTTCTCGGGTGGAGGCAGGGCCAGGAAAGGGAGTGTATGAAAGAGGGGGGAGGAGGGACAGAGACCGCCAGGACCCAGGGACGGCCCCCGGGGACCCTCAAGGTGGCCCTGTGGGAGCATGCGAGCCACACAGACACCATGGGTGTGTCGGGACAGACGTGCGTGCATTGTGTCCGGGTGTGTGTCTGCATGTCCGGGGGAGACTGTGACACGCCTGCGCGTGCGCACCTGTGCAGGGGACTCCCTCCTGAAGCACGGCGGCATGAGGTTCACCACCAAGGACCGCGACAGCGACCACTCGGAGAACAACTGCGCCGCCTTCTACCGCGGCGCCTGGTGGTACCGCAACTGCCACACGTCCAACCTCAACGGGCAGTACCTGCGCGGCGCGCATGCCTCCTACGCCGACGGCATCGAGTGGTCCTCCTGGACGGGCTGGCAGTACTCACTCAAGTTCTCGGAGATGAAGATCCGGCCGGTCCGAGAGGACCACTAGATGGGTGCGGCGTCCGCCCGCTACCCTGCAACCCCTCCCGCCCCCATCCCCAGCCAGACCCCACCCTGCATCTTCTCTGACCTGCTCTCACGTTGGGGTGGGGGGCTGCACCTCACCTTCGTGCTGTCCCCACCCCCCAGCTGACCTCTGCTGACGGGGGCCAGGGCACATTTGACAGTCCCAAATCCTGCCTGCCCAGACTTTGGCTCCTGGGCTAAGTGTCCTGACTTCCCTTGGCCAGCAGTCCTCCGGGCACCCCGGCGGCCCCTCTACTTGGCCACTCCAAACCCCTGGTGTCTGGGGGGCACAGAGTACAGGCAGATGGCACCCCTGCAGCCCTTTTAGCAGACAGAGGGACTGTTTGAATCTTTCTGAGTCAGGTCCGAGGGCAGCCTCCTCTGGCCCTCCTGGCCCCCCACCACTTCTGTGCTGCCTGGGGATCCCACCTCTCCCCTAAGGACCGTGGGGAGTGGTGGCACCAAGGGCTGCCTGCGGCCAGGGGCCGGCAGCCGTATCCCACCATTCCCGCAGGCCAGGCTGGGGCGCAGCTGTCTGTGGGGACTCCTAGCCCAAGGGGGCCAGGGCCAGTTCCCTGGAGCTCTCCTCCCTCCCCCCTCCCGTCTACCCCTGTGTTCCTGCAGGCCTGGGAGGTCCTCAGTCCCTTTGGCTGCTGTGCTCAGCCTCTTGCCTTCCTGGGGCAGTCGGAGCCCCACCCCACCTTGTCCTCTTGCTGTGGGAGGCCGGGGCAGGTCCTGCCCCCTGCGGGCCTGGCCGGTCAGGATCCCTTTATTCCTGTGCTGCTGTGGGGCTTAAACCACCATCCCCACACTCCCCAGTTCCCAGGGACTCCAGGGTCTTAGGGCCTCCTGGCATCGGGCCTGCGGGGTGGACGCTGGACCAGGAGGGGTCCTGGGGCTCTTTCCAGGTCAGCCCAGAGACTGCTGTCGCAGTGGGGAGGCTGCCGCCTGCTGGTGACGGTGGGTGCTGCCACCTCGGGTCAGGGGGAAGGGAGGGACTCACTGAGGCACCACCAGACACTGGAAACACCCTTCCATTGAGTCTTCCCAATGTCCTATCATTCTACCCCCCAACATTCTACCTACCCAGCTGTGAGTCCCGAGATCAGCGGCCAAAAAGAGCAGCCCTCACCCCCCTGATGGATAGCGCTGGGGCCCTGATGTCCTTGCTGTCAGAACCAAGCACCGGGCTGTCTTTCCAAGCTCCTACCTGGGGGGATTTGATGGGGGCTTTTGAGAGGTTCTGGGAGGCCTGCTGCAGAGGGGTGGGCCGCACCAGTGGCCCCCCTCAGGCAGGAGGGCCGGGGCGTTTCCTCGTAGGGCGCCCAGAGGCAGGTGAACACGGGCAAATAGGGAAGCATGGGGCAGCTCTCCCCCTCCCACCAGAGTTTGTGCCGCAGTAATCGTGAGTCAGAGTCGGCTGGGGGCAGCAGGAGGGGTCCGAGTGTGGCCGACCCGCCGTGCCAGCCGGCTGTGCCCTGGAACGCCACCTGGTCGTGGCATTCAGCCAAGTTTCGCTGGACATCTGCTGTGGGTCGAGGCCTGCCCGGGTCTGGACGGCACCGAGTCCCTGCCCTGTCGGCACCAGACTGGAAACAGGCGGCCCAGCCCGGTGTGACCTGTGCGGGGGGCCAGGGGCCAGCCCAGCTGCAGGGGGTGGCTGGGGCAGTGTGGGGGTCCTTATGACTCGAAGGGAAGGCCCCCTGCTGGCCCCCTTCTCCGTCGTCTAGAAGGGGAGCCAGCCCACCCGAGCTGCTGGGGCCCCCAGCCACAGTGCAGAGGCCGGTGGGACCCCAAGTCCTCATCCCAGGGAGCCCCCTTCTCCCCCGCCAGCCCCAGGCTAGAGCCGGCTTCCGCTGCCAGCCTCGCAGTGCCAGCCACTGTTTGGGAAGTGTCAGGCGTTTTCTGATCTGTCATCAAACAAACTCCCGGTGAGTGTGATGTAAATGGATTCACAGATGTGCGTGTGCGCCAGGAAGCTCGGGGGCGCCCCTGCCAGGGCTTGGCTGCAGAACAGACATGCCGGGGGCCTGGGCCGGCGGGGTGGGGGGGGGGGCGGCCGAGGGCGGCTTCCAGGATCGTCCGCCGACCTGCGGACACCCGTTCCTTCCTCCCCAGAAGCACCAGCCCCACACCCGGCCTGGGACTGGCACCACCGTGGGACGTGGGCACAGAGCCGTCTGGTGGGGGCAGCCAGGGCCAGCGCGCCCCACTTCCTAAAGGGCACAGGTAGCCCGCACACCCGCTCCCAGGGGGCTGCGGTGAGCAAGGCAGGCTCTGGCCCCCAGGAGCCCCCGCCGCGATGTCCGTGGGAATGGCTGTCTCAGGGGGAGTGACCCCAGGAAGAGGGGCTGCTAGGACAGCAAGTAGCAAAAGGCAGCTCCCCCAGGGCCCAACAGATGACGATGTGTCCACCGGGGCCCGGGCTCGCCGCACCCGAACTCTGCCTCGAGGGGCCCGAGCCGACGGTTTGGCGGCGGGGGCCTGTGGTCCCGCTACCCCATTCGAACTGACCGAAGTCCCTGCCCTTTCCTTCGTCCTTTGATGAGAGCGAGCCAAGCAGAAAAGGGGGTCTCTGCACAGGACCTCGGGGCGGCGCATGTGGCCCCACAAAGCTGCTGAGGTTCCTTTCCGCCAGCACAGGCAGGTCCTGCGGAACCGGCCAGGGGCCGCACTCGCTCCGCGGCCCCCAGACTTCGGACACGTCTCCGAGAGTGAAAGCAGAGGCCGCCCTGGGCCGCCCGAGCTCGCTGCGTCCGGAGGGCGGATGGTCCCTGGGCTGGCACCCCGAAGGCCGCAGCACGGGCCACCGGGGGACCAGGACAGCGCCGGGAGCAGCTCCCAGATTGCATTTCCCCCGCAGCTGCATGTCAATTGGTTTGATAAATGCTTGTCTTGGGGCAGAAGCAATGTCACAGGCCCGCCTCCTCCTTGTCCCCTGCGCCCGCAGTCGGCCCCCCTCGTGCCCAGGGGCCTCTGACTGGCCTGGCTGGGGCTAGAGCCCTGTCACCCGGGATTCGGATGATGAGTCAACAGGAACTGCAGGGTGACACCGAGAGGGGAGGGAGGCTGCAGACACGGAGGGACTGGGTGCCCTGAGCTAGGCCTGTGGTCAGTCACACATCTCTGTCCTGTGCAGCCGGGGGCGGGTGGGGGGGGGGCGCAAGGTGCCCGAGGGAGACGCGCTCGACCTCAACCAAAGGACATGAGGCTTTGGTCGCAGGGGCCGGGCCTCTTAGCGCCTCAGTGTCTCCACCTGCTTGCAGGGAGAGAGCTGTCCCCAAACCCCCAGTGGCCAAGTGGCTGGTGGGACTCCGCACACCTAGACGGCTGGGGTTGGCCGTGGCGGGACTGCGTGGAGACGCAGTGGGTGGGCTGGGGGGGCGCAGGGTGGCTGTGGGGCCAGCAAGGTTCAGGACAGAAGCTGGTCTGGGCGGAGTCCACTTGGTGTCCTGTGTGTTCTTGTCCCTAATAAAATCTCATGGTGACCCGGCTGGGGCCTCCGCCTCTAACCTCGCTTGGTGCCCCCACGTCGGCCACCGGGCGTGTTCGAGACGGCCTCCTGCACGATTAGCCCGGACTTCGCGCGCCGCTCCCGTCTGGGTCCCTTTTGCAGAACGGTGTTGGCCGGAGAGCCCCGCGCCCCCAGGGCCCGAGGGACCCTTCAGCAGGAGCAGCGGCACAGCAGGGGGAGGCCCGGCCCGGCCCTGAGCTGCGCCCGGCGGGGAGATCCCCCTGGGGCCGGGCTCCAGGGGAAGAACCTGTGCACACCCCCCTCCAGGGTGACCCGCTGGCCCCGTGGGTCTCTCCGGGGCTGGAGTCCTGAGGACCCGAGACTTTATTAAAAACAACAACCCCTGATGTCTGTTTATTCATAAAATGAGCGTGAAGCTCGAGGACAAAACAACCCCCTGAGTTTATTTCACAGAAGCCGACATTTCCCCAGGGCCCCCGTCAGGGACCCGGTGTGGGGCCCGCGGGCATGGTTGTGCCTGAGCCCCCCTCAGGCCCACCGGGGAGGCAGCTGGAGGGTGTCTGCGCACCCGGCCATGAGGCAGACGGAGGGCTCCGTCCCAGCAGCTGGAAGCTTCCAGACCGTTCGTAGAGCACGATGCCCTGCCCGTGTCCCCGGCCGACCGGCCCACGGTCCTGCCTGCTCTGTATTGCGGTGACCGTGGCCACCACGGGCCACACCTGCTCCTGGTGTCCAACTTGGCCCCTCAGACACCACTTTCCCCATGGTGGGGTTGGGGGAGTCCCTCGCCAGGAAGCTGCTCTCAGCTCACGGGACCAACTGGAAAGATGCTGTGAACTCAGCCCCACAGGTTCTCAGAGCTGACGAGGGGGCTTGTGTTTTAGCCATAAACAGTGTGCCCTACAGCCGGGAAGAGGCTGCCCATGGCGGGGGCCGGGGGGCTCAGCCAGCAGCACTGGGGGCTCTGGCAGGGAACGACAGACTGTGGGAGGCCCATGCGTACGAAGAGGGCACCGTCTGGGCTCTCGCACACCCGGAGCGGCCAGCACCGATGGAGGGGGTACTGCACCAGACCCAGCTTTTACCCAGGAGCTGACAACACCCGCCGTGATGTGGGCACCCCTGCCATCCCCAGGCCTGTGGCGAAACGGAGCCTCTGAGAGTGACTTGCCCAAGACCACTGGTGTGTGGCCGAGCAGAGGTGGAACCCAGTTCTGGGTCCTCGAATGGGGCTAAAAGGTGGGAGGGGAGGAGGGGGTCCGAGAGCCCCAGCAGGGGTGCGGGCTTCACACAGCCCGGCTGTGTCACCCTAGTAGGCCCCACCCTTGCAGTCACAGCCGCATGCAGAGGAGGCAGGGCAGCGGGGCTGCTCGTCTGCTTGGACATCCTGGGACTTGGCCCTGACGTTTAGGGCAGTTTCCCAGAGAAACTCACTCTCAGTGTAAGAGAGCAGGACCCCGCGGCAACCCCCTCCTCATTTACCCTGCCTCTGAGAAAAGCCTCAGCTGCGGGAAGCTGAGCCTGAATGGGTCCTCCTGCCTTTCTGGCTCGGCCTGAGCCATCCCTGACCGTCCCACGGCCCAGAGCCTGCCCGGCCGCTGCTCTGGGGGCCCAGACTTGTCCCCCCTCCCACTTCTCGTTCCCTAGAGGGAGCCCAGGAAGTAGACTTAAAAAACAATCTTTCGGGGGCACCTGGGTGGCTCAGTTGGTTGAGCGTCCGACTCCTGGTTTTGGCTCAGGTCATGATCTCAGGGTCCTGAGATCGAGCCCCGTGCTGGGGGTGGCGTCTGCTTGAGATTCTCTCTCTGCCCCTCCCCCTTGCGCACGCGCTTCAGGTAAGTAAATCAATAACTCTTTTAAAAAAACCAAACCCAACAATCTTTTGGGCCAGCCGTTCTGGGGGCTCCTGGCAGGGCCCAGGAGTTGGGAAGTTTGGCACCACATCCAACATCAGGCTTGACTCCGCGGCACCCACTACCTGGGGACGGGATGGCTCGGGGCTGAGGAATCTGGGCTACTCGCCCCCAACCTTGCTCCCACCCCCAGCCCAGGCCCCAACACTCGGGACCTTCTGTGGCCTCTTTCCAGAACTGCAGCCGCCGGTCCTGAACGGGCCCTGGGTCAGTGGTGGTTCTCACAGCAGAACCCCGGAGCTCGGGGTGTCAGGCAGCCAAGTGGGGCTTCTCTCCGGGGGGCCTGGGTGGCCCTCAGGGCTGACCCCACGCCTGGCCCCCCCGCTCTCCATAGCTGTCCCTGAGAGATTTCACAGAGCACAGCTCAGGAACCAGAACCTCCCGCTGGACGCCGAAGGGAACTGAGGCACACGCCATCATTAACCAGCACCCGATGTCACCCCTGGGGGGTAACAGCGCCAGCTGGGGGATAAAGCGACCCTGCACCTCCCGTTTCACACACACACACGCCAGCCCCTCAGGGGCAGCCCCCGCCTCGGGGATGGAGGACGGCCGCACCTGCTCCGATCGGCACACGGGTGCCCCTCCCCCTGCACCTTCCCAGGGAGCGGCCCAAAGTCAGGCCATGTCCCCGCTGCAGACGGGCCTGGAGAGGGTGCAGGGCGGGGGCTGGGCCTGCTCCCACACAGCCAAGGGCTCTGACCCGCCGAGCCCCAGTCTTGCCCCTCCCTGCAGGGGGGATGTCTTCTGGCCCCTTTCTCGGGTCTGCGGGGGAGAAGACGTGCCCGCGAGGCCATCTCCATTCCCGTGTGAATGGTGGGGCGACTCCCCATACCCCCAGCACTGCGCAGGCCGAGGTGACAGCTGCGGGAGGGAACCCCGAGACTAGGGGAACCCCTCCGCGCTTTGTCCCCAGCCTCGCCATGCAGCTCCCCCCAGACGACAGGGCGGCGCAGCCTCGCCCAGCACCTGCCCCCTCGCCCTGCTTGCTCTCGGGGGAGGGGAAATCTAGGCCAAGCGAGGAGCAGAGGCTGGGGGCCCGGCTGGGCTGGTCTCCCCACAGGTGCTCCCCAGCTGCAGTGCTGGGTCCCCAGGCATGGGCACGAGGGGGTAGGACGGGGGAGGCAGGGGAAGGGGGCTCCCGGGACCGCGGGCTGTTGGACCGGCCAGAGCGCCGGTATCCAGATCGATGCTTCCCCGTGATGGGCACCTGCCTCCTACCTCGGCCCCCCGGGGAATACTCGGCAGGGCACTCGGCCCAGCTGGGGACCTCATCTTGGCTCAGCCGGGCAGATCCTTGTGCCTGGAGCAGACCCCGGGGTCGCTCTGTGAGGCAGGCACAGTAACCACGGGGTGAGACCCCAGAGATGTGAGCAAGGGCCCAGCCAGTGGCCACAGCTGGACCAGAGGGGACCATGCACTGCGGGCAGGCAGTGCAGGTGACGACACGTGACGCTCCCCGCACTGGCCTGTGAGCTCTCCTGGGGAGAAATGCCCTGGGAGTGAGGCACGCTGGGGGCCTCCATCGTGGGCTCCAGCTGTGGGAAGGGCTGGGCCAGGACCATGACCGCCCCCGCCCCCTGCCCGCCCTTGCCACATCCCACACCGGGCAGACGGCCTCCTCTCCGAGGCCCGAGCCCTCTCAGCGGAAGTTCAGGAAGCGAGGCACGTCACCCACCCAGCAGAGAGCCTGCGGGTTCTGAAAACATCTGCGGCTGTGCCCTTCCTTCCCCAAACGGGTGTCAGGCCCCCAGGCAGGGGGTGGTGGGAAACCCCAGGCTTCCCTTCTAAGGAACACATCGACTGTGGTCCAGGGGACGTGGGTTTGAGGGGCTCGGCCAGGCCAGGGGCTCTGAACCCCTCCCACGTTCCCTCGTGGAGGAAGCAGCCCTCCTGCTGCCCGCGCAGCCCCTCGCCAGGCTCCAGAGCTGGTGACCCACGGCGCCTGACCCAACTTCCCGCCTGAGCGGAGTGAGGGAGCGAGCGGCGACTGCCGGCTTCCCAGGTGTCTGACCTCCGGAGCCCGCGGGAGCGGCGGTGCCGGTGGGGCAGGGCTGGGGCAGGCATGGACACCGCCCCCCGCTTCTCCAAAGAGTGAGGCTGACCCGACAAAGGCAGGGCTGCTAGGATTGGGGGGGTGCCACACACTCCTCTTCCAAGGGACCTGAGGGTCTGTGCCTGCCATCTACAGCTAATGCTGCCGCCTGCTCTCCTCCAAATGAGGCAGCCTCTGGGCAAAGGGCAGCCCCCCTCTGCTCCGCTCATCAGACCACATCCTGTTTGTGTTGGGTCTTTTATCATCAACGCAGTCGGCCCTGCCCCTTCACCACCGGTGTCCCCAATGGAATCCCAGGGTCAGGAATGTGCAGCAATCAGCCGGCAGAGGGGCAATCCACCCAGGGGGCCTATATAAAGCAGGAGAACCCAGGAGCCACACCTCCCAGACAAGAACGCGGAGGGGCCCTGCCCAGCAGCCTTCCGGGGGAGCAGGCCCCCAGCATGGTGAGTACAGCCGCTGCATCCCCAGCAGGAACCCGGCTCGCTGGGGACCCTCCTCCGGGTCAGAAGCGGTGCAGGCCCAGGGGGTGGAGACCGGTAGCCCTCTTGCAGCCCAGGTTGGCCGCAGCTGGCCTCAAGGGCTCGGCCCTGGTCTTCCCCCGTGTGCTTCCCCTGCCACGTCCTGAATGCTGGGGCCTGAAGCTCCAACTTACTCTGGGGCCCAATTTTTGGTGGCGGGTGTCCCAGGCTTGTACCATGTTCTTGAAGGGTCCATGACCCCCAACAGGGGACAGGAGACACTTCCTTCTCTGCATCAGTACTTTCTCGAGCCCCAGAGGCCATCCCCCAGCTGGAGTCGCCCACCAGGGGGGAGGCCCCCCACTCCACCGGGGCCCTGGTGGAGAGCCTCCCCGACGCAGGCCGGACTTGGGTCCAGCCCCGGAGGATGAGACAAGGGAAGGTAGGAGGGCTGGATTTAGGTAGGGAGGAGGGCCGCTTTTATGATTTTTTTTAAAGCCTTCTGGCTGAGTTCACTTTGAAATGTCTTCAAGGGAGCCATTTCTGGAAAGAGCTCTGGGGAGCCCATGCTTCTTCTCCAGAACCGGCTCTTTCTTCCAGGCTCAGTTCTACCCCTCAGAGGAACAGCCGGCTCCGACTAACCAGGGTCATTACCAAAAAGGCTTCCTTCAAGAGAGAAGGAGCAATTTTTGCCGAAGCAGGGGCATTTTGGGAAGTCCTATTTCTGTTTCTCACCCCCCCGGACCACCATCTGTGGGGTAGAGTGGCGATTCTGAGTCACTTAGACCCAGGCCTATACCCCAGCTCTGTCACGTGTAGCGCCGTGAGACCCTGGGCAAGTCCCCTGTTTGCACACGCCCCCCCCGCAGAAGGGGGTAAGACCGCCCTGCGGGAGGGCTGTGAGGACGCTCGGGACGGGGCCAGGAAGCACTGCCCACAGGCCTGATATGCCAAGATGCTGTCTGGCCGTTAGCATCCCGAATCTCGGGCCTCCGTTTGCAGTTGTGCGGCCCAGGCACCACCTCTTGGCCTTCCTGACAGTCTTCTTGCCTGAAAACCTGGGACGCACAGGGCCTAAAAACGAAGCTTACTGTGGGAGGACGCGCAGCTGTGCACACAGCCGGTGCTCTGTAGGGATTCCCGACGGCCCCGCCACGCCCACACTCTCCTCCCCAGGTAGGCGTGTGAGTTAGGCCAGGACCGTCAAGTCCGTTTCCTGCTTCCGGGTGCAACTCGTTTCCGTGTCAGAGAGACACGAGCAGAGTGTCCCGGCCGCACAGCTTGGCCAGTTGGAAACTAGGAGGGATTGACGCTATGAATTCTCTACCCTGTGGCTCTGAGACAGTACGGCCCAAGAGTCAATAATTATAATAAAAAAAGAATGAGCCCCAATTTGCACAGCACTCGGGGCCGCCGGCGCGCGGCTGTGAGCCGTCCCAGCAGCGGGGGTATCGGAATGCCAAGCTGCCAAGGCCGTCAGACGCAGGGGCTGCGGGAGAGGAGAATCAGCCTAATTGGCGCAATCAGCTCCTGAGCCTGCTAAGAAAATAAAGGTCTGATCCCCCAGCGTAGTGACACTTCCTCAAGCTGCTTGCAAGTTGGGCTCAGCGGAGCCACCAGCCTTGATGGCTGCCCAGGCAGGCCCTGGGAAGCACGGTTGACAAGTGGTCGTGCAGCCCGTAACTTCCTCTCTCTCCTCTGGGCCAGATGCTAAGCCCCCACGCCCTGCCGTGCCTGCTCCTCCTGCCGCTGGGTGCCTGCTTTCCTCCGCTGCGCAGAGAAGAGCCCGTGGCCGCCGTGGGAGGTGTCAGAGGCGGAATGAGCGGGGCCGACCTGCCCGGGGGACACCGCGTTCCCCCTCCACGGGGCTCCTCCCGGTGGCCGAGGGCCGCACCCTCGCACGGCCTGCTGGTCGCGGCCAAGGAGCTGCAGATGGGCCGGCGGCGCGCTGGCTTCACCTTCCGGTTCGGGAGGCAGGATGACGGCAGCGAGGCTCCGGGCTTCCTCCCTGTGGATGGCGAGAAGGCCAGCGGCCCGTTGGGGACCCTGGCCGAGGAGCTCAGCAGTTACAGCAGGAAGAAAGGGGGCTTCAGCTTCCGCTTCGGCCGGCGGTGAGGGGGCCGGGGCGCCCGTGGACCCTCCTGGCTACCACTCCTGCTCCCGTCTTCTCCTTGAGCCCGAAAGACCAGGACACTAAGAAGGCATGGGGATGATTATCATGAATTCTTGGCAGTAGGATCACTTGGGTGGGTGCTTGCTTTTGATTTCCAACTTTGCCGAGGCAAAGACCGGATGGCACCAAAAAGGAGGTGGCCCAAAGCAAGCCACGCCCCCGGGGAAGAAGAAAGCGCGGCCCTGCTGTAGCGGTCCGGGTCACTTCCCTGGCGGTGCGGCTCCGAGCAATTCCCTGGCCCAGCAGCCCACAGCCGTGGCCGGGCCACGAGTATGGACAGGCAGGGCCGGCTGTGTCAGCTCCAGGCCGAGGGTAGGTGGGCTGATGACGACAGTGGGGTAATCCAAGTTCTGACAGTCTCCATGGGGATGCCCGTCGCTGACATCCGAAGTGTGACTGAGCGAGCACGTCCCACCAGCTAGAGAGGATGGTTCTGGAATTTAAAAACAAAAGCAAAAAAACCTTGTTCTCCATCCCGTTAACACAAGATCCTTCTGGCAAGAAACCCCCGCTGTGGGGTCGAGATGTCATCGGAACCGGCAGCCCACTCCCTTCGGATCTGTCCCCGGTGGCACAGTGTTTGCCAAGGCAGGAGTCCAGCGGGAGATGGAGAAGGAAGGAATACATTTTGCTTGAGCAAGGTTGCCTTTCAAATGTTCGGAATATGAATGCGTTGTGTGTATCTTTTGAAATAAAAGTTGTAACTTGCAAAACCGTAATGGAAACCCCACCTGACTCTTGCCTGCAGGTCCTCTGGGCCCTAGTGGTTGGGTTTTCCTGAGCTGCCAGGGCCTTAACTCTGGGGAGATGGGAATCGTGCTGCCTATATCCACACCTGTCCCAGCAGCCCCTTAATTGGCGGTTGGTACAATCCCCGTGGTCAAAGGTAGAGGGAAACGCAACACGGAGGGGATATTTTCCTCCTGCGCTTGATTGCGCCTTCCCTGGTTTTCTCAAAGCAAAGAGCCTTCTGAAAACAACTTCTCTACCCCAGGGGAGGCCAGCGCTCAGGCTGGAGTGGCTGCAGGCCCGGGGCGAGGAAGAGCATCTCTTTCAAATGCCGCTCTGCCGTGTCCCGCATCCCACCCCGTGTCAGCTCGGCGGTCTGACGCCGCTCACTCCCAGGCTGGCTTCGACCGCCCAGAGAACCTAGATTGATGTTACTATGGCAACATCTCCCCTCCTCCTCTCGAGCTGCCGCCTGGCCCTGTTCACAATTGAATAATTTTCCATTGAGCTGTCACCATTAATTGGTGGATTTTTATTAGCCTTTTAGACCCACACTGGGTTGGGCCCAGCTTGGCACCGTGGAGCGTTTCACAGTGTTTTCCATTCTATTAGTGACTTACCTTTCCCGGTAGCAGCTCTCAATCCCCGGCAGCCAGAAAGCCACTTTATTAAGGGGTGACAGATCAGAGCCATGAAAGAGCCAAGCTGACTGGGGGTGCAGAAATTGGGGGGTAGGATGGGCCAGGAAGACAGGAATCAGAACGTCACCTTATGTTAAAGCGAGCTGCCTCCTCCTGGATCTCCTCACTGCTTCTGCCCTAGGCCTGGGCACACGGGCCCCACCGGGAGGGGGGGCGGGACGGCGACACCAAGTCTGGGAGGCACGTCATACTCTCTCTGGCCTCCACCCCTGTCCAGGGAAGGGATGGGCCAGGACGCCTCCTGCTAATGTGACAGTCTGGGGGGATAGAACACGTCCCGGGGTCTTCGTCTGTTGATAAAAGAGGCAGACAGGCACTCAGCCCTCAAGCCGCAGAGGGCAAACCTCAAATAAATGAGTCCCAGCGTGTCCGGAAAGGACAGCTCCGGCTCTGAGAATAGACATCACAGGGTGGCCAGGGGAAGGAAGTGCGATCCAGACCAGGCTCTCACCCGTCTGTGCTCACTTCCACTTTGGGGGGGTGCGCGCGGAGGCCGGGAGCTGGGGGTGGGGTGGGGACAGCAAGCTGGATCCCTCCTCCCTTCGCTCATTCATGTACAGAGAAGCCAGAGAACGGGCTTGTGGAAAAGACCAGGTGAGACAGGACCCACCAGAGGCCAAGGGCAGAGGGACGCCCTGCGGCAAGGTCCCCGGTGAGCCTCACTTGCCAATTTCTAGTCTTAGAATAAAAGGAGCTGCCTCTGTGGTCACCAGTGACAAGAACTTAGAGGTCACCAAGGCTGAGATACTCCTGCATGTGTTTACACACACTTTGGGAATCTACTGGCTGCTTTTTAATTTTGTAGGATGAGATTAACCTCAGAGAAATCAGAGGTAAGGAAAGGAGCCAGGAGGGCTTCCAGAAGAGTGGATACCCTGTCATTAGACTTTCATCATTCAACAGCAATCAACAACAAAGTTATTCTTTCCAGTTGCTTGTACATTCGAGCTCAATAACCCTCAAAATCCAAATGATCAAACTGTCAAGGGCATTGCTCTGTTAAGTCCACACCCACTGCACCTGGCTACCTCTCCTCTTTAACCCTCGCCCCACCCCAGCGAGGCTTGCTCGAGGCTAGGGGGCCTGTCGCGCACCCTCCTCAGTGGGCAAGATTAGTGAAGTCTAGTGGGTCTAGATTAGTGAAGGTGAGGCTCCTCGGAAAACACTGACTTTGCAAGCACAGATTAAGCTCCCCTGGGCAGTCCGGGTTCGCTCCCCCTGGCGTGGCAATGCTGTCTCCCCCAGCCCAGGCTCCCGAGAGCTGTCTGCATCCTCTCGCTGTGTTTATACAAGACACACAAAAACGGCTTCATCTTGGGGTGCAGATCTAAAAGCATTTAGCTATTAAACTGGCTGGGGAATGTCTTTGCTTGAATTTTCCCATGTGTTTGAAATCTTCCTAAAAACGTGTAAGAAAGAAAGAGGCTCGTGGGGCAGCGAGTCATCTGGTAAACAAGCCACCACCTCGTCCCTTGTCCCGGGGCCAGAGACACTGGATGACAAGAGTCCACTGAAGACCCCAACTCAGAAAAGATGCTGTCACCCTCCAAGCAGGGGGCTGGGCCCCGCCCAAGAGGTTGGGAAGCCATCAGGGGTGAGGGCAGGCGTGGACAGACACGATGGTTGCTCGGTCTTGCCCCACCTGATGCCTCCTGTGCCGAGAACATTTACACTCAGTTCAGGAACACCTCTTGGAACACGTCCTGACGCCGGAGAGGCTGGGCGGGCTGTAATTCTCGACTTCTCCTACTCCATGACAGAGGGAGGAGCCGGATTCTGGAGCAGAGCTCTGCTGGTCATGCTGGGGCCGTCTGTACCGCCAACAAGTTAGTCTGGCAGAGCAGGTGTGCGCGGGCACGTGCTGTGTGACCTCGGGCAAGCCGCTTCACATCTCTGAGCCTCAGCTTCCTTGTGTGTTAAATGAGGACAGGGACCGAACCTCAGCACATCTGCAGCCTACAACTTAAACATGTCAGCTGTAATTTTAAGAAAATGCTCATTGAGGGGCGCCTCGATGGCTCAGTCGGTTAAGGGTCTGTCTTCGGCTCAAGTCATGATCTTGGGGTCCTGGAATCGAGTCGTGCGTCGGGCTCTGTGCTCAGCAGGGAGTCTGCTTCTCCCTCTGCCCTTCCCTCCCCCTGCTCATGCTCTTGCTCTCTCTCAAATGAATAAATCTTAAACAAACACCGCTCAGTGAAATCCGACACAGGGAGACTCTGCTCCAAGTCTGAGCGTACAGTACAATAAAATGTCCCCAAGTGACACACCCATCAGCGTGACCCAGACTAGGAAACAGAGCATCACCTGCCCCCCTGAGGTCCCCTGCACCCCAACCAGGCATGACCCTCCGTCCTGACCTCTAACAGCAAACCACAGACCAGTTGTGCTGCTTTCAACAGATGGAAGCTTCTGGCAGCAGCAGCGACCGTCTGGCTGCTTCTGCTCACGTTACGTGGGCGAGGCTCCCGTACGCCGCGCTGCAACGACCTGGTTCATTCCCCCCTGCTCTGTCCCGTCGTGCTCTGCGAGCATACCGCCGCGCGGTGTTCTCGGCTGTTTGCGCTCCGAGGCTCCGTCTCTTCCCCATTTTGACGTTTTGGCTTGTATTTCGTTCTGATGACAGCGACAGCAGCTGTTGGCCCTGCCGGCAGGCCTGACCCCGCTCCCTGGCCCTGGACCTCGAGGGCAGGCCTCACAAGGCCCCGAAGACCGTGTGCGTGTGCACCTCTGTGCTTCCTCCGGGGGTCAGACCCAGGTGCGTGAAGTTCTCAAGGGGTGCTGTGGCCCAAGAAAGTTAAGGACCACTGTTCCAGAACAGCCAGACCTGAGAAAGCTTCTGAAGCTTGGGTGGCACGAGAGATTCCCATTTGAGAAAAGACCCGTATTTCCCACGGGCACCGCCGCCACGGTGACTTGCATGGGACGCCATGTGCGAGCCGTGACGAGCGGTAACCGCACTGCTGGGCGTCAAGAAAATGGGGTAACGTGTTCTGCCAAAGAGGCGCCGTGAAGACTCCGGGACCGGCCCACATCCGGCACAGCGGGAGCAGCCATCGCTGGTGGCTGTCGTTGTAGTCACTCTGCGTCTTCTTTCCAACTCAAGAGTTGTTCCTCCGGGTGACACCCCTGACCCGGGAGACCTGGCGTCCAGTTATGGTTCAACCACAGACGAAGGCGGCGCGGGCCTCCGCTCCTGACTGCGGGAAATGGGGGAGGAGGCCTCGCAGCCCCTGGGGTGTGCACGCCCCGAGGTCCCAGCAGCCCCTGCCTCGGGCCGGCGTCCCCCCTCCGCTGCCCGATGTGCGGCACCGCTGCGCTGAGCTTCCACTGAACCGTGCTCCTCGCCACGCTTTGGTGAGCAGATCCGTACCCTCTGACAAGTCTGCTGCCTAATAAGTATCATTATCAGACAGCCCTACTTACCTCCCTGACTTCCACTTTCCGAGCTGTCAGCTGGTGCTAAATGGAGGCCTCGATGGGGAAGCGGCCGCACGCGCCCCACTCGGTCCCCTCGGTGGGGCTGGGAGAGGTCACAGCCCGCCGGGTGGCGTTTGCATCACCGAGGCCAGCATCCCTGCCTCTCCTCCTGTCCACAGAGAAATAAGACACGGGGCGGCGGACCACAGCGAGCGAGGGGTGCTTTGGTGCTGGGGGGGCAGGCTCACAGGCCGGGGAGAAAAGCACACCTGTGGAGGGACTGATGCTTCCAGGCCAGTGGCGTCCGGGACGCCGCCTTCCCGTTTCAATGACACTGTGACGGCTTGACAGCAAGCATAGCCCTTGAACTCTTCCTTTCCCACACCAGTCAGACGCGGCCCCTCCGGGGGCAGAGCCCACTCCCCGTGCTGCTGGCAGAATCCGTGTCAAGGGCACAAGAAGGGCCTGAGACCAGGACAGGAAGACGCCAGACTCGGGTCGTAATCCCGCCACCACAGAGCCTCCGGTCCCCCTTCAGGGCAACAGGGCCACCCACCCCCCCCGCCCCGCCCCAGCACGTGCACGCCACGGCTCGGAACAACAGGGAAAAAGTACAGATGAGAGCAATGCGCCCGAGTTCTAATGTTGTAAACATTTATTTAAAAAATACTACGGAGAGATGTGGATTCAAAAAACACAGAGTCATATACAGAAACAAAATGTACTGGACCAAAAAAAAAAAAAGACACCCAGAAGCCTTTGAGAAGGGAAAATAGTGGAAAACTATTTACATATCATTTATAAAAGAACAAGTCTATAAAAGAGTGTAATACCAAGGTATAAATGCAAAATATAGTGGCACATCACGTGAGCAAAGAGACCGGTACCTCATGGAAGCAGGCAGCCGGGGGAACCTGGGTGGGGTCTGCTCTTTGTCTGGAAGGCCGCCGGTGGTGTTCGAGAGCCTCCCTCAGTCTGCGTAACGGCAGGCTGGGGGGGCGAGGAGGTGACGCGCCGCGAGGACAGCGTAAATTGATCCAAAGGAAACCGTCTCTACCAGGGAAATAAAATACAAGTTTAGGTGAGGAGCATAAAAACGGGGCCCGTGTGTGGCCATGGCCCGGGAAGGCGTGGGGGTGGAAGGTGGTCCCCCTGGTTTCTCCAGGCTCGCTCCGGGGTCGGCAGGAGGCCCACGCGGGGGCCGGCCCACTCCTCAGTAGCTACTCCAGGTCAAACTCAAGTCGGTCCGGGCCTCTGCCCCGCGAGCCTGGTCCCAGGCCACCTGGGGAGAGTAGACAAAGGCCTGCCCTTTCGGACACATTCTGGGGCTTCATTTGTTTGTGGTCTTCGTCCCTGATGACCCCAACAGAAACGGGGGTCACGTGTCACGCACGGTGATTCAACAGGATGTTTGCCCCTTAGTGCACAGCCCACAGGGGCTGGGGTTCTGCTTCCATAGTCTTTTCCTCCCGTGTGCTGGTTTCCGATGGCAGGTCCTGCTCTACCCGAGGTGGCTGGGCTGAGGGCAGAGCCACGAAATCCTTCCAGAACTCCAGAAAACTAAGTACTGTCTTGTCACACAGGAAAAGAGCTCTGCATGGATCTACCCTGTCTCGGAGGAGTACAAGGCGGGAGGAGAACACTGATCAGAAATCAAGACCAAGTTCCTTTTCTGGGCACCTGGAAATCTGAAAGGAAGGTAGGTGTCCTGGGCCCGAAGCAGAGCTCCCTAGGCCCAGCCCCAGGCCACCTGGGCACCGGCTGTTCACCCAGCTAGCCATCCCCCCTGCCTCCCGCGCCCTGGTATGCGGGACTGAGACCTGCTACCCTTAAGACTCAAGCTCTGCATCCACGATAAGCAGTGCCTGCCACGAGACAGCAGGGAACCGAGAGAACGGATGACAAGGACGGTCTCCCACACCACGGGCCCCTTCGGCTTCCCCACCTGTCCCAGGACCCAAAGGCTGATTGGTCTTAGCACCGTTTTACCCCCTTGCCCCCAAATCAAGAGCTGGCCTTTACACGAGGAAATGTAAGGGCACCAGCCCCCGGCAGCAACAGAGGACAGAGCGGTCCAGGATGGAGTTCCGGAAACGTGTCTTCAGTGTAGGAGGCAAAGGAAGAGGCGTGCAAAGGCTCCCTGCACGGGGTAAGTCGAGGGGACAGTTCCTAGGCCTTGGTGGTAAGACTTCTGTTCTGGGGACTTGTTCTTGGGGGAAGTGGAGGAGAAGGCAGAGCCAGAGGAGAAAAAAAGAACCACCCATCCACTTTCCCACCTGGCCCGAAGAGCTCAGTTCTGAGCACTACGTGGGGAAGGGGCCGGTGGGCCGGCTGAGGTCCACAGAGCAGGAACTCACAGACAGAGCTCAGGACAGAGGAGGCCGAGGGAGCCTGGGCTGGGGAAGGGGAAAGTGCAGGAGGACAGCGGGCGCAAAACATAGGTAGTAGGGCTGTGTTCCACTGTGACCCTCGGCTCTGTCCGGCATAGTGCTCCCGCGCCAACGTCCCAGCTCGCTGGTCTCGCGTCAGCCCCTCACGCACGGCAGGCGGCTCCGGCTGGCCCGACGCCTGGCTTCTGCTACCTCTGTACGATGTCACTGATCTCTTTCACGGAGCTGAGGAGTTTGCTGAAGTCCTGAGTGGCCGCCGGGCCACTCCCTGCTGTCGCCGGGCAGATCTGAAGCTCCCGGAGATTATTCTCCAGTTTGTTGATGGCTTCGCGGAAGGCAAACTTGTTCCTCATTTGCTGGATGGAATCCACATAGCTCACGCAAAACGTGTAGAGGTTCTTGCCGGCTTCTAGCACAGCGCTATGGCTGGCCATCTGCTCGGAGTTCTTGGAGATGGCCAGGCACAGCGCCTCCGTGCCGTCCAGGACCACGCCCTTGGTGATGGTGCCACTGGTGATCCGCTCCGGAGGCTGGCGGGTTTTCCGAAGAGACACACGGGTCGATATGAGAGGGATGAAGGCAGTGGAGGCTGGCTGGTCCCCGGCCAGGGCGGAAGATGCTGAAGGCAAGGCGGAGGGAGCAGGAGCTGTGCTGGTTGGGGTCCCCGCCGGCTTGCTGGATGACTGTGGCTTTGGCACGGACGGGAGCCCAGGCTTTTTGACGCCCTCTCCCAGGGGCCCAGGCTTGACGGTGTCACTGTTCATAGCGTCCACAGCCGTGGCTTTGGCTTTCCCGCCAGTGCCGGCCTCCCCCGCTGCTTCCTGGCTCAGGCTCTGAGAGGCCTTCCCGGCTTTCCCAACAGAGGCTGGCGGCGGGGGCGGTGGGACAGGCTTGAGCTTGGACAGTTTCCCCTTGTCTCTCCCTGGGGACTCAGAGGAGGGCTTGTGCCTCCTCGCTCTGGGCTCCTCGGTGGGGGCCTTGCCCGCCCCTCCGGACGCACCTGGCCCTGCTCTGCTGGTGGGGGGCGCTGGCTCAGCTGCGGCAAGTGTCCCCAAGGCACCGGACTTCCCGCCCTCGTCCTTGTGGGGAAGGCCCGAGGAAGGAGCCCCCGCGACCTGCCTGCGGAGGAGTTTTGGAGTCAGACTGGGAGGGCTGGAGCCCGGGCTGGACTCCCCCGCGTCTCGGAAGACCTCGTCTGCTGCGTCCTCCGTCTTCTTCACCAGCCTGGGTGGGGGAGTCACCGTACCTCTCGTCACCTGGTCGGGCCTGTTCTCACTCGCCCGCTTCCGAGGCAGAGCGGGCTTCTCACTTTTGTGCCCTCCGAACGTGGACGAGTCGAACTGCCTCCCCGTGGACTGCAGATCCCGAGGCAGTGTGACAGACCTCCACTCTGTGTCCTTGGCCCCGTGGGGCACGCAGGAGGCAGAGCAGGACCTGAGGAAGCGCTTGCTGGAGCTGCTGCCGCTCTCCTCCTCACTGGCTGCCAGGCGGCTGCTGGTCAGTGTACTGGACTTTTTCCACAGGTGGGGAGACCGGAAGCCTGCAGCTCCTGACTCCCGGAAGGCTCCGTTGGGGACGCCAGCCCCGCCGCTGGGCTTTGGCGACTTGGCTGGCTCGGCTGCGTCCGAGGCTGTGAGGGCTGGCGCCCCGTTACTGGTTTCTCGGCCCTCCTCCTCACTGGGCGCCTTGCGCTCGGGCTGGCCGTCCATCTCCCGGAAAGAGCTGCTGCGTTTCGGGGGGGTCGGGGCTGTTTTCTTCTTCTTCTTGATCAAGGCACTGAACAAGTTGGTCTTTTTGTCTTTGGGGAGAAGGCGCTCATCTTCATTTAGGCCGCCATCCTGGGGACCTCGTTCTTTTCGAGGGAGCAGTGGAGACACAGGAGGCTCGTGGTCCGGAGGATCTGAAACACAGTGGGGAGAGCTTTAATGACTCCAGACGGGAGGCTTCTCGGTGGGGGGCACCTGGGACTGGCTCCCTGTTCTCTACACAGGCGCAGCCAAGGGTCTGGGCTCCAGCAGGCCTGCATGTGAGCGCCGGCTCTGCCACTCCCGAGCCCCGGCCTGGGCCAGGGACACCTCTGCGTGTGCCCTCCGCTCTCCCACGTACGATACGGAGAAAACAAAACACACCCGTAGTATTGCGGCGCGAACGTAATGCGGTGTGCGTAAAGTATCCGCCCCAGCTCCTGGCATGAAATTTCTCACAGACTGTTAATGTCACCACTGTTAATGTCATCAGGAACAGCGCAGGTCTCTTTTCCTTAACGACAGCAGCACAGAAAGCCGGGCCCCTCATCTCTGCCCTGGGGCTTCCCTGACAGCACAGAGTCCCCCAATACTACTCCCTAGTAAAAACCGCGACAGGGCTGAGCAAAGGGTCAGGTCCCGGGCCTCTCGGACCTGCCACTGGAGGTCCTAGGAGGTGAGGTCCGAAGGGAGGGGGCCGTGCGCCACAGTGACAATGGGCTATTATGCTTGGCAAACAAGGAGTGACCTTTACAGATTTTTGAATGGGCATTCTTTATATATGAATAACAGCTCCTAAGAAATCTTTCCGGTGTTGCCAAGCTCCCGGCTGGTGGATGACCGACTTCTCCCTCGGAGGGCAGCTGTGAGGTGCGGCTTCCCGCACCCAGAGCCGCACAGAGGGCGTCTATAACCAGAGCAGGCGTACAAGGGGGCACCTGTCGGGGCACCTGACTCAGAGGAAGCCGAGGACCTTCCAAAACTTCAATCCAGCGGAAGGAGGCGAAGAACGTGAAATCCTAATGAATTATGCACGGCTCGATCTCCG
>CM052813.1:76355773-76465002 GCA_028533885.1 Nasua narica | reverse complement strand
GGACTCTGAGATCATGACCCGAGCGAAGGCAGAGGCTTTAACCCACTGAGCCACCCCGGCGCCCCATGATCACTGGGCTTTTACTAAGCCTCAAGTCCCCACAGTGGCCTCTCCCTGTCCCCACTGCTCAACTACCTGAAGTCACGACAACTAACAGAAGGACAGAGGTCCGAGTTCTGGATAGTCTATCTGCCACGGACTCCAAAGCGGGTGAGCAAGACGGTCCAGGAGGGTGTGAAAAGAAAGCACTACAATTTGAATTTTTTAACGTAAACCTTCTAAGTGTACCTGTTCGGTGGATTTTATAATAGACGCATCTGGGCAGTGGTCCGCGTGCGTACTTCAATTGCACCTGCGGCTTTTTTTTTTTTTTTTTAACTAGTATGGGAACACGATAAAAAATATTTGGGAATCCTGCTATGGCTGACCATCTCATTATTCTGGCTTGCCCTGTCCCTTCCCGCTCATCATCTGGGGCCCACCCGAGCGGGCCCTCGGAGCGCCTACAAACCCGACTCCCGGGGTTTTGCCCAAACTCAGGACGGCAGGGCACAGGGGAGGCACCAGGTCAGTGTCTGCGGGGATTACCCCTCCTGACACCCCAAGAGAGCCCCGGGCACTGCCCCCACCTCCCCCGAGCGTCTGGGGAACAGTGCCGACAGAGTCTTCGCTCGGAGAGCGCGCGTGGACACCAGCGCTGTGCCGCGGGCGTCTCCTGGCTCCGTCAGCTCCAGCGAGCTTTTCATATCAGGGCTTTCACAACGAGCTGCTCTTCGTTTGGTTCAATATTTATTATTGTTCCAGCTGCCCCGCAAGAGCAACCACAAACGCTGTGAATAATACATGAAAAGGCGGGTTTGTTCTCAGTCAGCTTCATAAGCACCTGTGCCGACCTGACCAAAGTAACCGCTGAAGCCAACGGCTCCTAATGATTCCCAGAAGGAGGGGCAGGATGCTGTGCGGAGAGAACCTTCCTCTTTTCAAAGCCGGATCACTAACGAGGAATTTGCCTGCCCTGCCGTGCAGGCTCCCTCACTGCTTCCCATCTGCCCGCACTGGCCCTGAGCGTGTGGGCCCCTCCGGGTGTCTGCTGGGGCCGGCGGGACGTACCGGTCTCTCCCGGGCCCTTGGAGTGGGGCGTCTCAGGCACCTCGGTGGGGTCTTTGTGTTCCGCAGCTCTCCTGGAGGTTCTGGTCTTGGTGGGCAGCTCCGGCGCCTGCAGCAAAGTACTCGCAACCCCTCGCACACCTTTTTTCCCCAGTTCCTTTTCCACTTCTATGAACAAAACCAAAACCACACATCAGCAGCCATCAGTAATGGTGTCAGTTTGGTATGCTGGTGTTTTGTGTTTTGTTTCCCCCTCAGGTAGGAGCGCTCATCCATGCACAGTTACAGAAAAGAGATACAGATGCTGAGAAAACCGCACTCGGTACTTTTCAGAGCCTGGCATGGCTGCAAGACAGCTCCACGCCCAACACTTCTGCCCAGCTCTTTGCTTTCAGAGAGCTCGCCGGCCCGGGCTCTTCCAGCAGAAAGTGAACTAAAGGGCCAGGGCTGGAGTCCCACCCGGCTGTCCCTTCCATCCCAACTCTCGCCCCACTGTAGGCACCCCCAGGAATGGGCACTTTACCGTCTGATATGCTGGATTCCTGAAACATTGTCTCAAAGGCTTGGTGGATTTCAGCAAAGGAGGGCCGGTCGGAGGGATTCCACTGCCAACCTGGACCGACGAAACCCAGTCAGACCATGCATGAGGCCCTGCTAATAAGTGGGGGGCTAGCAGTTCTCAAGGAAAGTCTGGTAATGAAAGAAGCACCCCAGGGGCGCCCGGGTGGCTCAGTTAAGCGTCTGCCTTCGGCTCAGGTCATATCTTAGGGTCCTAGGATCGAGCCCCGTGTCGGGCTCTCTGCTCGGCGGGGAGCCTGCTTCCCTCTCTCCCTCTGCCCACCCCCACTCGTGCTCTCTCAAAGAGAATCTTTAAAAAAAAAAGCACCCCCATCCTGCTAACCATGTTTTGCTGTGACAAGTTAAAGTGACAAATATCACTGTGTCCTATTACAGACACCAAGAATTCAAAAAAACTTTAGATATTGGCAGGGATATGGGTTGTAAAGCCCCAGAGAGATGTGACAGCAAGAACTACATTTATAGATCTTTTCCCCAGCCCTACTCTAGCAAGTGCACAGAATTACTAAATCAAATGGCTTGCCTCCTAGCTTACCCTTACTTCTGGGTTATCAAAATCTGAAAGCCTCATCAGTAAAGAAATGTTAATTAAAACAAGATTAACACGAGGGTAATTTTTAAGGCAGGCTCCATGCCCAGTGTGGAGCCTAATGTAAGACCTGAACCCAGGACCCTGACATCACTACCTGAGCTGAGATCAGGAGCTGGAAGCTAAACCAACTGAGCCACCCCGGTGCCCCCAGATTAACGTGAGGATTAAGGGCCGATGAAGCCCTGTGCTGGTCGCAGAGCTATTACCCTCCTATGCTTCTGGTAGGAGTATACATCGGTACACCTTTCCTGGAAAACGACTCAGTAAAATCTATCAAAATTTAAAATGCAAATAGCCCTCTGAACCAACGGTTCGACTTTTAGAAACACCAGCATAACGCACAGGGTATACATCCTCTGCCGAGGAGAAACACAGAGATGGTTCATCCTTGCATTGTTAATAACGGCAAAAGCCCAACAAATATGTAAAACCACCAAACGTCTACCAAAATGGGACTGGATGAATGAATAAGTCATTTAACGGGAAGTTAAACAGCTATATAAAAATAACGGGGTGGGGAGAGGGAGAGAGACCTTTGTTCGAACACAAAAGATATGCCTGTCACATGGCTATGTGCAAAAAAAATTGAGGGAATAATTTTATATAAATATATATATATATATAATAACTAGATAAACATCACCTGAGTATTTACTTACTACAGCAGGGTATTTGGAGGTAGGGCCCAGGAATTTGTATTTATTAATAAGAAATCCAAGTCTGGAATCCATCAATCCCATGTTTGCATTAGAAACAAACCCAAAAGAAACCCCCTCCCACGTAAGTACTACGCACAAATGTGCACGGAAACGCTGAAAGAAGTCTGGGGGAGCGGGCACCTAACCACTACACTGGCGGCTGCTGAAGAACGGGAGCAGCGAAAGGAAGGGGAGCACTCCCTCCTGGGCGGTAACTTCTCACAGAGCCCCCACGGAAGTCTCTGAGCTGGCTGGGGAAGGCTCACATGCTCGCATGAGTTCGTAGACCTTCTCCGGGCAGCCTTCCGGGCGCTCCATGCGGTAGTCCTTCTCCAGCAGCTCATACACCTGCGACAGGTCAATTCCTGGGTAAGGGGACATGCCATAGGTAGCAATTTCCCAAAGCAATACTCCGAAAGCTACAAGAAAAAAGAAAGAGAAAACTTATTCAAGATGTATGAAATTTAACTATCCTGGATTTAAAACTGGTTCAACCTAGGTAGTGGCCATGAAAAGTTACACCCCCAGAAGCAGCCCAGGGACATTCTGCCAGGCTCTTAAGGACCAACAGCCCAGGATGGAATAAGATGTTCAGTTAACACCCTCCCCCCTTCAAATGGGCTGAAAGGGAGAAGAAACTGGGTTGATGGGCCCCTCCAGCGTCTCTGAGACAACGGGCCACCTTGCTGGGATTTGTGGTAGACGATGCCGACGGCTGGAAGTCAAGAGGCAATTTCTACTCCTAGCTCTGAGATCGACTAGCTAAGTGTCGAAGACAAGCGACCTCTCCTTTCTGGTGTACCGTATCATCTCCACGCCCCTTCTAACTCCATTTTGTAAAAATCCTATCAAATTGGGGTGCCTGGGGGGCTTAGTTGGTCAAACATACGACTCTTGATTTCAGTTCAGATTATGATCTCAGGGTCATGAGATCGAGCCCCATATCGGGCTCATGAGATCGGGCCTCCACGCTCAGTAAGGAGTTTGCTAGAGATTCTCTCCCTCTGCCCCTTTCCCCACTTGCACACACGTACGTGCTCTCTCTCAAAATAAATAAAATCTTTAAAAAAATATTTGAACGTTCTGAAAGCCCAGATTATACCCTGAAATTCCAGATCTCATTAAAGGGACCAGGACCCCTTGGCAAAATGGGTGATTCAGGTCTAGGGCACGGAATGAACCTGGAGTATCTTCATGGCCCCAGACGGACTCTATTAAAGACTACAGGGGTCTTGTCAAAAGGACCGGGGGCAATCTGAAGTTCCCAGTGGCCAAATGAGAGACCATCAGAGTATCAATAAGGAAAAAACTACAGTGGGTTAAAACATATTTAAACATGTTATATCTATATATTATATGTACATATATCATAATGGCGTCCACAAAAGAAACCCCCCCTAAATCTACTTGGTCACCACTGGAGGGTATTAAGAAACCAACTCGTTTGTGCGAACACTGTAAACAACAGCGAGGAAGCAAACGAGGACACTGCTTTTCCTAAACGGATTGTACCCCCGAGTAACCCAATAGCAGGTGAGGGTTTCTTCCCACAGAAGTCCCGCACTAACTAACGGGTGAATGAGGAGTGACAGAATTAGGGAAGCCCCATTTGGCGGCCCTGTGCAGATCAGCGGGTCGAGGCACTGGGTACCAGGAGCTGTGAAGTCACACAAGAGGGAAAACGGGGCCCAGTGCAGTGCTGAGGAACCGGCGCAGGAAGGCGCACGATGCCGTCCTGCGGAAAGCAGTCAGACCCGAGGATGACCCAGTGGGCCAGACCTGCCTGCCTACTTAGTAGAGTACCGAAGGCAGAGGAACACACCGAATCACAGCGCGGGGGTGCGGAGAGGGAGACGTGGAAGGACTCGGGAGGGGGTTTCTCCAACAGACAGACGGCAAGGGCAGTGAGAAAATGGAGCGGGAGCTTGGAGACCAGAGGGCACAGAGGGCGCACCGCCCGCCTGGTGTGAACCGTACCTGATCTCATCTATAACAGACCGGAGAAGAAGGACTTTTACGACTCAGTTGGAAAGGCGAACACTGACTGTACTGTGATATTCAGGAATTACTGTCAATATGGGGAGGAGGGGCAATGTAGTTACAAGAATAAAAAAAGCCATCTTTGAAAGAATCATGCTGAAATATTTATGAACGAAATCATATGCGATCTGGGATGTGCTTCAAAACCATCAGGGCTGGGGAAGGGGGCGGGGTCAAGGGCGCAGGGGCACCACGAGCTGATGGCCAGGAAGGGTGGCTGTGTGCACGGGGCCCATGACGCAACTCTGCCGGCTTCAGTATATGCTTACTACCCGCCGCAGTAAGAAGTTCTGGAACACAAGGTAAAAGTACTGGCACATGAAGCTTCCCAGGGCAATAGCCTATTTAAAGCCCAAACCAACTACACAGCATCCCCAGCTCAGAAGACCCTGGGTCCCTGCAGGGCTTGCTAATAACCACCCCCGCAAACCCAAGGAGCATGCTTCGGATGAAGGTGGTAAGTTAGTGGGGGAGAAAAAAAAGTTAATCTGAATTATTTTGGAAGAAAACGCTGGCTTTTACTTCATTTTGGAGAGAAAACAGGAGTAAAAATTATAAAGTGAGAAAAAAATAAAGAATTCAGTAATAAAGGAAAATAAATGAAGGAGCAAGAACGAGACAGTGGAAAGGCAAGGAGAGTGAGCCCACCCTGGAGGGGACGGCTGACCGGGAGCAGCAGCAGCCCTTACCCCAGACGTCGGACTTGATGGAGAACTTGTTGTAGGCCAGGCTTTCCGGGGCCGTCCACTTGATGGGGAACTTGGCCCCGGCATGGGCCGTGTAGGTGTCCCCTGTCATTAACCTGCTCAGGCCGAAATCAGCCACCTTCACCAAGTGGTTTTCCCCTACCAGGCAGTTTCGGGCAGCAAGATCTCTGGGAAAAGAAAGCATTCATCCGTGAGAGTTGTGGCAAATGACCACCGGCGACTGAGGCGCGCTCCCGACAACTGGGTCCAGTCCCCTGGGGAACGTGTGACTACCCCACTGGGCGCAGTGCTCGTCCCTCAGCATCCACCTGAGTTCCCACCGAGGTGAGAGGCAGCGGAGGGTGCGAGTTCAATACCCTGGGCCTCCGCTACCCTCATCCTTACGATGAAGCTGATCGGGGCAGCGCCTACTTCTTAGGGCTGGGGTGAGTGGTCATGAGTTAATACGTGAAGTGCTTCCACTCACGCCTGCACATCTACGGCCACCTAAGGGTCTGTCCGATTAGGAGAGCTCTACATCAGGCACGGGGAACAAAGGCACCAAGCAATCCTCAACTTCCATCAGACGGAGTCTCCACTGGGCCTATCCAGACTTGATAAAGCACAAAATAAAGCCCACAGCATTTCCCTCCAAATTGTGTTTCACACTCTCCTATTTCCTCCTGATGCTTATCCGAACGTATCCTACAAATTCTCTCCCATGTAATCAGCTTCCTCTCGCCTCCTGATTGTCCCAGGGAGGTGGGAGTCTAATGTCTGGTTCATGGATGCTAACCATGGAGGAATGAGAAGAGGCAGCACCTTCAGGCGATGGCAGCCTAAGATAGCCTGATCACCAGCAAACAGAGAGAAACTAAATGCAGAAGTCTTGTGCCTAATGGGATTTTGGTAAAGCACTTTAAGTTCGTGAAATGAGAAGGGAACGGATCTAGCCATGCAAAGCAAACCAGAAGTCAAGAAATCTCAATTTGCAGCCTCAGAGGGTTCACCTTCTTGACTGACAGGAGCACGAGTCGGGCTCTCACGCAGCACAGAAAATCTGTCTTACGAGAAACGGCCAGCCGTTCACACGTGCTCCTCTTATTTCTCACTATGAAATCTCATGTACAGGCTTCAGACTTGAGTTAATTGGGTAGGAAAGTTCACAGCAGCGGCGTGGAGAACATCTTGTATAAAAGTCACCGGCAAAGCCCATCAGGCCCTGCCCTGCTTGGCCATCACTCTGCTAGGAAGCCATTTCCACCAGCACGGAATGCGAACGCCACGATAATTGCGGCACGCCTGAAGGTCAAAA
This sequence comes from Nasua narica, assembly GCA_028533885.1. Taxonomy (NCBI): domain Eukaryota; kingdom Metazoa; phylum Chordata; class Mammalia; order Carnivora; family Procyonidae; genus Nasua; species Nasua narica. Next base: position 76,457,985 of record CM052813.1, on the reverse strand, counting down.
CACTCCAGGCTTCAAAACAGCAAAGCCGCTTAATTTAGAACTACATAGACACAATTCTGACAATTACGGAAACATCCCTGAGCCAGAGGACAGCAAGTTAAGTGGAGACTGAAACGATAATAAAGAGAAAGGAGGGGAAAACCACGCAAAGACAAAGCCCGTGCGCCGGCTGTGACCGCGAGCCTGTGTAGGAGCCACGCCAGCCCCCCGACGCCGGGGGAGGAGGGCATTACTGACGAGCGCCCGCCTCGCACTCTGCCTCCCGGGGCGCGATGATTATCAGGAAGGATGCCTCTGATGGACTTCATTTAGTATTCCACGTAGTCCAAAACGGTGCTGCGGGGCAATACTTCTCACCGCGGGGATCCATGGCTCGGCGGGCCCGGGCTCTAGGCCTGCTGAGTTTGGTCCTGGACGCACACCTGAAGCCGGCGAGGTCAGGAACTCAGCGTCTGCCTCTGGCCCAAGGCCCACCATGTTGCCAGCACTAAAGGGACAGGCTGAGCCCTAAGACCTCGTAGGCTGGAACTTTCCGCGGAAGGCCGCCGGCCCCACGCTCGGCCCGTGGCTCTGTGGGAGGGCTGCTTCGGCAGGCGCCTACCTGTGGATGAAGTTCTTCTTCTCCAGGTACTCCATGGCGGACGAGATCTGAGTGGCCATGTAGAGCAGCACCACGGCGGTCACCTCCTGCCGGTTACACTCCCGCAGGTAGTCCAGCAGGTTCCCGTAGGTCATGAACTCAGTGATTATATAGAACGGGGGCTCCCGGGTGCAGACCCCTGCCAACGAGACAGACACCGAGGGCTTCAGCATGCTGAAGCTGAAGCTTCACCAACCCAGGCAGGACCGCGCGGCAGAAAAGGGCTCCTGAAACGGGTTCTGTCTCTGCCCCCAAATCTGGGATCCAACCTCTGCCACAGTTCCAAGCACTCGTGGCTTAGGATCATGCTCCTACGGCAGGGATGTGGCCACGCTTTCTTCTTCCTCTCGGGTCCTTGACCTCCAATAGAAGAGGCCACCATCGAGTTCAGAGGCAAAGACTGGGCACACAGTCAATAGCCCCCCGCACTGTCTGTTCACCCCCACGCGGGGATGTCTGCTTACAGGCTGACTGCAGTGTAGGGACTCTGGAACCTTCTTGTCTCAGAAGCCATTTGAGAATTCGCGTTTGAATGCTTTTAGGTATCGAATTAAAGTAATAACGTCGCCCCCTTAAAAAAAAAAACAGGGGGCACCCGGGTGGCTCAGTCCACGGTCTCAGGGTCCTGAGATCGAGCCCCTCATTGGGCTCCGTGCTGGGTGTGGAATCTGCTGAACATTCTCTCTCCCTCCCCCCGCCGTCCCACATCGGCCTATGTACCAGGGCTGAGTGCTGGCAGAGGACAGATGTCCGCGTCAGAGATCTTCACGCAGCAAGCCACTCCCCTCCTCCTCCACAGCCCCCAGGGTGCCAGGAGGGCTTACCGATGAGGCCCTCCTCAGAGCTGTGCACACTCACCGAGTAACTGTACGAGATTGGGGTGCTTGATCTCTTTCATCACTGCAGCTTCTTTCAAGAACTCTTCCACCTCCATGGTGTCCTCCTGTGGGAAAAGGGGGTGAAGCTGTTTCAGCAAGGACAGTGTTTAAGCGGGAAGGTACAGTGCAAACGGTTAATACAAGCCGGAGCTTTGACCGACAGCGCCCCGGCCCACCAGGGCCGGCCCGCACACTGCTCCGGACAGGTTCCCTGCCGCGGAACGCCGCCCGGCGGCACAGAATTCTCCCCTTCAGTGCTGAACTCGGGACTTCTCGCCCAGGCCAATAAATAGATGGGGACCACTTGCTTCTAGGGGCTGCTATGTAGAGGCTAGTTCTAGTTCCCTCAGGAGCGAAGAGCTGGTTTCCAAGGAGTCCTAAAACACTTAACATTAAAAAAAAAAAAAAATCACCCAAAGAATCAGAAACATACCCAATTTAATGGAAGAGACCCTGATGACACAAAAAGATACTATGCTACAAAGAAGGACTGTACCTCAAAATATGACAGAGGATGCTGAACCGCAGAGTATTCTGAAAACAGGGCGTCACGGGGGTCTTAATGAAGCAATCACCACTACCTACCAGGTAGATTCACTCAGGTTCTAAAATAATCCTCCGCAGCAGCCCCCCAGAGATGGATTCAGGAGGTCACGTCCTAGCAAGTTCACCGTATCTAAATGCCATGCGTAGACAAAGGTATCAGCAAATGGCCAGAGCAAACCTGATGCTGTCTCCACACTTCCTCAGGTGCTCTGGGTCGAGGCTCAACGCTGGAGTGCTGTGCGCCCTGCCCCGCACGCGGCACTGGCCCTACTACACGCAGGAGCCTTCTGTGGCTTGCGTCAGGTAGACCTCTTTTGACTTAAAGAACCGACGGCCCTCTGACTGACCACCGCAGGGAGAAGCAAGTGGGGGGCAAATGATCTGGTCTTTCTGCTGCGAGAGGCTGGCTACAAAGGCCAGCAAGAGAAGCAGGGCACTTCCCCCCAGTTTCAACATGGACTCTAAGTTAGTCTGGAGAGGAAAGCTGCGTAGCGCATGGAAAGTGATCTGGAAAACTAGACTGACCTGAGAGGAACCTTTTTTTTTTTTTAAAAAAGATTTATTTGAGAGCGAGCGAGCAAGAATGTGCACGCGCACATAACCGCGTGCACACGCAAGGGAGGGGCAGATGGAGAGAGAAACCTTAGCGGACTCCCTGCTGAGTACGGAGCACACGTGGGGTTCGATCCCATGACCCTGGGAACATGACCTGAGCTGGAACCGAGAGCCGGACACCTAACTGACTGAGCCACCCTTTATCAACCTTTATCAAAGGAGCCCCTCTATCAACCTTATTTTCAATGTGGCACCTCATACGTCTCCCTTTGGGAGACCACGAGCTCACACGTCCTTACTGCAGCATCACCGCGGCTGCGGTGATTCCTGCCCCTGCACGTGGGGAAGACTTGCAGAGGACAGGCCATCCTCTCCCTGGCGTGCGCCTGCTTCGGTCAGTCGTGTTTACGTGATGGCGGAGGACACGGGTCGGCCCATTACCACCTAGCTTAGGGCTCTGGGAGGCCGAGACTCAAAACGATTCACTGCTCTTTAACAATGGTCAGCTGCTCTAACGTCACTTAACCATCGCTGCAGTCTCCGCGTCAAGTGTATGGGGGACAATCCCGGCCACCACCCACTGGCTGTTCAAGTCTTCCGAGTCCTCTCTGCTCCTTAACATGCTCCGCAGACCATGCCGTTTGTGCGTCGGGCGCTCTGATCCGCCGGGCGACACGCCAATGTCAAGGCCAGAGAGCACACGCCTGCCGGAGTCAGTGAGTCGATGCTGCTCACGGAAGGACCAGGGGCTTCAAGAAACCTGCCTGGCCAGCAATACATTCAAAACGCAGCTCTCAAATAGAGCTTTCTAGACAAGTGGAGCTTTCCTTTTCTAAAGTGCCACATAAACCACCCACAGTGAAATCATCTCACACGTGCTCTTATAGCTACGGACTCTTTTCTAAAAGGACCGTGGCCGGTCTGGATCTTGAGAGGCGTGGACACCCAGAAGGAACCAGAGGTCTTTCAAAGGCACCCCCTCCTTTTTGTCTGTCTTGCTGTCCCTCGTTCAGACACACGCACGTACACGTGTGGACGGTATAAATAATTCCTTGTTTTTTTCTTTCAGGACAATCGGCGTGAACGTGTCTCCCCCTGCTGGAATCAGGCCTCGTTCAATTTACAACAGACGTGCCCAGCAGCCTCAGACCTCTCTAGCCGTGTTGAGCTGGAAACACCCACCAATGCTAACCTGTTCTATGCCTTGTCTTTTATTTAAAAACCCTCCATCCTCTTTTTTTTTGAAAGGTCTTCCATTTGCGGAGTAAAATAAAATGAACTCTGATCAACGAGGGTGGAGGCAACACTGAGTGAGGACTGAGTCCCGGCCCGTCTGCCGGGAGGGCGATGGGCTGGCCGCACTCTCCTCGCGGCGACTGACCGGCTGGCCCAGATGGACGCAGGCCTGGCCGGTACAGGGGGCGGGTAAGAGGGTGGCTTCTGAGTTAGACAGACCAAGCCCTGCCTCTGCGTGGCCATGCTAGTTACTCACTAGACAGGTAAGGGAAGTTTCTTGGAACGTCCCCTTCTGTCCACAAGCGGGGAGAAGAGCTGCGCCTGCCTCGTGGCCAGGACTCCCTCGGCCGGACCCACCACTGTGATGAACACGGTGACCTCCGTCCCTGGGAAGCGGGCCAAATACGGTGCTGGTGTGAGAGACAGGCCGGGTCTGTAGGTAACGCTGCTTTTTGTTTTGTCTCTCTCACAGACACACATTCTCCGGACCGGGATCTCACGGGGGCTTCCTACCCAGCTTCAGCCTTTCTGCTCCCCCGCTGCCCCGCAAGCGCAGGCATTCTACGGCATCAACAAAGAGCAGCCCTCCCGTATCTGGTGCGGCGTCCCACCGGTGCGGCACAGCCCTGAGTGCCCTTCGAGGCTCCCTGAGTCCCAGCGGGGACCAGCGCCCTGGAGCGGGGTCCACAGAGAGCTCAGTTTCCACACCTGTCCCTAGTTCTCAACCAAACGCGAGGTGAGCAAGGTTGCCACCCCAGTGAAGTGCCATCCCACAGCCCGCAGACGTGGGGCGGAGCTCCTGAGCCAGGCCAAGGAAGGGGGTTCACCAACCAGGTGCACGAGAAAGCACCCCCCCACAGAAGGCCCCGAACACTGGTCCTCACTCACGAGGGGGTACCTCGCTCACAGCCAGAACGAGCAAGCGGCAAGGCGACAGTGGGCTCCGAGATGTGCCGCCCCTCTGCCCGTGCACAGCCCCCTTGGGGAGTCAGGGAGCCAGAGCACGTGACTGTCCAGTGCCCCCCACGGGGCCCTTCCCTCTCTGCTCGTTTCTGGAGCTCGCGAATAGAACCAATTTCCTGGGGGAAAACACAACAAACAAAAACCAAACCCAAACAGACCATGTTGGCAAGGACAGGGTCACCAGGGCACCGTGCCAGCCCTGACGGCCAGGTCCAAACTGGTACCTGCTCCTCGATCTAGTGTCCTCTGGGAGCTGACCGCTAGGACGGTCCCCACGTGTCCAACAAGAAGAGTCCCGGTGGCGCGGTCTGTAACAGCAAAGTGCGCAGGCAAGAACACAAATGCCCACCGAAGGTCGGTATATGTTTAAACCCGTCTGTGCAAAAACACAAGCACCTTACGTGTGCTGACGAGGAACGACTGTCAGCCACACGGGTGCCAGAAGACGCAGGGCGGTGTCGACAGCACGCTGCCGTTTGGTCCCATGGCACGCAGACTATTTCTGGAAAGTCACAAAAATCAAGGGTAGAAGACACCATGTGCATATATTACCTATTTGAAAAATAGGTAAAGAACTGAGTACAATTTTAAGTCTTAACATTTTTCGACAATGTCATTTCCCGCTACTTTCGTGGTAAATCTATTAGTAGCTTATAGTCAATCCTAATGCCACTAGGTCTTTCCCAAATTCTATGACTTCCAGAACTGTTTCATGGGGAAAAAAAGACTTATAAACAAACTTTTGGAATTCAGCTCATTTGAAACGTGGGACTTTCTTGTATTGGACAGCTCGTTCTCTTAAGCAGATCCCACCTGTAACATTGATAATACACAGGTAAAGGTAAGCCTACGACCTGTTGAGTTATGTCAGAACTCAAACTAGCAAAATTTCCTTCAGGGGACCTTTGCTTCAATTCGTTTCCCACCCATAGAGGTTAGCCTCGTGCACTCCTGTTTCCTTGTCTCTTCTGGTTTCAGCCCTGAAGGTACAGGACCCGATGCAGCCTGGTGGATCACTATAAAGCCCGAGTTAAAGCAAGGCCTTGCCACTCGTGCAGCCTCAAAAGTGGCCAGCAACACCAAACAAGGGAAAGAGGGAAAAGAGCAGACAGAGACTCAGGTGCCCAGTTGGGTCCTGGAGAGAAGGGGAGATCCAGCTGCAGCTTGAGGGGAAGTGAATGTGGGCAGGGAAGGGGATTTCTAGGACTCGGAACTGTGGTTTGTGTATTTTTCATGGTGCGTGAGGAGTAAGAACAGGAGTGACAATTAAGGAAAAAGGAAAGGAGCTGGGCTTTGAGGCAGGATGCCTGGGCCGGCACCCGGCTCTGTGGCTCGTCGGCTCACACCGGGCCAGTTACCCTGCCTCCCTCCAATGCAGTTTCCTCAAGCCTGAAACGGTGACCATAGGAGGACCCTTCCCTTATGGCCGTTGAAAGGATTAAATGAGAGGCTACAGACGGAGCTCTCAGACCCTGCCGGGCACATAGCAAGAGCTCAATAAACATTAGCCATTACTGTCATTTAGAACTCAAAGTTCTCAACTTCTCCAGTGGAGACAAGTGCCCAAAATAGTGACACTAATCTTATTTGACAAGTGGGAAACCTACTGTAGAGATGTGCTTTGTGCAGGAGAGGCGAAAGAAGGGATAATTTGTTTAGCAGTTGCTTAGTACCGTATTTTGGCTTGACATACATCTCTAGAATATGATGCATTCCCTTTTCCCTAATTAGCTATCAGCAGGGATGACAACTCCCAGAAATCCATGTAACTAGATGCTGTAATTTTTTTTCCCCCAACTGTGGGACCATAAAGTTAATAAAGCTCTTGGGGAAAACCATTGAAAGTATAATAAAAAGTTTAATAATACACATCACTAGAAAAGTATATTCTAAAAGGCACGCTACGTCCAGATAATTCTGATTCACTGGTATAGGAAAGCCACCACTGCCAGTAACCTCCAGGAGGGGCCGCTTCTCTGGAATGCCCATCTTCAGTTGCTCAGGAAACAATACCACAGTATCGGCTGCTGGGCTGTGCTTTCCCCACATTTCAAGTTGTGCAAACTCTCGCTCTTTCTAAAGCTTCCAAACACACCTTTCCTGGATGGAAACCTAGTGTATTTTGTGCTTCTGTTTTTCCTTGTTTCATTTTTGCAAATACTGGCAAATGTGTGGGTATTGCCTGGGCCTTTAACAGTTTCTCAAGCTGGTCAAGACCCAGAGCTGGGCCTGCTCTTCAGTCCTGTGCCAAACTGAGTCCCTGGAGCACGAGCACATGCCTCTCTCCCTAGCCTCGCCTGGTCTGGCGGAGGCGGGACAACGGTTGTTTTGTTTTTTTCTAGGGCTCGCCAATGTAGCCATCTTTGTGAAGCGCAAATCCAATCATCTGTGCACCAAACCATTCAACGCACCCCACTGCCTCCAGGATAACATCCCAGCTCCTTAGCCAGTTCAAACCCTCTGTGACTTAGCGCAGGCTCTTCGCCCTCCGCGTCTGTCCAGGCCTCTGCTCCCCTGGCCAACTCCCGTTCTTCCCCTATGGCACCAACTCATGGTTTCCTTCATGCTTTCTCCCTGCCAAGTAGAGCTCACCAGTAACTCCCCCCCATTCCCATTCCGTGTCAGATCGCCACGCTCCTGCCTCTAATCTTGCACCTATCACACCACACTGTGGTTACCATCATATTGCCTACTTCTCCTCCTAGCTACACTGTTCTACTACCTAGACTAGCCTAAAGGAAAGAAGTCTATTTCCACAATCCCAGGGTTAAGCCCAAGGCCTAGCGAACAGAAGCAAGGAACTCAATAAATGCTTTTTGTGTTTTTAAAAAATCGTGTCTGAAAGTGTCCAGGAGTCCTCAAGGTGACCCCAAACCATGTCACCCGCCACTCCCCAACATACAAGTGTCAGTCCTGCCCAAAGGACTGATCTAAGGGGGCACAATCAATAGGAGTGCCAGGAAGCCACCCTTGGTTTCTAGAACTAAAGAGTGCAATCCTTTCTCTGAAGCGTCACTTTACATCAGCCAGAACCCATAATTTCCACTTTACTGTGCCTCTGAGTAAAAGCAGCAGGGAAGTAACAGAGGCCCTAAAACGCAAGTGATCTGGCTTCAGGGGTCTCTAAGCGTGCACCCCACGGACTCCACAGAAGCACGTGCACACACTTGGGTCCCTTCCTCCCAGTCATGGATGTTTCCTTTCTTTTTCTTGTCCAGTGGCTACAGGGGGGGCCTCCCCTCTCAGTCTCTGTGCACGTGTTAGTGTAATCGGTTCTTTTAAAGCAAGTGAAAATAGCGCAGGTCAACACTAGGGGACGCTATGGCCACAGGTAAAAGCTCAGCTCACATGCGGAAGGCAGAGAGGACTGCAAGCAAAACCCCTGCCTGGCCTCCTAAAGATTTCAAAGGACTTCAAATCCACCGGAAAACTACAAACCCCACGCTGGAGCCGAGAGGGCGAAAGTCCTAGTTAACAAGAATGACCCGCCAGTACCTGAGTTAGTAGGAAGCCCTAATGCTTCCTTCATGCCTTTCCACACTTCCATTTCCAGAGGTCTGCACTCACACTACCCAGAATTAGAACCTGCTAGGAACACCCAATGCACTTGCCTTTCAAATCTGCCAGAAAAATCCACAGAAAAGTCAAATGCGTTTTGGTTAAATCTTCTTTCAAAACTTAGTTTTTTTCCTCTTCCTCTTAACTCTCCATAGGAAGTGATCCAAATGCCACACAGAGAGAACGGAAACCCATGGCTTTAAAAGAATCTTGCCACATAATGAAAACACTTCTCCAAATGACTCATCTTTTTACACCAAAAACCACAGCACTTCTCGGCTCTCACTCTACGCGGAGGCACATGGAGTCGGGGAGAGGGACTGAACCCGTCGGAAGAAAAGGACCACAGAGGCCCAAAGAGGCACTTCCTGGGCACCAGTTACCCTCTTTGAGCCTGAGCGCAGGCGCAGGCTACCCAGAGAGCAGCAGCACCGCGCACGGGCGACGGGCTGGAGCCAGCCGCAGCACGGTGGGTGAGCAGCGGTGGCAGGCCCGGGCCTACCTTCAAGGTCTTCACGGCCACCGTCAGGCTGTATTTCTTCCACACGCCTTCATACACCTCCCCGTACTGGCCTCCGCCCAGCTTGTGCTTCATGGTGATGTCCGTGCGCTCCATCTCCCACTTGTCGTAGTTGGGGGACACGCCGTAGACGGTGGGCTTGTTGCGCTTGGGGGCCGGGTAATGGAGAGTGGTGATGAGCCCGTCAGCCACCGTCGAGTGATGATGAACCAACTCAGCCAAAGTGTTGAAGCGGCTCTCTGAGGAGACGTAGAGCTGAGGGAAATAGGACAGCCTTCAGCCCACAGAGCGCACACAAACCCAAACAACTCTGATAAGCCAGCTCTGCTGGGCCAAAGTCAGGGCACAGCAGAGCCTGAGACAAATGACTCTCCACACAAGGCAGTGTGCAGAAAATCGCCCATGTCGTGTTTCTCTACACGTGCTGTAATTTACTTGCTGAAGCAGAAAGATGTGACAAAATGCCTCAGGGCCTTTGCATCTGCTGCTCCCTCTGCCTAAAATCCTCCAGCCACCTCATCACCACATGCCTGGTTCTCTCTTACCATCCTGAGCCCGGAGTGAATGTCATTGTCAGTGCAGTCACCTGACCTGGTCATCACCCAGCACTAGTCATCACATCGCCTCTCTTCTCTGCATTGTACTTACCTTATCTGCCTGATTACTTATTGTCAACACCTCCAAGAATGTCAGCTTCATGAGAGCAGAGCCCTAAGTTGTTTTAATCCTGTATCCCCAATGTGGAGAATTAAATACATAGCATATAATAGGTACTCAATAAACAGTTACTGATTAACTTAACGAAGAACAGAACTTAGCACCTATTTGCTGATTAGAAAAGAAAGTAATTTTTAAAAATAATTATGCTTACTACCTAAAACCTCTAATTAGTATTTATAATTATATAATTATCCAGAACTGCATAGTCATCAGAGATGGAAATCACTAAACAAAACAAATCTTCTTCTCATTCTCATGTCCTCAATTTGGGCTAGGTAGCATCAGAGGCCCAGAGCTGACCCCAGCTGGATGCCCCTGTGGGATGCCCTGTGCGTCAGTACGCTCCAGGAATGGAGTGCAGGGGGGGGCAGGGGACTGCATGGCTGCATAAAGTCCGCACAGCCTCCTCTACTGTGGAGAAGTAAGGAAAGGGGGTCTCGCACACCAGCACACGCGAGTCCCCCACTTAGATCTACAGTGGGTGCGAACCTATGCGCGAGGCCCATGCACCTGCCATTCTCACTGGACGCACCAGGAAAGGAGGAAGGGAAGGGAGCAGGCTGACAGCAAGCGTGGATGGGGACAGCTCTCTTTTCTCTTCTTTTTTGGTTTGTTTTAGTGAGGTAGTGAGGGAATGCTTCCTTTGCAACAAACAATTCCACATTAAAATCCAAACAGGACATCGGGCTCCAGGCGGACAGTGGTAACCGACTACTAGCTCATGAAGGGCAGCCAGCGATTGCAGAAGGTGGGGAGGACCTTAAAAATGATGACTTGGGTGCCTGGGTGGCTCAGTCATTAAGCATCTGCCTTCGGCTCAGGTCATGATCCTAGCATCCTGGGATCGAGCCCCACATGGAGCTCCTTGCTCTGTGGGAAGCCTGCTTCTCCCTTGCCCACTCCCCCTGCCTGTGTTCCTTCTCTCGCTGTGTCTCTGTCAAAAAATAAATAAAATCTTTAAAAAAAAAATGGTTAAAAATCACGACTTGCCCTGACTACTGAGATAAAGGAAGAATATGGGTTTGGAACAGCGGTGACGTGTGGGGCAGGAAGGAGAAAAAGGAGCAGGATCAGTCCCACAGCTGTAGCTGTAGTATCTCTATTATTTAACAACAGAAAAAGGAAGAAAAGCCTGAAACACACGGCAGGGTTGGTTATGGAAGCCTCCACCACTTCCTGTATGTTTGTAATATTAGATAATTAAAATATTTTAAAAGAAGAAAATACTAACAAATACATGAGTTGATCTCATTTATAGCCCTCAAGAAAGTAAACAGAATTCTTTCTTTCTTTCTTAATTTTTTGCTTGGGGAGATAACATAAACAGATCTTTAAAACTCAGGCAAGGCAATGGCAAACTCTGACTTAGAGTTTTGTAATTTACAATCTTTTTTTTTTTTAAGATTATTTATTTGAGAGCGAGCAAGCGAGCGAGAGCACATGTGCGCACACAAGCAGTGGGAGCGGCAGAGGGAGAGGGAAAAGCAGGACCCTGACATCATGACTTGAGCTGAAGGCAGACACTTAACCAACTGAGCCGCCCAGGCGCCCCCTGTAATTTACAATCTTCTGGTTGCAATCCTACTAAAATTCTGAGCAACCCCAGAATTGTCTGGAAGGACCCCATAGCTCTGGGGACTTGTCCCTTTGTAAGATGGTGCCCCTCAGTGGCAGGACCTTCCGGAGTGAGGGGAGGGCCCACCGGGAGGCCCCACTCACACCTTGGAGCACCGAGGAGCACCCTGGTCTAAGTGAACTGCTCTAGGGACAGTTGATCAGTCACAGGGCCCAGAACGAGCGCACACAGGTGCTAGGGGGAGGCGGGGAGCGGAAGCCAGCACCCAGGAGCCTACGTTTCACCTAATGTCCACACACTGATGCACACGGCACTGTTGTAGGTGGGCATCGCTGACATGAGTGCAGTTCACAGAGAAGACCGAGCAGGATGTATGGTCAGCCCCTAATCGTGCCCCTCTCTGGAAAAGTCTGTCAGTCGTCCAGTTACTTCACTGCGGATGCCAAGTGTTCCAAGTCCTCTTCTTTGGGGACAGCTCAGCTGCGGGTGTTTTTGTTACCATGGAGTGCAGAGAAGAGAGAAGAGCCTCTCCAAGAAGGCACTCCCTGGAAAGAGAGCACCCCTCCCACCTCGGACATCACTGGCACAGTGAGGGGCAGAAAAGCCCAAGTTCACTTGTGGGGCTCCTGGGGCTGGTCACCGGGGAGCAAGGCTCATTACCCACTTCTCCCCGTCAGCTTGAAAGGAGTGCTCTCCAACCCTAGCGTCAAATTCCTTCCCTCGCACAGAATGCTAACGGCTCCCCCAAGCCTTAGTTCATGCAGAATTTGTTCTTGGTCTCATCTGATTCCCTCACAGGCTCTCCTGTTGAGAGATTTCAGAGTTGTGGGAGGTTTCACTGAGTGGACCTACTTTATCCTTCTCAATAATTAAATTTACAGACCCTGTGACTTAGTTCATCTTTCAACATAAAATTTACACCCCAACACTTATTAAATATTAAAACTCTCCCTTCTCGATGCACCGCACAGCCACCTTCTAACAGGCAAGTCTGCTGGCTTCCTTCTGATTAGTTCTGAGTTTTGAGCATTTTGCTAGTGAACTGGGTAATCTGCATCAGGAATTCCTGGCATGCTCAGAGAAGAAAGTGAAATTAGCATTATGAATGGCATGTCATTACGCTATGCACCTGCTTATATAAACACTCCGGGTGCTCAGCTGGGACTGGGCCTCCTCCTGATCATGCGGAAACCCCAAAGATAGGACTTGTCAAAGAAACTCACCAGAAACAGCTTTCCTCCTGACAGCCAGACTTACCGGCTTATCAGTGCTCAGACTGGTGCCCCCTTTCGCTGCCTCAGACCCCAGAGTCCCGCCCTGCACGTATTAGTGGTTACAGACTGCTGGGCCAGCAAGCAACATTACCCTGAGAGTGTCCCACATTCCAGCAGGAGGCAGGACTTAATAATTAAGCAGTACTTAATAAAGCTCGAAGTCTCCTGGACAAGGGAAGGCCACGTTTTAGCAGGCTTTTCATGGGGATGCCTGCACCTGCCAAACCACTGTCGGGGCGGGTAAATCTTAAAAATTCAAGAGGTTATACAGTTGGCCTATCCTGCCACCTCCGCTAAAGCTTAAACCCAAATTCCACTCCTGTCGACCCGAGCCTGTCACTTCAGCAGACCGTGAAAATAAATGTCACCTGGGAACCTCTTTGAAGAAAAGCAAAGACTCTATCACGGGCTATAAGCAATTGTGGAACTTGACAGTGGCCTCCCACAAAAGTAAAGTGTGGACACAAATAACCACAAGAACTAAAAATGATTCAGGCAGTGGGTGGTGGAGAAAAATCAGCCTTTAATTCCGCTACGCGGGCAGAAGGCTGTGAACTTGGAGAAAGCACTGAGAACGACAATCACATCCCAGGGGAGGTGGAGGTTTTCAAGACTATGGCGACTCCGTGGAGCAGCGATGGCTCGGTTTGGTACGGCCCCTGCGAGAGTCCCGACGCGAAGCTTCCCGAGCCCTGGGCTGACCGACCGGCCGCAATGGCTGCCGAAGCTCGGCAAGAGGACAACAGAGGAAGATCAGGGCCAAGAGGGTGGAGGCAGAAAGAAATCTTTCGGGGCCTTAGAGGAGAACCTTCTAAATTCAGTTGTTTTCTGAAGATTAGCTATTTGAAAATAAGCATTAAGCTTATGCAACCCCAGCCTGTCCCTCCTACCGACCTTAAGTTTTCCCCTTAGAAATCCAAAAAGGATTGCATCAAAGCTCTGCTATGCGAGCTTTTCTCAGTGCCGAGCCACACTGTCCCACGCGTTGCTGTAATGCCTCCCCCAGTACCTCGCATACTGCTCCACTCATTCCAGGAGTACGATCCCACCCAATACGGCCCCTCCGGTGCAGCCCTCCCAGAGAGGCGCCTCTGCAGATGGCCGGAACCGATAACCCCGTGGGCTGAGCCGACTCCAGGTGCTTGGACAGCTGAAGGGAGCGGAGAAGCGGGGAGGCCTAGGACACTTGGATGCGTTGCCCAGTGGTGGATACTGCCTGATCAAATGAGTTCCCTGCGCTCCCCTGGCACATACCAGCTTTTCTCAAATTCTGTGAATCATGCATCCCACATGCAGGCCTTGCTCTCTCCCTCTGAACAGTATTTTGGACCAACCCCCGGCTAATGAGTTGTCAAACTAGATCATGCCTGCCTGAATCTGTTCCTAGGATGCTGGTTAAACAACTCCAGGGAAAAGAAACCATTACCCTGTTCAGTAAAACCTCAACTGATTACTGCGCCGCAGCACGGTTTGCCTTGGATCAACAGCACAGATGGGAAGCAAGCTGTCAGCAACAGGAAATCACCTCCCTCACGGGCGGTGTGCTCTGGTGTTCTAATTCACAAGAGAGGAACCCTGGTGCACTGAAGGCAAGGTTTCAAAGGGCCCCCCAGCCCGGAGTACACCCTGCAGAATGGAACACCCTAGCTCCACCTCTGGGAGAAGAACGAGGACCCGAAAGGCAAGCTGGTAAGGTTGATCTCTAGTCACACATCAGCAAGCGGCCATGCTGGCTACAAAGGCCTCTGCCATCACGGAAAGCACCAGATATTGGCAATAAGGACTCCGGCCAGAAGACTTTGAGGCATGCAGAAAAACAACAAGAGAACATTAAAAAGAGAAATACGGGTGCATTTGCGTGGTCCAAATGAATGTTTGAGGATAGCCATAAAAATGTTAAGAGGACCATGAGGAGGCAACTAGCCGTACCACACACTAAGACACATACAGCTGTAACAATTAAAAGTCTGATATCAGAAGAGAACAGAGAGTAGATCAACAGATCTAAGTGCGTAAGCAAATTTCATATATTTGGATATGCAGGAAAATATAATTTAGTAAATGGCACGGGATTCCCTCAAAACACAATGCATGTACATTACACATGATGAGAGACCATCTTCACCAATCAGTGACAGATGTTTCCACAGGCCTGACAGCACCGTTGGGGTGGAGGGAAGAGGCACTCCTGTTTCTTATGGAAGCTCCATTTCTCACGAGCAACAAGGGTGAGTAAACACACCTGCACAATTGCTATAGGAGGCAATCTGACAACATCTACACAAATTTTTTCTAAAATTTTTTATTTATTTGACAGAGAGGAGAGAGATCACAAGTAGGCAGAGAGACAGGAAAGCGGGCTTCCCGCCGAGCAGAGAGCCCGATGCGGGGCTCAATCCCAGGACCCCAAGATCATGACCTGAGCCGAAGGCAGAGGCTTTAACCCACTGAGCCACTCAGGTACCCTGACATCTACACAAATTTTAAACGCACGTAACCTTCAATCAGTTCTAGCAACTTATCTTGCATCCACTTACACGGCACACAAAGGGTGTACAATACGTTCCAAGTGCAGGTACAGGTGCATGACTCACTGTATGTAAATTTGGTATATTTCAAATAGGCAGGAAAAGATAAATTTAGTAAATGGCACAGGGATCCCTCAAAACATGACACATGTACATTCGACATGATGGAAACCTGTACATTTGTACATGTCTCTGAGATATGTACATGTACATGTGTCTAGAGAAATATGTACATGTACATGTGTCTAGAGAAATAAATAAATTTGGATGCTGACCAAAACTTTTTTAAAAAATGAAACAGAACAGAATGGAATACAAAGTATCAGAGTGCATTACATACGGCGAGGGTAAGTAGGGCTTCCGGAACCTTCTGTTACTAGTGTGAGTACCAGGTGCTGATGTAAATGCTTTTATACAGTGCGCCGAGATTATTTTTTTTAATGGTTTGAAAGCTGCCTCAGAGCATCATTATTTGTAACAGCGAAAGACTGGAAACAACCTAAAAGTTGACCCACAGGGCACTGCTTCAATAAATGATAGTCCATCCACATGAGGCGGTCATTAATAAGAATGAGGCAGCTCTAAATGTGCTACCATAAAGCAACCTTCAAAAAATGTTTATTAGGTGGGAAAAGCAAGATGCAGAACAGTGTGGAGTCTGCATCATTTGTGTTTTGTTTTTTTTTTTAATGTAAGTATAGGGATGCCTGAGTGGCTCAGTCGGTTAAGCATCTGCCTTAAGCTCAGATTGTGATCCCAGGGTCATGGGATCGAGTCCTGCATCAGGCCTCTTGCTCGGGGGGAGCCTGCTTCTCCCTCTGCCTGCTCTGCCTGCAGCTCTTCCTGCTCATACTCTCCTTCACTCTGACAAGTAAATAAATAAAATCTTAAAAAAAGAAAAAATATATAAACATATACATATACTGGGGAACCCTGAAAGAAACTGGTCATAGGGGTTGCCTCCGGGCAGGGAGCGGAATTAGGAGACAGAATTCTCACTGTAATCTATTTTGTTCTTCCTTTTTTTTCTTTAACCATATGCACACATTACGTATTAATTAAAACATACATCCACCATCTAGACCCTGCCCAATAACCCACCCATCTCCACCCTGGATGACGGCACGGCATGGCAGGGTGGACGGTGGGGCCCAAGCCTAGCTTACCAGCTTAGCTCACCTAGATCACCAGTCACACACTAGGTGATCCTGGGCAAGAAACCTCCTCCCTTTTAACTCCCCAACTCCTTAACACAGAAATGCAGATCACAGTGACCTCTGCCCTGAGGATCGGAGTGAGGTTTAAATGAGAGGATGCCTGAAAAATGTGCCAGCCACCAGGAGGAAACTGAAAAATGTTAATCCCTCCCTTCCCTTCATGGACTCTTGAACACTGTTCATATAAAGATCACAGAACTGTACATTCAACTCTTTTACAAAACTGCAGTTTGGGTTTGGAAATCTACTGGTACAATGGGATCTCATTTGTGTTTAAAAACTGTGTGTATGTATGTGCGTAAATGCGCACACGCACACATACAAATGTGGTTTATTTAGGGGAAGAACGCCATGTACCAGACTTATTTTGGGGAAGTGCTATTAAGGTGGTCTTGACTTTAAAAATATCCATCTATTACTGCAATTTTATTATTATTGCATTGAAGATGAATTACTATTTACAACAAGTGATTTTTTAAAAAGGAAGAATCTTAATATAAGAAGTATGTCCAATACCTAGGTGTTCCCCCGCCGTCTTGCAAAAGAGCTAACAACAAAACTCCAGCAGGACAGGTCTCAGAGAGCCACACCAGGCCCCTGGACTCGTAACATCACGTGATCGGTCCTCAACAGAGTGTCTTTCCTAGGCTAATGGACTGATGCCTGCTGTTTACTTGAAGAGGTTTCCTCCAAGCATCTTCCCGGTTGAGATTTGTTGTGGTAACTTCTCGACCCCAGTGGCAGGAGCTCTGGGTCCTCCCAGCCAATGGTTAATGCCCCCAGCCCACCAGCTCCCCCGACTAGGGCCCCCTACCTTGCCATCGGAAGCAGTGTTGATTCTGTAGTGGTACACCCTCCCTTCGTATCTCAGCGAGATGGACCTCTGGCCAGGACTGCTCTCGCTCTCCCGGACCAAGAAGCTGCCGTTGATCCCACTGCTCAGCAGGTACTCGGCTGCGTTGCGGGACACGGGCCCGTGGTACCAGGAATGCTTCTCCAGACTGTTGACTGGTGTGATGTAGTTGCTTGGGACCCACCCTTGGCCATTTTTGGTTTGGGCTTCACACCATTCCCCATTGTGATTGTAGCCTAAAACCCGGAGCTTTTCACCTTAGAAGAAGAGAATCAAATCAGACACCGGCCTTAAAGGCTGGCTTCATTCATTCTCATTTATTCATATAGGATTACTAAAAATCTCCAAATTCCTAAATACCTACCTCCCCTTTAACAAATCCACATAAATACATGTACAGAAGAGTACACGTTTATATATGAAGCTTTCTGTTTGTACTGAATATAAATACAGAGCCTCGGTTTTCATAAATCTATTATGTCTATTCAAGTGTTCTGTTCCTAACATAATGAAGTTTCTTAGGGAAAAAATATTTTTTCTAAAAAACAAACAAAGAAACAAAAAAACCAGAAGGCATTTTCAGTGTTTGGTCCAGGTGCTATTTTCACCATGATGCTCTGTTTTTCCTAAGACTATTGTATAGGAACTCTTCTCCTTAAGGAAAAGTGGCTCTCTTATAAAGATGCTGGGTGTTTCTTTCTTTCTTTTTTTGATGTCTCTGCATTCCAAACTTTAAAGCTACTCTTTCACCAGACAAAGGGGTAGTGGCTAGTCAAGCCACAATTTCCTCTCATTTGCGTCTCTTGCAAGCACTAGCAGTGGTTCACAGCCCTTTTACCTTTAGTTATACTTAGGGTGTTGTCACCACTGGCCACAAAATCATACAGTGCAACGAAAAGGTTGGGGTCATTTTCACTGGGGCCAGCGAGAAGGTTTTCCTTGGAGTTCCAACGAGCTGCTTCGCTGAGACCTTGGGGCTCAAAGTCAGATGCTACTGGCCTCTGAAGGGCTTCTGGAAGACAAAGGGGAAACAGAAGAAACAGAAAGAATTGGGGGAAAATTAGTTTTATTCTCAGAAACAAAAAAGTCTGTTTCTATCATTATACATTCCTAATTTATTTCATTTCTCAACATCTGCATGTAATAATAAGAAAGGCGGTAAAACAGAAACGGACTCTTCTTTTCCCAAATCTTCTGAAAAATATTAAGTATTTTCATTCCGCGGTGGGAATCACCGTTCCCAAATAGTCTCAGCTTTTTAAATTCATTATTTCAAAATGAACTCACTTAAAACTGGAAATAGTCTGTCCTCATACGTCTTTGCCATTGCTTACATATAACAGAACGTAAGTTTCTTTAAAACACTTAAAAACGTGTCAAAGTTAGTATGTGCACATGATTTAAAAATCAAATAAGACAGAAGGGCTTTTAAGGAAGGACAAACACCTTTCCCCCAACCTCCTCTACACCCAGAGACCAACAGCTGTGCTTTGACTCATCTCTGGGTTGCTTTACCCCCGTGCCTCTGCCCCCACAGCTCCCGTGCCAACCTCTACCGGTTACCTTTGCATTTGCACTAACAAGACTCGCACAGACTTTATTTCCTGTTCTCCTGCTACAGTCTCTCAGCTGTTTTCTTCCCAAGATAAGAGTATTACCATCTTACCCTTCCTTCTAGCTCTCTCTCCACTCTCAAATATGGCCTTCTTTACATGTCTTTTACTTTGTGAAAACTAGTTTCTTCCCCTCGGTAGTAATGAAGTTATTATTTTGCTTTTGCATATAGGTAGGTGGTAGAAGCTGATCATCAATCAACATTTCTTATATTAAGAACATGTGGCTATTGTTCACTACAGGGTCAAATAGTTCATTATTTTTCCTGAGGTTTCTTCTTCCTTTTTTTCCTCGAACTGTGCGCAACCTCACTAGAATTTCTGTGATATACACGTGAGTTTTTAGCCGGCAAATGCACTCCAAGTAGGTCCTTTTTTTTTTTTTTTAAAGATTTTATTTATTTGAGACAGAGAGAGCGAGTGAGCAGGTGTGCACAAGTGGAGGGAGGAACAGAGGGAGAGGGACAAGCAGACGCCATGCTGAGCACGACCCCCAGAACATGACTTGAGCCACAATCAAGAGTGGGCCACTCAACCGAATGAGTCACCCAGGTGCCCCGAGGCAGTCTTAGAAAGTGATAAGTAGGTCTTTATAGTTATAGGATATGATGGATTGAAATCGGAATATTCATTTAAGGAAACTACAACAAGAAATCAAACTTTATTTATAAAAGGAGGAAAGGGGAAAGGAAAATTCTAATCTTCCCAAATGGTAAGAAACTTATTTAGGGGCACCTGGGTGACTCAGTTGAGCATTCAACTCAGTTTCAGCTCAGGTCATGATCTCAAGGTATGGGATCAAGGCCTGCATCAGGCTCTGCACACAGCAGGGAGTCGGCTTGAAATTCTCTCTCTCTCCCTCTCCAGTTGCCCCTTCCCCCGCACTCAGCCTCTCTAAAATAAATGAATAAATCTTAAAAAAAAAAAGAAAAATTTAAAAATTATTTAAATTTACCCTCTTTATGAATTTAGAGAACCCCCAAGCATCTTTTCTTGGACAATGACACCCATCTCAGGGATGGGCCTGATTCTGCAGGATTCACTTCCCAAGAAAACAAAACAAACCACTGGAGACACCTAAGACACATGAGGAATGTGGCTAACCTTCCAGAAACACAACTGGAGAAATTGGCATTCTTTAAAATAAAATCTCTTTGGAATAAACTAATACAACGTAAATAATGAGGGTCCTTTTTTTTTTTTTTTTAAGATTTTATCTATTTATTTGACAGAGAGAGAGAGATCACAAGGAGGCAGAGAGGCAGGCAGAGAGAGAGGGGGAAGCAGGCTCCCGCTGAGCAGAGAGCCTGATGCGCAGCTCGATCCCAGGACCCTGAGATCATGACCTGAGGTGAAGGCAGAGGCTTTAACCCACTGAGCCACCCAGGTGCCCCATTTTTTTTTTCTAAGATTTTAAAAATTTATTTGAGATAGAGCAAGAAAGAGAGAGAACGTGAGCAGGGCGGTGGTGGGGTGAGGGGAGGGCAGAGCGGCAGAGGCAGAGGGAAAAGCAGGCTCACCACTGAGCAGGGAGCCTAAGGAGAGGCTCAGGCTTGATCCCTGAGATCATGACTTTAGCCAAAGGCAGACGCTTAACCAAATGAGTGAGCCACCCAGGCGCCCTAACAAGGGTCTTTCAATTCTAGCTTTTATACTACTGACTGAAGTAAACCTTCAGGAATTGTTTTGCTTAAAGAGTAAATCCCGATTTACGTCATTACCATGTTTGGTAATCTCATTGTATGAATCATAAGGGCAAAGAGAAATTCAAGGAAGAGGGTAACACTGCCACTTCCTAGAGTGTAAGCCTTAGTGATGGCTAACATTAGGACCGTTCTTTTGAGTATTTCACACGGGATCCAAAAACACGCCTAGCTCCATCGTGATCAGGGATTGATCAATTAACCAAATAAAGCCAGTTAAGGCAGAGAACTATTTTTTTTTTTTAATTGAAATGTGTGACCTACTACCCCCACCAGAATGTGTGTTAATTTGCTGGCTTTGACTGCAGGGACAAGGACTGCCCTTTTAGGGGTGAGTATGTGTTGAGGGCCAGAGCTTGTCCCCATCCTCTGGCTTCCAGCTTTGGTTTCCTGCAGGCCAAGCACGGGAGGACTTGGATTTTTAAGCTCTGTGACCCCAGCACAGTCCCTTCCAAATGCTTACAGCTGGCTCTCTCACACCTGGTCCAGCAGCAATGTTAAAATCACCTGCTTGTCTGAGACATCCATCTGAATATCATAGAAACAATTCTCTTTTTACACCTGCATTTCACTGGTTTCATGTTAACCAAGTAAATAAAACAACAAGTGTATCTGATCTGGAAAGAAATATAACTGGCTCGTGGAGCGGCAGAGGACGGGCGGTGGGGGGGGGGGGGTGCCTGGGCACCAGGGAGGCAGGTTTTACAGAAAGCGGAGCATGCTGGTCAACCTAATAAGGGAAAGTGGGTCAGAAGACTTCTGTTGTTGTTATATTAATACTGTTAGCCCAAGGATTCTTAACATAAAAGAACTCTCACATATCAACAGAAAAAGATAAATCCCTCCACATGGAAAAATGAACCAAAACCATGAATAAGCAATTCACAGAAAATTTAAATTATCACTGAACTTGGAAAGCATTTTAGCCCTGGCTAGTAATCAAAGAAATGCAAATTCTTCATCAAATCGGCAGGTACATTTTCTGGAGGCTAAGTCAGTATAAGATTTCAGTGAAATGTAACTCTCATGCAATGGCAGTGGTTCCCATAGAAATCACCGTAATGCTTTAGGAGGGCAACCGGAAATATAAACCGAATCTTTAGGAATTATCCTGAGATCCACACAATTATTTCTATATTCTGATTTTTAAATAGCACAGAAAAAGAAAAGTACAAAAATATCAACAGAAGGTAAGTCAGCTTGTGGTCCATCCATAATACAGAATATATCCATAAAGCCATTCAAAATACTTTTAGCAAAAACAACTATTGGCTTGGGAACATACACATAATAAGGCATTGTTTAAGTGCTCTTATTACAACCTGTTATATACGGCATGATCCCAATTTTGTAAAAAAACAAAAAAAAAACTGAGAAAAGTACAGAAGGAACCGCACCAAAATGTGAACAGTAGCTATTAATGAACACAGGGTGGTGTGTTAACAGTGCCATTAACAGTAGTTACCACGGGTTGGAGGGATTACAAATATTTAAAATTTCCTTTATTCCCTTCTATATTATGGCTTATTTCTCACAATAAATGGGGACTGTTCTTATAATTCAGAAAACAATTACAAAAATAGAGAAACTATTAGGAGCCAGCTGACACTTCCCTAATTGATAATCTAACGTGAAAAAGAACCCTGGGGGAGTAGGAATCTCCTCGAGCTCCCCTCTGGAGTCCCGACCTCGTGGCCATGAGCACCCACCTCCAGCAGACCCGGCCCACACAGGAAATTAAACCAAAGTCATGAATACAGAAATGCTTTTCTTCTCCAGTGCCGTCTGACCTCTTCTATCAAACATTCTGCAGCATCTGGATTTGATCAAAGTTACATAATCAGGGGAAGTGGCCTGGAAAACACCTGGGCTAGGCAGAAGGCCGATCCTTGCCCAGGGGTGCCTGCGGATTTGAAGTCTGGGATGAGGAGGGACTGTCCCTAACATGGAGACCGCTGCTGGGAATTTCACGAGAGGGGATGAGCCCTTTGTCAGGAAGGAAAGGGCCTCCCACTGCTTTTTGATTCAACAGGACGTCAGGAAATCCAAGGCAGTTTCTCGATTTTCCTCTCCAGTTCTTGCTCCATTCCACAAATTAATGGCCAAAGCCCAAAGGGAAGTATTGCTCATGCATGCCTCTGGATCAAGACGCTGAAGTGTAGCCACAGCCCAACACCAAAACCTTCCAGTCAAGTCCCAATCCAGGCTGATGTCAAAATTGACTCACAATGTATAAATGCCAAGTTCCTTGCTTCATTTCATATTGAACTATGCTCGTCCACCTTAAAAATGATCACAGCTTACAAGGCCAACACTGCAGAATGTTCTTCAGCCTTCCTGGCTTCACGCAGGGACTTTCGGCCAGGCCTGAGGTCAGGAAGTTAGACCCCTGAAGAAGCCCCAAGGCTTCATTCAAAAGAGAGGCCCCCAAACAGCTCTCCTCTTCTGTTCTTCCAGTGGATCTTTTGGTTATTGTTAAGTCTCGGGAGAGAAATTTCCGCACCTGCTATTATTACTTTTTTTAGGGAACATTTTCTGCCTCATCCTTTCTGAGTCATATTTTAAATCTTATTTAAGATTTGTATCTTCAAAAGTGCCTCTCACTCCTTTTAAGACCCTTTTGTTATTATTTTGCCATACCGTTCAACAAAAGGCTTCCACTCACCCATAAAACTCAGGCAAAGTCATTATTAATTAGCCAGTTGAGCACCAAGAATGGTGATAGCTTTAAAAAAAAAAAAAAAAAGCCTCCAGGGACGCCGGGTAACGCAACTGTCTTAGGCTCAGGTCAGGATCTCAGGATGGAGCCCCTCATCAGCCCCATGTTGGGCTTTCTGCTCAGTAGGGAGTCTGCTTCTCCCTCTCCCTCACCAATAAATAAATAAAATCTAAAATATTAAATTAAATTAAAATGCCTCCAAAAAGCTATGGCGTTAACCATGAGAATATCAAACTGTTTAAAAATCCTGTAAAAATAATGCCACAAAATTCACTGG
Source organism: Nasua narica (assembly GCA_028533885.1). Lineage (NCBI taxonomy): Eukaryota > Metazoa > Chordata > Mammalia > Carnivora > Procyonidae > Nasua > Nasua narica. Next base: position 76,434,609 of record CM052813.1, on the reverse strand, counting down.
GCCTGTGTGTGTTTAACTTACTTCAACGGTATTCTAAAAAATGGCCTGGGTCTTTAAAGTAGAATTTAAAGATAGCTTTATATGAAAATAATCCTTTCTTGAAGTTGTGTGTCAAACATTTGAAACGTTCATGAACGATTCTCCGATATGGCCTATCTGGTCTAGACTTCCAAGGGGCTGCCCCTGAACCCCTTCCGTGGGCCAACAGGAAGAGAGGTAAAATGTTTGTGAACATTTTATGGTAAAATGTTTGTGGGCCTTGAGGCTACTTCATAGTCCCCAGGGGAGAGGAGATTTCATCTCTGGGAAAAACAGCCCCCCGGAAGCTTCCCACCTTCCTGTAGGTGCTCCTGCCCCCCATCCCCTCCTAGTACAGAGCGGCCCACACTGCTCAGATGGCCCTTCAGGGGGGGGGGGGGGGAGGCAGGGCGCATAGGGCATGATAAATATTCCTCTTACTTTAGCTGGATTTCAATCATTTAAACCCTTGTTGCTTTATTCTTATTTCCTTTGTGGGCCTTTCACTATTAACCTCCAGTTCAAGGAATCTCTGTAATTCAGAAATCTATAAAACAGATCCCTCAAAACAGAGGGAAGGCTTCATGTTTTATTTCAGACTCAGTTCCAACTGATGAGATCATGCTCAGACTATTCTCAAGTCAGTATACAACAGTTTCATACAACTTCTTATAATATAAGCTTAGAGGAAAAGTATTATTTCCCACAATCTGAACTCGATGAAAGTTATTTTATCTACATTCTACCTGATCCTTTATTTTGTAATTTACACCCTCACCCAAGAGTGGTTAAAATTATTTTAAAAAATGAGCTTAGCTGAATACAGCGTTGGCCTTAACCTCACATTCCAGAAAATTTCCCAGCACCCCAAACACTGTTTTATCTGCTGGGGAGCAGGGGTAGGCAAGGTGGTAATGATGCAAAGAATCACCGCATGGCCTCTGCTCCTTGTGGGAAGAACACAGCTAATGAAAACGAACACAGCCTCAACAGCGAGGTCAAATAGAAGACAGGCCTGCCCTGTGGGTTAATTTATAAGGCTCGATCCCAGGACCCCGGGGGTCAGGCCCTGAGCCAAAGGCAGATGCTTAACGACTGAGCCACCCAGGCACCCTAAATATATGCTTTTTTATTAACACATTAAATAACAAGATCCAGGAGTAACTACTGTCATTTCAAAATAGTGATATGTGTAAGCAACAATCACAACTGTTAGACGCCATAAAAATATGATTTCTACCACTGACAAAGTCACAAGTACCTCTAATATTACTGGGCTTTGTTACCTACATTCTTAAAAAAAAATGAAACCCTAATTTTCAGTTAGAGGTCAGTGAAATAAAGTTCTAATATTTCCCCATCCAAGGACACAGAGCCCCCGAATTCTATCCTGGACCCCAAAAGCCTTCTAGGTTACCAACTCCTAAACTACAGATGTAGTTCATTAAAAACCCCAGTAATCTGACAGGGTGAGGGGCCTAGAAAAGAGGCTACTATAAATCAGTGAGAAGTCCAAATTATGCAACTTTCTTTTTTTTTTTTTTAAAGATTTTATTTATTTATTTGACAGAGAGAGAGAGATCACAAGTAGGCAGAGAGGCAGGTAGAGAGAGAGGAGGAAGCAGGCTCCCTGCTGAGCAGAGAGCCCGATGTGGGGCTCGATGCCAGGACCCCGAGATCATGACCTGAGCTGAAGGCAGAGGCTTTAACCCACTGAGCCACCCATGCGCCCCTGCAACTTTCTTTTTAAATAAATGCAGTTTTATCACACTTACCACTTATAGGCATTATAAGCAGTAAGTTAAATAGGTTTCCAGAGAAACCTCCTTTAAAAAATAGAGTAAAAAATAAAGTTATTTAAATCAGCCCAAGGTTTAAAGATTTCTCCTGGAATCTGTTTACATTATAATGTTCCTAGCCAGTCAAGTTTAGAAAACAGAATTCTCCATGCTAACCTCTGTCTCTATCAGCAGTCCAAGTATTAAACCTTTCTGAAAGGTACACAGTCCACTTCTTCTACCAAAAAGTAAAAAAAAAGAAATCTCTATAACCTTCTAAGACTCTGTTCAAAGAAGCCTACAGTTCCTAGAGATGGAGACCCAATAAAGATCCAAATAAAAGAACACCCCACCATTCTCAAACCACTCTAAACACGATGGTCACCCCTCCTCAACTCCCACCTTGTCCCAGTTAAGTTTACACCCACACTGTGCCCACTTTTCCTGCGAAATCTCCCCGGACCGTCCCCTCCTCTCCCTGCCCCACCACACCCTGGGCTGCGTTCCCCCGCTCTGACCCTGCCCTGCTCCATTCCGCCTCCACACTGCCACCAGAGGGGTCTTTCTAAAACGGGAGCCCGACCAACTGGCTCTCCGGTTAAAATCCCATGGAGCTGGCTGCTGGCAGAGGCAGAGGAGGAAGCCCAGCACGGCTCGGCCTGTCACCAGAGGCCACTACTGGCCAGCAGGGTCGCCTGCGGCAACACAAAGAGCAGAGAGGTCAAGCGCCGTACAGGGTCTTCGGGGATCCGCAGAGAACACGGAGGACATGCTCCCAGCAGGGACAAATCCTCGCAAGCCGGCTGGGGTTGTCCTTGCTCCCGCCGCTGCAAGACAAGTCCGGGCTCCTCAAGTGGGCCCAGAAGGCCCTTCAGGGGCTGGTCTGGCGCCGGTTTCTCCCACAACCCCTAGCTCCCCATCCCTCTGGCGACTTCCCCCGACACACCCTGTGGCTGCCACATCTTGTGGGCACCCTGACAAGTGCCATTTACTCTCCCTGGAACGCCTTCCCAGCCGACTCCCTGGCCTCCGACCTCACCTACCTCTACTGAGCCTGACCGGTCCTCCCTCCTCCCTGATGGGTAACTTACCCTTCCCCTCATCGGTAAGGAATCTGTAAGCCTGGGCTCCAGGGTGGACGAGCCTTGTTTAAATCTCAGTCCACGATGTCTTGGGAGTCATGACATCAGCGCCCCCAGTTTCCCCATTGCACAACAGGGCAACGATGGTATCTGCTTAGCAGGGCTGTCAGGAGGATTCCACGCACACTGCGTGCAGAGAATTTCTGCACCAATGTCAAGTGTAGTCCCTGATCTCAGGGCCCTGCACTACAGGGCAGGTGCTCCCTCATGTATCAGCATCCACACGATAATGTGGACTCCAGGGCAGAGCCTGGCGTTCCTACCCCTGTCCTCACCCCCTGCCTCGTGCAAGGCCGAGCACACGGCACGGCGGGCGCTTCTTACAGGCAGCCGCTGCACGGACACCCTGCGCCTGTCTCCAGCAACAAGGTAAGATACTAAGTCATGACGGAAGTGTGCACCTCAATGATCTGCTAACCTGCAGTAAGGCCAGCAGAAAGACAGCAGGATGCCAAGAAAAGGCGCTTCATGGGGGAAGCTTTTGTAAAGATCTCGGAAATGCAGTAACTTTTAAAAAATGGAATGTGAACCACGGTTAAGATCCTAAAACAAGGTGCAACGTCAAAGTCCGTTTCTCTGTGCTTTCGGAAGAAGCTGGGTTTGTTACAGTCCCGGCACAGGCAGACAGCACCTCCAGGCACGTTCTGTCTGGCGGGGGGGGGGGGGGGGGTCCCCCGAATCCCTGCGCTGGCTCAGATTCAGACTGGCTGCAGGGGGCCCGCTAACCAGAGAGGCATTCTTATCCTGTCACAGGCCATTTGCAGCAGACTGAAAGCCTCCCCCTCTGCCTGCCAGGCCTGGGATGGTTCGAAAGCATTCATTTCACATTTCCTGTTCTCCCTGAAAGGATCATGAGGGACTCCCGGGTCAGTTTAGACCTGACTCACGGAAGAAAAGGGGCTACCCGATGGCGGGTGACATCCGCAGAATATCTCGTTAGCCATTAATATTCCTATTGCTAATCTCAGTGAGTGAAGTGACCAAAAAAAGCTATCCGAGTTCCAAAAATCAATGGCTAATTCTATCCATGGCTCACCTTTAAAATCAACTTTAAGATATACAATGTACAGTGCTACTAGTGACATTTAAGGACTGGTAAGAGTGATAAGGATTAGGTCTTTAAAGAGAATTTAAGAGCAATGAGGTTCAAGTTCATGCAACCAAGTGTGAAAGAACAGCTGGTACTGATTGGCGGCTTACTGAGTGCCAGGGCTGTGCCAAGCACCGCATGTGCACTGAACCCCCAGGAGCCTACTAAGCAGACACACTCATGACTGTTGGAGAGGCCAGGTGATGAGAGCAGAGGGGAAGTCACTCTTCTGCCTGTCCCTCAGCTTCCTGTGCCCCAGTCCATCCACCAGCCTGCGTGGCTCCCACTCAGTCTCTCGTACTTCTTTCTGTCTCAGCAACTGGCTTTCTTCCTTTCTCCCCCTGGGTCTCTTCCTCCGCCGACCTGAGGCCATCCTCCCTCAGGCCCGTCCCCCACAGCCCTTCTCATCTGTGTTCTCTCTTTCTAGTCTCAGCCTTTCTCTGCCTCTCTCTTCTCCTTAATTCCCAACTGTCTGTCTCTTTCATCAGTCTGTCTGTCTTCCCTGTCACCACCACCCAACACACACACAGTATAATAAAGTACCTATGGTGTGGGTTAAGAAAATCTGAGAGCCAACTTCAGAGAATAGCAACTCTCATCATCTAAGGGCAAAGTTAGCCTCTCAAATGTCGGTAATTAGCTTTGGAACTATAACTTCACTAGGCAAGAAAACAAGATTGACCATAATGTGCTTTGTGTTCCTTTTCTAAACAAATGTAACTTTGGGCCCGGCTAACTATGAGAAATGACTTAATCTGCCCTCTCTGAGGCTTGAATTCAGGATGTTCAGATTATGAGAGTGCTTCTCTGTCAGTTGCACTAAGAGGGCAATTTAAGATTGAGCATAATTTGGTCATTGTTACAGCTGGGTGCAAGTTCAACGGGCTATCTGCTTTTCTTATAGACTTAAAATTTTCCATTTAAAAAAGTAAAAAATTATTTTATAAATCTTTCAGTGTTTAATTATGATCCACTATTACACAGGAAAAGTTAAATTCTTTCACTATCCCATTTGATCTTTAGCTTTTGTTGTATATATTTTTTATTTCATCTTTTCTAGGTTTATTGAGATAAGACCGACATAAAGCATTGTGTAAATTTCAGGTGTACAACATAGTGACTTGATACATGTCAATAATGTGAAATGATCAGTTACCACAGTAAGTGAACATCCATCAACACACAGCTGCAAATTTTTTCCTTATGATGACAACTTTTAAGATCTCTCTTAGCAACTTTCAAAGATACAATACAGTACTGTCAACTACAGTCATCATGTTGTACAATGTTGTTATGTATTGTTAAGCTTATCTGTAGACAATTTTTCCTGCGTCTATTTCAGATCAGTGATTACACTGGCAAAATTACGATGATTTTAGAACAAGGTAATGAGTAGTATGAGATGTTCAGTTTTCACATATCTGGAGCTATGCAAATACTGCCTCTGGAGAGAATAAGATGCCAATCATGAACCAATGGGATTTCTTCTTCCACAATTAAAACATTCACCATGGGCATAAGAAAGGATCGGGGGGAGGGTATGCCTGGCTGGCTCAGTCAGAAGGGCATAGATGACTCTTGATTTCAGGTTGTGAGTTCAAGCCCCATGGTGGGTGTAGACACTATGTAAATAAATAAAACTTACCAAAAAAAAAAAAAAAAGAGAGAGAGAGAGAGAGGATTAGAGACAGAGAAGATACTTTTCCTTAAAACCAATGACAGGAAGTATTAATTCTATGCATCAAAGCAAACTTGGAAACAAACAGTTTTGTTAACAAGAAAAGCCATGGGTAGGTTCAGCTCATTTCTATGGCCTTTAGCCAATGGAGAAACTGGCAATGCCACCATTTTAGACTGCTAAATATTTGTTTAAAATAAAACAGCTAACGTGCTGTAATATCTTGCTCTGCGCAAGGCTCTGTGCTGAACAATTTAAATGAAATCGCTCATGCAAATCTCCCAACTCAACAAGGTAGGGACTACCACGAGTTGTATTTAAGAAATGAGAACACTGAGGCTCAGAAAGCGACATGTCTCAGGCCCAGGCTGCTGGCTCTGCAGCCACGTGCCCCACACGAGACTGGGACTTCTGCAATGCCCTTACCATAGGACAATCTGGATTCAGGGACATCATATCAGTATAAATACAGACATTTCGCATTTTATTGGTTTCAAAACTTTCACTGGACTCACCTCCTAGATCCTCAAAACAATCCTCTAAGGTAGGTTGGACAGAGAATGTTTACTCTTTCTGTGTTAGAGGAAGTGAGGAAGCAGAAAAGCTGAACGGTCAGACAAAAACTGGGATCTCCTGACTCCAGATTCAGAAGTAGTTCCAACCAAAGTGAACTGGGGCCCTCCTCCTCCTCTTCTCTAGAAACCTCGTAGCGTTGGTGCGAGAACGAAGTGAGGATGTGTGTGAAGTGCTTAGTGCCGAGGCCTGTCACATCAGAAAGGCTCAGCAACTTCGATGTAACCTCAAACGAGAGGACTGGCTGGCTTTCTATTAGGCTCCTGAAAAAGTCTCACATTTTCTTGGTTGCTAAACAAGGGAAGCCTGTGATGCCCTCAGGAGAGAGTATTTAGAAAGAGAGCATGAACTTCTCTGAAGCACAAGTTCCTCACAGTGTATCTGTGTGGCTGCCACCACATAAAGCATTCGCCAGAAAGTTAACTGCTGAAAAGAAGCATTTAAAGGCAGGCCCTTAAAATAAATTTACAAAGTTCAAGAAGAGTTCACTTTACAAGACATTAAAATTTGATTCCACTTTACAGAACTAGCATATCCATGCACAGCAGTCATGCACAACGTATGCAAATACAAACATGAACAAAGAAAACTGGGGGAAAAAAGCAGATTAAATGGCTAGTGTTCATGTTTTCTTCCATATCTCTGGGGGAAGAAATAACCAGAAAATTCAGTGTTTGAAGAAGACCTAAGGTTGTAAAGCTAAATGTGGTCATGGTGAAAGATGCTGCTATAAACATACATTTTCAGAGTTGGAACACAAAACTCAAATGCTATAAATACTTATTATATGCATAGGATATTCCCAGAAGGATACACGAGAAAGTCTGCATGACTGCCTCTGGGTATAGGGGAACTGGATAGGAGATGCAATTACTTTTCACAAAAAACCCTTTTAGAATTTGTTGTCATGTACAGTTATTTTAAAATAAAATTTACAGTAAATAAAGAGTTCCTTTACTTCTACTGGTAAAGATAAAAATTTTCATCAGTATTAATTTTCTAGAAAAGAAAGAATAACCTATTTCAGGCATTCGAGTGTTTCTTGAAGATACTATTTTAACATCCACAGAGAATGCCCAAGGTCACAGTCACAGAGAAGCACAGAACAGCTAAAACTGGGCTCTTTGGAGCCAGACAGCATGGGTTCAAAACCCGACACCAGCACTTGCTAGCTCTGTGACCTCAAGCAAGTTTCCTAACCTTCTGGTGCCTTAGATTCTTCATCTTTAAAGTGGAAATAACCACAGGGCCATCATGAGAAATAAGCACCCTGAATCATACAGAATGCCCAAACAGAGCTTGGCATACAATCAGCATTTAATTGTTTCTTTGACAACGAGGCCTGGGTAGCAAGTAGATGCGTGATCAAGTTGCGTTTATGGCTGAACCCGAATGGAAAACTTGATCGTATTCAATTCTCTGTGACCTGAGCTGCCTGAGCCCCGAGTGGGTGTCAATAAACACTGATTGATTGATTTAGGATGTCAGTGAAAACGGAAAGGCCGGATTACTTATCCAGATGTTGGCAACTGTTCTTCCCAAGGGACTAATAGCACGTCCAGTCTTCAAGAAACGATCACTGAGCTTTGTTAAATTCTCTCCACTTACAAAACAATAATTCCACTTACTTTCTCCAATTAAATACACCAGCAAAGTAAAGGAAGCTCAGTAAGGAGAGAGAATTCCTACAGTGATTCCTTCCTAGATGCAGCCTTATTAACCTGAGGCAGTCTGTGGTACCACAGCTGGGTTTTTTTTGAGACTCGGGAGGCTACATTCTTTCAAGACAGGATTGAATAAGACATTTAGGATTAGATAACCCTCCAAAGCCCCAATAATTAAAGCAGCCAGGTACACACTAAATCTCTAGTTTACCCCAAGAAAACAAACCAGCACCATATCCCTGCTGTGACCTACACTTTTCTCCAGCTCTGCAGCTACAAAAGTCCGTTCTTCTACTCCGCCGCGAAGGCGTCCATCTGCAAAATGGAGATGATAATGCCTAACACTAACTCGATGCAGATGTAAATGAGAATGTGTTCAGAATTTTGAGAAACTTGGAAAATAAGTGACGGATTACTGAAGATGATTTTGGCTGCTTCGGAGGCCAACTTTTAGGGACAAATAAACCATCTCCTCCCTCCAAATGCTGGATTTTGTAAGCCTGCTCCAAAGCCCAAAATCCCAAACAGGGAAGGGGACTGATGGGTGTACACATATCGCGGCAGCCAGAGCAGAGAGGTCTCACCTACCTCAACGGTGCTTAAGGTTTAAGTTGCTTATGTGACTCCAGACAGGCCCTCAAGTCAAAAAGGGAAGAAGAAGAAAAAAAAAGTGCCCAGTGAGGGTTGTGGAGTGTAAAAAAAAAAAAAAGTTGTAAGAAAGGGAGGTTAGTCCATTTATTAGGCCTTCCTTTATTTCTTCATTTTAAAAAGTAAAACATTACAACTTCATGGCACTACAGCAAAAGTTCTACTTGTTCTAAAAAGAGATTTAGGTTTCTATTCCTATTTTAAGTCCTAAGTGAAAAGGATAGAAAAATGCCAGCAGGATTACATCTGGGACCAACGAGCCCCTAAGTCAGATCGATCCACTCTCCAAGCTACAAAATGACAACGACCATGCACCATCCCCACCTCCCCCCACCCCCCCTTGTTACTGGCACAGAAAAGGAAAGACAACAGGAATGAAGAACACTGGCATGAGAGAAGAAAAGTAGAATGGAAAGAAGGCAAAAGTAAGATGCTCTGGCTCTGCGCTTTATGGAGCGAACCTAACATGAGGTTCCCCCTCCCCCGCCAAGTACTCTGGACTCATTCACAATGCCTTCCGAAAATCTGTAATTTCGCTTCCTCCCCCCAACCCGAAAAGGGAGAATTCCTAAGAACTCTTCGTGGTCTGCAGATAACACTGAGTTGGGGGTTATGAGCGTAGGGTGTGGGGTAGAAAGATCGCTTGAAATTCTGTATCCATAAATGGTAGAGCCGTGTTCCTTTGTACAAGATCCTTAATGAAAATCACATGTTTCACAAACACGGGTCGACCTTTTTGACACATAATTCCCAATTAACGGTAGAAATTCCACAGCGTGGGCTCACAAGGCCGTTCGGGCCTGTAGAGTTCGCTTTCCCAAACTTTCTCCGGGAGAGCCCCGCGGCTGGGGGCCTGGCGACAGCACCATCCTGACCCCGGCGTGGGCTCTCTCCGGGTTAGGGCGCGGGTACCGGAGCCCCGCACCCTCCCGCTCGGCCCGCAGCGTCCAGGCACGGTCGCAGGAAAGACAGAGAACGAGCGAGAGAGGGAAGGAGAGGGAGAGAAAGGGAAAAGGAAGGGAAAGGGAAGGGAAAGGGAAGGGAAGGGAGGGCCAGGGAGGGAGAGGAGGGAGCGCGCGCGGGCGGGCGCGGCCCGGAAAGGCCCGGTCCGCGGCCCCACGGGCGCCCTGACCCGCTACGCGCCGGCCGGCGCTTACCTTCCAGGTAACAGCTGGAGGACGAAGAGAGCCCCTTCTTGGATTTGCAGCCCACCAACTTCAAGCAGATCTCCAACATTTTCGCGTGCCGGCGGCCTGCACCGCCCTGCTAGCTGCGCCGCGCGCTCAGGCCCGGCGCGCCCCGCTGGCCCCGCGCGCCCTCCCGCGCCCCGGCGGCCCCGCCACGCCGCCTCGCCACCGCCCCGCGCGCCCGCCCATGGCCGCGGCTGCGCCTCCGACTCCGCTCGGGACGCGCCAGTTAACAAAGAGCCCCGAGTCCGGCCCGCGAGGCCCGCCCCCGCCGCTGCCGCCGCCGCCGCCGCCGCCTTAACCCTCTCGGCGCCGCGCCGGCTAAGCGGCCGGCCCCACTCATTCCGGAGATCGCCAGGCCCACCCCGGCCCTGGCCCTCTGCCGCGGTCCCAAACCAACCCGGGGTCGCCTTCTAAGTCAATAGGGGGGCTGTTTTGAGGTGCAGCGTCAAGTGGTTCTCAACGTGGTAAGCGCTAACGTCCCAAGAAAGACCCGGGCTACTCGGGCTGCCTCGAGCGCAGGCCTGCTCAGCGCCGCCTTTGGAACCTCGAGTATCCGTGTGGCGGGCGAGATGCCCCTAACCTGCACCGCTTACAGCCGAACAACAGCAACGCCGCCTGTGCGCGGGGCTCTGGCAAACCCTGCGTCCCCAAAATGCTGGTGAATAATGCAAATTCCTCTGCAGTTACCAATACTGGTTTCATTTACGTTCACTGAGTTTACAGTGATTAAGGCTAACTCAGTGGGTGTATAAAGAATGAATAATCAGAGAGCTAGAACTCACAACAAACCCCCCAGGTATGCAAGACACTGGTCAAATACATTCACACAAGGAGGTGGCTGGAAACGGAAGAGAAGTAAGTTCGAATTCAAACATAATTTCGGATTATAAGTAAAGGGAATTCAGCTTCCACAACAGGAACCCATCAGAGGCAGGGCCTGCGTCCCTGCTTTGCCTTATTTTCTTCAAAAGGAAACTTTTCCTTGTTTGGTAAATGCCACGGGTACCATTGTTTAAAACCCACTTCATTGCTGAAATCTTTAGAACTCTGGTTAGGACTGATAATATACGTTATTATACATAAAATAACAATAATCATAATAGTGTATTACTTGGCATAAAGCCAGAAATCTAGATGGGTTGGAAATAACAGGGAACCCAATCATACCCAATCATTTAATAAAAATCAGATATATTTCAATAACAATAAGAAAAGGAATTTATTTTATTTAATAAATATTTATTTAACAAAGAGTGTCAGATAACCACAACAGAAGAATTAATGTAGCTCACATCTTAGAGCACATCAATAATGAGAGAGGATATGTACTGAGACCTTACTGTGTGTCAGACACTTAGGAGAAACATGGTCCATTCACTACAACACTGCATTTGCACAATGATCCCCTGAGGAAAAGAGAATCACTATCCCAATTCTTCAGGTAAAACCTGACAGTCAGAGAAGTCACACACCCTGCCCAAGGCACCTTATTTGGAAATCAACCCTGCTTTTGCCCAGTTCCAAGGATCAGGCTCCTGACCAGTGGATGACACAGCCCTCTCCCATCAACAATAAATTCCAAGTAGATTAAAACCTTGGATTTCTGGGGGCGCCTGGGTGGCTCAGTCGTTAAGCGTCTGCCTTTGGCTCAGGTCATGATCCCAGAGTCTTGTGATGGCGCCCCGAATCGGGCTCCCTGCTCATCAGGAGGCCTGCTTTTCCCTCTCCCACTCCCCCTGCTTATACTCCCTCTTTTGCTGTCTCTGTCTCTGTCAAATAAATAAATAAAATCTTTAAAAACAAATAAATAAAACCTTGGATTTCTGTATCTTTGGTTAAATAGCTAGCATATATTTCAGAGGAAGGGTTGGTTAAGAGACGCTGTCTACCAGTGGCCAACCCCAGAAGGCAAAGCTGGACTCATGTGTGATACTCTCCAGCCTATCCCGTAACAACAGAGATCTGGGTATCTCGGAATGGCTAAGTAACAAGATCTTCATGTAGGTCTGCCAAACATAGCACATAAAAATTCACAGTTGGGCTGGACAGGACCAGCGTATATGACAGGGGCTCTCAGCCAGGGTATCTTCACAAGTGTCCTACCAAATTCTGATCAAGGTACAAAACGGGTCTGTCGTGCAGGTGAGGGGACCTCTGGATGGTTAGTGCTGTGGTACCAGCCCAGGGCTCCCGAGCACCTAAGAAGGCACGGTCCGGGAAGGAAGCGCGCGGTTCCCAGCACGTGGAGACACAAGTGAGAACACGATGCTATCGAGGTTCTTGGAGGCACGGTCATTCTGCTAGCGAGCCCGCAGGTAGGGACTGCTGACTTGTTTAGTGTTGTCTTAAAACTTTCAAACTCCACGTGTAAAGCCAAAAGTAAAATTCAAAGGCTGCCACCAGTACAAACTGAAAAATACGATATCTGTTTTGGTGTCATTCTGGAAAGCTCAAGGGCTTTGGACCAAACTAGAATAAAGTCTGTCGTTGATCTAGCACTCCGGATTTAAAGAGCTATATCCAAATTGGTGGTTTAATGCCAAGAATTATACACTAGTAGCTATTTTTGTGGTTCTAACCATATCCTTGAGTACTATCAGTTAATATAGGCCCAGATATTTGTTTGCATGTCCTGTGCTTTATATTGGATGTAAGTTTATTTTAAAAAGCTAATGACTATTACTAATATTCTCTTCTTGAGTCTACAATGACTTGATCCTCTTAAGTCCTTTTAAAATGAGTAATGCTTATAAACTGTGTCCAAATCTTTTAAATTTTAGTTCTAAAACCATGCATCAACAGGCCTGGCGAAACCCTGAATTAGCAACAACAAATACTGAAAATTTTGCCAAACTGTACAGTACCATATCCAACTGAACTGTTCTTTCCAGAACCAGCTTTTGATGGTTTTGAAACTCATTTGCAAGATATGAAAAGCATTGTTACAAGCAAATAAAGGAGAGCCTCAATCTTTTTGCTAGAATGAAAAAAGGCCCAAGAAAGACACCCCTTAAGCAACCTTAAACCCACAAGCATTTTAAACAAGCAAAGAAATGAAAAAGACTCTGAACTAACTTGATTGTTCTGTTGCATTCGGTTTGGGAAAGAAACAGAAGTTTAATATGTGCCCGATATGCCAGTTATAAGAGTCACAACAATTCCATTTCACAGGTAAGGAAACTTGAGAGGGCTGGGAGAGGGTTCTTTCTAAGTTCACATAGCCTGAAAGTAGTATGGTCCAAAGCCCCTGACCTTTCCAAAATGGCACATAATTTTCAATTTAAGTGGAAAGATAATATGAGCAAAGCCAGAGCATAAAATAAAAATCATTAACTGTTGGGAAAAATGTTTTAAAAGAAAACAATTCAGACAATTAGAACTATTTAAAAATATTTTAAAATGTATTAAGAATATTAAGAAAGAAAGAATTTAGGGCCTTAATTAAAGTATGTGATCTGAGCTGTGTTTCTGAAAGTATAGTCTACGGACTTAAAAAAAAATCATACTTATTTTTTTGAGGCGGGGAGAGAGGGAGTGAGCACACGCACCAAGCAGGGGGAGGGGCAGAGGGAGAGAGTCCCAAGCAGATTCCGTGCACAGCATGGAGCTGGAGGTGGGGCTTGATCTCACAGGTGCCCCTCTGGATAACCTATTTTGAATCACCTGGGACACTCTCTTAAAAGGCAAACTCTTGGGGGTGTCTGGGTGGCTTAGTCGGTTAAGTGTCTGACTCTTGGTTTCAGCTCTGTCATGATCTCAGGGTCATGGAATTGAGCCCCGCTTCAGGCTCCCCACTGGGCCACTGCCTGCTTGAGATTCTCTCCCTCTCCTTTCCCCTCTGCCCCCCCTTGCACACACAGGCATGGGTGTGCACGTGTGTGCACTCTCTCTCTCTTAAATAAACAAATAAATCTTTACCCAGAAATAAAGAAATAAATAAAATAAAATGCAGACTCTGGGTCTCCATTCTAGCCTTTAGCATCAGAATACATGGAAGGGGCTACATCTTAACAAGTTCCCCAGATAATTTGTGTGCATATTTAAGGTTGAAAACCACTATGTTTTAGAAGAGAGAAAAGTTGCTTCTCGTTTTCACCAGGAATAGGACAAACAGGAATGGGTATTTCTAAAATTTTTTCCTTTGAAGGCAGTTTTTTGTTTATATATTTTTAAAAGATTTTATTTATTTGAGAGAGAGTGAGCAAGCATTAGCAGGGGAAGGGCAGAGGGGGAGGGTGAAGCAGATTCCCCACTGAGCAGGGAGCCCAATCCCAGGACCCTGGGATCATGACCTGAGCCGAAGGCTTAACTGACTGAGCTACCCAGGTGTGCTCCTGAAGGCAATTTTTTTGAACGTAGGAAATGTATAACCCTAGAACAAGTTACCAAAAGAGGACGCTTCCCTTAAGATTTTAGGCTAAAGACAATGTTTTTTTAAGTTTGAGTTCAGTTCTATTAAAAAAGTGGGGCTGAAGTGGGTCAAGGGACAGAGGCAGGAGGCCTGACATGGCGACCCCTGAGGACCAAATGATCCCAAATGTGACTGACCCCTCCATTGTTTCCCGCCCAGCCAATAACTCTGGGGCGGGGGGTGTGGAGGGCAAAGATCTTGAGGCAGGTACATGCTATTTCACATGCACCTGCCAAAAAGCCCACTTGCTCCGACTGCACTCTCCAGTGACAGCCTGCGGGTTCTCTAGCTCTTGTGTTCGGCATGTGTCCAACGGAAGGAAAATGCAGCTCAGAGGACCATATCAGTCACATCCATTTTGGCCACTGTGTAAGGACATCTCTTTGTCTTGTACGTTTTCTGGGAGATCGTACTACCTGGGGGTTGAGTGTCCCAAAGGCCTGCTGACTCTGGACCAGGGCAGGCAACGCAGCGGAGGCTGAATGAGCAACATCGCGCAGCCTCGCTCTGAAGTGCACCTCTGCCATCCGCGGTGGCGGCCTGGGCAAGTGACTTCACCTCCCAGAGGCTCCATTGTCCCAGCTGTCACACTGGGAGAGAGGCGCTACCGCACAGGGTTATGAAGATTAGAAACAACGTATGGAAGGGGCTCCATAAACAGTAGCTATTGTGATTTCCAAAAGAGCCCTCCTACTAGATCAGATGATGGTCTGTGTTCCTGCCTAAGTCTTACTGGGACTAAGTCAAGAGCTAAAATTAACAAACGTGATACGTGAAAATGATTCCAGAAAGCACAGTCTGAGGGAGTGAAAGTAGTCTGGAGGTTCTCCAAGGGACAAGGAATCCATTTATTTTATTAGGGGAAAGAAACACTAGCTATGGAGTAGGAGTAGCAGCTACGATGGAAATGTCACGGAACCCTACCTTTCATCGTAAAGCCAGGGACTGCGACCACAGCTTTGTGGCAAATCACAAACTCCACACCCCACATCTGTAACGGGGGCCCATTTCAGGTCCAGAACTTGAGCTAGCTGCAGAGGGGACTGTCTTTCAGGTAACACTAATTGTCTTGTTAGTTCCCTTGGTATTTCCAGAGCCACAATTCTCAGCTGGAGGCCAAATCTGAACTGTCTTCGAGTAAATCTAGAAAATCTCATTATAGTGAGACTCTACTACCTTTTCATAATTAACAAGTCAAATATAACTATTAAACTAATTTTTCTCCAAGAGGAAACTATTATTGGTTTGTCCATTTTATTTTTTATTAATTTTAATTTTTGTATTATACCAAGGTTAAAAATCAAATAGTACTGAAGTTTCGTAATAAACACAGCAATCCCCTGACTCCATCCCCTAGTCTGGAGGCAGGCAGCCTCCTTCAGATTTCTAACTAATATCCTCATATTGTTGTTTCTGGATTCATCAGCTTCCCACATTATATATTAAGTTATTATAGTAGTATCCCAACCTCCTTGAACAGTAAAATCACAATTTTTGGTTAAGTCAATAGTCAGTGTTTACATTCCTGTGATTATGTAAATACTGTTCACTGTTCCATCAATAATATACAGTGAATGTTTCCTTTTCTTATCTTAGAGATATTAATTGCCTTGATTTTTTTTTCATTTGGTTATTCTTCTACACATCTATTACTATTACCCCCCCCAAATATTTCAAAGATTTGTCAAACACCTAGTAGTATTTTTTCCAAATACTAAAACACTTAGAATATTCTGTTTTATTGATTTTTATTTTTAAAAATATTTTATTTATTCATTGATTTGAGAGAGAGAGAGAAAGAACATGCAAGTGGGGAAGAAGGAGAGGAAGAGGGACAAGCAGACTACGTGCTAAGCATGGAGCCCCACATGGGGTTCGATCTTATGACCCTGACATCATGACCTGAGCTGAAACCAAGAGTCATATGCTCAACCAACTGAGCCACCCAGGTGCCCCCTCAGTTCTATTTACTGACGTCCAGCCTTGGTTTGCTGGAATACATTGTCCAGTGGCTTCCTGAAAAAAAAAAAAAAAAAGGCAAAGGAGGATACATTCCAAAAAATGCCTTTCTTTTATCCTACTCTGACAGTTTGGCTGGGTATAGGATTCTAGGTTAAAATTAAATTTTTCCCACTTAATTTTGAAGACATTTCTCCACTAGCTTCTAGTTTCCAGTATTATTTAGAAATGCAATTCCACTCTGATTCTTGATCCTTTATATATGAACCTGTTTTTCTCTTTGGAAGCTCTAGAGTATCTTCTAATGCCCTTGGTGTCCTGAAATTTCACAATGATACAGCTGGGAGTCAGTCTTTTATCATGGTGGCACTCAGGAGCTAAACCAGCTCAAAGATATAAGTCATTTAGCTCTGGAGAACACTGACTCTGAGGTTTTCCCTGATGCTATCTCCTAAAGTTTCCTCTATTTTCTTTTGGCTCTCCCCTTCTAGAATTCCTATCTGATGGATACTGAAGCCCTGGGACTGAGCTTCCAATTTTCTTATCTGATTTTTCTCATTGTCCACATCTTTTCTTTATGTACTGCTTCCCACAGTAGGGTGTATTCTAAGTCTTGTGTTGAATTTTCAATTTTGGCTATAATGTTCTCAATATTAAAGAGCTCATTATTATTCTGATATTCTCATTATTCTATCATTGTGATTATTTTTATTAACACTGTTGCTTGACGTTTGCAATATGTCTCTCTGAGCACAGCAAAGACCATTCTTCTGGACTTTTCTTCTGTCTCCTGTATTGTCTTTATCTTAACGAAGTTTTTTTTTTTTCTGTGAATGTTTTACCTTTTATCTGCTAAAGACTCTTCTCTAAAGTTTAGAGAAATTTGATTGTCCATTCATTATAAATAAATGAAAAACTAAAACTTATGCATGGAGGGGCACAATTGGTGGACTTCAGTGAAGGAAAGTGGTGAGCTCACTTTTCCATCAAGAGAATCCCCAAATGTTGGTATCTGTAGGGCTTTTTCTAGGACCGTTCAGTTTT
Source organism: Nasua narica (assembly GCA_028533885.1). Taxonomy (NCBI): domain Eukaryota; kingdom Metazoa; phylum Chordata; class Mammalia; order Carnivora; family Procyonidae; genus Nasua; species Nasua narica. The sequence continues at coordinate 76,417,414 of CM052813.1, read as the reverse complement.
GTTTGTTTGTTTTCCCAGAAAAGAAATTTTCCTGCTCCTCTCTGTTAGGGCCCTGGCTGACCATTAGTAGAAGAGGGTGGAGAATCTCACTATTCAGTATGCAGACCTAAAAAAAAAAAAAAATCGGCTCAGGGCACCTGGCTGGCTCAGTAGGTAGATCACACGACTCTTGATCTTGGGACTGTGAGTTTAAGCCCTACGTCGAGTGTAGAGCTTACTTTAAAAAAAAAATTCAGGGCGCCTGGGTGGCTCAGTCGGTTAACGTCTGCCTTTGGCTCAGGTCATGATGCCTGGTTCTGGGATTAAGGAGTTTGCTTCTCTCTTTCTCTCCCTCTGAGTCTGCTTCTCTCTCCCTCCCTCTGACTCTTCCTACCGCTCGTTCTCTCTCTGTCAAATAAATAAATAAATAAAATCTTAAAAAAAAAAAATTCTGCTCTTGCTCATTCCACTGCTTTCAGCCCCTCTGCTTATCTGTGTCCGTGGTGGGGTAATGCCCGAGTCCGGAGCCCCCATAGAGCCATCTGGCAATACAGGACTTCTAGTCGCAAATAGGTGGGAAAGACAGGCAGCCATCTGCTGTACAGAGCTGGGCAGCAGTGTGAATGAAGAACCTAAACACTCCTTTTACCGACTTTCAATTGATCCCCTCGATTTCAGTTACAGGCCTCACCACTCCCTGCCTTCTGTAGTACTAATGCCTCCAACGTCCATTTTTTCCTCAGGATCTTACACGCACACTGGTTCCCCTCTAATGTCTCTCTCAAAAGAGGTTAGGCTTCAATTTGCTTTTGACTGCCTTCCATTTTCAAAAATGTGTTCACCTTATGAATTTTCATCTTGGAAAAAAAAAATCTTTTTATTATCATTTCGGTAGAGCTCGGGGAGCAAATGGAGATAAAAACAGGTCTTCCATTTAATCATTTTTCATCAGAATCTATTTCGCCTATTTTAGAGACGAGACAACTGAGGCACCAACAGATTAAATAACTTGCACAGAGCAAGGTATGGCAGAGCCAGGAAAAGAACCCAGATCTCCAAACTCCCTTGTTAGATTTTTCTCCCATTACATCACAGTCACTAGGTAGGGACCCATAATCAAGAGCTGACAGACCAGTTTCAGAACACACCAGGCTGCAAAACTATTTAAAATTTGTGGCACACTATAGGTCTCAAATCATAATATTGCTGGTGGTGAAGAAACAACCAAATTCTGAATTCCTAAACCCAGTTAAATCCACTTACAAGTTAAGTTAGAAACAGATATACTAGTAAACAAAAAATAGTTCGGGATAATTCGTATCAAACACTAAGTGCTAGAATTCAACTCAAAGATGTCTCTGTCCCTTTACTTTGGTTAACTTACGAAAGGAATGCCAAAGAATTTTATTTTAAATCCCTGAAACTCTTGTTTGTTTGCCTTTAATCTGAATATTGAATAAAGATTACAATATCTATAAAACAAATAAAAAATAGCAATGTTGCAAAAATCAAAAGGCTTCAGACTATTATCTGTAGAATAAGGTAAACTTAGGCACACGAATGCAGAAACACTGATAAAGGAAAAGCCCAAGCACTGGTTATTTATAAGCAAGACTCCTTTTATTTCCAGATGCTGCTTTTGGCTTTTACAGTTTTGTTCACTTTGACCTGGGAAACCAGTGGTTAATTTTCCCTCTCTTTCTCTAAGACTGAAAGAATCTGGCCAGCAGTGAGCAGGCCTGGGAGATCACGTTACTTGGGGGTGGGGGAGGCAGGCAGCTGGAGGGAGTGTAGAGAGAAGGGCCAGTAGGGAAGGAAAACACGTCGTCTGAACCTCCCCACAGTGCAAGGCCCAGCAGGGATCAGGAGGTTTGCAGAGGGGCTGGTGTTTATCCAGGTTATCTCTGGGGCAGCTGAAATGGGCTATGCAAGTATGGGCTCCCTCAGCGGTCAGATCCTCTCAGCAGCCCAGAGCTGCGCCTGGGAAAGGCAAATTTCTCGGTAATTGTTAGCGAGGACTAAAAACTGGAAATGAAACACTAAAGGAGTTTTATGTTTGTTTCTTCAAAACATTCAACAGCAATTTGTTTTGTTGTCAAGGTTTTTAACCGCACACAAAGGACACATGGGTCCAGAAGATTTCTCCCTACACTTGTTAGAAATCACTGTTGTCCTTTGAGAAGCAATGGCATCTCTAAACGAAACGGTACTGCTTCTTCCTCCTAAAGCGCCAGGTTCGGCGTATTAATCCAAAGCTACATATTAACCGGGGAAGAATGGTTGCAGATAACACTGGAGAAACTACTCCATAAGTGGCACTGTGGTGATGTCAGGAGGAAAGAGTCACTAGAAAAGAAAATGACAAAGAGTTCTGCTTCCAAAGTCCACTAGCAGGAACTGCCTGTCTGCCACACTATCGACCAGCCGGCGCATAAGCTCTATATTCAGTAAAGCAACTCCAAAATCGGATTTAACTGCTGTTCATTGTCACATTTCCTAAGCAATAATAGCTCCTATTTATGGCTACTTCAGCAGGAAGAGCCTCCCGATGTAATTCTAAAACAACAGCAAAAGTTAACTCCTCAATAAGGTTTAGGCCAATAACCACGTATCAACCAGACTTTCTCTGAGGAAAAATGAATGGGAATCCCACACAGACTAGTTACAGGAACCCCCAAGCCGACAATGGCCCCCAACATTTGTTCTCCTCTCTTACTCTCCACCCTCAAGTTTTAGACATGAACCTTAGTTGTAGATGGACACATGGCCCCACAGTAAAGACCACACTTCCTAGTCCCTTGTACCTCGGCATTACCGTGTCGCTAAGTTTTAACCAAAGGCACGTGAGCAGAAGTAATACACGCAACTTCGGGGCCTCTTTCTTAAAAAGGAGCCCCCCTTTCTGCTTCCCACTCCCTGCACAAGAACAGGACAGCTGGAGTGGCCATTTGGAATTGAGGGAGAATCCACATTTTAAAGAGTAACAAGATGAGGGTGTCTGGCCCTGCGGAGTCCCCACATACAGCGGGCACTGCCGACGTCAGCCTGCTGCAGAGGAGGGAGACAGACACCCAGCTTGTCCACAGCTGCTGCTATTCTGCATCTGAGAACAGCCACACTGTCTTTACGGTAATATTAAAATGCCAGTTTTAACTCCTAGAGATTAAGAATTTTCTAAATCAATTATTTCTTTTATCTATCAAAAATTGTTAACTGGAATGCAAGCATCGGAAACAGTCTCGCAACTTTCAGAAAATGAGAAGGTGTCTTACATAAGTAATCGGTATAAAACACGCAGCCCCATGTCCAACTCATAATGAGCTCTCGAATAGGACACGTTAATTATTGTTATAGTTAGCAGTCCCCCGCCTTTCCGCAATCTCTGGTCCTGGGGTGAGGAAGATTAAAAAATGCCTCCGTTCTATCACACATCTGATAAAGACCTTGTATCCAGAATACAGAGACTCTTATCTCTCAATAATAAGACAGTACACAAACCAGTTAAAAAAGAGGTAAAGGACGTTTAATTGATGTCACCGAAGAAGAAATACAAATGACTAATAAGCACATAGATGCTCAGTACCACTGACCATTCAAGAAATGGAAACTAAAACCACAGAGAGATACACTAAAATCAAACAGACAAAACCAAGTGTCGGTGAGAATGTGGAGAAACTGGAGCCCTCGTACACTGTGGGGGGAACGTAGAACCGTAGGGCCGCTCTAGAAAATAGCTTGGCAGTTTCTTAAGAAGTTCGACACAAACTTACTTTATAAGGCCCAGCAATTCTCCTCCTAAGAATCTCCCCCAGAGAACTGAAAACACATATCCACACAAAAACTTGTCCATGAGTGTTCATAGCAGCATTAGCCATCATGGCCGAGAACTGGAAACCATCCAAATGTCCCTCAGTTGGTGGATGGACAAACAAAATGTATGTCCAAAGAACGGAAGGATATTCGAGGATAAAAGGGAATGATGTGCTGTCGTGGGCTGCAATATAGGTGGACCGCAGAAATGTGTTGTGAAGTGAAGAGAAGCTCGTCACAGAGGACCGCATATCGTATGATCCCATTTATAGGACATGCGCAGACAAGGCAAATCTATAGAGACAGAGAGTAGATATGAGCGGTTGCCGGGATGGGGGGTGGGAGCGACTATAAAGGGGCACATCTTTTGGCATGATGGAAATGTTTTAGAACTGGATTGCGGTAATGGTGCACACTGTAAACTTACTGGAGATCACTGAATTGTACGCTAAAATGGTAAATTTTATGGCATAAAAATTATACCTTAAAAAATACTGTTAACAAAAAGGGATGTGTTCTATGATTCTGACCCATTTCCTGGATGTCATACAAAGGATGAGACAAAGGATGAGAAATGCAACAGGCTTGGCTGCTGGGCTCCACCCCAGGACCCTAAGACCACGGCGCTGGGCCACATGGTCCCTAGTGTGTGAGCACTGCCATCTGCATCGTTTGTGGCTTTGTCTCTCTGTCCTTCTGCCTTACAGGACCCAAAGTGGGACACCAATCAGAAGTGCAAACAGCAATAAAAAGTACCTTTATGCATTGTCACTTCAAGGTAGAATGGAAATCCATGCACGAAAGGGTTGTGTTTCTCTAACACAAACCTCCCTGTACCTGGATGGGAGAGAGCTGGTGGCCACGGAGGAGGGGTGATGGGGAGCGGGTGCTGGAGAGAAGCCGTGCAGGTGAGCAGGACCCTGAGTCCCAGGGGGGTGATATGAGGCCCCGGGAGGCACTTGTCCCGCTCTGAGCCTCACTCACCTGCAAAATGGAGGCTGAACCACATAGCTATTACAATCTTTAAAGGGTCTCAGTTTGTGACCTGATTCTAAGTCCAAGGTAAATTTCTGTTTCTTCTTGTTGAGGGCTTTAAAAAAATGACCCGAAATTTTCTTGACTAGAAAGAGGAGTCTGCTACCTTACAAATGCCAGCACTGTACCCAAAGACTGGCTTCCCCTTATGAAGTCTTTGCCCAAAACCAATCAATCTTCACAAATGGATTTAGGAGCCATTGGGCCCCAGGGGGTTGAGGGGCAGGTCTTGGGCAAACCACGTCAGGAATATGGACAATCAGCTCTGGCTGGCTGGGATCAATTCCTAGTTCAACACTTCCCAAGCAGGCAAGCAAGAAAGCCTTTAAAAAAAATCGTCCAGAGACCTGGGTATTCAACTTCCCGCCAGTGAGCTGTATAAAGACGAGGAGTGTGGGGCTTATCAGTCTCATACATGATCTTCTTTTTTTTTAAAAAAAAGATTTTATTTATTTATTTAACAGAGAGAGAACACAAGCAGGCAGAGAGGCAGGCAGAGGCAGAGAGAGGAGCAGGCTCCCTGCGGAGCAAGGAGCCCGATGCGGGACTCGATCCCAGAACTCCGGGACCATGACCTGAGCCAAAAGGCAGCTGCCCAACCAACTGAGCCACCCAGGCATCCCTCATACATGATCTTCTAAGGACCGAAGGTACCACTTAATTCCTCAGCTTTCCACTATATAGGGGACAAAACTGTCTTTAACTTTGTCCTATAGTGGCACATCATGAAGGGAATGCTAGCTCTTAACTCTGTCTAGAATTTTATATCTGATTCCCAGTTCTCAAAAAGCCCCAGAGAGGAAATTCGACAATATTCTCTATCTATCAAAATTGCAAATATATTTACCAGCAATTCTACGTTGGGGGATTTAACTCTACAGACTTACCTACACATACATACACAACTGAGTATGAATACACGCACACACACCTTCACTGAAGCACTGTTTAAATAGTAAATGTCTATCACTAAGTTAAATAAACTCTAAATTTCACCTTCAAAATGGGGTACATTTGCCTCTGGACAGGGGTACACGACGCCTTCCAAGAAGTATGACAGTATTTTTAAAAGGGAACAAATTTCAGATCCTCAATTTCATACATAATCTATTCCTAAAACTGATCAGCCTAAGAACACCTCTGCCAGTTCTCCTTCCTAATGCTGCTTTCACAATCACCCCTTCCTTCCTTATAACGAAGAAGAACACCTCTCTTAAGTCCCCATAGGTTTAAAAATTCCTGGTCACCAAACTATGGGGCAATCTGAGAATATACAGCTTTAAAGGGGAAGTTTTCTTTCAAAGCAAAACAAAGGGAGCATCATTAAGAGAGGAACATTAAACATTCTACAAATGTTTACTGAGTATCTACTAGGAGCTAGGTATTGTCCTAAGCTCTAGGGTTACAACGGGTAGAATACAGAAAAAAAAAAAAAAATCCAACAGTTCACATTCTGGTAGAGGGAGACAGACAGCAAAATAAATTAGTAAATTACAAAATATTTAAGAAAGTAAAACTGCTTGGGAGAAAAAGTATGTGAGAGGGAAAGGGATGCTGAGGTCAGGAAGCAGGGACTGGATTGTAATTTATTTTTATTTTTTAATTTTTTAAAAAGATTTTATTTATTCATTTAACAGAGGGACAGTGAGAAAGAGAGAGAGAGAGAGAGAGAGAGAGAGAACACAAGCAGGGGGAGTGGGAGAGGGAGAAGCAGGCTTCCCGCTGAGCAGGGAGCCCGATGCGGGTCTCCATACCAGGACACTGGGATCATGACCTGAGCCGAAGGCAGACACTTAACAACTGAGCCACCCAGGCACCCCTGGATTGCAATGTTAAATAAAGTGATCAGAAAAAAACACTGCTGAAGATAAAAAATTGAGCAAAGACCCAAAGGAGGGAGAGTAAACTATGGGGAAAGCACTTTCCTAGGACGGGGGAACAGCAAGTACAAAGGCAGTGGGGCAGGGAGGATGACTGGGAAAAGTTCAAGGAAGAGCAAACAGACCAAAGTGGATGGAACAGAGTCAGCAAGAAGGAGAGCAAAAGGCAGTTAGACAGAAGTTGCAAGGGCACAGGAAGACCTTGTCTGCCTAAGGTGACTGTGGGGCCTTTGCCTTTACTCTGAAGGAACTGAGAAGGCACAAGAGGCTTGGGGCAGAGAGACAGGAATCAGATTACATATAAGGGGATTACTCTGGCGAACCAGAAGAAGACTAAGAGGGATACGTGTGACTAACACTGACCTCTGGGTGAATGAGCTTGGGAAGTGTGTGTTCCTTCTTTTCTATTTTCTGGAGAGGTTGCAGAGAATTCATATTATTTCCTCTTTAAATGGTTGGTAGAATTCACCGGTGAAGCCATCTGGGCCTGGAGTTTTCTTTGTGGGAAGATTTTTAACTACAAATTCAATTTCTATATTTGGGTTGTCTGTTTCTTCTTTTTTTTTTTTTTTTTTAATTTTTTATTAGAGAGAGAGAGACTGAGAATGAGAGGGGAGAAGGTCAGAGGGAGAAGCAGACTTCCCGCAGAGCCGGGAGTCCGATATGGGACTCGATCCTGGGACTCCGGGATCATGACCTGAGCCGAAGGCAGTCGCTTAACCAACTGAGCCACCCAGGCGCCCTGTCTGTTTCTTCTTGAGTGAGCTTTGGCCATTTGTGTCTTTCAAGGAATTGGTCTATTTTTCCTAGGCTGATGATTAACTCACTTATTATACTTTTCATACCTGTAGAATCTGTGTGATGTTAACTCTTTTGTTCCTAATATTATAATTTTTGTGTTTTCCCTTTTTTTCCTGATCAGTCTGGCTAGAGGTTTATCAATTTTATTGCTCTTCTCAAAGAACTGGCTTTTGGTTTCATAGATTTCTTTATGTTTTTTGTTTTCTATTTCATTGATTTCTACATTGGCCTTTTTTTCTACTTAATTTAGGTTTCACAAGTCTTTATTTTTTCTGTTTCTTAAGGTAGAAACCCAAGGCCATTTGAGACCTTTTTCCTTTTCGAATATAAGGGTTTAGTGTTACATAAATTTTCCTTCTGCTCCATCCCACAAATTTTATGTTACATTTTCACCTACATTCAATTCCAAATAGTTGCTGATTTTACTTTTTTTACTCTTTGATTCATGGTTTATTTGAAAATGCCATGTAGTTTCCAAGCAGTTGAAAGATCTTCTTGACATCTTTCTGTCACTGATTCTTCATTTAATTCCACTGTGGTCAGGGATCATACCTTCTATAAACGGAACCAGCTTACATAGATTGAGACGTTTGAGACTTTTTTAATGGCCCAGAAAATGGTTTATCTTGGTAATAGTTCCATAGTTCCACTTGAAAAGAATGTGTACTCCACTGTTCTGGGGTGGAGTGTTCCAGAAACATAAATTAAGTCACACTGGTTGACTACACTGTACAAATCTCCTATACCCTTATTCATTTTCTGTCCACTTGTTCTATCAGTTACTGAGAGGTGTTAAAATCTCCAGTTAGAGGGGCCCCTGGGTGGCTCAGTGGGTTAAAGCCTCTGCCTTCGGCTCGGGTCATGATCTCAGGGTCCTGGGATCAAGCCCTGCATCGGGCTCTGCTCGGTGGGGAGCCTGCTTCCCCCTCTCTCTCTGCCTATTTGTGATCTCTCTCTCTCTCTCTCTCTCTCTGTCAAGTAAATAAATTAAAAAAAAAACTCCAGTTATTTCTTGCAGTTCTATCGGTTTTTGAGTCATGTATTTTGAATCTGTTAATACATATATAAATGTTTAGGATTATAGCTCCTTAATGAATTAATCCCTTCATCATTATCCTTGATAATATGTTTTGTTTTAAAACCCACTTTGGGGGTGCCTGGGTGGCTCAGTCATTAAGTGTCTGCCTTCAGCTCAGGTCAGGATCCCAAGGTCCTGGGATCAAGTCCTGCATCCGGCTCCTTGTTCAGCCGGGAGTCTGCTCTTCCCTCTCTCACTCCCCCTGCTTGTGTCCCTCTCTTGCTGTGTCTCTCTCTGTCCAATAAATAAATACAATCTTTAAAAAAATTTTTTAAATAAATAAATAAAACCCACGTTGTCTGATATAGCTACTCAGGTTTTCTTTTGAAAAGAAATACCATGTTAACATGGTACATCTTTTTCCACCCTTTTGCTCTTAACTTAATTGTACCTTTATATTAAAAGCAGGTTCGGGATGCCTGGATGGTTCAGTTGGTTAAGTGTCTGCCTTTGGCTCAGGTCATGATCCTGGGGTCCTGGGACTGAGCCCCAGATTAGGCTCCCTGCTCAGCGAGGAACCTGCTTCTCCCCTTCTCCCTCTGCCACTCCCCCTGCTCTCTCTCTCTCTCAAATAAAGAAATAAAATCTTAAAAAATAAATAAATAAAGGTGTTGCTTCATTGTCCCCTGGCTTATGCTGTTTCCAACAACAAATGTGCTGTCGTCTTAACCCTCAACCTAATGTACACAATGTGTACTCTGGCTGCTTTTAACATTTTTCTCTATCACCAGCTTTAAGCAATGTATGATACCGTTTTTCTTCATGTTTCTTGTGGTTAGAGGTCCCTGGGATTCTTGGATCTGTGGATTTATTGCTTTCATCACTCTGGCGATTTTCCAGCCATGCTGCCTCTATAATTTCTTCTGCCCCTCACCCGGCTCCTTCAGGCGCTCCAATCACATGCCCTTGGCCACCTGACTCTGCCCCACACTGCAATGGTGCTCTGTTCTTCATTTTTTTCCAGGTTTTGTTTTTTTTTCTTTCTGAGTTTATATTGTTAAGTCTTCAAAGTCAATCATCTTTATTTCTACAATATCTATACTGACGTCAGTTTCATCTGATGAGGGTAGCCTTCATCTCAGCCACTGGCTTTCCTCTCTGGAAGTTCATCTTCCATGTCTCTACTTAGTACAGTCAGTCATTCTGCTAGCTTCTTAAACATATGGAATATAATCGTAATTATTATTTAATGTCCATATTTACTAATTTCATCTTTTCTGTCATTTCTGGTCAGTTGGTTGTATTTCCCACTTCTTCACATACCTAGTAATTTTTTATTGGATGGCGGGTATGAATTTTACCGTGTTGGGTCCTAGATATTTTTGTATTGCGAAAAATAGTCTTCATTTTGTTCTGAGATACAGTTTGGAAAGTGTAATCCTTTTGGGTCTTGCTCTTAAATATTCTTAGATAAGACCAGAGAAGCATTTATTCTACAATTAATTGAGGCAAGACCCTTGTGATGACTAATTTTATGTGTCAACTTGACTAGGCCACAGAGTGCCCAGATATTTGGTAGAGCATTATTCTGAGTAAAGGTGTTTTTGGATAAGAATGCCCTTCCTAATGTGGGTGGGCCTTGTCCAATCAGATGAAGGGCTGACCAGGAAAAAAAAAGGGGTGATCCTCTCCCAAGTAAGAATTCCTTCTGCCTGACAGCCTTTAAACTGGTAAGCTAGCTTTTGTGTAAGAATGGGATTAAAAAAATGTAAATTTATATTTGCACAAAGATATAATGGAAAAAGGGATGCTTGGGTAGCTCAGTCTATTAAGCATCTGCCTTCAGATCAGGTCATGATCCCAGGGTACTGGGATCAAGTCTTGCATCTGGCTCCTTGCTCAGGGGGAACCTGCTTCTCCCTTTGTCTGCTTCTCTCTCTGCCTGCGCTCCCCCTGCTTGTGCTCTCTTTCTCTCTCTCTCTCTCTCTCTGACAAATAATCAAAAATCTTATAGAAAAAGATATAAGAAACTAATTACAGTGTTAATTCATGGAAGAAATGAGCATGGGATAACCAAGTAGAAAAGTTCAAGGACCAGGGTAAAACTTCCCAATCTACTAGTTTATATATATAAATATATATTAATGTTTAAACTAACAAATGCATTATTTTATTTTTTAAATAATCATCATAGAAAATAGGTCTGGCCTGGCTCAACATAAGAGTGAGAATCGTAATATCCTGCAAAATACCGGAATCTAAAATGGGGTCCTTTGGAATTCAAGCCTTATTAGTGCAACTATTTTACGGTACTCAAATCACTTTGGATTGATTCCAGGGCAAATCTATCCCACCCGGAAGACAATTTAAGCAATATTTTGCCCAAAACAAGAGCTAAGCTGTGAGCTCCTTAGGGGCTAAAACTATGTGTTATGTCTGATCCACCTTTGTACAGCAAGGGCCAAGTCCTGTACGCAGCCACTCGATGCTGATTGGTGGGGCTGGCTGAACTAATAACCTAATTCTACTGCTAAGCAAATGTCGTTACAGGGAAGTTCCATAAGCCCTGTTCTCGAAGGATACTAGTAGACGGCTTTTGTTGGAGGGGTCACCGGGACTCCACTGCACTTTGGCCAGATTCTGGACATATTAGATTTACATAAGTACCAGCCTCACTGACCTCATTCTTGTGAGGTCTTCTTAGTCTGGCCTTCTGAGCCAAACACCTGCTCTCTTACTATTTTCACTCATATACATTTCTAAACTGCAGTTGCCCCTTCGAAAATATTGTTATGAAGGGGCACCTGGCTGGCTCCGTCAGTTCATCGTCTGCCTTGGGCTCAGGTGGTGACCCTGGGATCAAGCCCTGGGACTGAGCCCTGAGCAGGGAGCCGGGTTCTCCCTCTCCCTCTGCCTCCACGCGTGCTTGCTCTCTCTCTCTAGTGCTCTCTCTCTAATAAACAAATAAAATCTTTTAAAAAAAGGAAATTTTGTTATGAAAAAGATTGTTCATCTAAGAGACATCATAAATTCAGAACAAAAAGAGAAGGAACCTCATGATGAGATTCTTTGTCTTGCCTGTCTAAAAGGCCTATCACTTTGACGCCTGCGTGGCTCAGTTGTTAAGTGTCTGCCTTCGGCTCAGGTCACGATCCCAGGGTCCTGGTATGGAGACCTGCACTGGGCTCCCTGCTCAGCAGGAAGCCTGCTTCTCCCTCTGCCTGCTGCTTCCCCGGCTTGTGTGTGTGCTCTCTCTCTCTCCTCTCTCTCTCTCTCTCTCTGATAAATAAATACAATTAAAAAATAAAAATAAAAAATAAAAGACAAATCACTTTGTTTTAAAAGGAAACCATCCTCTTTTTCCCCTTATTTATTAATAAATCCTGGCTTTTTAAGGACATGGCTTAATAGGACCGTCAAGGACCTGAATTACTATGTGAAGCAGATATACTGACTTAGTTCTTGTGGGTTTGAGTGAGCATGTCAGATAGATTTTCCTGCATCTAAGTCTCTTCCCTTCCTTATAGGGAGAAGATAACCAGTCATTTGTGCCTGTGTGAGCAAGCTTCCCCTCACTTCCTCCTTCCTTCCCCACATTTTCTCTTTCCTTGGGAAAGTTTGGAGATCAATTAATCTTAAATAATTATTCTGTCATCATGTGCATATCCAAGAAATACCTAGTACAGATAAACAGTCTAGAATTTCCATAAGAACGAAAAAAGCGGCACCTGGGTGGCTCAGTGGGTTAACCTCTGCCTTCAGCTCAGGTCATGATCTCAGGGTCCTAGGATCGAGCCCTGCATCAGGCTCTCTGCTCAGCGGGGAGCCTGCTTCCCCCTCTCTCTCTGCCTGCCTCTCTGCCTACTTGTGATCTCTCTCTCTGTCAAATAAATAAATAAAATCTTAAAAAAATAAAAGAAAGAAAGAAAGTGAAAAAAATTAAACTATTGGGGCTTCTACTTTCCCCTTGTTGAAATAAGTCAAAAGAAAAAGTTTAGGGCGCCTGGGTGGCTCAGTTGGTTGGTCAACTACCTTCAGCTCAGGTCATGATCCTGGAGACCTGGGATCGAGTCCCATATCAGGCTCCCGGCTCCGTGGGGAGTCCACTTCTCCCTCTGACCTTCTTCTCCCCTTGCATGCTTTCTCTCTCTCTCTCTCTCAAATAAATAAATAAAACCATTAAAAAAAAAAAAGAAAAAGTTTAAATGTGAGATGGGGTAACAGTCTTGGTTCCTATACTTAGAGCCTGGTGTATCCAAGAGTCTTAAAAATCTTTTTGGATATATGATCATAATAGCTCTATTTATATTGAAATTTTATGTTATATTCCCAACAGATGATTCTTTGGATTATAAATAAGAGTTAAGTTTAAATTAGCTTAAAAATAACTTCATGCTTCCTTCCATGATTTTATTATGATATAAAAATGTTACTGCAATAATTAGCACAAGACTTAGGTTTAATTTCCCATGATTTAAACCATCTAAATTAATAATAGTAGTTCTAAGAGTTCAGTAAGATCTCACTGTTCCCACAAATTGTTTAAAATTAGAAAACTATAGAGCTGTATTTAATTAAAAGAACTTATATTTTAAAAATTATTTAATCTCATAAATTCTTATGTTTCAAATTGTAAATATCTGATGTGTTGACCTAAATTTTAATTTCCAGGTGTTTAGGTCAATTAAAGAGCTCTTAAAATAATAAACTGAGTTGATTAATAATCCTTGGAAATATAGACAATTTCTAATTAAAGGAAAAGATCCAAACACTGGGCACCACATATAGTTTTAAATTACCCTTCCTCTTTATTTTTTTTAAGATTTTACTTTTAAGTAATCTCTACACCCAACATGGGGCTTGAATTCACAACCCCAAGATCAAGAGTCATATGCTTCCCCAATGGAGCCAGTCCGTGGCCCTTCCTCCTTGTTTTTTTTATTTTTTTGGTTTTTTTAGAGGGAAAGATTGAAGGGTGGGGATGCCGGAGAGAACGACAGAGAGAGAGAGGGAGAAAAAGAATCTTAAGCAGGCTCCATGCCCAGGGCACAGCCCAACTCAGGGCTTGATTCCACAACCCCAAGATCATGACCTGCTGAAATGAAAGCAAGAGTTGGATGCTTAACTGACTGAGCCACTCAGCCGCCCCCTCCTTCTTACTTTTCAATATAAAATACCTATAGATTAACTGGATGTGTAAATTTCTCTAAATGATGCTAGATCCATGCTTATCTTGCCATCTTAAAATTTGTTAAAGTGATATAAAATGTATGCTCGTGGAAAGAAATTGCCAGTTCCTGATTTCCTGTCTTCCAGCTTTCTCTTGTGTCTAAAAACTTTTAACTTTAAAGCTGGTACTTAATATAAATGGTTACAAAGAAACAAGAATATGTGTATAATATAATAAATGTGGTCTAATTTTTTTCATTAAGGAAAATGTTAGTTTATTAAGATGGTAAATCAATAAAATCTATACATTATTTTATTTAATGTGCTAATACAATTAATTATATTTTACAACTAGTTAAAAGCTTTACTCTTATCATCATTCAGAGTTATCTATTTCTAAATATGTAAATACATACCTAAGAAAGTATATTGATAAAATCAAAAGTTAATAAATGATAAGTGATAACAAAAGACAAATCTGAGGGTAAATTATTAATGGTAAATATAAAGGGTCTGAGGAAAATAAACTCTGCCTATAGATGGTCAATTTTTTTTTTAAGATTTTATTTATTTATTTGACAGAGAGAGAGAAAGAGAGATCACAAGTAGGCAGAGAGGCAGGAGGGGAGAGAGGGGGAAGCAGGCTCCCCAATGAGCAGAGAGCCCGATGCGGGGCTCGATCCCAGGACCCTGAGATCATGACCTGAGCTGAAGACAGAGGCTTAACCCACTGAGCCACCCAGGCGCCCCAATCAGGGATTCTTAAAAAGAGGTTGTTTGGAAAGATTAACCCACGGAACCACCCAGGCGTCCCTAGATGGTGAATTTGAAGGAAATAATGAGTTGTATTTAAAAATCATGGCAATGTTGGCTCAATGTTAATAGATTTATTCATAAAAGAAAAGGACTTATAAATCTCTTACTGGGGCACCTGGGTGGCTCAGTGGGTTAAAGCCTCTGCCTTCGGCTCAGGACATGATCTCAGGGTCCTGGGATCGAGCCCCGCATCGGGCTCTCTGCTCAACAGGGAGCCTGCTTCCCGCTCTCTCTCTACCTGCCTCTCTGCCTACTTGTGATCTCTCTCTCTCTCTGTCAAATAAATAAATAAATAAATAAAATCTTTTTAAAAATTAAAAAAAAATTTCTTACTGAAAATAATTAGATGGATAACAGGCAAAAAAGAAAATGCAAATTTGGGTTATCTTTCAGTAAAGTCACCAAGTTATTCCACTGACAGATAACAGATTCCTTTCCTTTTTATCATCAAAATATTATGTTGACTGTCTGAATTTTCTGGCATACTCAGGAATCATTTTGAAAAAGGTCCTTTTTAAAGTTTCTGTTATCATTTTATTCACTGTTGTGTGTTTCCAAATTATTGCCTTTAGCAATTTCTTGTTTTTGGATACTATGACTAATGTCATATATACAGAGAGAGTAGGAACACGCATTAAAAAACACAGTATTTTTGACTTGGTAAATCACAAAAGTGAATCCAGAAAACTGAATGCCAAAGAGAGTGGGTAATCCTAGGAGAGAGAGAGATGGGGTGATCTCCAAGCTCCCTACACAGATATTTCCGCTGACCTTTGAACTACTCACAATCATGCATGGCCCAGACCCAAAACAGCTCAGCTAAAGATGAAAAATCTAAGACATGGGAGCTGCCCCCTGAGAAACAAGTTTGTAGTTCAAACCCAGCCAAGAAAATTACCTGATAAAAAAAAAGAAAACAACAATTATTGGAGAAAAATAACAAAATCTAGGATTTCTACAAGCTGACATTCATAATATCCAGGATACAAATCAAAATTACTCAACAGACAAAGTATCAAGAAAATGGAACACATTTTGGTTCGATCCCAAGCCTACCTTGCTGATGAAACAATACGTTGGAATAAACGTAGATTTTTTTTAAAAGCTATTATAAATAACTCAGTGAAATACAATAAAACATGTTTTCAGTGAATACAAACTCAATAAGGAAATAAAACATCTGAATAGAATCAAATATAAATTCTAGAACTGAAGAAACAAAATTGCTGTAATAAAAAAATCCACTGGATGACTTAATAGCTGAATGGACAAAGAGGAAGTGTATGTGAATTTCAAGAAAGATGAACAGAAATTAATCCAAGGTGGGGATGCCAAGCTGGCTCTGTCAGTAGAGCACGAAACTCTTGATCTCAGGGTTGTGAGTTTGAGCCCCATGTTAGGTATAGAGCTTACTTAAAATCTTTACTTTTTTTTTTTTTTTAAAAGAAATCATCCAAGGTGGAAAACAGAAAAGATTGGGGGAGAAAGAAGAGAGACCTGGAGACTTGCTAGGTGATATCAAATGATCTACCATGTGTAACTGGGATACCAAAAGGAAAGAAGATAAGAATGGGGTAGGAAAAAAACTGAAGAAGTAAGGGCCCCAAACTGCATAAATTTGATGAACTATAGAAATTTGAAGATGCAAGATGCTAAATGAACACCAAGGAGAAACAAAGTAGCCAGGAAGTCACAATAAAACACTTGGAACCAAAAATAAAGAGCAAATCTTAAAAGCAAGAGGGAAAAAAATACTGCATGGAGGGGAACCAGAACCTAACCAAAAGAGAAGGGAACAACATCTTAAAAAGTGTCAAAAGAAACAAACATGTGTCAACTCAGAATTTATATCTAGAGAAAATATTCTTCAAGAATCAAGACAGAGGAAAGACATTTTTAGATAAAACAAAGAAAATCCATCACCAGCAGACCCATGTTAGAAGACATATTAAAAGAAGTTTTTTATGCTGCAGGGAAATTAGAGGCAAACCGAGATACTATGAAAAGAATAGTGAGCTTACCCTATGACCCTGCAATTGCACTACTGGGTATTTACCCCAAAGATACAGATGTAGTGAAAAGAAGGGTCATATGTACCCCAGTGTTCATAGCAGCAATGGCCACAATCACCAAATTGTGGAAAGAGCCGAGATGCCCTTCAACAGACGAACGGATAAAGAAGATGTGGTCCGTATATACAATGGATTATTACTCAGCCATCAGAAAGGATGAACACCCAACTTTTGTATCAACATGGACGGGAGTGAAGGAGATTGTGCTGAGTGAAGTAAGCCAGGCAGAGAAGGTCAATTATATGGTTTCACTTACTTGTGGCACATAAGAAATAACATGGGGGACATCAGGAGAAGGAAAGGGAAAGTGAATTGGGGGAAATCTGAGGGGGAGACAAGCATGAGAGACTGGACTTTGAGAAACAATCTGAGGGTTTTGGAAGGGAGGGGGTGGGGGGGTGGGCGAGCCTGGTGGTGGGTATTAATAGGGCACATATTGCATAGAACACTGGGTGTGGTGTATAAACAATGAATCTTGGAACACTGAAAAAAATAAAATAAAATTAAGATGTTAAAAAAAAAGAATGGTGAGCTTAAAAATTGATACATGCAAGAGATTCCTTTTTTTTAACTTTCTGGGTTTTTCCTCCGAATTTATTTAAAACTACATGGCTGTTTGGAGCACATGGGTGCCTCAGTTGCTTGAGCATCTAGTTCTTGGTTTTGGCTCAGGTAGTGATCTCAGGGTTGTGAGATCAGGCCCTATGTCGGACTCTGAGCTTGGCAGGGAATCTGTTTGGGATTCTTTCCCTTTCTCTCTCTCTCCCTTAAGTGACTGAGCCACCCAGGTGCCCCAAGATCAATATATATAAAAAGATTAAAATTATATAGGGCATGTTCTTTGTAATGGAATCAAACAAGAAATCAATACCAACAAGATAACCAAAAACTCTTAGTATTTGCAAATTAAACAACATATTTCTAAGTAATCATTGGTTCAAAGAAGGAATCACAAGAGAAATTAGAAAAATATTTTGGACTGAATAATAATGAAAATATAACATCAAACTTGAGAGACACAGGAAAAAGTAGTGTCTAGAGGGAAATTTATAGCTTTAAGTATCAATACATACGTAAATAGCTATATATATGACAATCTATGAAATGAACAAACCCCTTGAAAGATGCATATTACCAAAACTGCTAAGAACGAGAAGACTTAAACAGCCCAATATCTCTGAAAGAGAATACATCCTTAAAAATCTTCCTGCAAAGAAATCTCCAGGCCCAGGTGGTTTCACGGGTAATTCAAACATTTAAAAAAGAAATATCAAGGGGCGCCTAGGTGGCTCAGTTGTTAGGCGTCTCCTTCGGCTCAGGTCGTGATCCCGGGGTCTTGGGATCTAGCCCCATGTCTGGCTCCCTGTTCAATGAGAGGCCTGCTTCTCCCTCTCCTACTCCCCCTGCTTGTGTTCCCTCTCTCCCTGTCTCTCTCTCTCTCCATAAAATAAATAAATAAAAATCTTAAAAAAAAAGAGAAAGAAATAATGTCAATCTTTCCGAAAATTCCAGAGGAATCACTTCCAAACTCATTTCATGAAGTTAGTATTACCCTGATGCCAAACCAGACAAAGATATAACAGGAAAAATGAACTACAGCCCAATATCCCTCATAAACAGAGGTGTGAAAATTCTTAACAAAACGTTACATAGCAAATCTAATAATACACAGAAAATATGTATCAAGTGGAGTTTATCTTGTGAATGCAACATTAGTTTAACATATGAAAAATCGATGTAATTCGTCATATTAGAATAAGGGGAAAATCATATGAACATTTAAGTAGATGCAGAAAAAGCCTCTGACCAAATCTGTTATCACTTTCATGATAAAAACTATCAGTAAACTCTGAGGGTTGCTGGAGGGGAGGTGAGTGGGGGGATCGGGTAACCGGGTGATAGGAATTAAAGAGAACGCCTAATACAATGTACACTGAGTGTCACATGCAACTGATGAATCACTAAACTCTACTCTAAGTCTAATAATACACTATATGTTAACTAACTATAATTTAAATTAAAAAAAAAGACTCTCAGTAAATTGGGAAAAGAGAATTTCCTTATGGCATAAGTGACTGCATCTCAAAAAGATTATGCTAAGTGGGAGAAGTCAAACACAAAAGTCTGTGGTTTCTGTATTATCCCAAATGTATGAATTTCTTGAAAAGGTGAAACCACAGAGACAGAAAGCCTGTGGGTGGTTGTCTGGAGGCCGTGGTTGAAAGGAATCAACTGGAAAAGGGCACGAGAAAACCTTTAGTGAGGAGGAAACTGTGCTGTGATGGAGGTTACATGATTATACACCAAAATTCATCAAAATGCACTCTTAAAAACAGGTGGATTTTATTATATGTAAATAATACCTTAATTTTTAAATAATTACTTTACAAAAAAAAATCACCCAAGCCACGCCCTAACATTCTATAAACATCCTCCCCTGACTCTTGTCAAGTTAATGTTCAGTGTTCTCCACTACATGCTTTCCTTCCTCGACAAGTCGTTGGACATGGACCACATTAAGGAAATAAACTGCCAAACCAAACCTCCCTGCATACACTTCCCCAGGCCCAACCTGCGCGAGGCGATGCACCTGTAGCCTTCCCAGTAATGCTCCCCCACACTCTTCCATGGTCGCCCTCCACACACTTGCAAAAGCAAACCTTATGCTCGCTTACCCTAAACCCTGCTCCGGAGCAGCTTGTGGGTTCGGATGCCTCCGGAGGTCAAACGCAGCTATGAGTGCTGGCGACAGTGAAACCTTCTCTCCTCGAGGCACCTTAAACCCCGGTCTCAGGAATCTCCAGCTTTATCCGTATTTCTATTAACTGTGAAGCATGGGGTTCACAGAGTGGTCCTTGGGGTCACTCCGAATTCATGTACGTCACACAGAAGGGTGTAAAGACAATTCCCCACCCCCCTTCACAATCTTAAAGAACTCACTGCTCCTGTGGGAAGATGCCCGGAGAACAAAGTCAAGAAAGAGTCAGTAGGGAATGCTGAAGGGACAGGTGCTTTCTTTCATCCAGATAACAAACCATGGCAGAGTGCTGTGGAATTTCCAAGAAACAGAAAAGAATGCTGGCCAATACCAATCAATCTCATAGCACGCCTCCTGCGTATTTTCACTATTCTCAGCAGTGCGAAGGAGCTTGGCAATCACTCTCCATTTGCTGAAGGATTCTTAGATATTGTAAATCCATGTTTATTTTTTACCTGGGCATAGGTCTCCCTCTCCTTGTTACTTATCTACCTTTTCTGATGATCGGAATAATATACTTAGCAGTTTTAGATTAACTTAATAGGAAAATGTTACAGATGCCACTGCATGCAATGACTTAGTAACAATCATTTACCTTTTGCAAACCCCACACTTAACAATGGGTTCCATGTCTTCCCTGCCTTTTATTAATGATGCCTACAAAGGAAATTAAATTGTACTCTCAGAAGCAGAACATCCACTATGGTATACAGATGTAGGAAAAAATGTTTTCAGAAGTACAACCTAGAAAGAGATTCCTTAAATATTCAAGAAACCAGGAGAAAAAGGTCTGGTCGATATTCAACAAAGAGCAGTGGTTACTCATGAAGGGACGATCAAAAGAAAGAGACATTTACTTATTTTAAAATATCAAGCAAATCCTACCTTTGTAATAAAACCAACTACAACCAAAAAGTATTCATCAGAATAAGAATTAAAAGCTAACCATTTGTTTAATGGAAGCTCTATCGGTTTTGTTCTGCTAAAGAAATTAAAACCAAACGGGGAAAGAGGGGAAAAAGGAACAGGCACCTGGTCTAATCTCCTGATACAGTGTCTGGGCTTGAGAACAGGCCCCTGGTTACTGGCAATAGACATCTGCACCTGGAATCACAAACACAGCAGTTCTGGGAGCGGAAGAATATCCTATGTTCTTTGATTGCCAAAATATTTCTATATGGAAAATGCCTGGAATAACTGTCAAATACAAACAACAAAGAACTTGGCTACAAAGAGTTAAATGTTAACCAGCATGTTGTTGAATATTTTGTATGCAGTCACCACCTAATACTTAATAAATACGGACTTAACACATGGAAAGCACTGAGATCAGTACCTGATACAGTTAAGACTAAGGCAAGTTTGCTATCATCATCATTATACTGCATTCTAAGTAAAAAGTGTCTCGCTGATTCATCCATTTAAGTTTCTACTAAACACCTACTACGTGCACAGTAATCTGATGTGTGCTAGGATTTGATAAAGCATAACATGGGCAAGGTCTCTACTCTTAGGGAACTTACAGTCCAGGAGAGGAGGGGCACTGAACAAAGTCTCACATTAATTAATGTGTAATTATAAACTGAGATGCTCCAAAGACAAGAACAAATCCTATTTGTTTATATAACAAAATAAAGAAAAAACAGAATATAACAAAAAGGAAAGTTTATATATAAAAAGTTCCCAATGAGCAGCGGCACCTGGGTGGCTCAGTCGGTTGAGAAGCTGCCTTCAGCTTAGGTCATGATCCCAGGGTCCTAGGATCGAGTCCTGCATTGGGCTCCCTGCTCAGCGGGGAGATATTTCATTTATACCAACAAGAAGGAATATTACCCTGATACTTAACAAGGAGCATATTTTTTATAAATTCCTATTTTTAAAAGGTTCCCTCATTAAAAATATTTTTAATAACGTAATACAAACTTGGTTTAGAAAAGTCAGAATTGAAACTACTATTATCTTAAAAAAAAAAAAAAGAAAGAAAGAAAGAAAGAAAGAAACTACTTGGCGCCTGGGTGGCTCAGTTGGTTAAGCGACTGCCTTTGGCTCAGGTCATGATCCAAGGGTTCTGGGACCAAGCCCTGCATTGGGCTCCCTGCTCAGCGGGGAGCCTGCTTCTCCCTTTCCCTCTGCTGCTCTGACTGCTTGTGCTCTCTTGCTCTGTCAAATAAATAAATAAAATCTTTTAAAAAAAAACAAACCAAAACTACTAATACCTTATTTTGTATCTCTATGCAGTTTTTGTTAAAATTTCATTTTAATATAGTGGTATTATACCTAAAATAGAAATTTATATCCCACTTGGGGCACCTGGGTGGCTCAGTCAGTTAAGCATCCGACTCTTGATTTCAGCTGGGGTCTCGGTCTCATGGGTTGTGGGACTGAGCCGAACATGGGGCTCCTCACTCAGCGGGGAGTCTGCTTAAAAGATTCTCTCCCCCTGCCCCACTGATATGCTGCTACTGCTCTCTCTAAAAACAAATAAATAAATATTCAAAAAAAAGAAATTTATACCCCACTTAAAAATATACTGATTACTTAATATACTGATTATTTTATTAGTTCAGCTCTGGCTTCTTGTTAAGAATTTTTCATGCTTACAAAGTGAAAAACACTTATTCCCTAACTTCTCTGGTCCTGTCAGTTGAGATTTCTAGACATCAGAGTCCCTTAAAGGAGAATATACCGGGCGCCTGGGTGGCTCAGTTGGTTGAGCAACTGCCTTCGGCTCAGGTCATGATCCCGGAGTCCCGGAATCGAGTCCCATATCGGACTCCTGGCTCTGCGGGAAGTCTGCTTCTCCCTCTGACCTTCTCCCCTCTCATTCTCAGTCTCTCGCTCTCTAATAAATAAATAAAAATTAAAAAAAAAAAAAGGAGAATATACCTAAACCACAAAGGGATCTGGTCAGTTTTACAAAATGAAGGTACCGAATTAAATCCTAAAGCTACTGAATACAGTGATCAATGTATCACATCTAAATACTACTCTTTCATAAGTGCAGTAACTTTAAGCAGAATGTTCTAATCTGTCATGCTCATGCACTTATGATATCGTTGGGAAAACATTTTTAAAAATAAGAGCAAAGGAACAGCTACAAGGAACAGACTATTCTGAAACCATTTCCAGGAACAGGGTTTGTTTAAACAAAATGTATTAAGTGAAACCAGCTGCATTAAGGGTTGATGCCATCTGAAGGGGAATTCTAAAACCATCCACTTCATAGTATCAGGGTAATTGTTCCTTGCTGTTGCTATAGATGAAATATTTGGTGGCCACTAGCTCTAGGGCGGCCTGGCAAAAAGCAGGTCGTCACTGAATCGAAGGCCCAGCCGGTGCAGATAGGTGCTCGCAGAAGCCCGGGGTCCCACTAGCTGGTACACAGCCTTCTGCTTCCACATCACTCATGGGACAAAGTACTGAGGAAATGCGAAGGCAGCCCCTGTTTTGGGGGTGCCAGCAGAGAGGGGCCTACAGTCAGGGGGAATGAACATATTCTGCCAGGGGGTCAGTTGATGCTTTCCCACAAACTGACAACAACAACAAAAACTCCACTAATTAAATATAGGCTCTGGGAAACCCTAAAATGCACACTTTTTTTCCTGCCTGAAAACCAAAACAGATCTCAAGGAAAATGGAGCCTGAATAATAATAGCTAAAGTTTTAGGACTCAAATCATCTTCCTGAGCTCATAACAAAAAGCGTAAGAACGAGTTTGCTCCTTTGAAGACTTTCTAGTGGCAACAGAGTGGAGAACCCTCCCAGAAGTCACGTGACCCGGCCAGCAAGGATCACTGGTTCAGTTTCCCAATGTACCACCAGCACAGCCTGGTAGAACTGTAACCAAAACAATGCAGTTGAGAAACGTGGCCCTTAATCATTTTATTTTGGAAACTAATTAGGGGATGATGGAGGAAGAAAAAACAGTGATTCATTTGTTTTGATGAAATCTGGCCTTCAAAAGACAGAACAGGCCAGGAAATAGACATATTTGTATGGTCTAAGGTATCTTAAACTTGGCCTTTAAAAAAAGTTTCTTCCCAACCTCACTAAACGAACAAAATAAATCCGCTAGTTTATGTACTCATCTATGACATATTCTGCTAACTTTATGGATGTAAGCTCACAGGTTAAAAAAAAAAAAGTCTCTCTATATGACCTAAGGGCAGTCACAAACTTTGCAGTCTGAAGCACTTAAATCAACAACCTAGCAGCGTACTGTGATCTCCCCTGTCATCTGTAGGCTAATGGTGGTGTAGTTTGGAAATTCCCCTCATTCGCTGAGCTCATCTGCCTCTTTAAAAAGCAGGCAAAGCTTACTACTAAAATTCAAGCCAAAGTGTGCCTTCACAACACAGCTGGTATGGATTCGAGCTGTTTCTCAGAATAGTCGGAAACTTCTAGAGTGAGTGGAGAGGGTAACATCAACAATGTCTTGAAAAGTAGAAAGAACATTCCACTGACAGAAATCCTGATTAGCATGGATACCACTAGTTAAAAATTCATGATTATCTGGGCCCGGGTTAGACTTCACTGTAATTGTGCCGATGAGAGGGGGTAGATGCTAAGTAACAGGAGGAGTTAAGGAAACGTGCAACAAAATAAATCTGTGGAAAATGCTTTTGAAGAAATACATCAGTATGGACAGGGATACTAAAAATAAGCAAATTTCATGTGATTCATGGCGACTGATGGAAAAGTGTTGTTCCTTATGTCAGTTACAACTAAAAAAACCCAGTGCGGTTCCTCAGCAACCTTTGTAAGCCGTTACTATGGAGAGAAGAGATGGTATTAGCGGAGAGTGTAAGACATGAAAGCAGAAGGAAGCCATGAGGTCTAATCCGGGGACTCTGCCACCTCCCGCCTTCACATCAAGAGGCAAGTCACTTGGCCCCTCCGCGTCCTACCGCCTATCCACACACCCGGACGGTCCCTGCCATCTCAGGGGACCAAATGAGATGGGGTGATAGCACCATTGTTGCCCAGTACAACTATGAAAGCAGAAGGTACGATATTATCTGAACCATCTTATAAAATATCCTACTAGACATTCTTCACACATCTTAAGCCCTCCCCGGAGCTGGGCACACCACATCAGAAATCGTGTTTCACGGGGCTACTCTTTGTTACAGAGAAAGAGGTAAAACTGGGGGACCGGGGAGATGCAGAAACTCCTGGAGAACCAACAGAGGCAGGAAGGATCTGATGCACAGTGGAAAGGAAAAAAAGAGGGAGAGAGAGAGAATTAAGAGAACGAGCAGAGAAATGCAAGTTGTCGAGTCCCTGGCAAGCTGGAGAGGCTTCTGGTACTTTGCTCTTAGGCTACCATGTGGCCTCCTGAAAGTCAGAAACCGAAGTTCTCAGTCGGAGCAACCAATTCAGGTCTCAGCAGAAAGGAACAATGACGCACTGGCAATGGAGATCTTAGAACAAATTCTCAGAGGCTGTGGAGACCCAGCTTAAGTGATGGTGTGTTCTGGCAAAAATGTAGGGCTTATCTCAGAAGGGAACCCTCAGGCACCCTCTATCTACTTCCTAAATAGAAATGCTGTCGTTTTCAACTTTATTTCTTACGCCCATTCTGTCTGGCTCAAAGATGATCTGGGCTGAAGTCCAAGCTCGATCCTAAACCAACTGGGATCTTTAGGCAAGTTAACCTACCTCTCTGGGTCCATTCAATGTCTTCTTAAATTTTAAACCTTTCTTTGTGTGACTTCCCTTCTTGAAATACATCCTTGAGAAAGTCCCTTAGTGATGGGTTCTCAGTGGCAAATTCCTTCTGTTTTTATTTATCTGAAAATGTCTTTTTTTTTAAAGATTTTATTTATTTATTTGACAGAGGGAGAGAGAGAAAACAAGGAGGGGGAAGCAGCAGAGGGAGAGGGCGAAGCAGATTCCCTGCGGAGCAGAGAGCTGTAACAGTATGTTACACTGGTAACATCCTGGGATGTAGGGCTCAATCCCGGGACCCTGGGATCATGGCCTGAGCCGAAGGCAGACACTTAACTGACTGAGCCACCCAGGTGCCCCATGAAAATGTCTTTACTCTTGAAAGACAGTTTCATAACTATTTAATTCTGGGTTAAGAGTTATTTTCTCCACCTACTTCAGAAATATTATTGTACTGTTTCAGGGCCTTTACTCTTGCTCTAGAAAAGCCAGCTGTCACTCCAAATGTTGTTCCTTTGTCAGTAACCTGTCTTTTCTCTCTAGTTTTTAAGAATCTTTTGTGTCTTTGATTTTCTATAGAGTCACAATTTCTTTGCTTCCCTTTTTAATTGCTTTGGAATTTGATGGGCTTCCAGAAACCTGAGAATTTTTGTCTCTCTACCACCCTTAGAACCTGGGTCAAGAGGCCTCTGTCCCAGATTCCACAGCTTAAAAGACTCCAGCTCTCCCCACAGACTAAAAGGTCCAAAGGCTCAGGGATGTGCCCACCCAGAGCCTGACTACTATATTCTAGGACCCTGGAATTCCCTGCCTTATCATCTCCAAGCCCAGACTCAGGCCTTGCCTGGTCCTCCTCCCCATTCTACTCTGAAAGCAGAATGTACCTAGTGGCATGTTTGTGAGGAATGTGAACAGAGTTAGATATGCAGGTGGAAATATCTATGCATGTTTGCATGAGACCCCTCACAGTACAAAATAAAGCTGGGGGAAAAAGGGGGGAGGGCTGGGCTACAGGCCAGGGTCTGGCTCAGGCCATGCTGCTACATGCTTGTGCAAATCTCTGTGGAGTTCAAGTTCAACTATAAAGTTAAACCTGGCTTTCTAGGTTATTATGAAAGCTTATTTGTCGTAGACATAGAGAACATATTTTATTTAACAGTTTGTTACACTGGTAACTTTTCATACATATTTAGACATTTGGTTTACGGGCCTCTCGTATACACTGTAGCAATAACCCCCACAGATGCAGGGGGAGGCCTGATGCTAAAATTATCTCTTTCAATGCTGCTCTCTGCCATTTCCCATAGCATCTTCTTCTGGAACTCCAATTAAACACAAGTTAGAACTTCTCACTATATACTCCATCTTGTAACCTCTCCTACTTCCCATCTCTTTGTCTCCCTCTGCTACAGCCTGTATTACTTTAGATTTGTCTTCCAGTTCACTAATTCTCTCTTCAGCTCTAGCTACTCTGGTATTCAATGTTTTACTTCAATAATTATGCTTTTGTTTCTGGACATTATGTTTGGTTTTTTTAAAAATAAGTTTGCTCTTTTTTTTTTTAAATTCAGATTTTTCTTTGTTCCGTGTTAATATTTTTTAAATTTAAATTCAATTAATTAACATAGTGTATTACTAGTTTCAGAGGTAGAGGTCAGTGATTCGTCAGTTGCATAGAACACTGCTCATTACATCATGTGCCCTCCTTACTGTCCATCACCCTCCTTAGTTGTCTGTAATGGTATCTTTTTCTTTACTCATATTTTCAATTCCTTCTTTTGTTTGCTCAAAGTATTAAATAAGTTTATTTGATATTCTATATCTAGTATTTTTAATATCTGAAATCTTCAGAAGTCAAGGTTTACTATTATTTCTACTGACTCTTGTTCATGATATCTTGCTTCTGCTGTATGTGTGTGTGCCTGTCTATCTGCTTTTTTGGTGTGTTCATATTGGTTAAAATGATCTACTAGAACTCTCAGAATCCAGAGAAGACTTCAATTTTCTTTTGTCAAGTGCCCAGGGTAACTAAAAACCCTTCCACTTTATTACTTTTTTTAACATTTTATTTATTCATTTGACAGAGAGAGACCACAAGCAGGCAGAGAGAGAGAGAGAGAAGGGGAAGGAAGCTCCCCGCTGAGCAGAGAGCCCATGCGGGGCCCAATCCCAGGACCCTGAGACCATGACCCGAGCCGAAGGCAGAGGCTTTAACCCACTGAGCCACCCAGGTGCCCCAAAACCTTTCCACTTTAAATCAAGATTTCCAACTTGCAGTTATTGGAGGTCAAACAAATGGTATAAAATCAGTTTCCTAACTCATGTGGGAACTGGTCAGTAGCCACAAGTTCTCATGTCACTTGTTTTTTCTTTGCCTTCACTCAAAACCATGGGTGAAACAATTTTCCTTGCTGCTAGTCCCCAGTCCACCTCTTCTCCGAGAATGTTGCCCTTTGAAGTCTTGGCTTTATAAGAAATGGTCTTGGATTACTGACCACTTTTTCTACCTTAAGAGGAGACTAAGGCTTGTCACAAGTATGCTACTGCCCTCCCTCGCCCCCAGCAAGGTTCTAGGTCATTAGGACCTATACATCTAAGCTATCATCAGTGGAAGCTTTTACAGGGAGTGGATTATTTGCATGGCCACAGAATGTTTTCCCCCCACAGGTTGCTTTTGTGTTACCAGAGGACAAGCAGCAACTATCCAATGAAGGAACCAGACCACACCTTCACTAGATAATAAAAATTAATATCACTAATTTCAGACAGAAGGACACTGTGTGCACCCAGATGTGATACCATGAGAAAGACACATTACTTCTGTAGATTTCTAACCAGGAGTGGGTAACTTGAACCGAATAATAAGGAAACATCTAAAAAACCCAAACTGAAAAACATTCTATAAAATAACTGGCCTATATCTTTATAAATACAAATATGTTAAACAAGACAGAAATACTCAAGAACTGTTCCAGATTAACATAACAAATTAACACAATCCATGACCCTGGACTGGATCCTAAATTTATGTGGGAGGAGGGATGCTACAAAGGTCATTACTCAGACAACCAAGAAAACTGGAATATGGACTACAGATTAAATAAGAATATCAGGTGGTTCAGTTGGTTAAGTGGCTGGCTCTTGCTTTCGGCTCAGGTCATGATCTCAGGACTCGACTGAGATCGAGTCCTGCATTAGGTTCCATGCTCAGTGGGGAGTCTGTTTCAGGATTCTCTCTCTCTCCTTCTGCGCCCCCCCAAAACGTTCTCTCTCTCTCTCTCTAAAATAAGGAATATTGTTATTTAACTTAAATTTCCTAAAATTGTAATTATACTGTAGCTAACTAAATAAGAGAATATCCTTGTTCTAAGTAAACACACTTGAAGCACTAAGGGATAAAGGGACAAATGTTACAACCTAATCTCAACTGACTCCGAAAAATGAATTTTAAATTCATACATAATTCAAAGAGAGAGAAAAGAGAGAAAGGCAGAGACAAAGAGATAGAAGGAGGGAGGGAGAGAGAGAATGGGAGGAGGGAGAGAGATAAAGCAACTGTAATATGGCAAAATGTTAAAAATTGATAAATCTAAATAAAGGGCATGTGGGAATTCTCTATACTATTCTTATAAATTTTCTGTACGTTTTGAAATTATTTAAAAATACAAAGTGGAAAAAAAGGGGTTGGTCAAACTTGAGCCAACTGGAGACATGGTAAACAGAATAAATATATACGTAGTTCTTGCATTAGCAAACTGCATCGATCTGTGAGGAACCTAAAACTCAGGGACGCCTGGGTGGCTCAGTGGGTTAAGGCTTCTGCCTTCGGCTCGGGTCATGATCTCAGGGTCCTGGGATCGAGTCCCGCATCGGGCTCTCTGCTCAGCGGAGAGCCTGCTTCTTCCGCTCTCTCTGCCCTCTGCCTGCCTCTCTGTTTATTTGTGATCTCTCTCCTCTCTGTCAAATAAATAAATAAAAACTTTAAAAAAAATAGCTTAAAGGAACCTAAAACTCTATTTTACCTATATAATCCTGCTAAGGGACTAGCAAAGAAATCATACAGAGTTCGACTCCTGCTGGAGATATAGAAAGGCACAGAGACTGCCACTCCCATCCTAACAAGAAAAAAACTAGATAATCTATCAAATCATAATTTTCCTTGAGCTAATCAGAAAGCTAAGGTCACAAGGTAACCAAGTGAACTGAATTCTGAAGAGTGACAAGTCCCTCCAAGGAGAGACAGACATACAAACGGTGTGACCTTTCACAAAGCACAAGAGGAAAAGGTAGCTGCCATAATGTTAGGTAAGAGGAGAACAGCTTAAACGATACCGAATTCTCACAAGGCCAAGTATGGCCCTAGTATAATATATCAAACCCCTGGGAGTTCCAAACACAACGGCTGTCCAAACTCATTTGCAAGCTCTTTTCCATCGAGGCCTCTAACAAATGCTCCTGAGAAAGACTGGGAACGGAGCAGGAGATTGGAGAAAATGCCCCTCCATACTGGACTGGGATAAAATCTGGCCCATTTCTTAGACCCTTCTCTCATACAACGTAAAAGCCCTAATTCACAGAGGGAAGGGAGGGAAACCTACCCCCCCCCATCCCCTGGGATCTACTGCTTCTGGAGGTGGGGGAAAGGCAGAGTCATCACTGGCTAGATCCTGCATTAATTATGAAGCAGAAGTCGGCTATCACTGGCGAGGAGGGCACATGGAAAACTCTATCCCATCCATGGAGAGGTTTTTGTTTTTTTTTTTATCTTTTATTTTTGAGAGAGAGAGAGAGGGTACCAGTGGGGGGAGGGGCCGAGGGAAGGAGAGAGAATCTCAAGCAGGTTCCCTGCTCAGCACAGAGCCCCAAGCGGGGCTCCATCTCATGACCCCGAGATCATGACCTGAGCTGAAACCAAGAGTCAGAGGCTCAACTGACTGAGGCACCCTGGCACTCAAGATGTGGAGAATTTTGAATATAGAGTGCATGCTGAATAATGGGTTTGGATTAATGCTGATTTTCTTTGTGTGACAATGGTGCCATAAGAGATGCTTGTTCGTGGCTCTCAGACGACAGCCAATCTCTAGGTGGGTTGGTAAAAAAAAAGAAGTGTTCGTAGGTAAAGAGAAATGTGGAGAGGGCGTAGCAAGTGTTAAGAGTTGATGAAGCTGTATGAGAAATACGCTGCTGGTTCTGTGCACTGTTCTTTCAACTTTGTATAGGTTTGAAAATTTTCATAACAGAAAAATAAGAAAATAAAATAATAACAAGTGCTCTTGACAAAGTACAATCTATCCTTCTCCACGTCCTCAGGGAAGGAAATTCCACAACTTCCCACGAAGCCAGGACAGCTGTAGCATCTTAACAAGGACGCTCACAAGCGCGAGCGCGGCCAGCGATGCCACTGAGGGCCACGCACAGGCGCTGTGCCGAGAGCGCCCCGCGTTCCTTCTTATCCTCTCAGCACCCCCGGGAGATGTTGTGAGTTAGAGCCGAAGCTTTAGAGGGCTAACCCAGTCACTGTGTGATCCTACTCAAGTTACGGAAGATCCAGAATTCAAACCTGGGTAGACAAACTCTGGGGCCCACATTCTTTATAAACTATGAATCTCTCCAAACTTGGGTCAGTCCTCACTCCTGGTCATAAAAACTATTATTAGTAAGTCACAGCCTACACTTTTTTTTAACAATTAAATAAAATAGAAAATATCACTATGATCCATAATAAGGATATTTATTAATTCATGGACTTTCTTCACACACACACACACACACACACACACAGTCATAGCAGAGTACGTCTTCCTCATGCAGGTCACATGTTTGGAAGCCACTGCGTTATTCTATATTACCTCCTCCTCCTCTTTCATTTCCTGCCCAGAAGCCTCGCTGTTCAGGAGACTAGAGAGAAAAAGCAATACAGATTTAGATGGTTAAGGGAAACATTCCACTGGGAATTCTCTAATCTCAAAATAAGCCAAAATAATATACTTTTAGTATACACTAAGAGATAATAGTGCAGCTGGCAAATTTGCTAATATAAAAGACATTTTCAAGTAGGAATCTGGATAATCCTCTTGATGTTTGTTATAGTAAGATGTTATCTGCAATTCTATTAAAAGATATCAACTTAAAATTCAGGCTGAAATAGTATATGTAAATATGGTCAATGGTTAAAATTAAATGGAAGATTCTTCCCTGGTGATTCTTCTCCTCTAAAAATCCCAATGCATGTCAACATGACTGAAGGTCAAGAATGACCAGGAAAACTCTACTGACATTCCCCAAGAAATCCAAAAGCAGCTGGGGGAGGATGGGGTGTGCGGATGGGAAGTGAAGGGTGGACAATTATTTCAACAGGGTCCCCCCAAACTGAGCACCTAATTACATGGTCCTACTTTTAAAGGTCAAATGGGAAAGTAAAGGAAAACTATCATTCTACATGTGTCTAAGGTCCACCATTAAAGGAGGGTTTTCTGTGAATTAATCTTACCATTACCAAATGAAGTCATAGGAAGAAAGTACTCTGTCTTTAAATCCAGAGCTATTTTTCATTCCAAGTTTCTGTTTGAGGCCATTACTGCTCCCTTGGGACTGCGTTGACTCACTGCATCTCGGGATGACGCAAGCGAGCTTCTCTGCACAACTTCAAAACAGACTGTGAATATACCCAGGCAAAGGCTGCCTTCGGAGCCATCAGATGGATCAGGAGCCTATTCACAGAACTGCCAGAAACAGCCAGTTGATGGGCATGTTCTTGTCCTCATCTTCAATTTCATCATGGTCTGATCACTTTTTTCAACTGGCAAAACAGCTTGACCATTTATTTCTAAATCTTTTCTTAACTTGTCCATCCAATTTGGGACCTCATCTCTACCTTCCCTGTCCACGCTGCGCCCAGTCTACTTTCTTGGACTTATGTGGTCATGCGGTAAGAAAAGAACGGAAAAAAGAAGTCTAGCTCAGCTTTCTCCAGTGCTGGGTACTGCGCAATTCTGGAGTTGCCTCCTCTAGTCTTTTTATCTACGAAAAAGAAAACACCTCATAGGAAGGGGGAAGCAACTTCAATTATCCACACTCTCCTACCCATTTTTAGAAACTGAGAGCTGACCATAATTCAATATTTCTTCCAGTCCTAATAGAGACGACACTGCATGGCTCAGTTGGCTCCTAAAGCAGTCCCCAGGTGTCCCCATCGAGATGGTGAGCGTGAGTGCATGCCTGATGGCAAAGGCAGACCACTCAGGTTGAACGGCGTCAGCCCATGGGATGCGCCAGGCTTGACGCGGGCCCTGGACACAGAACACACTGACCGAGACCATCACAGCCCTTCCCTACAGTCCAGCTTACAGTCCAGTGAAGGAGGGAGGCTTTAAATAACTGCCATACCAATGGGATTCACTGTAAGTACGCCAAGTGCCAACAAGGCCTCATCCACGTAGACTGAGACCAGAAGGCTCTCTGAAAGTGACACGGGATATGGGACTGGAGGCTGAGCGATGTTGGTGTTAGGTACTGAGAGGAGAGTGTGAGATACGGAAGAAAAACCTGAGGCAAGGACAGAGCTGATACAAGTACCATTAGGAGGTGAGTAGAATCCAAAACTGAAGCTGCAAGAGGTTTCATCTGGGGACTGGTCAGATGCCCACAGCTCTAAGATCACCACAAATATGACAAAGGCAAACAGACTATATCCACATGGCCTAAAAGCAGAGAACCTCACTATTACCTGGTTCACCATGTTTCCAAAAGACCCTGCAGCTTCCCTCCTAAAACAGACAACCAAAAACCAGAGGATGAGCCAATGTAAAACGTGTTTGCTTTTATTAAAAGTAGTTTACATTTGGGGCTGATCGTTTTCACACAATGTTCTTTTTGAGAACACTCAAATTGTAAAAGGCCTCCGTGGTGCCAGAAAGCAGAGAGGGCTCTATTAGTACAATAGCTGAGCAGCTGTAAATAATAAAACCTCTAGTAATCAAACTAAATGTCAGGCTTTGCCAGTAGTATCTCTCAGGATCAAATACAACTTTACCGTATTTCTCTCTTATCCTTACCAAGATATTAGCCACCTAAGAGCAGCAAGACCATGACACTGTTTTAAACCCAAAGTTACTCCCCACATAACAGATTACTCATATGGCGAATATATTGTTTTTCTTGTCGTGGCTATGTTCGCTAAAGGCATTCCACTAACTCATGCACCACCACCCCCCCCCCAGCATAAAGGACTAAACAGATTAAGATCCTTTCGTGATTTACTCTCGGGCACTAAGGTCTTTGATATATCTTGAGCCTTCACAGACTTTTGTTTCAGAGGTGAACTTGAACTGCGATATGCCACAAATCAGCAAGTTCTAACATAAAGTAAAAAAAAAAAAAGGCAGAGGACAGCAAAGAGGCCAAGGATAGAATTTTTATAGTGAACAACTTCGCCTTCGTGAATAATGACTTACTAAAATGTTCTGCTGCTTTCCCAGTATCTCTCTCTCCCCGTCTGTTGATCATTGTTGCCATGACTACCATTTGAAGCATCCTGACAAAGTGCACACATCTCCAGGGCTGTTACTGCCACTCCGCCACCCCAGCTCGACTTCCGTTCATGTGGCAGCTGCTCGGGCCCGTATCACGCCGCACGGGGGGCTGATGTGTGAACAAGTAATTAGAAATCAGTTCTTAGATTTCTAAATAAATGTCAGAGTTGCCATCAATATATGACAATATTTAAATCTCACTCATAATTCTTAATCAACTAGAGAGTTAATTCTTTCTTCCCTATTTACCACAATTTTTTTTTTTCACGGAGAAAATGACAAGTTTTCTAAATACAGGGAACTTTTAAAAAATTCTATATAGGCTTTTGATAATAGCCTAAAAGTTGATATATATTTGGCTGAATGACCTATGTTTTCCCTATCTGCAGTAATCCATAATCATCAAAGGTATTAAAATAATGAATCTGGGTTTCTGGGGCAAACTGGTGGACTGAGCGTATGTGCTTACCCTCTCTCCTGCCTGTAACCCCTTGAAATTACAATAAAGGAACAACAACAACAAAAAGTCTAATCCCACAACAATGAAGAGCGCAGAAAGGGGCTTGTCATCTTACAAGAAATTTCAACGAATTTTGGAAATCTGAAAGTGGATACGTGTGCATTGCATGGCAAAGCAGAGGAGAAGAAATCACAGCCAATGAGAGTTTTGAAGGGGCAGAGGATAGAGGGAGCCCACCGACCAGGAAGAACCCCAAACATGAAGATGGCAAGGAGAATGGAATGCGGAGTGAGGGAGAAGGTGCACACTGAGGTTTAAGTCTGTCTGTGAAGTGGCAGATAGCCAAAACACACACCTGACCACCTCTCCACACTCGGACGGCTACCTCCCCATAAGGATAGATTCTCTCTAAAGAATAAAGTCTCGAAAGTACTAATGCATCGTTCATGCCCCAATGTAATGTAAGCCCTCCAAGCTTACATTTTCCTCATTAATCCAGAAATGTAATTAGCCAATCTACAACTACTAGTTGTACTACAATCCTAATTGTACTAGTTGTACCATTCCTAGTCCCACTTTAAATATAAATGGACAAATAGGATCAACAGACTTTGAGGGAAGCCGTACAGCACCACAGAAAAAGACCAAGAAAACAGATGAACCCTGAAGGAAACATATAATTCAGGAAACTGGAGAAATTTTTTAAAAACACCAACACACCCCCCCCCACACACAACTCTTCTCTAATTCATACCCTCTGAGAGACTCATAAAAGTTACATGCTCAGAAACCAAGAATGTGATGCTATGAAAAAGATTTTTTTTAAGATTTTATTTATTTATTTGACAGAGAGAGAGAGATCACAAGTAGGCCGAGAGGAAGGCAGAGAGAGAGGGGGAAGCAGGTTCCCTGCTGAGCAGAGAGCCTGATGCGGGGCTTGATCTCAGAACCCTGAGATCATGACCTGAGCTGAAGGCAGAGGCTCAACCCACTGAGCCACCCAGGCGCCCCTGAAAAAGATTTTTAAAGTAAGAGACAGCTGGGGCGCCTGGGTGGTTCAGTGGTTGGGCCTCTGCCTTCAGCTCAGGTCATGATCCCCGGGTCCTCGGATCGAGCCCCACATCGGGCACCCTATTTGGCGGGATGCCCGCTTCTCCCTCTCCCACTCCTCCTGCTTGTGTTCCCTCTCTCGCTGTGTCTTTCTCTGTCAAATGAATAAATAAAATCTTTAAAAAAAATAAGGGAGAGCTCTGGTAGTTAAACATAGGGCTACCAAAATAAAGAAATTTTAAAATGAATGAAAAATCGTCAAGGAAATCTCCCACAACCTAGAAAAAAGACAAAAGATCCAGGAGTGCACATATTAAATTAATATGAACACAGAGCCCCTTCTAAGCAACATGACTCTGTTCGTTGCTTCTTGAGAGGTTGGCACTATCTGTGCAAACTCTGCCTGCCCCTCCAGGGCTTTCTCCTTCATACCTGCCTGGCCACCAATGTGTGGCCTCTGAAAACTTTAAGAAACCAGTTACCACAACTTCTAAACTTAGGTTAACTTAAAGCTTATTAATTCAGTTTCAAAGAGGACACCTAGACCAGACTGACAGTGATAAACAGGACTCCCAAGTTGTAACGCCTTTATCTCAGAGTCACTTTATCATTCCTGAGCTAGCCTTCTGTGCATCACACAGAGATCCTCTCTTGCACTGCAGACATCCTTCCTTTTCAAGTCATTTTCTGTTTGTTTGTTTTGTTTTTTAAAGATTTTATGTATTTATTTGAGATGGAGAAAGAGAGCGTGAGCGCCAGAGCAGGGGGAGGTAGAAGCAGAGTCCCCGCTGAGCAGGGAGCAGGACGAAGGACTCGATCCCAGGACCCTGGGATCATGACCTGAGCCAAAGGCAGACACTTAACCAACTGAGCCACTCAGGGGTCCCTGTTTGTTTGTTTTTAAGTTTAAAAGTTCCTTTCTGAGAGTTTGTTGGAGGTAAAACTTAGTTTTTGTTTATCTGAAAATGTCACTATTTTCATTTATCCTCATTCACCATTTTATTTACCCTCATTACTAAGGTACATTTTAGGGGAGCTTAATGTTCTAGGCTGCCAATAGCTTTCTCTCAGAACTTTTTTTTTTTTAAGATTATTTATTTATTTATTTGAGAGAGAGAGAGAGAGAAAGTGAGAGCAAGAGAGGAGACAAGGTCAGAGAGAGAAGCAGACTCCCTGCGGAGCTGGGAGCTCGATGCCAGACTCGAACCCGGAACTCCAGGATCATGACCTGGGCCAAAGGCAGTTGCTTAACCAACTGAGCCACCCAGGCGCCCTCTCTCAGCACTTTTAAGACACTATTCCAATGTCTTCTGGTTGCCGACTGATGTAGACAAGTCTCCCTTCAGTCCAACAATGCTCCTCAGAAGATAATGTGTTTCTGTTTGCTTTTTAGGCCCTCTTTTTGTCTTTTGTGTCTATTACACTCCAAGTTGTCTGGATAAAGTGTTTTGGCTTTTTTAAAAAATTCTACTTGGTATTTGCTTTGATTCCTAAGTCTAAAGATTCATGGTTTTCAATATTTTTGGAGATTTTTAGCATTATTCCCTCAAATACTGCCTCTCTCTGGTTATCACGATTATGTTCTTCTGCCTCTCCACATAAGCTGACATATTACATCTCCTCACTCTGTTCTCTATTTCTTTAGATTTGATTTTCATATATTTCATCTCTGTCTTTCTGTCCTGCAATCTGTGTTATCTCTTCAAATTTATCCTCCAGTTTAATAAATCTCTTTTCAGCTGTGTCTAACCTGTTTTACCCATCCATTCAGGTTTGAATTTCACTGATGATATATTTTAGTTCTTTTTCAATTATTCCCGTTTCTCTCTTCATAGGATTTTAGTCTTTACTTGTTTTCTATTTCACATTTTATTTCCTTAAATATTTTAAATCATTATTTTATATTCCCAAACCGATCCTTTTAAAATCTAAAACTCTATTCAGCTCCACTGTTCTTTTCTTCTGCTCTCTTCTCATTCAAGGTTGTTTGTCCAAGTCTCAGAGACACTTACCACACCCAGCCATTCCCTTCCTGGCTACTCAAAAGAAATGAAAGCATACGTTCACACAAAGACTTGTTCACAGATGTTCAGAAGCTTTATCTGTAATAGCCCCCCAAATGGAAACAACCCAAATGCCATCAATAGGTGAATATATAAACAAATTATAGTATATCCAGACAATGGAACAGTACATAGCAATAAAAAAGAATAAAACATTGATATATACAACATGGATGACTCTCAAAGTAATTGTCAGACAAAAAAGTATATAGTATATAACTAAATTTTCTAGAATTTTAAATAAATAAAGATTAACTTATTTTGGCAAAAAAACAGGCAAATGGTTGACTGGGAACTGAGGGGGGTGGACCAGGAAAGGATTTTAGAGGATCATTCAAAAACTTTTGAGGATGACTGATATTTTCTTTAGACTTAACTGAAGTGAGGATTTCATGGATATATATATATATATATATATATATAACATATGATATATATTGATATATATAGATATATAATTGACAGACAATAAGCTGCACATATGTAAAGTATATAACTTGATAAATTATGACATATATAATATTATATTATATATATGACATGTATAATATGTATCAAATTTATCAAATTACATACTTTAAATATGTACGGTTTATTATCTGTCAATTATATATCAATAAAACAATCTGGGGGGAAGACAGCCTCTTGGTTCCTGAAATCAGCAGACTGGAAGACAGCTACAGTTTAAGGCTGCCCATCTTACTTTCAGCTCTTCCTTTACTGTTTAGGTCGACCTTCCCTTCTTGCAAGTTCGGCTATTCGTTAATAAGATGTTTGTTCCATTTTAGACATCAGTCTAGGTGGATTTTCAGGATAGCTCACCTGTATTACACTTGCAAAAGTCTCCCCCATATCCATATTTGAGGGTGATGCTAAGTGTCCCTAAAGTTCTATCGAGGTGTCTTCATCCCCCAAACCCTTCAACAGAGACACCCCTCAAGCAAGCGTACAGAGTTGGATCACAATCTAATCCCTCGGGACTTTGTATTTTCCTTTTCTCAGGCTCTTTCTCAGAACACTCCCTCTGCCTGCAATCTGTGTGTCCTTTCTGTAGCCTTGTAGGGTACATACTTGGGGTGGAATTATAGTTGGGCAGGGGTAAAATTCTACCCCATTATCACAGACCTCTTCATACACCTGGATACTCTCTCTTCTCATCTTCCCCTACTAAATACAGCTTTTCTGTTTTTCCCTGACGAGTCACCCTAGTGAGGAGCAGTCTCTCCCCTTAGCCACTGTAATTCTTCTTACATATATTATTAATGTGAACAAAGTAATGCTTAGCATTTGGATTGAAGGAATTGAAGGATTGAAGCATTTGGTTTCATCTTGTCTATTTGATTCCTGAAAATCAGGACCATCTGAATCTCCCACAGTGCTAGCACAATTCCTTGTGCCTTTGTGGACAACAATAAATATCTGGCAAATGAATCAGTGAACATATGCAGGAGGGAAAATTCTTCAGGGAAATTAGTGCGATGGGGGCAATCTCCTCTCTCTCCCAAAAACACACGAGGGCCAACCAGCCTGAGATTCTGGTGTAAATAACCTAAATCCAGCCAGTAACAGCCATGACTGCTTAGAAATATCCATTTCAAATCTATAAGGCAGATACACTCTGCTTCAAGAAATCACAACTGAAATGCTAAAACTGTACTCCCTGTAGTAATTACCAGGCAAACATTTTTTACATGCCAACTTCTGAAGGAGAAATACTTATGCTGTTTTATTTACAGATGTATTTTTTTCCTGTTAAGCACACAAGCTTCTGAGTGAAGATATCTGAAATTTTTTAGAGTATAGCATCAATTAATGTATAATAAATGTCACAGTGTTTAAGAAAGAACAAATGTTCCCATATTCTCACATCTTTTTAACTTATTGAGTCAATAAAATGATAGGACTCTATTTCCCTATTTGTCCCTGAAAACTCAAAGCACAAATGTACAGAACATAAATTGGGACTCCAGCTGCCTCTACTCAAATCCATGCCTAAAACTCACTGTTGACCCATAACTTTTCGTTTCATCTTGTCATTTTGTTTTTCTAAAGGAGTGCCACCATGTGGTGAATGGTTTTAGCACACTTTTAACAGGGCTACCAACAGAACTGTGTTATACTTAAAAACAAGGGAAAGAAACAAATTATCCAGGCCCAATGCAAAATAGAGCCACATTTTACAGTTGTTTTTTTGGTTTTTTTTTTTTTTTTTTTTTACAACAGATTACTTTTGCAATGAACAAACTTTAGAGTTAAAATATTAGAGTTCAGATATCATGTGTTGTCTTCAGGAGGATTCAGATTATAATCCGTCCTCATTTGCTGTTAGTGGCCCTCAGAAAGAGTCAATCACCCAAGCTTCCAAAGCCTATAATCAGGGGCAGGGGTGAGGTAGAGAAGTGACATTGTTGGGGTCTCCAACCCTGGTCTCCCGCCCCTCTGTAGTATCCCACGGCACCTCTCTTCGACAAGAAATGAAAACGATTTGCCAACTTTAAATTTGTTATTTAACGAACACATACATAATAGCACTTATTATATGCCTGTAACTGTGCTAAGCACTTCATAAATATCTGTAAAGCAGTATGTAGAACAGGGGCAGACACACAGTTAAGCACTCTGTGACCAATAAAATTAAAAATCACCAAATAATTTACATTTAAGACAGGTCTTCTCATATGAGGATTTTGAAAAAAACCACACACACACACACACACAGCCTATATTATAAATCTCAATAATCTTCTAGGGTTAAGAAAAAAAAAAAGAGGCAAAATTGGTAGAAATAAAGACAACAGCTAAGCCAGAGGTCTGTTTGTGCTCGAAAAGCCTGGAGCACTACTCTTCAGCGGATGACTGGATAAACAAACTGTGGTATATCCATACAAGGGGATACTGCTCAGGGATAGAAAGGGAGGAACTAGCGATAATGAGCAACAACGCGATGACTCTCAATGTGTTATGCTAAGTGAAAGAAGCCAGACTCAAAAGATCATATACTGTGCGATTCCATTTATACGACATCCTGGAAAAAGCAGAACTGTAAAGACCAAAAACAGCTCAATGGTTGCCAAGAGCTGGGCTGGGGGAAGGGATGATAGCAAAGGGGCAGCACAGGGGAATTCTGGAGGTGATGACACTGTTCTCTATCTTAAATGTGATGGTAATTTCACAACTGGATGCATTTGTCGAAGTTCACAGAACTGTATGCTACGGAGAGTTTTATACTCTACACAACTTATACCTCAATAAACTTGACTAAAAATATAATAATAAAAAATACAATAAAAGTCCAGGGCCATTGTTTGGCCTTCCAAATTAAAGATTTGTTATGTTTTTAGAAGCTAAAGAAGTCCCATTCTATAAAAGTTAAAAACCGATCCCACTTTTTCTCTATAACCAATCTACTCAACTTAGATGTTTGGCCTTTATTATAACTGCCCTTTATAATATTTACAATGCACCGATGACTGTGTAACAATCATTATTCTGTTATTTTAAGTTTAGTATTTAATTTTCTATCTCAATTATAGGTATATGTAAAATAAAGAGTGCAGAATGCCCCCTCACCTCTCCACACCATACTCCTGCATCCATTCGCCACCCAGAGATAACTACTATCAACAAATCTTTTCCTCCAACGCCAACAGACTCACAATTTTCTCTCGAACATTCTGAACAGGTTCCATATCGATCAACATAAAGCCACCTCAATCTCAACAGCTACACAGTACCATGGCCATAATATATTTTGCCATTCTCTCTTAAAGAATATTCAGGCTATTTCCAACTGTTCTAAGTTAGGTTCTAATTTAATTCTCTGATGACCCTACAGAGTAGGCCTATTATAGATTAAGTCCCCCAAGGCTTGAAAAGATGCACTCATTCCTTTCCTCAACAAACACTACTCTGTGCCAGGAACCTAATACCCACAGTCAGATAGTCTCGGCCATCATATAACTCACTATCTTTCTTCTTTGCTCCCTGTAACAAGCAACAATCCCCCTGACCAGTGCAAGTCAGGGCTGACATAAGGAGGGCTTTCTCAGCCCAGGTGGGGCAGACTGACCATAAGGTGAAAGCTTCCTGCTTCTGCTACTTGGTGCTGCCTCTCCTCCAACCCCGTCAGATTGAGGACACACAGTGAGAGTCACCACTGACTCTATCCTAGGGAGGCTCTGCTCTCGCCAGCCAAAGTCCTCTGTAACCTCCACACTGCTGCTAAATGCCCATTCACACCAAGCCTCCCGTGAAGTTGTGTACGTACTGTGCACAGTGCCGATTACTCTACATGCTCACGAATGTAGCAACCGAGTCCTGCCACTAACTAACCTTTCTATCAAGAAGGACAAAGAAAAAGAAGAGGCTGCGAGCTCTAACGACTGTTAGAGCTGTACCCGGGGATGAAGTGCACAGGAAGCCTCTCCCATCGTTAAGAGATACAGCTTTAAAAGATCAGCTCCGGCAGAGGTGCCGTGGGGAAATGCAGCGTTTGAGGAAGTAAAAATCTCCTCGTTAGAAAAATTATGATGGAAATTTCAAACTAAGCTTGAAGTAGAGAGAATGGTTTAAGAACCCCCATGAACCCCCATCTACCCATGTACTGGCCCAGCTGGTGGCAACAAGTCCCGACCTACAGCTGACTGGCTTTCATTCCTTGACACCGCCCACTCCTCCTGCTCAGGTTGTTTTAAAGCAAGCAGCTGATATTACATGATTTCATTCATAAATATTTTCATATGTCTCTAAAAGACAAAGACTGATTTTTTTTTTAAGTTTTATTTATTCGTTTGAGAGAGAGAACGCGCATGTATGAGTGAGGGAAGAGGCGGAGAGAGAGGGGAAGAAAGAATCCCAAGCAGACTCTGTGCTGAGAGCAGAGCCTGACGCAGAGCTCGAGGCAAGGGCTCAATCCCCCCATCCAGAGACCATGACCTGGAGACCACGACAGGAGCAGAAATCAAGAGTCTGATGCTTAACCGACTGAGTCACCCAGCCACCCCAAAGACTGGTTTTTAAATATAATGGTTCTTTTGGTTATCATGCCTAAATATTAACAATAAATCTTTACTATCTTCCACCAGAGTTCAAATTTCCCCATTCAGCTCACAAATGGATTCCCCCCAATTTTATGTCCAACGTTGGGCTTGAACTCGCAATCCCGAGGTCAAGAGTCGCATGCTCCACTGACTGAGCCAGCCAGGTGCCCCAGATTTCCCCCTCAGTTTTATAGTTTGCTTGAATTCAGTTCTTAATAAGCCCCATGTGTTGCAATTACATCTCCTTTATTCTACAGATTACACTTAATTTTTTTTCTTCCAATTTACCCACTAATTAAAATAGGTCAGGTCATTTGTTCTATGGAATTCTCCTTAGTCTAAATTTTGATGACTGGGTTTAACACGTTAGGTGTATTTTAATGTGTTTTTCTGTGTGAAAACTTTCTTTACTCAAATGCAAGTGATTACTTCCATTTAAAGGATATGCCCTATTTCTGTGGGTGCATTTGTGTGTTTGTGCATGCACTTTCTTTTCTTTTTTTAAAGATTTATTTATTTATTTGACAGAGAGAGAGAGAGAGAGAGGACAGAGAGGAGAGAGAGAGTGCACAAGGAGGAGGACTGGCAGGCAGAGGGAGAGGGAGAAGCAGGCTTTCTACCAAGCGGGGACCCTGGGATCATGACCCGAGCCGAAGGCAGACACTTCACCAACTGAGCCGCCCAGGTGCCCCATGCGTGCACTTTCTTTTGAATGGCTATGCTATGGCTGGTTTGAGGCATCAAATAAATGTGTTTCTTTCTCATACAACTTGCAGCTCTTCCAGAACTAAAACTTGGCATTCCCAGAGGAAGCCAGACCCTTCAGGCCAGGTGAGCCTTTAGAAGAATGAGATCGCTAGGGGTGCTTGACCTTCTGGTATGAGAGCAAACAACTACACCAATAAATAAACAAGGGGATTTCAAATGGTGTGTGCTTCGAGAAGTTGAGACAGGAAATACAGCTGGTCCTGGCAC
The DNA here is from genome assembly GCA_028533885.1 of Nasua narica. Classification (NCBI taxonomy): domain Eukaryota; kingdom Metazoa; phylum Chordata; class Mammalia; order Carnivora; family Procyonidae; genus Nasua; species Nasua narica. The sequence continues at coordinate 76,374,288 of CM052813.1, read as the reverse complement.
GGGTACCCTGGGCTGGGTCGGCAGGAAGACTTTCCCAGCAGACGCCACATGAGCTGGGACGCACAGGATCTAAAGAGGCAGGCATCGGCAGATCTGGGGTAAGAGTACCTCTGGGGAGGGAAAGACAGAGCCTGGGCAGGCACTCCCAGGGAAAAGTACCCTAGTAAACAAAGCGGGTGAAAGGAAGGGAAATCCAAGGCCCAAGCCCAGACGGCCCCACAGGCTGTGGAGACGCGAACCCAGCAGGGGACTGAAAACCGGGCAGTGGAAAGATGTGATGTAAATGTCTGAGGAAAGGTCTGATGGCAGAAGGAGAACAGACGCAGATGGGGAATAAGGCCAGGTTAGGAGGCTGGGAAATCTCTTGGGACAGAGCCCCCGTTGGTGCTAGGCCAGCGTGGTGTGATTTACTTTGGAATTTATTCTGGAGCATTTGCTGCCACACTGGATGAGGGCAGTAGGGGTAAGGGAGGAGTCAAGGATGACACGTGGGGGTGGTGGCCCAGGGCACCTGGGGAGGTGATACCGTGGCCACAGGAGATCACCCTTTCCTCATGTCCTAAGCCATCAAAAAAAAAAAAAAAAAAGAAAGAAAAAAAAATAGGAAAAATGACAGGTGATAAAAAAAAAAAAAAGAAAGAAAGAAAAAATAGGAAAAATGACAGGAGGTGATTAAAAGGTACATACTCCCAGCTGTAAAATAAGGATGATTCAAGTTTGCAATATACAGCCTAGGCAACGATACCATAATGCTGTAATATTACACAATATGACAATAATATTGTAATGATACTCTGTATCATTGTATGTACGGTGACAGCTGGCAGCTAGATGGACGGCAGTGATCACTTCATAATGCATGTAAATACTGAATCACCTGCTGTCCACCAGAAACTAACACTGCATATCAGCCACGCTTCAAATAAAAATTTTTTAAAAAGGACTGGAACGGGAAGACCAGGTCTGGTGAGAACGCATTAACTCGAAAGAAGTCCCTGAAAGCACCTGCGCTTCCTCTCGGTCACCTTCATAGTCACAGCGCACGCTGCCCCCTAGGCACGCTGCTCCGTATGCCCTGATGAACCACACCGCACCGCCGCCGCCCGGGCTGTGCGCCTGCGCGGCTCTCCAATTTCCGGTCAGAGCCAGCTTTGGAAGGGGCCTCCACTCACCGCGGGTTTTCCATTCTTTGCTCAAGGTCCTACTCAGAAGTTGGTCTGTGACCGTCCTTCCTCCCCCTGAGCCAACAGGGAGGCGTCTGTCCCGCCCAGCCAGGCCCACTTTCCATGCTGCGGTCACGTGGGCTGCTCTGGTTGTTCAGCATGACCATGAGCTAGCTGAGGGGGCTCCGGGGGGAGGCCAAGTGTGCTTGGTATGTGTCTATGGAATGCCCCGGACCACATTCTTCTGAGTGCACCAGCGCACGCCACGGCCCCAGGGCCCTCACAATGGGAAGCGTCTGGGCAGCGGTCTCTCCCGGCCCCTGAGAAACTTGTGGGTGATGACCTACACCCGCTTGACCTCCATTCTGCCAAATACAATCTGATGAATTCACCCAACTCTTTGCTTTATCTTCTGTCTCCTCAGGGAAGCACTCAAAAGGAGCCCAAACCCAGTACTTGTGACAGATTCCTTACCTAATTCTGCTGGCGAACCGCCAAGCCTACACACATGTACGACGGAGGCATTTGGTCAGTGCCACAACTGGGGAAACCTGCCAGGCGGTTATGCCCCATTAGATTTATGCAAGTTTCCAAACTTTCTGCATTTGCTAAAGCATTAGAACTGTGGCATAAAGAAATAAAGCAAAGGGCTCCCAGGGTGCTTAGGAGAGATTAGAAGCATAGGGGCTAGCGGGTCAAATTATGGCTCTGTGCCACCCAACGGCTTGGAATCCTCCGTTATAAGAGAAATAAATATTCATCTGTTATTGTCAGCAGACAGGTAAACGGATCTACCAGACACACCTTCCAGAGGGACAGTTCACAATACGTGCCAAAGCTTTTAAAAGGATCTATTCTTTAGATGCAGAAATCCCACTTTCAGAAATTTATCCAAAGGAAATAGTAAGAACATACAAAAATGAGTCATGAAAATTCTGGGGAGAAAAACTGTCAACAACGTAAGTACTCATCAATAGAGGATTAGGAGAAGAAATCCTGGCGTGCCCACGTGTATCACACATACCTGCTTTCCATCCTGTATTTTTGCATAGTGCTCCCTCCTCCCATAAGAACTCTGTAGAGCAGGCTAGCAGCACCCAGGCGTCCCCAGGCTGCTGTAGCACCATCATACCACACCAAAGCCTCGCCCTGCGCCTCCAACAACCACCCCCCTCCAGAAGCCGATGAGGCCTTTTCCTCACCAAAAAAAAAAAAAAAAAAATCATGTGAATACATAAATGTTTGCATATAATTTCAGGAAGGCCTACAAAGTACAAAGAGAAGCATATCATTCATATTTAAGAATAAAAAATCGTCTCAGCAAAAAATTCTGAATACGGGCAATTCTGGCCTAAAAGAAAAGAGAGGGGGATCTTTAGTCTTTGGAACGGCTAGTTAATGAGGCAGGCACTAAGCATACCACCAACTCTACTTGTATTCCCTGAACTGATCAAATCAATCCAAACCCAAGGAATCAAGAACACAAAACACAAATCCTTGACCTCACGTATCACAAACACAAGGAAATAATGCGCCACGAGCAACAGGGAATCTGTACAAAGTTTTTGGATGCGTTCATCAGAACAAGAATCTGATCCTGCTAAATAAGCTAAGTACACTGTAGCAACAAGAAAGCACAGTCCCCCTAAGGCTGCTGTAGCACCATCATACCACATGATGTTTGGTAGGGTTACAGCATTAAAAGAGAACCTTTAAGGTTTCACATGTTAAGGGAACCTTTAACATGTGAAAAGGTCAGTTCCAGAGCTTGGTCTGACCCCGAAGAGCCAGATAGATGTATGTTCCCCCCAGAGGTAATAAAATAAAACAACTTGAAGGGCTCTGGGGAAACTCTAGTAAACAAAAACCTCACTTCCAAGGATAGATGCACTCCAGAAAGTTCGGCTCATAGGCTTCTATTCTGTCGGCTCCGATTCTGTCGGCGTGTTTCTAGGTAAGCTCAGCTATCTACATTCCTAGAGAAGAAAAACTCCCTAAAAGGCACAGTGACCTTTTAGGGAGTTTTTAGGGAGTTTTAGGGAGATCCTGGCCTCCACCCCATTTGTTTTAGGGAGATCCTGGCCTCCGCCCCGTTTGCAGCCACCCTCCCACCTCCACTCAGCATCTTCGGGTGTGGAATGTTCTTATATCTCCAAAGCCCGCTCCTTAGTGCAGTCTCAGCTTAAATGCCTCCTTCTCAGGGAAAGCTTTCCCTGTCCTCCCCTTGTACTGGCAGAAGAGATGGTGGCAATGACAGGGCACGATCACAACTCAGATTTCAAGAGCTTACTCTGTACCAGGACTACTCTTCATTCACTTTCAATGTGTTATTTCATTTAATCCTCACTATTAAATCCAAGGACGTGGGTGCTACCATGATGCTCCGTTTACAGCCAGTGTAATAGCCAGCCTCCCAAACGGTCCCCAGTGACTCCCATCTCACATGCTTCGTCCCCTCCCTCACTCAGTAGGGCGGGCCTGTGTAACCAATAGGATACTGCAGAAACGACGGTGGGACTTCTGTAACTAGGTCGTAAGCGACATTGTGGCAGGGGCTCAGTTGGAGCAATGTGTAACTCTTTTTTGGGGGGTCGTGAGTTCAAGCCCCACAGTGGGTGTAGAGATTACTTAAAAACAATAAGTAAATAAAGTTAAAAAATAAAAGTAAATAAAGTTAAAAAAAAAAAAAAGACATCGCAGCCTCTGCCTTGTGGTGTCTTGGGCTGCCTGCTCTAGGGACATGCAAGCAGCCTGGGAGAGGTCCGCGTGGTGAGGAGCCCAGCCCTCCCACCGGTCAGCACTGCCCTGCCAGCCCTGTGAGCAGGCCGCCTGAGAAGCAGATCCTCCCGCCCCAGTCAAGCCATCGGATGACAGAGCCCAGCCGACATCCCAGAACTTTCCAGCTAGCCCACTTCTGAATTCTTGGCCCTGAGACACTCTCAGGTAATAAAGATTTGTTGTTTTAAGTCACCCCATTTTGAAGCGGTTTGTCATACAGAAAGGATGACCAATACTAATGGGAAAACAGCCTCAGAATGTAAGCGGCTCATGATTAGACAACTTTTAAGTGGTCCAACCAAATGTTTGAACCTTGTTAGTCTGACTCCAGAGCCTGAGTTCTTAACTGGCTTCTGTGAAGCCTCCTCCACAGAAGGATGAGTGGCTCAACAGACTACAGAGGCAAGCGCCCTAGCGGTCTCTTTTAATGCTGTAACCCTACCAAACACCAATACGATACACCTAGCGGATCACCAATACTGTGTTAAAAGAATGAATAAATGGAGTGACTGAAATGGAAAGAATCACAAAAATGTAAAGGGCAATGGTGGATTAGAGGTGACATATTCCATTCTATACCTTGCTAAATTTAAAAAATGATGTACAATGTACATGTATTATGCGGTTCACCTTGCCTGAATTCAATTTGAACTGGGACCTGAAAGAAAAGAAAGCCAGTCATCCAAATGTCCCAGGGCAGAGGAACTAGATCCTAGTGCAAAGGCCCTGTGGTTGAAACAGATCTGTGGTGTTTAAGCAGAACATGGGCCTACATGGCTGTGAGGGGGATGCCGGGACACAGGCCAGATCTCAGTTTGGCTTTTAGTTGAAGTGAAATGAGAAGCTACTAGAGGCTTTTAGCAGAGGAGCAATATGATCTCATTTGCATTCCTGAAAGATTATTCAGGTTTACGTATGAAAAATCAGTTGTAAAACAGAGAGACTGAAAGCAAGAACATCCGTAAGAATGTGATTGCACAACTCCAGACGAAGGGATGGATTCAATGAGCCGATTCCTGTAAAGTGCTTATTAGCACAATGCCTGGCATAGTGTAAGCACCCAAGAACTGGGATTTCTTTTCTTTGTAAATGCTCAGTCTGAAAATCACTCCACACATTACGCAATCACTATAAACTAGGAAGTGCACACACATGCCAACAACACAGAGTTTAAAACTGCCATGTTCTATATTCAATGGTATGAAAAAATGCTTATAATATACTGGAAAGGTTTTTTTTAAAAGCAAATGAACAAAAACTGCATATGCATTTTGTGACCCCTCCTATGTAAGAGGGGCGTGGCTACAGGCAGAGAAATACATCTGAAAGGTTTCCACAAAATGAACAGTGGTTATCTCCAATGGTGGGATTATGGGTGGGTTTTGCTGTGTTAGCCCTTTCTACACTTCTGAATTTTTAAAATAATGAGCACTTCTTTTATAGAGGTAACAGAAAATCATTTCCATTTGTAAAGAAACAAAAACAAACCACAAAACCCACAAAAACCTTAACTCTTCCACATACCAAAAAAAAAAAAGGAAAAGAAAAATTTTGAAAGACTGGCTGGACAGTCCACTAAATGAAGATCTGAACCATTTCAGAGGACAGACGGTGCTAACTGGGGAAGTCTGATGATACTGCAGCAGCAAAATGACAACACTGGTCGGGTGGCACAAAGAGATGCTACTTTCCATGCTTGACAATGGTGAATGGCTCCTTAGCTGTCAATGTCCAACGATGACTTTTAAAAAAATAAAAGGGAGAGTTGATTAAAACAAAATATCCCAGCATTTCTTGCTTTTGTTCTCCTGGTCCTAACAATGCATCAAAACAAAGACCTTTCCCTCCAAAAGGAAAAAGAGAAGGCTATGAGGGGCGTCAGGGTAGGGAAGGGCGGCAGGTAGAAAAAAGGGAGATGCCACTTCCCCTCCAGAAGTCGATGTGAATCAGATGTGAACGATATGTCAAAGACTGAATAGTCACGAGAAAGAGGAAAAAATTAATTTAGCCACCAAAAAATTTATAAGTGCGATTTTATTCCTTAAAAAATAGAGAAGCAGGGGCGCCTGGGTGGCTCAGTCATTAGGCATCTGCCTTCGGCTCAGGTCATGATCCCAGGGTCCTGGGATGGAGCCCCACCTCGGGCTCTCTGCTCAGCAGGAAACCTGTGTCTCCCTCTCCCACTCCCCCTGCTTGTGTTCCCTCTCTTGCTGTCTCTCTCTCTGTCAAATAAATACAATGTTAAAAAAAAAAAAAAAGAGAGAGAGAGAAGCAGTATAAGGACTTAGCATCCTAAGGTTTAAGCAGAAAAGCCATCCCCTAATATTTTCAGGTCTTTTTACCAGGATTAGTTATGCAGCCAGTTGGAAAAGATCAGAGTATTTCCTGCTTTCAAGAACCCCTGACATTTGGGAGACTTGGAAGAGTCTACGCTAAGAGAACAGAAAGAAATCCAGGAACAACAGACCTCTTGTTACCAGCCGGCAGCTTCTACTACCAACCCAAGAGGAACAGGAATCCTAATTGATAACAGCGTTCCAGCTCTTCCCAGTGTAAGTTCCCCCACTGAGGACTGACTTTAAGGGGGTAAGAGGCCAAACACAGCTACTGTTGTTTATCCTTGATACAGCAAAATGACCTCCCAACAGCACCAGGATCTGCAGGCCAGAGAGGCAAAGTTAACCCCAGTCGGTCCAGGATCCAAGCACAAGGTGACCTCATTTCAACCCAGTTATGTTGACAAAACTGAGCACCTGCAACGGCGCTTGGAGGTGAGCCTTCCGAGTCTGTGACAGGAGCTGGGGCTGCCCCCTGGCTCCACCACTGAGACAAAAAGGGGCTTCAACCGAGGACAGTTCCAGACATGTAGTAGGTGCTCAACACTTACTCCAAGGAACGGCTGACACCCTGAGAAACACTCAGCCCTGGCTCCACAAGCACCTACAACCTGTTGCCCCAGGCCTCCGCGGCCCTGGCAAAGCCCTCGAAGGCATTATCGGGCCTCCCTCAACTGTGATAAATGAGACCGTGTCCTCTCTTAGCTAACCCCTGAAACGCAATGAGATAGGTAAGATCTCGGCTGAAAACAAGAACCAGATCTGATAGCTAGTGAGCCCACAGTCAGCGCTCCATCCAAGATCTGTCTGCCTCCTGGGCCCAAACTCTGAGCCACTCTTTGAGACGGGGATACCGGGTCAAGGAGCCAGCACAGCGCCTGGCTCAAGGTAAGCGCCCAACTTCAGTTAGCCAATCGTCTGAGTAACAGTAACGACATCCCTGAAGGAAGGTATGAGGGGCCTGCTTTACAGGTAAGGGACCGGAGGTGAAACTCCCGGGGGAAAAGAGACAGTGTTTGGGATGCCCCAGAGGCACCACGGCTTCTCGGCTTTCTTAGGATCCTCATCCAACTCCTCTAGTTTTTTAATAGGTAGATTCTAGATTTTTAATAGGAAATTCAGATTCTCAACAGGAAGATGGGGCCCAAATGGGGCCCTGCGAACTTCTCACCATCTGGCCTTCTCCTCCAGGAGTTGATGAGCCCTTCCCAAGCGGGCTGATCTCAGAGCCTGCCTTAGAACCACCTGTTCTCACCGAGTTCTGAGAATGTGTTCTGGCTGGCCTGCGCTTCTTCGTTTATAAAGCAAGCTTCTAAAGGGGCCCCAAGCTGCCCTTTTAGAAACGGAATCCCCTTTCTATCCAGCATTCAGTAGTGGCCCCTGGGATAGGACTGGGTCATGAGGGCGGCAGACAGCACCAAGGGGAGTCCAGCTCTGCCCAGGCCCAGAGCCTAGGGGATTCCAAATGCCCAAATTCCACAACCATGAACGCAAGGCAAGAAAGAGCCTTGTTTTCATTTCGTTTTAAAACACGCCCAGACACACACACGTCAGAACCGCCTTACGGTGAAGTCAGCGTGGCTACACATCCGCTGTGGCACATCGGAGGAAGGACGGCCCAAGCCAACGCTGCAAAGGCCCAGGGCGGGCTGGCCCCTCATATGCAGAACTTTCTCCTACACACTGGAAGACAATTTGGCAAGTAGCAACAGAAACGGCCCCTTCTGCTCAGCTCCCACAAGCCCCAAGTTCTTCTCTAAGCAAAACACTCTGCGGTTGCCTTAGACACTGTCAAGATAATCCCAAAGGCGAAGAGAAAATGTGAGAGTAAAATGTACACCAATGGCTTGAAAGAGAAAAACTCCCATTTATAGCAATGCTGAAATAGAGCTGAAAAAGGCACGAAAACTTTGTTGTGTTTCAAGATGTAAAATGTTTCAAGTTGTGAAGAAGTGAGTGACCCACTGGATTTGCCAGTTTGAAATCTGAAGATTGCTGCACTCGTGTGTGGGAAATGTGAGGTGAAGTTCTATCTTTCACTTGACCAAATAAAATATCCACCCAAACGCAGAAAGCCCAAGAAGCGGCTCTCTGAATGGGAAAGCTTCAGTGCTCAGTTGGTTTGTCAAAAGTCAAGGAGAAAAGGAAGTGAACAAACACAAAACCTCCCACATACAGCTGCTTTTCTAAATTAGTATAAATTTGAAGCATACTACAGCAGGGGACCAACTTACATTTGGTGATCTTCGCATTTACAATCCCACTCTTCTTTATAAGAAAAGTGGTTGCCCCTTTTCTCACAGAGAAGTGATTCCTTTGAAAAACGGCATGACTTACAGAATGGAGACAACAGTGCTTACGAGACGTTTTTTAACAGATGAGAAATGTAATCAACTCTTTTCTGCTTTGACAAAAACTGACCCTGACACTAAAGAGTGTTCTCTCTGTACAATGACGCTCCTGAAAGGCACAGGTCCCGAGGAGCGTCCTCGTCCTCCTCGGGCACCACCCTGGCGGCCGGAGCAGACCGCACAGACAGCGGGTCACAGAGCAGATCTCGGGAGGCCGGGGAGGGCCGCAGGCAAGCCCAGGCCCCTCGCGCTGCCATCATTCCACAACCCCCGCAAGCCTGGGAGAAGGAGCTTCAGGGCCAGAAGCAACATCTTAAGAAAACAGACCTTCGGTTTTTCCAAGATGGAAAAAAAGGGAGGACTGATCCAAAGACTCTCCTCACTTACGCACTATTAGAGCTAGCACCCCAAACATGCCTGATGAGTGAGCAGGGAGACCGTGGGAAAGGATGCGTCGTACTCGACCCACGGGAAGTTAGTCCCACCGGGCAGTTGTTCTGATCATTACAAGTTGATTCTCTCCAGAGACCCACACCTCCAAGTCGCGGTGAAAAGCACAAATGACCCATAAGTGACGAGTAAATGACACACGTGGACAAACCACTGTGGGGAAGAGCGGATGGAGACTGCTAACCCAATCACATTACTGAAGCATGTCCAGAAACAAAGCCTCACGTTCTTGTGCTTAAGTTAGGACTACAAGGAACCACCTGTTTCTGGGAATGTCACTCCCATTTCTGGCCACCAGACTGAAGTTCACGGGGTCATCTCTGTCTCTTCCCCTCTCTGCCCACTTGGTCACCCCAGTCCGCCCCACCACGAAGATGGCTCCTGGTGTCAGCTCCTTCTCTTCAGGCTCTCCTTACCCCTATTTATGTGTCCTCCCTTCCACGCCCAACCTAAACGCAGGCTTAAGATTAATTTTCTAAATCACGGCTATGATATTTTAATAAGTTCCTCCAACAAAAATTTATTGAACAACTACTATGTGCCAAGCATTTCTCTAAGTACGGGAGAAATTTTCATGGTGCTAGTATCCTACTGGGAACTATCTGTAATTCTGACTGCCCACCAAGTATTTCCAAAATCTTTGGCTTAGCACTCAAGGTCATTTCTGAAGTAACATGCCCTGCCTGCCTTAATCCACACACTCCCCTGAATATTCCAGCCAAACTATTCCTAATACACTCCGCCCTTCCCCACCTGAAGATACCTTCCTTCCCTAAGTAAGTCTTTCTGGGATTACCAAAGTGCCTTTGATAAAGGGACTCACAGAAGGTCCTGAGACTGTTCCAAGAGTCCCACAGCGTTTGAATCCAGTCTTGTTCTCCTTATCTTACCTCCTCTTGAATATCCCCACGGATAGATTAATCACTGCCTTCCAAGGCACCCATCCTAAGGCCTGACAGCTCTCACTGTTTGAAAGCTCTTTCCACAATGAGCCCAAACACCCCTTATTTTGTGACTACTATCCACTACTCCTAACTCTGCCTTCCAAAGCAGTACAAGGTAAAACTCGCTTCCTTTCACGTGATGGTCCTTTAAATATTTTCAGGTAACTAACATGTCTTCCCAGAGTCTCCTCTCCTCCAAGCTAAAAAATTGCCCAGTTACTTTAACCATTCAGTTTTCATTCGTTCATTTAATAAACGTTTACTGAACACCTACTATGGGATAAGCGCTACGAAATAATCTCTGCTCTGAAGATAGGTAAGAGGGGAGTGACAGAGAAGCAACGATCAGTGTGATAAATCCCACAGGGCTACACACAGGATGCAGTGGGAACAAAGAAAACGATACCTGAGTATATTGAGACACCAGAGAGAGGAGTCACCAGGTGGGACTCTTAACAGAGGCAGCAACACACTGTAATTTTTGGGTTGGCCACCTTCTTCTGAGGAGTAAATAAATGAATGAATGAACGAATGCACGCAACTACCAGTTACTGATCGTTACTCTGGGCTGGGCAATATACTAGGCACTATGACACATGCTTCGATACCACACCCTCACAACAACCCTAGGAGATTGGTCCTAATAGCCCCATTTTTTCCCATTGATTTATTTGAGATAGAAAGAGAAAGCATGAGCAGGAGGGGCAAAGGGAGAGGGAGAGAGAATCTCAAGCAGACTCCGAGCTGAGTGTGGCACCTGGCACGGGACTCAATCACACCACCCTGAGATCATGACCTGAGCCAAAACCAAGAGTCAGATGCTCAACCGAATATGTCAGGTGCCCCCTAATAGCCCTATTTTGAGGAGGAAATTAAGACTTAGGAGAAATGACATGCCCATGGTCTCATACCAAGTAAGTAGCAGAGACAGGATTCAAACCGAGGTTGCCTGATTTCAGAATCGGACTGCTTAATCACTACTTGGTCAATAGGTGCTTACCCTTTGGTCACCATCCCCTTTGGGGATCTATGTAACATTGTGTCACATAGTAGCCCAGAGGCTGGAGAGCTAAAAACGACATGCCTCTGACTTCTCTGCAGCGAAGGTTGCAGTATGATTTAGGTTTCACCAACCAGATGACCCTCACATGAGATCCGGAGAGCAGATTCAGGGCCAGGCACACTCCTGCTGCTTCCACTGTCGCTGGGGCAAGCCCAGCTGCGGAAGCATTTGGCTTTCTGGGGCGGAACTGGGGATCCCATGTCCAGGCATTAGCTTCACAGGTGTCGAGCAGCAGCATGGGGGGACAGCTGATTTGCTCCGGAGCCAGAAGCATAATGTCCTTGATTACAGTGGTGGTTCTAGAGCTGGCAGCTCTCCAAGAACCAAAGAAGCTACAGCTTCCTTGGTGGCCCAGGTCTGTGCCATCTGTGACTCTGGGCAGCATTCACCAAGCTCAACCTACAACCTGCTTTTCGGCTCTCCCAATAATTCTATAAAACACTCTGTAATAGGGCGCCTGGGTGGCTCAGTTGGTTAAGCAACTGCCTTCGGCTCAGGTCATGATCCTGGAGTCCCACATCGGGATCGAGTCCCACATCGGGCTCCCAGCTCCATGGGGAGTCCGCTTCTCACTCTGACCTTCTCCCTTCTCGTGCTCTCTCTCACTCTCTCTCTTTCCTAATAAATAAATAAAATCTTAAAAAAAAAAAAACACTCTGTAATAAAGCCCTCCCCATTAAAATGAGCTATTGTGGGTTCTCATCTCTGTAACTGAACCCAGACCAGCAGAAAATCCCTGTTCTAGATTTTTAATAAGAAGCTGTTGTACTGAATTACAAATCCCAAGACATAGGTTCTGGTCTCCACCTTCGACTTTATTAACGTTTAAAAAAAAAAAAAAGCCCATGATCCACAATCAAGCTATAATTTAAGACTAAAGGGCTCCAGGTGCCTGGGTGGCTCAGTTGGTTAAGCGGCTGCCTTCAGCTCAGGTCATGATCCCAGCGTCCTGGATCAAGTTCCGCATCAGGGTCCTTGCTCAGCAGGGAGCCTGCTGCTCCTTCTCCCTCTGCCTGCTGCTCTCCTTGCTTGTACTCTCTCTCTCTCAAATAGATAGATAGATAGATAGATAGATAGATAGATAGATAGATAGATAAATGTTAAAAAAAAAAAAAAAAAAGACTAAAGGGCTCCCAAACTCAAAACTCCAAAATTAACTAATCTGGGGGAGAACTGGTTGCCCCTTTGGGGGCTCGAGGGGCAGTTGTATGTAACGTGTTAGACACAGTAGTAAACAGCAGACAGCTGCTCTTCCAGGTCTATCTGCGGCTGACAGTACTAGTGCTCACAAACAACAGGTAACCCTTTCCTCTCCTGAACACACAGAAGGTGACATTGACATTTCATAGGCCTCTCGCCGTGAGGTGAGACCTCGTACCTAGATCTGCACATGGGCTGTCACCGGAAGTAATCACGCATCCCTTCCTGGCTGGAGAACTCACAGTTCTTGTTGCATTATCTCAATATCCAGGATGCTGCACTTTCTAGTCATACAGGCACAAGGTGCTGGGGCCACCATCGTCTCGGTCCCCCAGAAAGTATGTGAGGCAAACAACCCTCAACCACACTCACAAGAGATAACCCTCCTGGGTTAAGCAACTGGGATCTGATAATAACGTTTATTACCATGGCAAAGCCTAGCCTTGCCAGCCTAATCCACCACTCTGAGAAACTTCCACACACAAGCACAAGCAGATGTGCAGACAGGTGTTCACTGCACTACTTTTGTCATTGTGGAAAAGGTAGAAACAATCTTACTGGCCATTAATGGGAGAAGGGATAAACTATGCCAGAATCATATTATAGAATACTATCACACAGGTAAAATGAGGACCGAGATCTATTTGCATCAACACAGGTAAATCTTAAGTACAATGTTGAATAAAAAAAAATCAAGTTTCAAAAGGGTGTGTACAGAATGATACCACATACATATTTTTAAACATTACGTGGCTGGGTTTTGCATGTTTCAGAACATAATTCAACAAAGGATAAAAACCTCTTCCCTAGTCTATCAGCACTCCCCCCAATCACCCCAATCCCACCAAAAGAGTAGCTTAAAAAGGCACATGTTATGGGCAGGAGTTTTTCCCTTCTTTAATTTACCCCTACTCTGCAACTGTCAAAACCCAGAAGAAATAAGTTGAAAAGTCAGTAATGAAAAAGCTTTTGCTAGCCAACCTCTAAGTATTCGATTTTACTTGGCAATAAATTTTTAAGAAAATGAGAAAACTCTCTGCAAGCGTTAGCATTCAAATAGAGATCTGGTATCTCAAATTAGGAAGACAAGTGAATGATTTCATGGAATCATAATGATAACCGTGTACACTCACAAAGCATTTTACAGTCCCCTATGCTCTTTCACAGATCGGCTTATCCCCGTCTCCTACCATCCTGGGAAGGACCAGAGCATATCATCAGCGCCATCCGAGAGATGGGGAAACTGGGGCTCAGCTCTATCATATCAACTAAGTGCCTTCTCCAAAATCACATGGCTGGAAGTATCAGCACCAGAGCTAGAAGCAAATATTTACAGACTGTAAATTTTGGATCAAGTCGACATGCTCAAAGCTCATGCTGCTAACAGCAACTTAGCACACCAGAAATGTAAAGCCCTACAATCTTTGGGGGGGGTGGATTCTCATAGGTGAGCAAGGAAATGCCATGTAATCCTGTTTTCTGAGCCACGACTATTTTAAATCATGGGCTTTTCAATTTCCAGAGACTGAAACTAGATACTATTTACTTATATTTAACTGCAAATGTCATATATATATATATATATTTTTTTACGGGAAAGGGATAGTTTTATTTTTTTATTGCTTTTAATTCCAGTGTAGTTAATACAAAGTTTCACACTAGTTTTAGGTGTACAATATAGTGATTCAACACTTCCATACCTCACCCAATACCCAAATATCATAGTAAAAGTAGCACAATTAGAAAAACAAAACACTCAAGGGGCGCCTGGGTGGCTCAGATGGTTAAGCATCTGACTTTTCATCTGGGCTCAGGTCTCAGTCTCAGGGTCATGAATTCAAAATAATAAAATAACAAATAAATAAATAAATGCTCTAAAGCTGTCATGTATTTTCCATCAGTTCATTTTATTCTATTCTGTCATGCCTTTTTGACCTGAGGGTTTTTTTGTTTTTTTTGTTTTTAGATTTTATTTAATTTTCTGACAGAGAGAGAGACAGCGAGAAAGGGAACACAAGCAGGGGGAGTGGGGGAGGGAGAAGGGGAGAAGCAGGCTTTCCACTGAGCAGGGAACCCGAGGCAGGGCTCAATCCCAGGACCCCAGGATCAAGACCCAAGCAGAAGGCAGACGCCCAATGACTGAGCCACCCAGGCGCCCTGAACTGAGGCTTTTAATTCTCAGATAATGGACACCAGCATTCATTTACTTCCCCTCATAACTCTGTAAGAACTCAAGCAACAGAAGCTACGATGTTGGACTTAGTCAAGGACCAAAAAAGAATTTAGTGCAACTTATTACTATAAACCAATGCTTCAAAAGAAAGTAAGTGGCTAGGGTTTAAAATGCAGTCTAAAAGATGGTAATGGCCCTAAGAGTGATCTACAGCAACACTGAATCAGTGTGAACAGAAGCTGGACGGCAGCAGAAAGATAAGCCCATATCAGGACTGGGGTCAGTGGGTAGGGTGGCTGATTAAAGATTTTTCAGGGCGCCTGGGTGGCTCAGTTGGTTGAGCAACTGCCTTCGGCTCAGGTCATGATCCTTGAGTTCCGGGATCGAGTCCCACATCAAGCTCCCAGCTCCACTGGGAGTCTGCTTCTTCCTCTAACCTTCTCTCCTCTCATGTTCTCCCTCGCTTTCTCTGTCTCTCAAATAAATAAATAAAATCTTAAAAAAAAAAAAAAAAGATTTTTCATTAAAAAAAAACAATTTGGTAGAGAAACAGCATGATTTAGATTTTTTATTATTCATTATAAAGCTAGATAATAGTCACCTCCTAAATTAGAATCAAGCATATCATCAGCTCAGACAAAACTTTATAAGGAAATTTGACAGGCAAGAGCAAGTGAAAGGAAACAGATCTGTACTATGTCCCCGCGATCTCCCGCAGACACACTGTTCCGAAAGCTTCTGCCGCATGAGACAATGATGCTCTTCCTTCCTTTAGCTATTTCTTCCTCATACTTACGAAGGCAGTGAAAAGAAAAATTAAAAAGTATGCAGTTTTCACATGAAAAGATGCTCAACATCATTAACCATCAGGGAAATGCAAATTAAAACCATAATGAGTACCCACTAGAATGGCTACCATAAAAAATCCTGGTAATACCAAGTTCTAGCGAGGACACCAGGAATTCTAGCACGTGAGAATGCTGGAGGGATGTAAAGTAAGAGCCACTCCGTAAAAGAGTTGGCAGTTTCTAATAAAATTAAATACACACTTATCACATGACCCAGTAACACCCACACCTAGGTCTTCACCAGCGTGTTACAGTCGGCTAAGAAAAAGGCCCTCTGAAAGATATACACAGCCTACTCCCAGGAACCTGTGTTACCTTCCATGGCAAAAAAAAGGGTCTTTGAAGATGTGATTAAGTTAAGGATCTTGGGATGGGGGGATTATCCTGATGGGCCCTAAATGTAATCACAAACAGCCTTCTAAAAGGGGGGCCAAGGGAGATCTGACTGCAAAACAGGAAGAGAGTAACAACAGAAATGAGGGCCTGGAGGGATGTGAAGAGGGGGCCACAGGCCAAGGAATGCTAGTGGCCTCCAGAAGCTGGAGGAAGGGGTTCTTCCTTGGAGACTCTAGAGCTAGAGAGACCCTAATGACACCATGACCTTGGCCAAGAGATACCAATTTCAGATTTCTAGCTTCCGAAACAGTGGAAATGAAATCTCTGCTGGCTGGGGTGCCTGGGTGGCTCAGTGGGTTAAAGCCTCTGCTTTCGGTTCAGGTCATAATCTCAGGGTCCTGGGATAAAGCCCCACATCGGGCTCTCTGCTCAGCAGGGAGCCCACTTCCCCCTCTCTCTCTGCCTGCCTCTCTGCCTACTTGTGATCTCTGTCTCTGTCAAATAAATAAAAAATAAAATCCTTAAAAGAAAATTTATGTTTCGGGCCCCTGGGTGGCGCAGTTGGTTGAGCGACTGCCTTTGGCTCAGGTCGTGATCCCGGAGTCCCGGAATCGAGTCCCACATCGGGCTCCTGGCTCCATGGGGAGTCCGCTTCTCACTCTGACCTGCTCTCTCTCACTCTCTCTCTTTCCTAATAAATAAATAAATAAAATCTTTAAAAAAAAAAGAAAATTTATGTTTCTACAAAAACTGTACACAAAGTTTATAACAACTCTATTTATTATCATCAATATCTGGAAACAACCCAATGTCCCTCAATAGATGAATGAATGCACAAATTATGGTATATCCATATCCATACAATGGACTACTACTCAGCAAAGAATATCTGGGAAACAAAAGCAAAAATGAATTACTGAGATTCCATCAAGATAAACAGCTTCTGCACAGTGAAGGAAACAATCAACAAAACTAAAAGGCAGCCTATGGAGTGGGAGAATATATTTCTAAATGACGTATCTGATAAAGGGTTAGTATCTAAATTCTACAAATAATTTACCAAATAACCCAGTTAAAAAATGGACAGAAGACATAAACAGACATTTTTCCAAAGAAGAAATCATACGGCTAACAGACACAGGAAAAGATGCTCAACATCACTCATTGTCAGGGAAATATAAATCAAAAGCACAATGAGCTACAACCTCATACCTGACAGAATGGCTAAAATTAACAACATAGGCAACAAGAGGGGTCGGCGAGGATGGAGACAAAGGGGAACCCTCTCGCGCTGCTGCTGGGAATGTAAACTGGTGCAGCCACTCTGAAAAATAGTATGGAGGTTCCTCAAAAAGTTAAAAATAGAACTACCCTACGATCCAGCAATTGCACTACTAGGTATTTACCCAAAGGATACAAAAATACAGATTCAAACGGATACATGCACCCTGATGTTTTTGAGCATTATCAACAATAGCCAAACTATGGAAAGAGCTCAAATGTCCACTGACTGATGAATGGATAAAGAAGATATGGTGTGTGTGTACACACACACACACACACACACACACACACAATGGAATATTACTCAGTCATCAAAAAATGAAATCTTTCCATTTGCAGCAATGTGGATCGAGGTAGAATGCATTATGCTAAGCAAAATTAGTCAGAGAAAGACAAATAACATATAATCTCACTCATGTGGGATTCAAGAAACAAAATGGATGAACATATGGGAGGAGGAACAGAGAGAGAGGGAAACAAATCATGATTTTTTTATTTTTTTGTTTTATTTTTATTTGTTTATTTAATTTTTTAAAAAGATTTTATTTATTTATTTGACAGAGAGAGAGATCAGAAGTAGGCAGAGAGGCAGGCAGAGAGAGAGGGGGGAAGCAGGCTCCCTGCTGAGCAGAGAGCCTGATGCGGAGCTCGACCCCAGGACCCTGAGATCACGACCTGAGCCGAAGGTAGAGGCTTTAACCCACTGAGCCACCCAGGCGCCCCTTTATTTTTATTTTTAAGATTTAATTTTTTTATTAGAGGGAGAGACAGCACAAGCAAGGGGAGCAGCTGGCAGAGGGAAAGGGAGAAGCGGACTCTCCGCTGAGCAGAGAGTCCAATTCGGGACTTGATCCCAGGACCCTGAGATCATGACCTGAGCCAAAGGCAGAGGCTTTTACCCACTGAGCCACCCAGGTGCCCCACAAATCATGATTCTTAACTATAGAGAACAAAGTAGCGTTTGATAGAAGGAGGTGGTAGGGGATGGGCTAGAT
Source organism: Nasua narica (assembly GCA_028533885.1). Taxonomy (NCBI): domain Eukaryota; kingdom Metazoa; phylum Chordata; class Mammalia; order Carnivora; family Procyonidae; genus Nasua; species Nasua narica. The sequence goes on along the minus strand of CM052813.1, from coordinate 76,356,367 downwards.
GGGTGTTGGGCATCAAGGAGGGCACTCATTATGATGAGCACTGGGTATTGTATATAAGTGATGAATCACTGAATTCTACTCCAGAAACCAATACTGCACTGTATGTTAACTAGCTAGAATTTAAATAATAATTAAAAATAAATAATAAATAAGAATATTAAATCTTCAACTCCAAAAAGAAAGAAAAGGAACAAGCTATTGTTATATGCAACACTTGGATGGATCTCAAAGGTGTTAAGCTCAGTGAAAGAAGCCAGTCTTTTTTTTTTTTTAAAGGTTTTATTTATTTATTAGAGAGAGAGAGAGAGATTGAGAATGAGAGGGGAGAAGGTCAGAAGGAGAAGCAGACTTCCCGCAGAGCCGGGAGTCCGATATGGGACTCGATCCCAGGACTCCGGGATCATGACCTGAGCCGAAGGCAGTCGCTCAACCGAGTCACCCAGGCGCCCGAAAGAAGCCAGTCTTAAGAAGTTATATACTGGGTGCCCCTGGGAGCCTGCTGCCCCCGCCCCCCCCCCCCGCCTGCCCCGCCTGCCTCTCTGCTGACTTGTGATTCTCTCTCTCTCTCTGTCAAATAAATAAATAAAAATCTTA
>CM052813.1:76276376-76355273 GCA_028533885.1 Nasua narica | reverse complement strand
GAATTTCATGAGATCAAAAACGACAAACTTCCACACTGATCAACGTTTTCCCACGTGCACTGCAAAAGAACAAGAACTGAGATGGGTTATCAAAATAATCCGGGCTGAAACATGGGGGGAAAGATTTTAGATAAGAACCCTAAATGTGAAAGTCATTCTCCCCTCGTTCCAGGCACTGTCATCTCCTATCAAAAGCCAGACAATGTGGGTAGAAAGGAGGAAGGGAGAAACAAGGAGATCTCAAGGGCTTTGCTATTGTTTGTGTGAGGTTTTTACCTTCTACAGAAAGCTATAAATCGAAACATCTGGGTGCTCCATTCAGCAGACCTGCATAAAACTACCTGCACACTAGACATTTAAGAAGAAGGGAGAGTACCCTTTTCACCTCCCCACCTTTATTCCCCGCCCACTTTGTCTCCAGAGAAGCAAAGAGTTGAGAAACATTCAACTCCATAATGTCAAACACCACTTTGGCAAATATATACGATACAATACAATACGTTTGCTCAGAAAACTTTTAGGGCCAAGGGTACGAGATTGTTTACAAAAACAGACGTTGTTGCTCTATGTAATGGGAACCACCAGAGGGTTCTAAGCTACATAATCCCAAACTTAGATTGCATTTTAGAATAAGGGCTCTGGCATTATCTGGTAACTTTTTTTTTTTTAAGATTTTATTTATTTTTTTGACAGAGAGAGAGAGAGAGATCACGAGTAGGCAGAGAGGCAGGCAGAGAGAGAGGGAAGCAGGTTCCTCACTGAGCAGAGAGCCTGATGCAGGGCTCGATCCCAGGACCCTGAGATCATGACCTGAGCCAAGGCAGAGGCTTTAACCCACTGAGCCACCCAGGCGCCCTATCTGGTAACTTTTAAAAATAATATGTCAAGGGCTCTGCACAGTGCCCAGCACAGAGAAAGCACACAAGTGGCAGCCATAAAAGGTAAGGAATATACGACAATACTTGGTATCTATCTGAGACGGGTTATTTATATGCGATCCACCATCTGTGAATCAAGTAACAGCTTCCAGTTTTCCTAACGCACTTCAGAAGAGATGGAAGTGTTTTTGTTGAAAATTCCAGCCAGTGGAGAAAAAGTTTGAAACGTACTCGTCAGTGCCTCTCAGAAGCTCGTCAGGAGAGCGCGCTGCACTGGGGGAAGAACCAAAAAGGCACGTGTGCATCCCGTCTGCCTTGCTGCTGAGCAGACAGCCTAAAATGCCACTCCCGGCAGCTGGAGCATGTAAGTTAAGTGGCAAAAAGTACCAACACTCTTCACAAATGGCCATCCTGTGAGTTTAGCCAAAACCAAGGACAGCCAGAAAACATACGTGACACAGCGCGTCGGCAGGCCTCGGAATGAGCCCCACGCCACACAAAGGGCGAAGCCCATTAAGGCAAATGGCAGCGGTCCCCTCTCTTGACAAGTGGTGTGTGAAAGGCACGGAGCCTCCCGCCAGAGACGGTCGGGGCTAGACGTGCTGCAGCCCCGACGGCACCGAGCCACGCGCCGAGACGCTGCGGCACTCCTCAGTGAGCCAGCCCGCTCTGCCCCTTCTCCCAGGCCCTCATCCAATGTCCTTTTCACTAGGTTTTTCTTGCTTTGCTCTTCTTTTCCTCCACACTCGACTGTAAGGCATGTAAGGACAGGCGTGGTCTTACACTCTTCCGTATAACCCACACATCTGGGCCAGAACTTGCACGCCTCTGGGGTGACTGGTATTTCTGCTCTCTGGCTCCCACGGGACCGTCGTGTCTTCTGTGGGCCCCCGCAGCCCCCACGGCCAGCGCGCACACGTGCTAGAGCAGCGACTCACGTAGCGCAGGCACTGTACCTACCGACAGGGAAGAGCTAGCCTCTGGGTCCTTCCCAGCCCTGACGCTCAAGGGCATTCCGGGCACAAGGACACGGCTCTTAGACTGGGTATTTGTGTGCATTCGTTATGAGAACCAGTAGCAAAAACATATCCCACAAAATGATGAAAAAAATAAAGATTTTATTGAAATACATTCTAAATCTCAACACCCCCTCATTTCAGTGTTGTGAACATTTTCAAAAGGATTAGTTCACCTTCAAAAAGTAATGTTTTTGGCAGAAAAAGTAGTCAAGCTGTCAAGAAGTACTCTTGATTTTGGCTCAGGTCACGATCACAGGCTCTTGGGATCAAGCCCCGACTCGGGCTCCCCGCTCAGTGGGAGTCTGCTTGAGGATTCTTGCTCTCTCCCTCTGCCCCTAACCTACTCATGAGTGCATTCTCTCTCTCTCTCTCTCTCTCACAAATAAATAAATCTAAAAATTTTTTAAATAAATAAAATCTTTTTTCTCAAGATTTTATTTTGGTTTTTTTAAAGATTTTATTTATTTATTTATTTATTCATTCATTCATTCATTCATTTATTTATTTATTTATTTATTTGACAGAGAGAGAGAGAGAGCGATCGATCACAAGTAGGCAGAGAGAAAGGGGGAAGCAGGCTCCCCACTGAGCAGAGAGCCCGATGCGGGGCTCGATCCCAGAACCCTGAGATCATGACCTGAGCGGAAGGCAGAGGCTTTAACCTACTGAGCCACCCAGGCGCCCCAAGATTTTATTATTTTTTTAAAGATTTCATTCATTCATTTCAGAGAGAGAGAGTTCGAGACAGAGCACAAGCAGGGGGAAGGGGCAGAGGGAGAGGGAGAAGCAGGCTCCCTGCTGAGCAAGAAGCCCAACGCAGGACTCAATCCCAGGATCACGACTGGAGCCGAAGGAAGCTGCTCAACCAACTGAGCCATCCAGGCGTCCCTCTTAAGATTTTATTTATTTATTTATTTATTATTATTTGAGAGAGAGAGAAAGAGGGCATGAGCAGGAGGAGAGAAAGAAGGAGGAAGAAGCAGACTCCCCACTGAGCAGGGAGCCTGAAGCAGGGCTCGACCCTAGAACCCTGAGATCACAATCTTAGCTGACGGCAGTCGCTTAACCAAATGAATCACCCAGGTACCCATAAATAAATAAAATCTTTAAAAAAAAATCCAAATGTCTCAAAAAAAAAAAAGAAGTACTTGATTTCAACTCCAGTTCTATAACAAATCAGCAATATAATTCTCTAAAAGCACTTTGTTACCATCCTGAACCACAGTTTTCTCTACTGAAAAACAGGAATAATGTCTATGCTACCTGTACTGTGAATCGAAAAACAAGTGCTTTAAAAATACTTAAATCTGTCACTTCCACAAGAGACAGACACTCTTTGCAATTCAGGATGTTACAGAATCACCAATAAAACCAGGAATTACTATATGATATTGCAGAAGTAGAAAGTACAGAAGTTTATGTTGAATCCACGCATCACCAGGGCAAATGCTGGAATGGTTGCTTTTGACTAAACTCTTGTAACTGAATTGGCTGCCTTTCTTTCATAAAAGTGCAAGTGACAAAAATAAAATCCATTAAGTGAAGGTTCTAATTAGTAGTTTAGGTATTACTATAAATTCAGCACCACAATCAAGATTTAGTTAGTGGCCACAAGCAGCCCTTGACATAAACAGAACGGAGATGAAAGATGCAGGGCAGGGGTCTCCCCATCTTGTCACAACCATAACCGAGTTGAACAAACACCCCCCCGCCCCGTTGCCCTGGCCCATCTGTCAGACCCACCCCCACACTGTCGGTTCAAAGGCGGCTGCCATTTTCCCAAGCAGATGGCCAATGGTGGTCCTTAGGATTGGAAACTGGGCACAAAGAGCCTTCCGGTGGCTATCTTGTCCCCTTGGTCCAGGGTGTTCGGCTGTGTACCCCAGCTTGACAGTGCATAATAGAAAGTGGGCATTGAGATAATCAGTGGTATTCAATCCCCTGTTTACTGAGCATCTAATCTCTGCAAAATATAATCTGTACAAAAATAATTTTGTAAAATACACAAACTATAATGCCATGAAGATTACAAATATGGTCTCTACCAGCAAAAACCAAGTACTAAGTATCAAACAAAAGCAGAATTAAAAAAAAAAATACAAGAAAGGTAAATCTGGAATAAGCAGATATTTTGAAATTTTCAACAATTTATAAGAATCACTCAGCCTTCAAGATTAACAACAACAAAAAAAATATCCTGAAGTGGTTTGCTTTCATCAGTAAGAATTCTTTATATTCCATTATTTATTCCTAGGATCAAAATAATCTATAGATTTAGTGTAATCCTAGTAGAAAATCCCCACGGGTATTTTTGTTTTGGTAGAAAATTGATAAAACTGATTCTAAAATGTATTTATAGGGTGCCTGGGTGGCTCAGTCATTAAGCTTCTGCCTTTAGCTCAGGTCATGATCCCAGGGTCCTGGGATCAAGCCCCAGGTCGGGCTCCTGCTCGGCGGGAAGCCTGCCTCTCTCCTACTCCCCCTGCTTGTGTTCCCTCTCTCGCTGTCTCTCTCTCCTACTCCCCCTGCTTGTGTTCGCTCTCTCACTGTCTCTCTGTCAAATAAACAATAAAATCTTTAAAAAAAATGTGTTTGTAAATACAAAGGAGAAAGAAAAGCCAAGACAATCTTGAAGAACAAAACTGGAGGTCTTACTCCATGAGATATGAAGACTTACTTTAAAGCTGTAGTATTTAAGATAGTATGATCCTGGCACAAGGACAGACAGAACAAATGAACAGGGTAAGGACCCAAACAGACCCACACATATATTGATACCTGATTTATACAACAGCAAATGTGCTCTTCAATTAAAGAACCAGGTCAATATGGAAAAAATCAAAGTAAACCATCATCCCAGAATGAAAATTCCAAGAGAATTGTAGAACTGTGTATGAAACATAATAAAATAAAATTTCCTCATGAAACCTGAAACTAATACAACACTGTATGTTAACCACGCTGGAATAAAAATAAAAACTTAATTAAAAAAAGAAAAAGAACTTCCTCATGACCTTGGAGTAGACAAAGATTTCTTACATTGGACATAAAAAAGCACCAACGTTAAAGAAAAAAGAAACTGTTAAGCTGAACTACATTAAAATTAAAAATTTTGATTCCTCAGAGTCACTATTAAGAGTGAAAAGGCAAGGGGTGCCTGGGTGGCTTGGTCGGTTGAGCATCAGCCTCCCACTCAGGTCATGATCCCAGGGTCCTGGGATGGAGCCCCACGCTGGGTTCCCTACCCAGCAGAGAGCCTGCTTGCTTCTCCCTCTGCCTGCTGCTCCCAAATGAATAAACAAAATCTTAAAAAAAAAAAAAAGAGGGAAAAGGCAAGCCACAGAATGTGAGAATATATTAGTAGTAAACATATCCGACAAAAGACCTGTCCTGAGAATATACAAATAACTCCTGCAAATCACTAACATAACTAGAAAAATGGACAAAAGGGGTGAACTGACAGGCCACACACACATACATTTACACCAATACACAAACACACACACACACAAAATACATATAACATGACATCCAAATGGCCAATAAGCATATGGAAAAGTGCTTAATTTCAATGAGTCATCAAAGAAGCTAGTAAATCAAAACCACAATGAGATACCACTGCACGACCACACAAAAAGCTAGCACTTAAAACACTGACAATATCAAAGTTTGTAAAGAACGTAAAGCAACTGAAACTCTCCTATCAGACAGCCTGTGCCCTGAGCAAAATATCCGAGGCACCTGTTTCCAGGTGTTAAACAACAGGTTCGGCAGGACTGTGACCCCTGAGAAGAGGAAAACACAAGGTGAGTTGCCTGTCACCTCCGACTTCCTGCCTTGGGGCACCTTCTCAGCCACGGTTGGAGCCCAAACCAAAGATGGAGCAGTCTCCTGGAACTGACGGAGCAGACTGAGATGGGGATTCAAGGCTGGAGGTTGTGGAGTCACTAGAATGTGTAGGGCACAATACCTGGGAGGAGCTGTTGCCTGGGGGGCAGAAGAGAAGGGAGGTACTCTGTGGTACTCTGGGCAGACACGTGCAAGGGGAGATTCTGGAAGGCCCAACAAACAGCAGTGACTGTAGGGTTAAGCTCTCAGGGTGCCCGACATTCAAATATCAACCAATCCAGCATGGAGAAGACCTGCTGAGCACCTAGGTTCCTTAGCAGACATTCCAGAAGGGCCAAGCATTAAGTCTAAAAAACGCCCTCTAGAGTAAGGACCATGTCTGCGGACTAAGGATAAATCCCAAACAGATTCATTCTAACAAAGCATAAAACCAAGCCTGACAGGGTCAAAAGAACAGGCCAGGAACTGCCTGTTAGAAACAAAAGCTTCTCCGTAGGAGGGAAGGGAAGGGGAGGAGAGGGGAGGGAAGGAAAGAAGAGGGAAGGGAAGGGAGAAGAGGGAAGGAAGAAGAGGGAAGGGAGAAGAGGGAAGGGAGAGGAGGAAGGGAAAAGGAAGAAAAGAAAAAAAGAAAAGAAAAGAGAAAAGGAAAGGAAGGGAAGGGGAGGGAAGGGAAGGGGAGGGAAGGGAAGGGGAGGGAAGGGAAAGGAAGGAAAGGGAAGGGAAGAGGGAGGGAGGGAGGAAGGAGGGAGGGAGGAAGGAAGGAAGGAAGGAAGGATAGAGGGAGGGAGAAAGAAAGGAAAGAAGGAAAAAAAGAAAAAGAAAGAAAGAAAGAAAAGAAAGAAATGAAAGCCCAAGATCCAGAATCCCTACAGTGTGACATCCACATATCTGACACACAACAAAAAATTAATAAACACGCAAAGAAGCATGAAAATGTTGATTTGCAATGTAGAGGAAAAAGCAATCCATAAAAACAGACCCCCAAATCACCCAGATATTTAAATTAGCAGACAAGTTCTTCGTTACAAATACCTTTAAGAATTTGGAAACAGGGGTGCCTGGGTGGCTCTGTCGGTTAAGCGTCTGCCTTCGGCTCAGGTATGATCCCAGGGTTCTGGGATCGAGCCCCATGTCAGGCTCCCCGCTCAGTGAGAAGCCTGCTTCTCCTTCTCCTCCCTGCTTATGTTCCTCTCCCTATCTCTGTCTCTCACTCTCAAATAAATATATCTTCAAAAAAAGAAAAGAAAAGAAATTGGAGGCAAAGATGGGGCTGATGAGTGAGAAGATGGTGAATCTCAGTAGAAAATGCAAACTATCGGGCGCCTGGGTGGCTCGGTTGGTTAAGCAACTGCCTTCGGCTCAGGTCATGATCCCGGAGTCCTGGGATCAAATCCCGCACCAGGCTCCCAGCTCCGTGGGGCGTCTGCTTCTCCCTCTGACCTCCCCTCTCATGCTCACTCTCTCTCTCAAATAAATAAATAAAATCTTTAAAAAAAAAAGAAAATGCAAACTATCAAAAAGAACCACATGGAAATTATAAAATTGAAAATAGCGCATCTAATCATAAAGAATGATAAAGAGACTGACAACCGCAAAGGGGTTAGTGAACTGGAAGAGAGATCAACAGAAAGTACCCAAACTGAATAACAGAAAGAAAAAAACCATGGTGTTGCTTACCCAACAGAGCTCCCAAATACATGAAACAAACCGACCGAAGGTTTGCAGTTACGTTCCCATCCGTCCTAAGTCCCGTTCACTCCCGCCTCGTCCTCTTCTTCATCAGTCCTGCAAGAAGGCTGCCTAATTTACAGATGCTTTCCTGCGTGAGCTTTTGTTTTATTGATATTTCCATTTCTTAATTTCTGTTGTCACTGTTACTACTCTCTTACCTCTGTGTACTGTGGACTACTTTGTCTTTCTAGCTTCTTGAGTTAAATGCTTAGGCTTTCCCCCCAGTCTTTCTTGTTTCCTAAAAATTGCTTTTAAGGCTAAAAAAAGCTGGTAGAATTAAAGGGGGGGGGGTGGCAGCGAATCCATCATCAGAGCTGCTGATTTTTAATACCCACCTCTCAGTGAAAAAAGAGACCCCAAAGACGCTCAGCAAAGGTAAAATAGGCAGACAAAAAATAAATGAGGATGTGGAAGATTTTAAACAACACCATCAACCAACTTGATCTAATTCACGTTTACAGAAAATTACAACTGCAAAATGTATATTCTTTTCAAGTACAAATGGAACATTCAGTAAGATGGGTCATATGTGGGGCTAGACTGAAATTTACAGAACATCTTCTCTGAGCACAAGGGAATTAAGTTAGAAATCAGGAAGATATTTAGACTCGCCAAATTTGGGTACAACACATCAGGAGCGCCTGGCTGGCTCAATCAGTAGAGCATGTAATTCTTAATCTTAGGGTCATAAATTCAAGCTCCATGTTAGGCACAGAGTTCACTTTAAAACATAATAGTAATAATATTAAAAAGCACATAAGAATTTATGTTCAAGAAAGAGGTGGGACCCAAGCAGAGTTCTGAAAGGCAGGCAGGTTGTGAACACATAGAAGAGTAAAGTCAGGATACAATCACCAAAGAGGCAAGGAAGCAGGGAATGGCGGAATATGCGTAAAAGGAGGCCTTCAGGGAGTACTTACTTTTATTGCAGCTTATCTTCTAAGTAGCAATTTTAACCTTTTCCCCCTAGACTCAGATAATGTGGTTGATATACTCCTATGGGTATAATTCTTAGCTCAAGCATGTTAACTCATCTCTATTCCCCCATGCAAAAAATGCATTATTTGCAACACGCGTCACAACACACCACCATATATCACATGGAGATCTGAAGCACAAGTGAAATCCTTAGCCAACAGAAGATGATTTCACGTTTTCTTTAATCTTTATTATTTCTTTGACAGAATGCTTCATCGAGGTAAAAATTCTTTGGGTTAAATCATTTTTGATCATCTTCCTTTATCCCACAACTGAAATCCCTGTTTTCTTCGATATTATAAGCATATTTCTTAAAACGGGCAGTAAGGTTTCGTGAAAAGAGGGCCATAGAAAATGTATTCACCTATGGGAAATAACACGGTGTCTTAAAAAATGTACAGATACACAATTCCACATTTTCATAGTTCAGAACTCAATCCCTAACAATAAGTACATAAATAGAATCTTTCCAAACAACCTCTTTTTAAGAATCTGACTGATTGGGGAGCTTGGGTGGCTCAGTGGGTTAAGCCTCTGTCTTCAGCTCAGGTCATGATCTCAGAATCCTGGGATGGAGCCCCCGCATCGGGCTCTCTGCTCAGCGGGAGCCTGCTTCCCCCTCTCTCTTTGCCTGCCTCTCTGCCTACTTGTGATCTTTGTCAAATAAATAAATAAATCTTAAAAAAAAAAAAAAAAGAATCTGACTGATTTAACTTCAGTACCTGTAAGACTCCACAGCTGCACTGTCTCCCACCTTCTGATGTATATGGATACTTAGTATAATTTAACAGTGATGGGAACAAGTGTTGATCTGTCAAATTCCTATTCCATTACCGTCGATAAAGTTTTTTTTTAAAAGGATTTATCTTATTATGTATTTGAGAGAGAGCACGCACCCATGAGCAGGAGTGGCAGAGGGAGAGGGACAGAGAGAACAAAGAGTCAAGCAGACTCCAGGTTGGGCGCAGAGCCAGACATGGGGCTGGATCTCACAACCCTGAGATCACAACCTGAGCCGAAACCAAGAGTCAGACACTTAACCAACTGCACCACCCAGGCGCCCCTACCTTTAATAAAGTTTTTTTTTTATAATTATAACGTAGTTTTAAACTGAGAGTAAACAATTTCCTAAAGTCAGTTTTCAGGTAAGCACATAAATAAAACACGTGACATAACCAAATAAAGTAATACCCTGAAGGGCATAGATGTCCTAGCTTAAAATTAGAAAATCCAGAAATAATTTATTTTAAAAAAAAACTTCAATTTTTTAAAGCATTCACTAGAAAAACATAAAAAAAACTTTTTATTTTATTTTAATTTTTTTTTAAGTAAACTCTACCCTCAATGTGAGGTTCGAACTCACAACCCCAAGACCAAGAGTCGCAAGCTCTACCAACTGAGCCAGCCAGGTGTGCCGACAAAACTTTTTAAATTAAAACGGTTACTTTCTATTTAAAAGTCGCTACCAAGAAGAATAGGAAAAGTTGTGTGCATTTTTTTTGTTAAATCTACAACTTTTTGATTTAGGGGAAAAAAATCCTCAGAGAAAACAGGATTCAAAACTTAAAAATGAGTTAAAATCATTCGCATGCAAAATGTGAATGTCACTACTCCCCTCAAAAAGATTCAAATTAGGGCGCCTGTGTGGCTCAGTGGGTTAAAGCCTCTGCTTTCAGCTCAGGTCATGATCTCAGGGTCCTGGGATCGAGCCCCGCATCTGGGCTCTCTGCTCAGCAGGGAGCCTGCTTCCCTCTCTCTCTCTCTGCCTCTCTGCCTCCTTGTGATCTCTGTCTGTCAAATAAATAAATAAAATCTTTAAAAAAAAAAAAAAAAAGATTCAAATTAATCCTATATAAAAATGTAAAGTCTTAATTTCGTAAACCACTGAATGTCACCTTATGAGATATTATGACATATCTGAAAGGTTCTTACTTGGAGATTTCTCCCTTGGGCTTGTCATCCTTCTCACAGCTTTAAATACCACCTGTAACCTGATGACTGCCAAGGTCCCTCGCCAGCCTGGACTGCTTCCCTGCATTCACACCGGTAGACTCGAACGCACATGTGACCCATCTCCTGCTACTACCAGGCATTTGGAATGTAGCACGCCCAAACAGCAGCTCCTGATCGTCATCCCTGGCAGCCCACCGCCCCAAACCCCACTCTTCTAGTCTACGTTTCAGTAGAAGACTCCATTTTCCCAAAAGCCTTGGGGTCACCCTTGACTTCTTTCCCATCCTACTTGCCCCACCTCATGTCTAATCCAACGGCGAGTCCAGCCAGCCGGGCCTGCTGGTGTACAGAATTTGAACCCGTCACCACCACCACCACCCTGGTCCAAGCCACGACCATTCTCAACCAGATGAATGCAGCCATCCCCTCAGTGGAACCCCTGCTTCCTCTCCTTCAGAATACAGCAGCCAGATGCAATTTAATAAAACATAAGTCAGGGCCTGTTACTCTTTCCCAAACTACGCGAGTCAAAGTCAAAATCTTCAAATGGTCAACAAGGCAACATTCTTCTCCAGTCATTCTCCCCCCACCTCCATTTTATCTCCTACCAACTCTCCTTTTGCTCTCTGCTCCAGCTACTCTGGGCTCCTCCTAGAACATGCTAAGCAAGCTCTGCCTGGGGGCTTTTGCACTCTGATGCCCTCTGCCTGAAATGCTTTTACCCCATTATTTCCAAGGCTTGTTCCCTCACCTTCCTCCCAATGCCACTTTCTTAGGGGGCCCTCCCTAAAACCACACCTCCCAACATTCCTTAGGCCTTTTTCTGTGTTATTTTTCTCCCCCGCACCTGCTACCATCTAACATACTTTATATTTCACTTACCTAGCTTATTTATGGTCTGTCTCCTTCCACTAGAATGTAAATTCTAAGAGGGCATGGATGTTTTTGTTTGCTAGTGTAACACCAATGACTAAAACATTACCTGATACATAGTGTGTGCTCGATAAATATTTGTTGAAGAAGGAATCCCTAAGGAAAAGAGGTTTACTAATGAATGCTTTTATTCCTCTTTTACCAACTTTCCTGAAAGTGAATTTTCCTTAGTCAAGACACCGAAATTTGGAAGGAATGTATGCTGCATGAAATCATACCATGCTTTCCTTTATTTTCTCCCCATACACATGACTAGCCCTTCTGACCCTGATGGCAAAAAATTGCCATCTGGGATTCTAAATTCATCTCTGACACCTTCATCCACCAGTATGCTTGGCTTCCAGATTCGTGTCTGAGCCAACGCTCATATATGTTATAACTGCAAATTTTTTAATCCAACCTATATGGATAGTAACCAACTCTTAGAAAGATCGCCCTATCAAAGATCAATAACAACTTGTAACACAAAGTAAGACTGTGTTCCCCTAGAAAAAGAACATCCCAGGACCAAGAAATTGGACCAAGAACATCCCAGGGCCAAGAAACTGACTTGTCTTCAGTAAAACATGACTCAGGCAAACTCTTTCATAAAAAGCTGCTGCAAGAAAGTGACTATTTGGTGGGGCTGCCATCAATTCGGTTCTTATATCTCTGTATTTTTTGCATCATAAAACAACGCAAATTTGTCAGAGAAAGAAATCATAAACGCGGGGCGCCTGGGTAGCTCAGTCGGGTAAGGGGCTGCTTTCGGCTCAGGTCATGATCTCAGGGTCCTGGGATGGAGCCCCGCATCCGGGCTCTCTGCTCGGCAGAAAGTCTGCTTCTCTCTCTCCCTCTGCCTGATGCTCTGCCTACTTGTACCCTCTATCTCTCTGTCAAATAAATAAATAAAATCTTAAAAAAAAAGAGAAAAAGATCATAAATGCGAAGTGAAAAGTACAAGTTTCCTCCCACTCAGCCGAAATGCCAATTCCCATACCATTGCTGACTCATCTCCAAATTGCTTTTTTCCACTTAACCACTACCTGGACGTCTTTCGGGGTTAGTACTTTAGAGTACACTTGCAATAAACAGCCTCGTGTACCTTTCTGACAGACTCCCTACAGTGGCAGTTCTCAAATTTTTTTACCTCAGGACCTCTTTACACTCTTGAGAATAACTGAGGACCCCCAATGAGCTCTTATTTATATAGGCTGTCTCACCAACGTTTACCATATTAGAAATTTAAACTGAAAATTTTTTAATTATTAATTTAAAAACATTTTTTATTGCTAGAAAATAACTGTTTTCCACAAAAAAAGTAACCTTTTTAGATAACTGTAGATTTTCTTCTTTGAAGCTACACCAAAACACCTTAAGTGGTAGTTTTTTAAAGGTCAGTTGTGATGCAGAATCTAAAACTGTATCAGGAAACTTTTGTATGGTTATATTAAAATCCACTGGTCCATCTTGCACCTTGGATGGATCGTTTACCTATGTGGATTTTATAATATCATAAATTGATCACTTAGAAAATACTGAATTATGTGGATTTTCTGAATGTCGTATTTCATCATATTTCATTACATCAAAACATCACATTTGTAAAATATCACCGCCAATCTCTACATCACAATAGCAGATATAAGTTTTCCAAAATCCTAATCTTCATTGGAAAGCGAAAATTTTATTACTGGCAACATACTACCAGTTGTTTTCCTTGAAAGACTCCTTTATACTCTTTTTAGCCTGAATAACCATTGTTTGTCGGTGTTGGTTCAAGTAAAAATGGCAGTTCCACGGAAAAAGCAGCTAGTACAGCTTGCAACTCAAACAAATGCCCATCTGCTTTTCTTGGATATAACCATTATCCCTTAGAGCACAGCAAAGTGCTTTACGTGTACTTCTCATTTCAACCCTCAGAGTACTAAAAAAAAAAAAAACAACTACGTACACGGGGTTCAATGGGCCACAAAATTAATCTTTCCTACTGCTTCATCAAGGACATTCTTAAGTGAAAAATGAATTTTTATTTTATGTATTTATTTATTTTTGAGGGCATGGCACAGTTTATTCATGATGAGCACAAAGAATACAATGGCTACTAGTACCGTGAGGTGTAGTATTACGGTCTTGATCCACACTAAGGAGCCTGCATGACTTCCGCACCATTCACGCAAAGAGTGCAAATAACATCTAAGTACTACATTAATACGAAAATAGTTTTAACCTCTCAACCTCTCTGAAAGGGTATTAGGGACACCTAGGGGACTATACTGTTCTGTATGAGAAGAGCTTCCTGGAAGTGAGATTACTAGGTTATTGGTAGTTGCATTTTAAATTCTGCTAAGTTTGGCCAAAGCTCTCCAAAAAGTCTGTAGCAATTTTCATTATCTAAGGCTGCACGTTCATCACTAGTTAAAAACATAAATAATTCACCTTATAAATCCAGAATTGGGAAAGCACCATAATGTAACAAATTTCCATATTTGCCTGTCTAAAACCAGGGCTAAAATGTAACTAGTACTTCAAGGAAAAATATAATTCGAGTAATCAAATCATTTAGATGAGGTATTTTTCTGTGAGAAGGTAAACCTCCACAGTCAACTAAGTGCAAGTTCACGCAACACAAACCTTTGTTTATTGTGGTCACCCATTGTTAAAAGGCATTTGAGATCGAATCTCAAAGTATATGCCACCTGCACTCATCTCACATTTGCTTATAGAGTGGGTGGGATCGATATTTCAATATAAAGTACACAGTTTGAAAAATGTCAAGCTACAACAGTACAAACAGGCCCCTAATTAATTGGCTGGCAGCTGGCCCCTGATATGAACATCAGTCTAAGCTGACCCTTAGCTTTAAAAGTACACATAGAATTACGGGAAGTATGTGGCATAACACATACTGTCTGCAATCAAATGTTCATAAAAATGTCAAAGACAACCTTTCTTGCCCCAAATGTCATCCAAAACAGGGAGAGAAGAGGATAAAAGCTCCATCCATCCCTGGGGCAACGATTACTCCTGCGTAAGGTAAAATAACCAGAAGGTGGGTATACTGAATACACAATGGTTGCTGCTTCCCCACTCAATTTTCCCCACGTAGCTCCAAAGTGCGTATTTTCAAGTCCTACTTATGACTGAAAAGGTCAAGGATATTAGTGTCAGCTAAGATCTGTGGTTCTCCACCTTTTGGGGAACACAAGCCACTCTGAGGATATGATAAAAGCTCTCCGTGGATAAAGCAGTAAAGGATCCATGCACCTCGGGTAGAGCCAAGCCTTGGGTTTAGAGCAGGATCATGGACTCTGATCCTGAGAAACCACTTAAGTCCAATCTCCTCAGGAAACTGGAAGAGTAAAATGGCTTATCTAAGGTCAACAGTGAGTTAGAAGGGGAATTAGGCAAGAAATAAACAACTCAAAGAGATTTTGAATAAAGCAGTCCAGAGATCCTAGGTAACTTCTTATACAAAGAAAGTTCCACCACAAACTAAGAGAAAACTATAGTAACACAAGTTTTAAGTACAGCTGGACACAAGCGCTGCTGTTCAAAAGTCCCTTACGCATTTCTAAGCTAAATACATAAGGGAAAATGCGACCAGAAAGCTTGAAAAGCACTCACCATGTTCCACAAAAACATTGCAGTGTGGACCCCCATGCCTCGATGATTCCTTCTTCCCTGCTCCTTTGATAAAGTGCAGGGCAGGCAAACTTGGCCTTCTTTGGTCCCCAAGAACTTTTCCAGGCTGCTGCCCCATAAAGTAATGATAGGCACCCCTTTCCAGAAGAGGGTTCAAGATCTTCCAGAATGGTCAGTGGGCTTGGAAGGAAACAGTATATATTTGGGACTTCACATTCATCGAATCTCCAGGAGTCAGTAATTGAGGTCAATCCCAAGAAGACATCTTCCATAACAAAAGGAAGCAGAGTTTTTAGGTTGACATATGTAAACAGGAGTTCGGATTACTTCTGCAGTTTATCGGTTTGAAGTAATGTAATTGCAGTGCTACCCAAAAGTTGCTTGAGTTTAAGTGTCTTTTACTGGCTGAGCAAGTTTGTCTTTTCAAGAAGAAAAACAAATATTCACAGGGATGCTGTAAAAGGGTCAAGTAACACGAAAGTCATTTCGATTCCCACAACATAAAGGAAATGTTGATCGTCTCTGGATGCTTCTCCAGAACTTTTCCTGTGGAAGTCACCCACCCCCTATCTTAGTTTCTTCATCTTCCGACAAATTTCCTGCCCAACTAGCTGCCGCTCCTGCTTCTCTACCGTGCGCTCCGGAAAAGGACACGGGTCACCCAGACTTCAGTGAGAGCTTGCCCTCGACTCTGACGAGGAGGAATGCATTGCCAGCAACTTTTAAGTCCGCTTTTTAAAAGGCCTGTGAAACCAGTCCAGACTTTTCCTTTGCATTAAAGTTTTTGTTTGGGCTGAGACTAAGGGGACCGTAGGTGACATTGGAAGAAGTCAGGGCATTGGAGGCTCCCGGGAGCAACCTGGGGGAAAGGGGAGGCCACTTGACAGCAGAAAGGGATATGAATGGGGGTGGGATAGGGGGCTCCGTGGCCAAACTGTGGGGCCGGGAGACGGAGCAAAGGGCGGCTCGGGAGTAAAGGGGAGGCTGCCAGGGCGGGGCACGGGCGGCTTACTCGGGGACGTCGCTCCTCCACGCCTCAGGAAACGGGGTGTCCCAGGTCTGGGGGAAACAGAGACCACCCCCAGTGTCCCAGAGTCGGGGCAGAGCTGTACAGGACGAAGGACCCTCGCGGGCCCGAAGGCGGGAGGCGGGCGGAGGGGGGAGGAGGCCCGGCCGCCTCAGCTGCCCCGAGCCCGGGGGTCTCCGCCCGAGACACCCCCTCCCCCGGCTCCGGACGTTGCTACAGCCGCCGCCGCCGCCAGGCAGTCACATCCCCGGAACTCCGCCGCGGGACCCAGCCTCCCCCTGCAGGTGGGGGCCGTGGACAGCGGAGGGGGGGCTCCTCAGCTGCAGGACCCGGGAACCGGCTCCGGCTCCAGCGCTGCTCAGGGACGGACACCGACCCCCGCGGCCGCCATGATGGATTAGGAGTCGCTCCACAACGAGGCCAGGCCCCGCCCCTGACCCCGCCCCCGGCGACGTCCGGCGCGCGCCTCGCGGGGCCCTGGGCCCTCCCGGCACCGCTCTCGGGGACGCCGCCGCGCCCTCAGCCTCCGGTCTCCCTGCCCGCCAGAACTTGGCCCCGCACGACCTTTTAAATGTGGTTTTTCCGAGCGCAAGGTGAGTAGTAAGGCAGCCCCCGCCTCCCCTGTACGGCCATTGGCCCCTGAGAATCCGGGTCAGGTCTCTCTCCTGCGTCCCATTGGCCAGTGAGGGCAGTGAGGCCAGAGTTCCGAGCCAACCGCTTTCGGCGCAGGCCGCAGGGCATGCCGGGAGTTGTAGTCCCTCGGCGCCCGACCCCTCACGAGCGCACTCGAGATTTCATGCCCTCTGCTCCGGGCTCCTGAGCTTCGGTCCCGCCCTCCGGGGAGCCGGTGGACTCTAGCCGGCCTCGCGTAGGGCTGGCCAATGTCTCTCCTGCGCGGGGAGCGAGACCAGCGAGGAGCCAAAGCAAGGGGAAAACTGCGGATTGGATTGTCTCGGAACCGGAGTTGGATTACTTCCTTAAGCCTCTTTAGGGAAGAAAATTTGGCTCGCTCCTGGAAGCCAAGGTATTTGGTACCTTATCCTGCCTCCCCAAATTCTCACCTTTTCCCCAAGAAGCATAAGTATTAGAACTAGCGAAAAATAAATGACTGGAAAGCATCCGACATATTGCTAACGAATTCATTGTCTCTTCGGGTTATCTGGAGGCTCACTCATTAAAGAAACAGCATGTGTAAAGCACCACTCGGAGGCAAAGCCTGGCGCAATCACAGATGTCTGAGCTAGAGTCTTTAAGATGAAACGACCTCATTTCACAGATATACATGGTATTCGCACATAAACACCCTGTTAGGCGAGAAAATGCAGATTATTGGGTTTGCAAGCCTAACCAATGATCAGACGTGCCAAACCCACACTTGTGACCCATCTCCTGCAAAAAGCACCCCAGCCCCTTTACTCCCTATTTTACAGCTAAAGATTGAGACGTGACTTACTCAAGGTCACTTGTCTAGTTAGCATGTGGCAAAATCACCATTTGAGCCCAGATCGAATTTGCTGCAAAGCCCATGCTTTTCCCACTGCACTGTGTAACTGTTGACCACGTTAGACAACTGATTTTTCAGAAGTTGCTATTAGGGGAAACCACAGCCACATTATAGGTGTTGTAACCCAGTTACTATACTATTACATATTTTAGGAATATTTCTGCTGGATGGGGAGATGGTAGTGACTTTGTAGATGGTAGCTTCAATAGTCATGTGGACATACATACCAAATGTGAATTGTATGAAAACTTGTACCCAAATTTAGAACTCGAACTTACAAATTAGGGTGCTAGTTGGTTTAGCTTTGCTCTCTCATGAAATAACCTGGCTGGCAAACTTAGTCCTGACTTGATATAAATGATATACTTCATTCTTCAAGCACTGGGCACCTTTGTTCCCCTTTATTCACCCATGATCTTGCCCTGATTTTTTTCTTGGAGATGTTCTTTCTATTCATGCTCTAATCATGTCCCATGCATCACTCATCTTTGAGGACTGGCCTCAATGCTGGAAATAGAATTTCTGGACCCACATTCTTTCACCATCGGTTCAACTCTCTCTAAAGGGTTGTTTGATGATACCTCTTGAATACTTAAGTCTATTCCTGATTCATAGTTAAGCTCAGTATGAGTTTAATCAAGTCACTTTCTCTAAACCACTTTTTCTTTCATTTCTTAATGGAGGTCCTATCTGCTGACTATCAAATGAGATCTTGTTTGGTCTTCCCCAGACTGAGATGATGCTTTAGAGGACAGCGGAGGGGCCACCTATATCTGATATAAAGGTGTATCCCCAATCTCCACTTTCCACTCACCAATCTCTGAGTATAGGTAAACCCCAAGCCTACACTACAGTATTTTCTAGGGATGCACTACTCTTTTACTTCCTGTATAGCGCTGTAGAATGTTTTTTTTTTAAAGATTTTATTTATTTATTTGACAGAGAGAGAGATCACAAGTAGGCAGAGAGGCAGGCAGAGAGAGAGGGGGAAGCAGGCTCCCTGCCGAGCAGAGAGCCCGATGCAGGGCTCGATTCCAGGATTCTGAGATCATGACCTGAGCTGAAGGCAGAGGCTTTAACCCACTGAGCCACTCAGGCGCCCCTAGAATGTTACTTGAGGACTTAAAAAACTTAAAATGCAGAGCCTAGCAAATGCCTGTGAGAAATCAATGTTGCCAGATGTTGAATAAATCCCTTTAAGTTCACATATTATCAGTTCTGCCTAATTTTGTCCTCACTTTTACAAAGCAAAGCAATCACAAGTTGCTACTGGAATTCGGTACCAGTGTAAAAATTTCCCCTTATTCCTTTTTAAAACACCCACTAGAATTAACACTCGGCAAGAGCGCCCTCTAGTGGGCCACGAAGAGTAGCTCATCCTCGAGAGGTGCTTTGTATCATCACTCCCATCGGTCAGGTAATTACCTGCCATTCAGGACCTACTGAATGAACAGCATAGACGGGCAGCTTGGGAGACCAGGCCAAGGGAGAACAAACTTTCAAAGAGCTTACAAACGATCCCAATAAACTAAACTAAATCAAGGACTTCGGCTTCCACCCTCTCTGTTCCCTGCTCTCAAGAGGCATACAGCCTAGCATGTGTTCTCAAAAATACGCCAAGTGAGCAAATCTAAAGCTGCATCACAGCCTATATTCGGCTGTCTAAAATGATACCTCTAGAGTAATGTTATAAGCACAAGAAATATACCTGTAATGAAAAAGCGCCGAATTTCAAAACTGTCAAATGTAGTGTTCAAAGTCACTACCACTGAAACTATCCTAGGTTTACACTTCACTAGATGACCCAGAGAGCGGTTAGGCCTCTGTCAGATTTTCTATCTGCTACGCCCTCCTTCAACTATACTCTGCTCCCAAGTATTACACAGGACACAGGAACAGAAACAGTGATGTTGATACCACATTTATAAATATATAAAAAATATTCACATATCGTGAAATAAGATAGCCCTTCATAGACTGCCTTTAAGAAAGTTTCCTCCAAACCTGAATCAGAGTACCATTTTTAGGCAGTCATTAAGAAAATCAGTGCATGGGAATTCTAGCATTCCTCAGTAAGAACTTCAGCCTCCTGTTTTTAACCCTGAATTATTCCAAAGTTAATGCATTACTACTTCAATCACAGGAGGAAAACAGCTTCTCTTTTCCCATCTGCATTTCCCTCCCTGTTTTCCTGTTCCTCGGAGCATCCTGAACATTCATTCTCTTACCAATAATTCAGCTTCTAACAAATCACCCTTAAAGGTGAGACGGATCACGGCAGCTTGGGGTAGGTATACTCGCATCTATCGCTAGAAGGAATGTGCAGTGGAAAATAAGATTCCAAGCAAGCAAAGGCTGCTTGGTTAACTTTATTCTGCCATGTGGCTGCTGGGTTAATGTTACTAACTATACAGGTGCCTGGGTGGCTCCATGAGTTAAGCTCCGGCTCTTGGTTTCAGCTCAGATCATGATCTCAGGGTCGTGAGACTGAGCCCTGCATTGACTCAGCCCGGGGCGTGGAGCCTGCTGAAGATCCCCGCTCTCCCACCTCTGCACAAGCAAGCTCTCTCTCTCTCTCTCTCTCTCAAAAAAAGAAAGTTACTAACTATACGCGTCAGTGTCCTACTCGCGCTGCAGAACTGGGAACGGAGGTCAAAACAGACAGCCTGCGGGTCAGGAAGGCTGTTTTTTTTTACAGGGGCAATTTCAGGGGGGCATTGTGCCTTGTGAACTGATGGTGAAAAAGATTCTCCAAATTACTGCAGAATAAGAGTCCACTTGGCTGAAACACTATGTGCTTTTAAAGGCTTGGAACTTAAAAAAAAAAAAAGAGTAATTATTAAAAAATAATAAAAAAACAAAGGCCTGCAACTACCCATAGTGCTAGACTCTGCAGGCAACCCCAGGGCCGGCAGCGCTTCCCCAGGTTCTGCCCTAGAACAGGAGAAAGTGGGTCTTTGGGGCCAGATGTAGCCCGATGCAGGTCAGTTGATGATTGTCACAGTTCTCCACGGAGCCACACGGGGGACCATAGATCGGATTCTTCACTTTCAAGAACTGCTCCGGTCAGGTGCACGCCATCCTGTCCTTCAGATGTCTCTCCTCACCCCTCCTGTTCTAAGAGCCTCTGGCGCGTTTCCATAACTACTTCCTCCATTATTTCTGGCTTTAAGAGGTCTTTGATCTAAAGGAGAAAAGAAAAAGGAATATTCGTTCAGAAAAGAAACCGACCATAAGCAGACATCCAAACACAGAAACCAAGCATGGTTACCACAAACCTTCTAAATTCCTTTCATTTTTTTTAAGATTGATTTTTATTTATTTATTTTTAAAAATTTTATTTTTGGGGGAGCACCTGGGATGGCTCAGTCGTTAAGCGTCTGCCTTCGGCTCAGGCTCCCACTCCCCCTGCTTGTGTTCCCTCTCTCTGTGTCTCTGTCAAATAAATAAATAAAATCTTAAAAAAATTTTTTTTATTTATATGACAGAGAGAGAGAGAGCATGTACACAAGCTAGGGGAGTGGCAGGCAGAGGGAGAGTGAGAAGCAGGCTCCCCACTGAGCAGGGAGCCTGATGTGGGGCTCGATCCCAGAACCCTGAGATCATGACCTGAACCGAAGGCAGACCCTTAACTGACTAACCCACCCAGTCGCCGTCTTATTTTAAAGAACGAGAGAGAACACACGAGTGGGGAAAGGGGCAGAGAGAGGGAGAGAGAATTCCAAGCAGACTGCACTGAGTGTGGAGCCCGACACGGGGCTCGATCCCATGCTGCCGAAATCAAGAGTTGGCAGCTCAACCGACTGAGCCATCCAGGCGCCCCTCCATATTCCTTTATTGGAGGCTAAGTATTGCAAGATATGATCTGCTAGAACCAGCTGAATGAACCATCAGGACTCGGTATACAGCTGACGGGAACAAAGACACGATTCTCGGCGTTCACAAAAAGATAAAGCTAAAATTTGGGATGGGAAGATGAAGTCCAGACAGCTGCGGTCCTAAGCCAGTCCTCCCCGGCACCTCCATCCCCCCACAATCCTTCAACTGACGGTAGACACCGAGGCCATCACAAGTATCTGGGGGAATGATCTACCGACACTCGACAGGGCTGTCCAGGTTCCGCCACGGGGCACGGTGGAGGCACTGGCAGATGTGCCTGCGATCCCCGAGGAAGCGCTGCGGGAGACGATACAGCCGCGACTACACATGGATGAGGAAGGGGGGGCGCGGCTGGGGCGAGTACCTGGTGTGGGAGGGACGCCTCGTAGCAGTACAGGATGCTGGTGTCGTACAGCATCACCCTCTGGGTGACCAGCGAGACGATGCAGTTCCGGAGCCGGGAGATCACCTCTCGGTCGGTGAGGGACACGGGCTGCCCGCGGAGGCAGAGGGAAACACGGTCAGAACCGAAGCCAGTGAACGGTCACGGCAAAGCACAGAAATCATTTGTAACTTCGACCCTATCGCTCCAAGACTCGAAACCAATCAACTGCTGACTCCAAGGGAGTTAGAAAGGATGGCTCTTCAGCGGCCGGGCCCCTGAAACCTGCCGTCCCCGCCAGCAGAGAGCACACCGGTTCCACTGCATCGCAAGAAGGCAAGACGATGTTCGCGGAGACCTCGGCGGACACTCGAACGCCCTCAGGCCACAGCAGTCACATGGTTCAAACCCAGACGGCTCTTGGGGAGCCTCGGCCGATTAGGTGTCCGACTTGGTTTCGGCTCAGGTCACGATCTCAGGGTTGTGAGATCGAGCCCCGACGTGGGCTCTGGGCTCAGCCTGGACTCTGCTTGAGGTTCTCCCTCTCCCCCTCCTGCCCCTGCTCGTGCGTGCTCTCAAATAAATCAGTTTTTAAAAAATAAAAAAATGAAAAAAAAAAAAAAAAAAAGGAAAACAGCCGGCTCCCCCCGCCCCAGAAGCGCGGCGAAGACTGGACGCCACTCGCCCCAACAGCAGCCACGGTGTTTCCTCACCTCCAGGTTCGCAGTGAAGCCCCCCGCGTCCTCTTCTTTGTGCTCAGGCGTTGGGTAGATCCAGATGAAGCCGTTGTTTCCCAGAATCACTGAGGCCCCACAGGGCAAGTCATGGAAGTGAGTCTTCTGCCGCTTGACCAGGGAGGGGGAAACCTGGACCAGCACCCCCTGGCCGAGCTAAAGAAATACAGCATAAATGAAGTCACGGGAGGGTCACAAGTGAAGGGCATGAGAAGCAGACCCCGCAGAATACCCATCCTCGCTTCGGCGGGGTTAAGGCCACTCCCGCTAGCGACTGCAGTCACCTGCGCAGACACACAGGGTAGCTACGGCCAGAGCACACTTCTGGACGCAGAAGCTGTCACCAGGAGCAGGTGACTTTCCACACTCTTCTCTCATCCTCCTGCCATTCTTATCATTATATCCGCATCTGGGGCTGGTGCGCTGGCCGTCAGGCAAGCCGGAGCGAGTGAGGACATGAGCCTGAGCCTCTTGTGGGCCGAGGTGCATCCCGTTCCACCCGGATCCCAGCCTCCTACCTTGCTTGGGAGGCGCGGGGCGAGGGGAGCGGCTGAGGGCTGCAAATCCAGCCCCGGTGGGGGGAGGGCAGCCCCAAGTCGCCATCCTGCTGAGGGAGGGTCTGCGGTAGCCAGGGCCAGGAAGGCGTGAGCACGGCTGACCAGAGCCCCTCCACAAGGGAACAGGCTTCCGTGCCACTCAGAAAATGAAAAGGTTCCCCCAGAGAAAGCCAAGAGACTGATAAGTCATAACGTGTTTTAGAAAGTATGCTGGCGTGGGGCGCTGGGGTGGCTCAGTGGGTTGGGCCCCTGGCTCTTGGTGTTGGCTCAGGTCATGAGCTCGGGTTTGCAGGAACAAGCCCCGTGTGGGCTCCCCACTCAGCAGGGAGTCTGCTGCTCTCCCTCGACCCCTCCCCCTGCCCACATGTGTTCTCTCTTGCTCAAAAAAGTGAATCTTGAAAAAAAGTATGCTATCATTAAAACAGTTAAGAGCCTCGATAACAGAACATCGTTCAAAAAAAGCAGTGACATTTCATTTAAAGGCTCGATCTTTCCTAGCAAAGACCCCCATTTTATTGACTGGACCTCTGTCTAGAGCCCAGGCCATCGGGTTTCAATATGACCTCCCTTTGCTCCTGGCCCCAGCACAAAGCCGCGGCCCCCGGGAGCGGGCCAAGCCAGCAGGGCCGCAGGGCCCATGGGCGCAGGGGCTCTCCTGCCACCCCAGGCCCCTCAGCAGGAAGAGAACAGGAGCTGCCGCCCATGACCATGTGAACCTGCCGCTTTGCGGGACGCCAGCCTGTCATGCTTAACTTCCGGGGCTCTTTAGGGCTGAATTCCAGAGAGCGCTGGGGATTCCAGAAACGGACCCGAGGTCTCAGTCCGTATCCAGGAACAGCAAAAGCCCGACTTACTTTGCCGTATTTCAGACTCCTCGTGTGCAGAGACACGGCTCCGTCCGAGAACACTGCCTGCACCTCCGCCTGGCACGGATGCTAAAGGAACAAACACTCTCCTGGCGCCTGCCTTCCCGCGGCCCCGCGGCCCCACCTCTCCGTCCTTTCCTCCCATCCCCAACGGTCCCACCCACAGTCTTAGACAGACACGGAGGACATCACCAAGACCGAACCTCTCCCTCGTGGTTCTCACAAATCTCTTGACGTGAACACCTTTTCTACTCCCTGCACAAAAGCTAGCGTGGTTATGACAATTTGAGTCTAGCTTGAAGCACGGGCCACTATCAGTGACAAAACCCCATGAAATGAGGCCTGAACAAGGGCTGGGGAGTTCGGCTGGGTTAAGGAGAGGGAGGAAGGCCGCAGAGCCCGTGACACTTGATCTAGGATCCAGATCCCCGCTAGGACTACGTGTCTCCAGGAGGAGACCTCTGATCGAAGCCCCATTTCCCAGCTCCGCATAGAGCATTGAGACGCTGTAATCCAAGGTGCAGGATACACTGATAAGATCTCCTTCCTGCAAGAAACCTCTCATGGCCAGCTCGTCCTCTGCAGATCTTCTCCTCTGAAATACACAAAGCGATGACGTGACTTAAGTCAGATCCTGCAGAGAGATCTCTAGAACCGGCCACGGTATTCAGACACCAGAGTAGGT
Organism: Nasua narica; assembly: GCA_028533885.1. Lineage (NCBI taxonomy): Eukaryota > Metazoa > Chordata > Mammalia > Carnivora > Procyonidae > Nasua > Nasua narica. Next base: position 76,330,674 of record CM052813.1, on the reverse strand, counting down.
AAGTGGTGTCACCCAAGGAACACCAGAGCGATCACTACCACTTTCCCTCTTACAGGCCTTCCCACAGCTCCTCCCCGCCTCCTCTCTCTCGCCCCCTTCTCTGGATAGTATTCCAACTCCTTCCGTGCTAGTGACCCCCTGCCGATGGTGCCCAGCCTCCCTTTCTACACTCACCGTCCACGGCAGCCCTCCACGCAGCCGCGGAACCAGACTACCTACGGCGTGTCTCTATCTTTACTCACGCGTTGCCCGTGATCTCGGATTCCCTGGGAAATTCCATCCGTTCTTTAGGGATCCACTCTAACGCCCCTTTCCTACAGGCATCCCCGGGTGAAATCGCTCACTCCTTCTGTACAATCACATGCCTGTTTATTCTTCGACTGCCAGGGATTTAGATCAGTTATCTCGCTTCCCCTGCTAATCTGGGCCCTCTTTCAGGAACTCAGCCGGGCCTCCTTTATCTGGGCTTCCGTTATCTTGCGTTCTCCAGAGAACCTAGCAGTGAGCCTCTCCGTACACACAGGCTGAACTGAAGATAAAGCTCGGGGTTTAAAAGGCCTCCCCCTGGCCACTACAGCTGTCTGCAATAACCACATGCCATTCAACTGACGAAAAGCTAACCTAAACATAACTTTTCAAGGGACGCCTTCCCTGTGCAAAGCTGATACACCCGGAAAAGGAAAATGAGCACCGGGCATCTGAGAGCTTCTCTTCCAACTCTCCTTTGGGATCACTCCCCACGGCCGCTGCACATCCTACCACAAACCAACTGCTGCTTATGTTGGGAGGCCTGGGCCAAGGGAAAAGCCTACCAGCGCATCGAGGCAGCAAACCTCACAGCAGACAAACAAAAGGGTAAAAAAGGCAACCTCGGCACAAAGCAGAGTTCTCTAGTGGAGCAAGGGACCCCAGAGCTTTCTCTAGCTTACTCTACAGTACCGGCCTGGAGACCCTTACCAGCTCTCCTCCAGGAAGGTTCATAGATGACAGAAGCAAGACTGAATCCAGCCTGGAGTTGGTCTCCACCTTCCACCTCTTCTGTTGGACCTACAGAGAAATTTCACAGGCGGACACAGACTCCAGCGGCAAGAGCTCACATCGTCAGCAACCCATAATCCGCAATACAACAAGCCAACTACCTACAGCAGAGGGCACTTACGGGGCACCTGGGTGGCTCAGTCAGCTAAGCGTCTGCCTTCAGCTCAGTCATGATCCCAGGGTCCTGGGATCGAGCCCCAGGAGGCTCCCTGCTCAGCAGGGAGTCTGCTTCTCCCTCTCCTTCTGCCCTTTCCCCACCCCACTTCTGCGAGCTCTTTCTCTCTCAAATAAAAAAATAAAATCTTTTAAAGGAGGGGGGCACATAAGTCAAATGCAATGAATGCTCCATTTGCATAACTACAGAGAGAATGAATATGCCATTCATTCAATCACCAGCTCGCTTTTACTTTGTATATACCGACTTGATACCGACTTTACCTCTGTGATTCTCCCCACCACAATGTCTCCTACTTCACCGTTGTATCTGAAAGATAAAAGCAGGTCATCATCAGTGAACAGGCCTCATTAGGAGACTAAGCACCACTGGAGATTTCAGTTCAACAGGATGAGGGCTTGGATTAGGCACCATGCTGAAGTATGGTAAACTCACATAACTATGCTTCTCTGACTTATTTCCAGGAACTGGTAACTTTAAACATTCCTACATGTATAAAGTCTCCATTAACTATTCTTGGACAAACCATTTATTCCAAGAAGTTCCTTAAGCCTGACACCCTTATTTCGTTCATTACGTTGACACTGTCAAGCATGGAATATTTCCTGGTGGGCTCTGGAACACAAGATGGCTTCTGCCTCGGCAAAGGAGAAGGAGGAGACAGACAGGAGCCCACCCAACCCAGGCCACTCAAGGTCTCCTCCACCCACAGAGTGCTCAACTCCAGCCCCTGTGATAGCCCCTTCTCCCACTTCTAATGAAGACATGTTCCATGTTGAAGGCTCCAGCCGTGGACCTCATCTTTGTCGGCCCATGCTCCCCTCCTCCTGAGCTCATCCAACCTAATGGCTTTAAATACCACTGATGACTATGCCATTCCCCTCAATTCCAGACTCTAGTCAACTGCTGGCTATCTAGCATCTCTATTTACACGACTGATGGGCATTTCCAAATGCCGCCAACCTAAAGCAAAGATTTCCAGCAGCCCCCTCCCCAGCCTCCATTATAAACTGGTCCTCTCCCAGCCGGCAGGGTCTCCGTAAATGGCAACACTATCCCTCCAGTTGCTCAAGCCAAAAATCTTGGGAGGCCTTGGAGGAACGCTTGATTTCCCCCACACTCCAGGACAAGTCCAGCAGCTGATCCTACTGGCTCTACTACCTTCGAAATATACACAGGAATAAAAGGCATCCAAATTGGGAAAGGAAGAAGTAAAACCATCTCCATTCACACACAAGGTCCTGTATATGGAAAATCCCGAAGAATACAAAATCCAACACCCTTACATAAAAAAACAAAATAAAACAAAAAAACAAAAACACAAAACGTATGCAGAATCAGCCATTACTCCCCACTTCTACTGCTCATCCAAGCCACCATTACTTCAGATGATGAGAACAGTCCATTAATCGTCTCCCTAAGCCTGCCCCTGTTCCCCTTCAATCTCTCCCAGCAGCCAGAGTGATTTTATTAAGACAGAAGTCAGACCATGTCCCTCTTCTGCTCCGCCCCTTCCAGGGGCGTCCTAGACTACGTTAAAGTGGAAAACATGTTTACCAAGGCAGGCTGCCCACCTTGGCTCTCTACCCGCATCTGCCCCTACACTCCCCCTTGCTCACTCTGTTCCAGCCTCACCAGCTTCCTTTCCGGGGCTAAGCTTTATTGAGCCCTTCTAGGTAGCAGGCCCTGGGCTAAATACTTTACATCCCATTTCAATGAATTCTAACAAAAATCCGACAAGATGGATCATGCTTTCATACTCATTGTGCAGAAAAGGTAACCAAGGTTTGGAGAGGTGGAATAATGTGAGGAAACTTTTGGAGCCCACACTTACCTAGAGTCACCTATATCCTTTCTATTGTCATGTTCAAAATCACAGGCCTACTGGATGATAAAGCTGCAGGGGGGCCAAGGGGGTAATGTTCCTGGCTGTATAACAAGAATGACACAAGAAAGAATACACACCTTTTGTTCTCACCTGGTTTTCAAAGCTTTCACACAGATCAACTTGTTTACCCTTTCCACTGAGCCAGCCACAGATGCAATGAGCTTCTCTTCCCCCATGTAAGTTCCATGGCCCCTGTTGTGAGAGTAGGATACAAACGATACAAAAATAACTCTTGAGATGACCTCTCTCATCGAGAACAAGGTACTCCTAACAGGCTCCTCCTGCTTTAAAGTCTGGCTTCTCTCTGTGCCCTGAACACTCCTTAAGAGAGCTGCATAGACATCTCCCCTTGTCTTACTCAAGTCTACTCAAATGTCACTTTCTCCATCAGGCCTACCTTGATTACCCCATTTAAAATAGTCACCCACTCTGCTGCCACCACCCCCGCCATATTCCCAACCACATTCCACTTACCTTGCTCAACTTTGCATTTTCCCCAGTGAATTTATCACCAAAAATACTAACTTGTTTGTTGTGCTTAGTGTTTCTCTCTCTGTTGAAATATAAACTCCACCATGACAGAGATTTCCCTACTTTGATCATAGTTGTACTCCAACCCCAAATAATACAAATACATGCTGAATTCATGAAGGACTGACACTTAAGATTCCGTAGGATCCAATAACTTCAAACTAAAAGGTTAAAGAGCAATATTATAAATGCTGTACCGCCCTACCACCAAAAGGCTGAAATACCACTAGTGTTTATCTATGATAGTGATATAATGGTGAGTTTTGCTTCTTTTCTTCTTCTTCTTCTTTTTTTTTTTTTAAGAGAAAGAAAGAGGAGGAGAGGCAGAGAGAGTGAGGGAGAAAATCCCAAGGAGGCTCCAAGCCCAGCATGAAGCCTGGCGGGATGGGGTCTGCAGGGGCTGGATCTCAGGATCCCGAGATCACACCTGAGCTAAAATCAGGAGTCAGACGCTTAACCGATTGAGCCACCCAGGCACCCCGGTTGTTTTCTTAATTATTTCCTCATTTAATTCTCACTTCCCTACCAAAGATTACTGTTATTATCACTACCTTACAGATGAAGAAATTGACCTAGGAGAGGAAATACAACTTATAATATGTGATAGCACAGGACTGAAATCCCAACTGTCTGGCTCAAGAGCCTGCTCTCTTAACTGCACATACTGTACTGCCTTCAGATTTAAAATGTAGATTTGGGAGCAAGTAGCACAATATATTGTGTATGCCCTAAGCCCGAACAATTACTGATTTCAAAACCGAGCACCTGGCTAAGGGACGTCGCCTAGAGAAGAGGCCAGGTCAGGAATGCCCATTGTCCCCTCATCTGAAAAACAGAAAGAGGCCCCCACTCCTAACCCTCCCAGTTTTGCAGGTTGCCAACGAAAAAAGCGAGGAAGGCTCAGAGATCAGGGCCTCAGGCAGAGAACCCAGGAGTCTTTGACACCGGAGGTTAGGAAAGATTTCCAAGGGCTGAGGCAAACGCAGACGGGGACACACGAAGTGCATTGAGTGAGAGGCCAGAGGACTCGGAAACAAGGGAGCTGGGATGATCGGCTGTGCCCTGCGTCCGCGGGTACTTAGATGCAAGGGAACAGAGGCCACGTGCAGACAGCCCAGCAGCGCCCCTTGGGGCCCCGAGTCCCCAAGTCCCCACGTACCGCATGAATCCCGTGTCCGTGGTGATTGTATCCCCCGGAACCACCAAATGTTTTTTAGTATCGCGGCCCACGCTCTCGCTAAGGGGCTTGCGAGCCACGGGAAGCCTCATCTCCATCGCCATCTTGGCGCCAAAGAATAGCGCAGGCGCAGTCCAGCCGGGAACCGCCACATCCGTCTCTGCAGTTCCCGGCCGTCGCACGGAGGGGCGGGGCAGGGCGGCTCAGAGCAACCGCCAATGGGAACTCACAGTCTGGAGGCCATGTTGACTCTTGGCAACCATTTGGCTAATGTGAAGGGAGTGAGGGAGCCAAGTTGCCATTTTCACTATTGGCAGGGCTGCACCTGTGGAATAATGAACTCTTAGGTTGCACGGCGTTTGATTTTTTACCAAAAATGTCTGGTAATCATCATCCCATTTATGGTTTGCCAGAGTTAGAGATCATTGAGAAATGGGCCTGTGAGTCTCCTTCCAACTCTAAGTTGCTAAAATGTGATTCTTTGGTAGGTGGGATCTACAGAAAACACTAGTTGAAAAGAAAAAAGAGGCACTTTTCATACTGTTCCTAGTAGCCCCAGTATTCTACTTTACTGCCTTCTCGTGAGTGCTGGTTCAGCACCAAACAGCCACCTCTACCCCCAAACAGTGTTCCAGATGCTGATTCTGTTCTTTCTTAACAACTTCTTTGAATGAGCTGATTTACTCTAACTTAAAAAGAAAACTCCCTAAGAAAATATGCAAACCTTGCAAAGCAGGCCCATTTTGTAGGGAGGGCAGATGCACACATAATACAAAGATCTGGGCTTATATTTACTCTTACAACAAATTGAGCCCTCTATGTGTGCCAGGAGCTGTTCTAAGGATTCAATGGTGGACAGACAGATATATGTGTGGCTATATCTCCGTGTCCAGTTTATTTTTTTAAGACTTTATTTATTTATCTGAGAGAGAGAGAGAAAGCAAAAGCAAGAGAGATCACAGAGGGAGAGGAAGAAGCAGACACGCACTGAGCGGAGAGCCTGATGTGGGGCTCAATCCCAGGACCCCAAGATCATGACCCGAGCTGCAGGCAGACACTTAACTGACTGAGCCACCCAGGTGCTCCCTCTGTATCCTATTTAATAGGAGCATTTCCCTCCTCCATCCTCCCTTCTCCCCGCCTCTTACTACCCTCTCCCTCCTCCTTGCCCTATATAATTTATAGCATCCACAACAAACTGTGTTTCAACCTCAGGGAATCGGAGCTGGTGATTATGCACAGGGACCCTAAAGAGGATTAAATAACTTGTATCAGCCTCACTCACTGTGCTCAGTAAATCAGGTCCACTGCCTCCCAAAGATCCATCAGACCAGTTTGCTAAACCTCCAAAAGGACATTTCTTTCTAAGCAAAGCTCACAGCTACATCCGTCAAGAAAGCCAATCCTGCAAGGCAGTCAACAATATAAATTCTAGGGTTCCATGGGACATCCACAGGTCAGACCCTTGCCCTCCTGCCTGGAGGAAGGGATAGACCTACGAAAGTGTGAAAAGGGTCCATCTGCTGCGTCTGGCCTCCGCCATAAGAGGGCAGTGGTGTCCTTTGAGCCAGGGTATTCCAGTGGGCTAGGGAGCTAGGGCTGGGAGTGTCCCTAGACCAAGAGTAGGGTACTCTGGACATCATCCCCTTTCATCCCAGGAGGGATGGACTCAACGTCAGGCCCTCCCATTCTCACAGCGCCCACGTTTGCGGGGCCTGTCACAGCACTGGGATTAGGAATACTGTGTTAGTGTAGTGGCGGATTCAGTGTCTGTTGAGAGCGGGCCTCCTGGTTCACAGACAACTCACTTCTCACTGTTTCCTCGTATGGCCCAGAAGGGGTGAGGGGAGTCTCTGGGGTGTCTCTTAGAAGGCACTAATCCCATTTACGAGGGCTCCACCCTGGTGAACTCATCACCTCCCAAAGGACCCACCTCCTCATACCATTAACTTGGGGGTTAGGATTTCAACACATGGGTTTAGGAGGGACACATTCGGTGCACTGCAGATACTTTTTTTTTTTTTTTTATAGAGGAAGACACTAAGGGCCAAAAAGGACTAGCACGTGCAGAGTGGTTGGTGGCAAGGCCCGTGCTCCTCCCCACTGCGCCTGCTCTACCCCAAAGATGCACCGTTTACCAATTACTCCCTGAGGACCTTGTCCTCTACTGAGTGCTTTACAGACACGTGCTACTTAGTCCTCACACTTGGCCTGTCTTGGAGGTAGGAATTGCTATTCCCGACGGTTCCTTGGGGTCCCTGAGTCCACAGGAGACCTGCCATTGGGACTGGCACCCAGTCTCCAGACTGACTTCAGACTCCCCACCACAGCTCCTCTCTCTGCATCAGACTTGTCTCTTCATATCACGCGGACACCTGGGCACCCGGAAACAGGGCGCTCATCCCAGAGTGGCTTCTTAGGAATATGGATTCCTCGGGGCGCCTGGGTGGCTCAGTTGGTTAAGTGCCTGCCTTGGGCTCCGGTCATGTTCCCAGAGTCCTGGTATCAAGCCCCGCATTGGGCTCCCCGCTCTGCAGAAAGCCTGCTTCTCCCTCTCCCTCTGCCGGCCGCTCCCCCTGCTTGTGCTCTCTCTGTGTCCAATAAGTAAGTGAAATCTTAAAAACAAACTAACAAAAAGACTATGGATTCCTGAGCCCATACTTGGGCATTGAGGTATACAAAGGTGGGGGTCTTGGAAGCCCGTGAGCGTGTATTTAACTCCCTCAGTGATTTTTTAATGGCCTGTCAGGTCAACATTCATCAGTTCCCCCTACATCCATCTACCTCCCCTCTGTGCGCTTTCCTCAGGCTCCTCAGTCATTTCTTACCTGGGCACCACCTCCAGGCTGGCCTCCTGGGTTCTACATTTGCCCCTCCTACCATCCAGTCTCCATATAGCAGCCAGAGTGAGCTTTTAAAAACACATTAGGTTAAACCACTTTCCTACTTAGAACACTTCTGGGAGCTTCTGTTTACACCAAGAATAAAATCCAAATTCATCTTCGTGGGACCTGTCTCTGAGCTCGCTCCCCTCCTAACCCGACCCCTTGCTCCCTCTCCTGCAGCCAGATGCGCTGGTCTCACCTGCCTTCCTTCCACACACACCGCTCTGCTCACCAACCTAAGATCGGTGCACTTGGGGGCACTGCTGGCATGGGATTCTCTTCCCCGGGGTCTTGGTGGGGCTGGCTGGTTCTCCTCACTCAGGCCTCAGCTCAACTATCACCTCCTCAGAGAAGCCTTCCCTGACCATTTTCTCTGGAATAATCCTTGGTCCCTTTTTAATCACTTGATCCTGTGTCTTTTCTTGTTACTGAATGTTCGTGTTCACTTACTGCAGACTTCCTCCACTAGAACGCGAGCCATCCAAGAACCAGGGACTTTATGTTTTGTTCATTGTGTATCAGTGCTTGGAACTGAGGCCCCTTCCTGGGTTAGCCATTCCCTAGAGATTGTAAACAACCGGCCCATGGGTGTGCCTTTTAGACGCAAACCAACCAAACCAGAGCCCGCACCCTCAACCACCTCCTTTGTGGGGTGTGGGGGGCTCGCTCTGGGCCACTCTCCACCTGCCCTAATCCCACCTGGGCCAGGTACCAGACACGTGGGGATGGGTTCTTGGAGCACTTGTCTTTGAAGCCCTGAGCCAACATGCAAGATGTCTGATTTCCCGGAGGCAGCCACGTTGCAGGAAGCAGTTGGTATGGGTGCTAATCAGCTGCCATCCAGAACCTTCCCCACCTGCCACAGACATACACTGCAGCAGGCCAGCTCTGAGGCAGGAAGGAAGCTGAAAGTTTGGGATATCTGTTCCTCCATTTCAAGAGATCCAAGGATAATGGATATAGTAAAGGGTGGGAGAAGAGGGGATCGACAGCTGCCTCAGATGCCCTCTGGGGGAATGCCCAGTGGGGCGGGTGATAGAAGCTACAACCCTTCTCACCCACCGAAGTCATCCCTGTATTAACAATAGCTTCCATTTATTGAACACTTAACCATTGTGCCAGGCATGGCGCCATATGCTTTTTCCATTTACATATGCTATCCCACTTACTCCTCACAACATTCTTTTCCATTGAGGAAACTGAGGCACGGAGATGCTAACTGACTTGCGTCGGGTCACACAGCCAGTGAAGGGCCGCAGAGCAGGGTTTCAAACCCAGACTGGGTGGCCTCTATCTAGAATCTTCTACTCCTGGAGTTCCTGAAGCGTGCAATAAGATGAGAGAAAGAAAGAAGAGGCATCTTGATTGGAAAGAAAGAAGTAAAACTGTCTGGATTCATAGAGAACGTGATCGTGTACAAAGAAGTCCTGAGGAATCCACAAAAAAGCTTCTCGGATGAGTAAGCACGTTTTGGAAGGCTGGAGAATAGAGGGCCAATATACGGGCTGGTCTGCACTGCATCCCTGTGGGCTATGCCCCCGGCAAAAACTGCTCTACTACTGCCCGTGGGTGACGCGGGCAGATGATTTACTCTCTAGTTCAGTTTTCTTCTACTTCAAATGGATATTAATAGTGCATCGGGGAGGAAAAAAGAGCATGAGCTTCACAGCTTTCTGGGGAGGATTCCCAGAATAAATGCATTTAAATCCCTAAGGCCAGAAACTGCTGGTGTTCTCACGCCTTTGTGGGGAGGAGGGGGTGTGCACTCTGTGGAGAGGGGCTTCAGGCGTCCGCTGGGAATGCAAGCACGGTAAGAGTGAGGCCTCCGGTATCCGGCCACCCACCCGCGCGCAATTCTTCAGGACCCACCCTTGGATGTCCCCCGCCAGCACCCTCCCGAGGATGCAGTGGTAGCCAAGGCACCTAAGCCTGCAATTACAGCCTGCTGCCACTAGGCGGGTTCTGAAGCCGGGGCGGTGGACCCTGGGCTCAGCAGCAGGGACCTCACAGAATGGAATTACCTAGGGAGAGCCATGGGCATTTTTGATCAAGGGCCCGACTGCCTTCTCCGAAGTCTGACTCGTGAAGGAAGCCAGCATTACTCTCTGGGAGGCACGATATGTGGGTGAGGATGCTGTTTAACTCTATTGGTCAGCATCCAGAGGAAAGGCGATTCGAGATTTATTTATGGAAACAAGAGCCCTCCCAGGGGCCTGCATAGGAGGAAGGGAATAATACCGGGGGCCACTGGAGGCGTCAGAAGCCTAGAGGTGAGGTTTCAAAGGAGAGGCCAGGTTGGTGATGGGGGGTGAGGGGCAGTACCAAGGGTGACTTTCCCCGCTGACCTTAGGGAAGAAACGCTGGATGGGCCTCACAAATGGACCCATGAAGCATACATCTCTACCTGTGCCCCCATCTGCCCCGGTACAAGACCCGTCCCCCAAAGTATGGGGGTCTTTGGGAGTACCTGAAGTTCCAAATGGGGATGGCCTGCCTATAAAAGTGTGAGTCCAAGTGTCTTCCTGTGTGTGTGTGTGTGTGTGTGTGTGTGCTCGTGTGCACACACACATGGCTAACCAACGATGTATAGATGTGTGCCTGTGGGATGTCAGTGGGTTGGAAGGGTGACCCTCCAACTAGCAGGTGTTGGAATACAGGTGTGAACTCACACTCCCCAGTGGGCACACATCCTCCTGGCCAGGAGGTGCTGGATAGAGAGCCAGGGCCTGGCCCTGCACTGATGGCCTTCTTGCCCTTTCGTCTTCCTCAGGGAGGGTCTGGAAATGGGTACCCAGAGCATTTGGAAATTCTAGGCATCGGGAGGGCACTTGGTGGCCATCTTGGTCCACCCCCATGGGCTGCTTGAATTCTCTTAAGTAGCCCATGAAAAAGAAAAAAAAGGAAGTAAAGATTTGAGGGGGGTAACGAAGCGGGGCGCCAATATTTGAGTCAGCTGGAAGCATGAAGATTATAGCCAGCCCCTTCAGAGATTTCTGGTTGCTTTGAACTGTGGTCATCTCTTTGGGAGCTGACATCCCAGTTGTGCCAGAGAATCTTCCTTGGGGAGGGGACAATGGTGGCTTTCAAAAGCAGTGGAACAACTCTTCCCATCCCCTCTCCAGTCTCTAGGCACTTTCCACATTTCCTCTTCATGCAGATAAATGTGTCGACCCCTTCAGATGCTAAGTGATAAATGTTCCAAGTAATTTTTATTTTAGAATACAAGAGAGGTACAAATGTATTTACAGTTGTACATGTACAATCAAATAATATATATCACAGTTTCGTAAATATCATTTTAGATAAATATTTACAAAGTTAAAGTGACCATTTTCTGGAAGTAGAACACAGTTTCTTGAAAACTCTATACATTTTATACTTTTCATTATTATTATAGTTTCTTTATTTTACAAAACGCCCTACGGGAGTTCTGGTACATGACTGCAAGGTGGGACAGGAGACACCAGAGGGCGCCCATGGCCAGAGTTTGGGGTGGGTGTGGGTGAGCGGGGCGGACCCTCCCCCCCGCCCCCCAACCATCACCACCAGGATCGCGCACTGCCTGGAAGTGCTTTCCCTGCGGAGAAGCCAGTCTGGCCCTCCTCCCGCAGCAGTGTGGCCAGGAGGAGAAGGGAGGCTTCTCTTCCTAACCCAAGAAGTCAGAGATGAAAGGGAGGAGACATGGCTCCAACTCTCTCATTTTACCGATGGGGAAGGGGGAAACTGAGGCCCTAAGAGGAGCAGGCCCTTGCCCAGGTACCCCAGTGGATTTCCGTCTGCCCTCGCACTCAGCCTGCCCAGAACACTGCACCCTGTTCGTGCCTCGTCCCTCCCCGGGAGCCGGCTTTGGGCGTAAGGTGGCCAGAAGGAGAGAAGGGCCCGCCTGCCCGGGAAAAGCAGGTCTCGGGTCTCTTCTGGCTGCCCCAGAGCCCCGCCAGCCCCCAACTCTCAAGATCGTATCGGTGACTCCCGTCACTGCGGGGCACCAGTCCCAAGAGGCAGCGGGAGGGGCCGTACGCGCACCGGCCCGCCCCCCGGCCCCCGGCTCCCAGCCCCCGCTGAGGCCCTGTCACCCCCGAGGGATGCCAGCACAGGAGGCCGGCTGGACAGGTGTGCTAGAGCGCCCCCGACGCCCGGCGTGGGGACCCCGAGAAGGAGGCGGCCGAGCAGCTGCACCAGCTGGGTGGCCTGCAAAAGGGACGCTGTCCCCCAGTGTCCTCACCTGCGAGACGGAATGCAGACTGTATGCCTAGGGGGTCACTTGTTGGGCGCGCCTATAGCGCCGGGCCCTCTGCGCCGGGGTGGGGGGTGTCGAGCGAGGAGATTACAGCCCAGGCCCGCGCCGCGCGGGCTGGAGGCGGGAGGCGGGGCGCGCGTGTGCGGCGTGCGCGTGCGCGGCGCTCACAGCACCATGGCCGGCAGGTGGTGCGCGGCTGCGGCGGCGGCGGCGGCGGCGGCGAGCGCGGGCGCGTGCGCGTGCGGCGCGGGCAGCGCGGGCGAGTGCGCCTGCAGCGCGGCGCTGGGCGGCCGGTGGCGCGCGCTCTTCTGGTGGGCGCGCAGGCCGGCCAGCTGCGAGTAGGCGCTCTGGCACACCTGGCACTTGTAGGGGCGCTCGCCCGTGTGCAGGCGCACGTGGTTGCGCAGCGTGGACGACTGGCTGAAGCGGCGGTTGCAGAAGCGGCACACGAAGGGCTTGTCCAGCGTGTGGATGCGCATGTGCGAGCGCAGGTTGCTGCGCGAGTTGAAGCCGCGGTGGCAGATGACGCAGCGCATGCGGCCCGCGGTGCCCGCCGCCGAGTCCGCCGGGTGGAAGTCCTCTGGCCGCGCGGGCGGTGCCCGGGGGGCAGGCGGGGGGCAGGGTTGGGGGAGGGGGGAAGAGAGCAGCCTCGTTACGACCCCGCGCCGTCGGGGACCGGCACGCGCGCCCCGCCCAGGGCCCGGCCTGCCCAGCCCGCCTCGGATCCACGGAACCCCGGGGGTGAGGGTGGGGGGTCTGAGCACACTGCTTGGCGGCGCTGCCAGAGGGTTGAGACGGGCATCGAGGAACTTGGGGTCAAATAGGAGTTGGACTCCACACCGTGCTGAGGCCTCAGGGACTGAGTGACTTCACCTCCGAACCTCTATGTCCTCATCTGTAAAATGGGATCCTTCTACGACCTCGTGGGGCTATGCACAACTTCCCGAGATGATCATAAAAAGCTGCGCTTTCCCTTCCTTAGCCTGTATACGGGAAGAACCTCACTCAAAGTAGCCTTCTGTAGATGGTAGCCTTCCATAAAAGGCTCCCCCCTCCCAAAAAATCCCTTTCATTTACTCATCCCACTAATATTTACTGAGTGCCTACTATGTACCAGGAAACTGCGCCTCACCTTTCTCATCGCTGAGGTGGAGGTGATGATAACATCACCCCCATAAGTCTGCTGTAAGCATCAGAGAAATTACTGTTTGTGAAACATTAGCTGCAGGGCAAGGGCTGGATAAAAAGTAGTTCATGAGCCTGGGGTCCTTCCTCTAACCAAATTTCACAAGGGTTTTATGAGGACCCAAGTCGGGGGATACCTGTAAAAGGTTCAGCTCCGTACTTGCTATGAAATAGGTCTTGAGCAAACAGTGTCTATCATGATGGCCAGGGCCTCTCACAACACACACACATGCACACTGCACCCCACCTTCATTCAACAGGTTAATACCCAGCACCTCCAGGCCCTGCACCAGGGACAGAGGGAAATGTACATTGTCAGAGCTGGAAGGGGGTTTAAAGATCATCTCGCCCAACATCTTGCCTTTACAGATGGAGAAACTGAGGCACAGAGCCATTCCCAAGATTGTACAGCAGAACTGGAACTCAGTCCAGATTCCTACTGCTGGGCCCCTTGCCCCTTCTGCCCCCACCCCCCGCCTCTCTGGTATTCCATGCACCCCCCACACACAACCCCACCTGCACCCAATTTATTTTGTCCAGAAAACAGTGCCATTCGTGTCCAGACTATGGTGGTAGCTCTGGAGGTTTGGGGCTGCTTGAATCAGTATTCATGCGCTCGATATTGCTGGAGATGGAACCTGGTCCCTGGAGACCAGGAGCCTCCCTGCCACAAATACGCACACGCACTCGCTCACTCCTCTCATTCTGGGTTCCAGGGGTCCCTTGTCGGTGTGGCCTCATAGAGAATACCTACCATGCTTGCTCTTTTTCTGCTCCTCCTCCAGCCCGGGCACACCAGGGATCCCCAGGAAGGTGTTGTGTGAGTTTCCATACCACACCAGCAGCTCCTGGTCAGGCGGGATCATCTACAGGGAAGAAAGCAAGATGAGATCAGGGAGGCAGCAGTCCGGGGGGTGAGAGTCGGGGTCTCTGTGAGTCCCACTTCAGCCAGGGCCAGCTGCCCTGCACCTGCCGTGGACACAACGCTCAGCCCCGAGAAGGCCCCACTGGCCATCGCTAGCAAGCTGCGGAAACACAGGAGGCCCTGGGATGCTCTGCCCTTCCCCCCTCCCTACTGCCCCCTCCCAGCCCGGGCCTTCTCGCCGTTTCTGTCCTCGCTCGCTGCTGCAGCCGCCCAGCCACATAAGAGTTCCCAAACCGACGGCAACAGAATGCAAGGCTTGCAGCAAGGTGACATACGGGAAGAAGGAAAGCTAGAAAACTTGTCCGTTCTTACTGAGGGGAACCAGAGTCAGCCAGCCCTCCGGCCCGCAGGGCTGAACCAGATGTTCCCAAGAAGCGTGGGCTGCAGGGCACCCCCATGGTACTTGGTTGCATCCTGTCTGATAATGTTCTGGAAACATCTCTCACGCAAGATGCCCACAAGGCAGCACCACGCCACGTGTGCCTCTCTCGCGATCACAGGCTCTGTGTGACTCCGTGCGTGCGGCAAATGCTAAAAAAGCATTCGGATAGAGGAACACCTCCGCCCCAGGAAATACTGCGGCGCGCAGCCTGGAACAAAATCCATTTGTGCAGGAGAGAACCGCACAGATGGTGACAGTTCTCTGCTAATCCCAGGGGGAGGACCTGCACCAGGGAAATGGGAAGGCCACTGGGAGGAAGGGGTTTGCAATGACGGTCCTGGGAGGCTGTGGAAGGCCTGCTGCTGAGGAGACATGGGTCATAAAGCCCTCACTCCAGGATGTCCCGAGGGGCCCACAGGCCTGTGATGAAAGCCAGTTGGCCCTCCCAAGTGGGGAAGCTTCAGGCCCTAGCCAGCTAAGACGAATGAGAGAGATGGGGGTGCGCCTCAGTCGGTGGGCTCACTGTGGAGCTCAGTCAGTGGAGCTCAGTCGGTGGAGCAGGCGACTTTTGACCTCGGGGTTGCGAGTTCAAGCCCCACGTTGGGTGTAGAGATGACTTAAAAATAAAATCTTAAAAAAAGGGACCCCTGGGTGGCGCAGTTGGTTGAGCGACTGCCTTCGGCTCAGGTCATGATCCCGGAGTCCCGGGATCGAGTCCCGCATCCGGCTCCCAGCTCCATGGGGAGTCCGCTTCTCACTCTGACCTTCTCTCTCTCACTCTCTCTCTTTCCTAATAAATAAATAAATAAAATCTTTAAAAAAAATCTTAAAAAAAAAAAAGACAGCTGAAAGAGGGGAGAGCCCCCACCCTCCCAAGCCTGCACCCCACAGAGCTGACTTTGACACTTAATCCGGGTGTCCGCTCTCTGAGCTTCCCAGGGAAAGCTGGCCACACCCAGGCAGCAACTGGTTTGCTTTCCCCCCCGGGGCCTCAACTGCCTCAAAGGAGTTAAAGCGCCAATGATATCATCTCAGGGTGTCTGAAATCATGCAAGAATAGGACCCCCTCTTTGGGGCTCCCTGCTTACAAAGAAGGCCACACCCTTTCTATCTGACTCTGGGCTGCCACACGGAGGACCCTTCTGTACCACAACTTCCTTCCTGTGGTCAGAGCAGGAGGACCCTCAGACCCTCACAGCCAGCTCGGCTCGACCCTGAAAGGAGAGGGGTCAGAGAGGAGGGGGTAGGAGAGGAGGGGCGGAGGGAGCAAAGCGTGATGGGGCCTGGTCACTGCCATCGTCCTGAGGCTCACCCTGGGGCCACCGTGGCCCTGCCCCCATGGCCCGTGGGCTCTCACGTCAAGCCCTCAGGGTCAGTGAGTGACCGGGGGCCAGGCAGAGGGTGCCATACCGGCTCGGGGATACAGGGTTCGAATATGGGATAAACAAGTACAGTCCCCGAACCCGAGGAAAATTCGATGGTGCCTCAAAGAAAGCAGACAGGTTAGAACCTGGCACCACGGTGGAAGTCCTGGAGGCCATTCACGACCACGGCCATTGTCCTGGGGGTCAGCGGGCAGAGCTGGAGGCCCTGCTGGAAAGGGGACGGAAAAGACAGAGGCTTCCTGAGTCCCCTAGAAAAGAGAAGGATGGAAGGAAAACACTTCAGATCACTTCGTCGCGAAGGAAGCTGGTCTCTGTGTGAGGGTGCCGACGGCCCCTGGGTCACTGGGCCTCTGGGTGACCATAGGCAGGCGCTTAAAGCTTGTGTCCTCAAGTGAGGGGGCGGGGGGACACGATCCCCGAGGTCCCCCAACTCTGAGACTCTGATTGTAAGTCACCTCCGACACCGTCCCAGTCCCCGGCTTCGATGTTCACAATCAGGGTGCTCCTAAAGCAACCAGCCCCCCTTCAGACTTGTCTGAAGAGGAGACAGCACGGGCAGAAGTCACACAAGTGGGTCCACCTGGGCTCCCCACCTGCTGAGCGTGTGACCTTGGGCAAGTTTCCTTCTGGCGCTGGGCCTCAGTTTCTGGGACTATAAAACAGGGACCGTGCCCCTGCTCAACCTCAGGGTCAGGGCTCAGCGGAGCCGTGTGCAAAAAACTTTCCAGGGTGGATGGACGCAGGAGTGCGTGTTATAATTTTCCCTGAGCTCACCAACGTCTCAGGAAGTCCCCCAGTGGTCCCCACAGAGCCTGCAATGTGGCTTGGGGCCATGGGCACAGTTAAAACCCAGGGTGACCGGCGGCTTTGCCTTCAGGGACCGACAACATCACAGGCTGGGCTCCAGTGCCCCAAGGATGCAAGGCCACTGCTTCCAGCTTGGCTGCGCAGGGGTTGGGGGGCACCCCCAGGGAGAGCACAGATGTGCAAGGCAGGCTCCACAAGCCCCCAACTAGATGTCGCCGAGTCGCACCTCCAGACTCTCAGCCAAGGAATCAAATATCCAAACCGACACCAGCCTTCTCATTGTAACTGACAATAACAATTGTTATTAAATGTAAACTTGGGGCGCCCGGATGGCTTCCCAACCCACGTCGGCACCCAAAGTCAGACCTTAACGGACTGACTTTGGCTCAGGTCGTGATCTCAGGGGTCTCGGGATCAAGTCCCTGCGTGGGGCTCCCTGCTCAGTGGGGAGTCTGCTTCTCCCTCTCCTTCTTGCCCCTCTCCACCCTCCCACCCCCACTCATGCTCTCTCTCTCTCTCTCTCTCAAATAAATAAGTAAAATCTTTAAAAAAATTTTTAAAAATTAAAAAATGGTTGTTTGGAATATGATTTTCTTTTCTTTTAAGATTTTTATTTATTTATTTGAAAGAGAGAGATCACAAGTAGGCAGAGCGGCAGGCAGAGAGAGAGGGGGAAGCAGGCTCCCCACAGAGCAGAGAGCCCGATGCGGGGCTCGATCCCAGGACCCTGAGATCATGACCTGAGCCGAAGGCAGAGGCTTTAACCCCCTGAGCCACCCAGGTGCCCCTGGAATATGATTTTCTAAATAAGTGCTTCGATACTGACTTTTAACATCGAGTGCAGCATTAATTTACTAACACATTTTTTACGTGGACTAAAATTAATCTTCCTAGTTAATTTCGGAAATTAAAGCAACAACACAGACTCCTTGACAATCATGCGTAAACACGTAAAGGGGGTAGGATGTGACAAGTGATTTTCTCTCCCACCCTGGACGCCCAGCCACGGTGGCCAGTTTTCTGTGCTTCTTTCCCCAGAAGGGTTTGTTGTTTTGAGACTATTAAAAAATGCTGATTTAACGTTGGTGGGGAGCAGCATGATGGGCCGAGTAGCTTCTATTTTTCCACATGAGATATCTGATTTTTTAAAAAATAATGAGCACATAGTACTTTTATACTATCTCTATATTAAAGAAAGAAAACCTAGGGGCGCCTGGTTGGCTCAGTCAACCGAGCACCCGTCTTTAGATTTTGGCTCTGGTCTTGATCTCAGCATGGTGAGTTCAAGCTCTGCGTTGGATCCACTTAAAAAAAAAAAAAAATCTATTAAGAAGAATCTACTGGAATCGAGAATGGCACAAATAGCGAGAAGCCACCAGCCCTGGGGAAGGCCGGAGGTGGTGTCTGTTGGCTCTTTAGAGCTCTGGGAAGCCAGCGACAGCCCCTGACCTGAGTGCCCGGTCCCTGCTTGCTCGTCGGTCCCCCCCATGGGATAACCCCAGAGATCAAGACCAGGAGAACCCTCAGGACCAGCAGCCTCTTCCCGGAGATCCTGGCACTATTGTCTACAGGCTCCCAGGGTCCTGGCAGCTGACTACCAACGAGCAAAGAACAGCCACGGTCCCCTCCCGGGCTTCCTGGTCCCTTGATGCTGCTGTTTCTTCGTAGCCCCCTGGCACAGCCCTGCCCGGACTCTCCGCTGGGTCCGGGAGAACTAGAATCACAAAGCTGTTCTCTCCTAGGCAGCAGGGACTGATGCAGAACACACAGGAAACCAAATAATTCCCCCAAGAAACTGAGTCCCGTACCATAAAATCCACATCGCCGAGATTCTGGGCGAGTATCAGAGCCTGAGTGGTCCCTTAACAAATTACATAATCTCTCAGCCCGGCTTCCGAACCTTCCCCGCCAGCCCAGACGTTCTGTCCTGCCCCCTTTCTGAATTTTTATTATAAATGGAAACTGATTGGGTTTTGGTTTGTTTTCTTGATACAAATGTATGTTACACTATTGAACACGCTTCCAGGAGGCTCTGACACGCTCCCTATCTCCGCCCCGCTCCCCCCCCCCCCCCGTGCTGCAGAAACCCTAGTCCAGAAGGATCCCGTGTCATCTGGACGAATATCAATTTCCATTGTACCACAGATGTCCTGACACACCAATTAATAGAGTTCTAGCGAATACATATTGACCGGGGAGGCCCCACAGCGTGACCAAGGGCTCTGCTCCGGGGTCCGACAGGCCTGGATTCAAATCACACCTTACCAACCCCCCGTGATCTCCCTGAACCTCAGTTTTGCCATCATTAAAATGGGGATAGTGATAGTATCTTCACAGAGTGGAGAGAACTCGAGTCTTAAAAATTTGCTAAGACCTTTAGCACGGTACCAGCAGGGTAGATAAATCCTCCCGTGGACGGTGACATTATCAGTGATGCTCATTATTAATATTCAGGGTACCCCAACTACATCCACCCCTGAGCAACGTCAAAAGGAAAATGGTGCTAAGAAAAGCAGACATGGGACTTGGGGGTTGCCGTAGAAAATGCTTGGGCGCTTGAAAGAAGGGAAGTCCACGCTTCTGGGCACAGTAATCTGCCAAGACTTAGGGAGGGGAAAGACGGAATTTTCTTCCCAGCTCCAGAGTCCAAAGCTCTCATATCTTATGCATCCTTTCCTTGCACGGAGTTTCGGCATCAAAGGGTCTTGCTTCCTGGGGTAGCTGGTTTTGTTTTTTTCTCGGAGAACAGGGGTCCATGTGTTCCCCTTTCGACCCAGTCCCCATCACCTGCAGAAAGACTTAATCGTTCAACACTGAATGCTCACTTGCTTTGTGTTGGGCTCTTTGTAGAAATGCCATTTTAGGCACCTCACGTTATAGTAAATTCTTCTGTGGTTAAATCGACGGGGAGAATGCCCCAGAAATAGCATGCCGTAGATCCGGCCAGATGCCAGTCCCGCCTGGGGGTTCTCCACCGACTGGCTGCACTTCCAACCCCGTCTCCATTTGTAGGGCTATTATTTTGTATTGGTGGAAAATTCGGGAGCAGCAATAGTGCACTCTGCTTATCGAATAAAGAGGGGCCTTCCCGTTTTGGGGATGCATCACGGGTGATTCGTATGAAAGATAAATGGCAGTTCTAAGTGACAGAAAGACTGAGAAACCAGATCATCGCCAAGGCCCATCTCTTTGGCTAACTCGCATGCGCGCACAGAACCAAGAGCCCATGTATTCCGGAGACTTCGGGAAGTGGCCTGGGGGAGAAGCAATTTCCTCTGCTGGAGCCTAGAAGGATCAGTGAGCCCCAGCCTCTGCCCGGCGCACTGTGGGCGGTCACACTGGCCCAGACGCACCCTGGTCCAGTAAGTGGAATCTGACGTGGCCACACAATGATTTGAGAAAAATTGCCACCACGAGAGAAGTGTCCAGCTTTGCTGATGAAAAGTGAAACGACTATAAAGTGATACTTTGTTTCCTTGTCCCTCACTCAAGCGGTCCCTTCTTCATGGCCTTGCTTACCTCTGGGGCAAAGCCTTAATCGGAAATCCATGGCCTCTAGCTCAGGTATCCTATATGAATCGATTTCTTTTTCCCGATCCTCTTTTATCAACCGAAATCCCAATAAAATGTACATGACTCTTTTTTAATCTTCCAAATTCAGATTCCTCCCTAGAGATACTCTTCAGCCACTCTATTCTCTGACTCTGAATTTCTGTGGAAATTTCTACTAAAGTTTTCTGACACCATTGAGACTTCGACTGGTATAACCTGCCCGGGGGAGATGATCTGAGGCCCCCAAGTTGGCCCCAACCAGGAGTCCTTTGGCCCGAATCACACAAGCATTCCCACTGTCTCTCGTGTGCCTGCGTGTGCATCTGTCCTTATGTATGAAGATTCCGGAGCGTGCTCTCTGCTAGAAGTGAGGTTCAGCCACACCTGAGGCCAATTCTGGGATGCCTGGTGGGGAGTCCTTGTTCCCACAAGGTGGTAGCCCAGCCAGATGGTCACAGGAGCCCCCTTTGTCCTAGACCTTTGTCCCTGGTACACTTGAACACTAGTTCAGAAACTGGGCACCTTTCTTTACCCTCCACTTCCTGGTCCTCCCAGAGTCTACCCCTCAGCTGGGACCCACTCCCTGGCCACACCAGCACCCAGGCAAAGCCCCTTCTGTTGTCATCCCTGGGAGATTTTTCTGGAGCCTGGTTATTAAGGGACAACTGGACCCCAGTTCCAGAAGCTGCTAGGCCCCAGTGCCTCTCGCGCCTTTGAAAGATTTGAGGCTCTCAGTCCCAGGGAGAAAACGGACTAGAGGGAAGTTATTCTCTGGCCCCGGGAGACTTGCTTTGGACCTCTCCAAAACTCAACCAAGGCCAGCCCCACTCCCGAGGGAGGACCCTGCCTCTCTCCACTAGCGGAGTGGAAGCAGGAGGCCCAGACAAGTCCGGGTAGGGAGGAACATCCCTGCCCCCACCATCCCCGCACAACACTCGCCTCCAATCTGCCACGGGAAGGAGGGCAGCTTGTCCCCCTCCTGGGCCAGATGCCAAGCATCCTGCCAAGAGACACTGTCTGGAAGGTCCCGACAGCCTAGCCCACCATGGCTGCCACCACTTGGCTTGCTCTGTGCCCTCGGCCCCTCTCCGTAGACCGGGAGCTTCTCTGCCTCTGCCCAAAATTTCCCTTATCAGAAACACCTCCTTTCTCCATCCTCCTGAACCTTCTTGTGACCTGGCTTAGCTACTCCCAAGCATGACATTTATCTGCAGCTATCTTTTCCTTTCCCCCGTCTCTAAGCAGTTCAACCCAGTATTAGTGCCAACATCCCCCCGGCCCATGCCTGGTAAGAGCTCCCAAGTCCCTCTGCCACCGAGGGAGCCCCAGCTTCCCTGTCGGCAAACTGTGGATCATCGCAGAACCCTCCCTCGT
Source organism: Nasua narica (assembly GCA_028533885.1). Lineage (NCBI taxonomy): Eukaryota > Metazoa > Chordata > Mammalia > Carnivora > Procyonidae > Nasua > Nasua narica. Next base: position 76,309,133 of record CM052813.1, on the reverse strand, counting down.
GGATTAAATACACAAGGATTGTAAGGGACGATGCCTCCACAGAGTCTAGGAGAAGCCTTACACAGCGAGTGATCTACGTGTCATAGCCGATGACACGATGACTCCATGAGCCGATGACTCCAAGAGTCGCAATCTGCCTGTCAGCATCCCATGCATGCAGAACAAGGAACAGCACGCAATGAAAATGCTGCAGACACAACGCCCTCTCTGGCCTTCAGATGCTTTCCCCACGTCTTGCTCTCTGTATCTCTTGGCCTCTGAACCCAGGACACCCCAAGCAGCTACCCGGGGACCTCATGGTGGAGGGACTCATGACATCCACAGTGGCCTACAGTCAAAAGTTCCATCCTTTCTGAGCTAAATCCCGAAAACCTGCCACAAAGTTCATGCTCCCAGAGGCTGTGATGCCTGGGCAGGGCCAGCGGGGCCGGCATCAATGCTCCTCCATTCCCCCCTCCCCCCAGTACCCGGACACGGCTGCCTGCACCCCTTCTCCCGGCGGCCCCTGGCTTTGTACACGGCCGCCCACGCGCTCACCTCGATGGCCTTGTAGAAGATGCTGGTGCCGATCTGGACGACCTCCAGGTTCTGCTCCTGCTCGTTCCGCGCGCACTTGATGTAGGTCATCCAGCTCCGGTGGTCCTCCTGGCTGGCATCAATGAAGTAGCGCACTGTGCCGTCCTCATTGAACACCTGCGTGCAGGTAAATTAGGGACTGAGTGAGGCTGGCTGGGCCCCAGGTGATCCCTGTGGCCAGGCCAGGCTCGTGCTGGCATCTCCTATGCTCTCTATGCTCTCCTATGCTCTCTCCTCTCTCCATCCTCGAGGCAGCCCCAGGAAGGGCTAGCGCTATAATCATCTCAGTTTTCCAGCTGAGAAGAGGGGGGCTCAGCAGGGCGGTGACTTGCCTGAGGCCAGGCAGTTAGAAGTGACCGACCGGGAGTCAGTCTCCAGGGCCCCACGGGCTCCAGCGGCCACGTACTCCCCATCTCCAGAAGGAAAGGGTCTCCGAGGGATCCCTGACTCCACAGTGCCATCCAGCTAACTCCCTGGGGATGCAGACACGCTCCCCAAAGCAGCAGAGAGCACAGACCAGGACCTGAAGGGGGAACACAGGAGCCTGGAGGGGGAAGGCTCGCTCACTGTGGCACCCCGGTGTGGCGCAAGCCCCCTTGCGGGAGCTACCAAGAGTACTCAGAGATCAGACTAGACCCCAACTTCCTAACCTAGCCACAAACGGAGAAGATAACTACTGGCCCGGGCCTCCAGGGAGGGAGGAGGTGAGGTCGAGAGGGGCGTCTGGACCATCGCCCTGTTCCCTTCCTCCTGCGCCTGTGACCAGAGACAAGATTTGTGACCTTGGGCTCCTCCAGGGACTGCCGGATCCACCGAGGGAAGGGCAATGAGATTAGGGAAGACAGCCTGGCCTCTGCATGGTGGCAGCCCCTGGGGGCGGGGGCGGGGCAGGGGGAAGTGCTTTGGGAGTGGCTTTGTCCTAAGGGTGTCTTAAGGACTGCCGTCCCCCGCATCTGGCGCTGTCAAAGGAGAGGGAAGTCAGAAGGCCAAGCCTCTCTGAGCTTGAGTTCCCTTCTGTAGAATGGGAATAATAATTCACAGGGTGCTGAGATCATTCGGTGGCATGCGGGCCACTGACTCAGAAAGTTGACTCAATGCCAATTCGTCCCCCGATCATTTCCAGTTGTCACTATTCTGCCTGGGCTGAGAAGCCCATTCCTAGGAAGCACGGCCCCCTCCATTCTCCATGCTGGCCACCCTCACTCCCAGGCCCAGGCCCGGGTAGCTCAAAGGGGCTTTCCTCGCAACTTCCTGTGGAGGAAAAGAATGCAGGTAGCTGGGCGGTAACCTGGCCCCCAGGTTTGGTTTCCTGCTGTGGGCCTAACCCTGGGCAAGCGACATGGCTTCCGGGGGGCCTTAGTGCCCTCTACTGAAGTAGGGCCAACAACAGTCCCTAGGGGCGGCCGGAGGGGAAGAAAGAAGGTCAGATTTTCCGAACAATAACCTTAGCTGCCCGGTTTGGGGATGCAACTCCAGGCATAGGGCGGTAGGATCCGCGACCCGTGTCAGGGCGCACGGGGTGCCCAAGCACGCCAAGCTCCCAGCAGGGGCCACAGGGACGGGTCCGCCCTCGCCCCTCTCCCCCGGCCCTCACCTACCTCCCACATGAGGTTGTTGTTCTTGCAGATGTCCACGTGCTCCGGGGCGATGACTCGCCCAGTGAAGGGGCCCATCTCCGTGCCGGCTTTGATCCACGTCTTGGAGAAGATGCCGAGGCCCTCGCCCGGGATGGAACTCTGCGCGATGATCACCTCCGCCGGCAACACCAGGCTGGACAGCTTCTGCACCTCTGCGACCGCCACCGGGGCAGAGGGACCGGGTCAGAACCTGAGGTAGGGGACGGCCCGCCCTTCCCGCCAGAGACCCCAGAGGTCCCGTCCAGCCACACAACCCTCGGGCCCGCCCTGGAGTGACTCCGGAGAAGTCACTGGAGCGTGTTTGTGTGCACTGAGGAGTGGGGGAGGCGGGCGGGGGAGGGGGTGCTCAGCGCAAGAGTCACCTCCGTTCGCAACCCTGGGACCCTCTGTGCCCTCTGAAGCAAGAGGTGCTTTGGGGTTCATTTCTAGGAGCAGTTTTTATTGTTTTTGGCTTTTTTTTTTTTTTTTGGTTTGGTTTGGTTTTTTCGTCTCTCCACTAATTCTCAAAGCATCCACAATCTCTCTGCGCCCCACCCTGGAAGAATTTAAGAAAGACTGTGCCCACCGCAGTGCGTGGTTTTACAAATGGGTAAACTGAGGCCAGCTCCCAGGAGGAGATGACAGCGAAGCCCGAGACTGCCCTTCCACCGGATGCTGGGTGCTCACTGCGTCTCCCTGCTCCGAACACGGGGCGCTGTCGAAGGACCCCGGATGCGGCCAGGAGCTCTCTTTTCGGGGGTGCGGGAGCCCCTACGCCTCGCGGCGGGCTGGAGACAGCACTGGGAAGAGACCTGGGGCTGCGGTGGAGTGGGGAGGCGGCGGCGGAGGAAGCTCAAAAGGAACGCGGGCTGCGGGAGGCCGCCTAGGTCCTCGGGCCCCTCAGCGGCCAGGATCCGGGGTGCCAGAAAGGGCGTTGCCGGACCCGGCGAGCCCTGAAGTCGCCTCTCTGGGCGGGAAAGAGCCCGGCGGCCCCCAGCCCCCTGGGGGTCCCCCTGCGGGGTGGGGGCAGCGAGGCGCACAGGGGCGGACTCCGTGTCTTACAAGGTTCCCCTCTAAGCTACCTGGGAAAATAGCCGGCGAGCAGGCTGGCTGAAAGCGGGGGGGTTAAACGGTGTCCATTGCGGCGCGGCCGGCAATTTGTCACACTGTTAAAGTGATAGCATTCATTCGGCTCCATTCGAAAGAAATTGCTAATTCTAAATTCATTAGCCCTGGAAGAATGCTGTAGCAGTAAATTGTAGCTCAATGCGGAGGGGACTTGTTTAAAAGGGGCCGAGGAATTCCCCTTACAAAAAGGGGGGATTAGATGGTTGACATAGCGTGAATGCAAGTGGAATTAGTCTGCACGGTAAATTAAGAGAGGAACAGAAATCGTCACGGGGGAAGAGAGGGCGACGCGCAGAGTTGCCAGCGCCGGGAAAAGATATTGTTTGCAGGTTGATGAATGAGGAATAAGAACTTGAGACATCTTAAAGAAAAGAAACTTTTCTGGCTCTCTCTTTCTCTCCCTCGCTCCCTCCGAGGCTTTCTCTGCCGGCCCGCCCGCCCTCCACCCCCTCCCCAGCCCCCCTGCCTTTTAAAGTTCTCGGTTGAAGTGGGAACTTTCGCGGGTCAAGCCCAAGTTAACTAAATGAATTTTAAACCCCTTCTTTTTGAGTCAACTGCTATTACACGCCTAGTAAGGCTTTAAATGCCAGGAACCCGCCGGCTCAAAGGGGTGAGGGGCGGGCAGGGGGGCTCGGGGGGCCGCAGGGCCCGGGCAGCCTGGACCCGGCGATCCCTTCTCCGAGCCGCTCGCACCGCGGAGCGGCTTCCCGCCCCGCCTGTGCTTTGGCTGCTCGGGCCCCGGTTCGGCTCCCGGGAAACTGAGGCCCACGGAGCAGCCGCGACGCCCCGTGTCCCTGCCACGCCCAGGGAGTCGCCAGGCGGGGAACCCGGCGCCGCCAGGAGGAGGGGACGCGACCAGCCTCGACGGCGCGACTCACCACCGGAGAAGGACTGCGCCAGGACCTCGGCGGTGAAGGCAGTCTTGGGGCTGGCGTGGTGGCTCTTGTCCTCGAAGAGCTGCTCGCCCAGCACGTTGCGCCAGCGGCCGTACAGGAAGCTGTGCAGGATGTCGGAGGTGATGACCTCGGCCAGCGCCAGCCCCGGCGCCTTCAGCCCGGTCTTGAGCACCAGGGCCTCAGCCGGGAGCACGGAGCCCATCATGGGCGGTCCGGGGCTCGCCGGCGCCGGGGACGGACGGCCGGGCGGACGCGGGGATGTGGCGGGCGAGAGGGGAGCTGGAGGAGCGAGAGAAGAGGGCTGTGCGGGAGGAGGAGGAAGAGGAGCAGGGGGAGGACGAGGACGAGGAGGAGGAGGAGGGGAGGACGCAGGAGGGAGCGGGAGGCGAGGCGGGCTGGGAGGAAAGTGAACGAGGGGGAGCAAGGCGGAGAGGGAGAGGGAGATGGAGAAATCAGCAGAGGTAGCAGGGGCGGCGCGGAGGGCTGGAGACACAGGGGTGGAGGCGGAGGCGGGTGCGGGGGGGTGCGGGGCGGGTGGGAGGCGGGCGGCTGCAGAGAAACGGCGGCGAGGGGCTCTGGGGCGCGCGCTCGCCTCTCGCACATCCAGCCCGGACGGTCTTCCCCTTGGCAAAATCTCAGCGCCTTTATAGGAGCCGCAGTGACCCTCCTAATTGGTTATTAATGACCCCCTGACGTCGGACAGACTTGTTGTACCCGGCCGGGCTCGAGGAGCCCTCGTCGCGAGAGCTCAAGGGGCGGGGGCGCGCGGGCCGCTCCGAATTGTCCCTCTTCGCTCCTCCCGCCCCTCCCTGGCCCTTCCTCTCTCCCCCGCCTCCTCTTCCTTCTCCTCTCCCCGTGGGAAGCGCCGGGCTGGGAGGGAGGCTCAGCCCAGGGCCTGGAGAGGAGGGGACGGAGCAGGGGAGGGGGCTCGGCTCGGCTCGGTGGGACTCCAGGGACAGGACTGGGCAGGAGGGGACGCCTGGCCTCGGGCCCTACTGGCCCGGCGCTCACCCACCGGCTCAGGCCGGATCTGTGCTCCTCATCCCCCGCTGGCTGGCCGACATTCACCTCCCCTGGGCTCCCTGGCCCTCCTGGCCCGGGCTCTGCGGAGCTCCGAGCCCCAGAACGCAGGCCGCGCTGCTCTCCTGCTGCAGACGGCGCCTGCTGGAGCCGTGCGCTTCGCTTCAAACGGGCCGCTCAACCATCCTGTTCGCTGCCGGCAGCCGGGTGTGAAACTCTTCCCCCGGCGGAAAGGGCTGCGGGGAGGGGCTGCGGCGCGCGCTGGGGCTGAGCCCTGCCCCTGACGGCGTCCTGGGCGACGGGCTGCCGGCTCTCCCGGGCTAGGGATTGAAATCTGCACTGGCTGTGGGTTGCCCAGAATAGGTTTTTCTGATGGTTACGGCGACGGAGATGGAAAGGGGTCCCTGGACAGTTCTGAGTGGGAGCAGCCGTGCTCCAAAACGAAGGATCTCCGAAACCACAGGCGGTGCCTGCTGGCCTTGCAGCTTCGGCCTCCCAGCCCCTCTGCTCAGCTGCGACCTAGGGGAGACCTCTGCGTTCCGCACTCCTTCTTTCTTGCCTCCAAGTTCTCCTTCTTTCTCTTCTCGCCTCCCCCTTCTCCCCCTTCCTCCCAACTGTCCCTCCCCTATTCCACCAGGATGCTTTCCGCGCAGAGGTTCCAAGGCACCCAGGGCACCAGCACCGTGTCTCTCGGTCTCTTTCCAGTTACAAGGAGCTGCCGAGCTTGGAGCCTAGGAGAGAAGGCCACCGTTTCCTGCAGCCTTTGCCGACCTCTTGGGTTAGCCCCCAATTCCAGCCCTAGACACTGGAGGGGCATCGTGGGGATGCCTTCCTCCCTCCCCGCAATTTCCGATTCCGCTAGCGGAGCCCAGTTTTCTGGACCCTCGAGGCCTGGGTTGGGCTTAGGGGTTAGCTGGAGGAATCAGACTCTCTACGCTTTCTCCGCAGGACCTTGGGCAGATGGTCAGGGGCCTGGCCTTCCCATAAGGAATCACTGTCCTCATGCCCCTTGGCAAAGAACTCCTTCCACGGGCCGGGGGGTGAGGGGGGTGTCTTGGCTTTTGTTAAGCCACCCTCACACCTGGCCAAGGCGGACCCCCGGCCTCACGGGGCCAGTGCCAGCCAGTGGTCTCTGCCATCCCGGTGTCCGCATCCAGGGATAGAGTAAGGCAAGCGGCAATCGCCGGCCTTCAGACACAGAGCCCCGGTGAGCTTGGAGGCTGATGCCCAGAGAAGGCTGCTCCGGGCACAAGGCACGACCATCGGGCCTGGCGCCAGCAGAGGGCAGCCCTGCAGAGGAGCCAGCGCAGCTCGTGGGTTAGGGTCCCAGAACCTCAGATCCCTTCCAGGTGCAATCAGCGAGTCACCGCGGGCTCAGGTTTGAGCCGAGGGCTCCCCCGGAGGAGGCCGAGGGAGTCTGAGGCTGGGTGCCTCATCCACGCCTGGACCTTGGCTTCTACAAAGACTTGGTGGAGAGGAAAATGCGCCAAGGCGGAGGAGACTCCATTGGAGAGAACCCGCCTAGAGAGCTCGGAGCTCGGTTCTCAAGCTTGGCCGCCACCCTCACCGCCTCCGGGAGATCAAAGGAGGAGGAGGACTGCTGAGCGTCCTTGGGGCCGCTCTTCTCTCTGGGCCTCAGTGTCGCAGTCTTCCCAATGGTTTAGGTTGGACTTTGTGAACTGAGGTTTCTTCCCACCTTATCCCATTTGGGGTCAGGTCACTTTCCTCTCAACGCAGGAAGGATTTTGTCAATTGTGGGGGTCACACCCCAGAGAAACGCCCTCGGGTCTGTGCCTACTTCCAATCACAGGCACAGCTTTTGGGACCTGGACCCCAGCTCAGGGTCAGATGGTGAAGGACTGAGGGTTCCGACTGCGACTAGGGAGCCCTACTCCTTTCGGTCCTGGACCCGAACTCCCAGGCGGCGGTGCTGGGGGCCGGACGGAAGCGGTGCTTGGGACAGCCTTCCAGCTCCGCCGACGCCGCTGGCCCCGCGCGTCTTCACGGGGCGCTCAAATTTTGTGCTTCTGATGGAGCCACAGACCCGCGTGGACCCTGCCCTAGGGAAAGGGGACTTATAGGGAGCGCCCCAGTCTCAGGGCCCATTGGAATAGGGGAGCGAGGCATGGGCGCCGAGATTGCAAAGGAAGATATGCACGCTGCGGAGTTTCTCCGCGGCTGAACCGTGTCGTTTTCCCCGGGACCCAGCCGAGAAGTGGGTCCGCGCCGCAGCCCCCTACCCTACCCCCGCCAGGCCAGAGCTCGCAGGCGCCGCCCTCCTCGCGCCTGCGGGCCGCTGTTCCGAGATCTCTTTAATATTCATGGGCGTTAATAGAGAGGCCCCCAGTATATCGGTCCATTGTGGGCGGCTCGTAGGGCTTGAATAGGCCCCGGCCCTCTTTCTTCGGCGCAGCTTCCCGAGGGGCCGGGCCAGGAGTGAATGGCCCCGCTTCCCGCCCCGCGCCCCCTCCCCCTTGCGGGGAGAACATCTTTATCCCCGCCGCCGCCGCCGCCGCTGCCGCCCCGGCCCCCATTCACGCGGCCCGGGCTCCGGGCGGAACGAATCAATCGGCCGCGGCTCTTCGGAGGTCATCCGCGTGGCCCGGGCTCCCCCTTCTCCCGGAGCCCACGGGAGTGGAGAGATGGAATCGGCAGCAGGCCGAGGGACCCACGGACTGAGGGACACTTGGGGAGGGGCGGCAAGGGCCGGGGAGCCCCGGGAGGGGTGGCCGGCCCAGGGCAGGTGAAGTGGGCCTCAGGGTCCCAGGGCCGCCGGACACTGGCTGATTTCTACCTGTTGCCCCGCACGGAGCGGAGCGCAGAGAGAACCGGGGCCACGGCGCCAGCTCCTCTCGACACACCGGCGCGCGCCCCCCGAGCCCGGCGGCAGCACCCTCGAGCCCCGGGACTCGGGGTGGAGGGCGGCCTGGGGCTCCCCAGGCCCCGCGGCCCGGCCCGCAGAGCGCTTTCGTTCTCGCCTCGGCGCCCGGGCTCAGCTCGGGGACGCCCCAGTCCAGACAGCGCGCTCCAGCGGGGCGTTGCGAGGGGAAGCCGGGCTCCCGGCTCCCGCGCCCTCACTCAGCTCCCCCGACTCGGGTGGAGGGGGGCGCGAGCGGGTCAGGCGGGGCCGAGCGCCCGGGTCCCCGCCCCTCCCGCCCCGCGGGCCCTCCGAGGCTCAGAAAGGAGCCCATTGTCCGCCGGGAAATACATTTTTGGGGCCCGAGTGAAAGCCCGTCTTTCTTTTGAACTTTAGAAGAAAGTCTTCTGCCCTCGCCCCTCGGAGGGAGAGATTTGTCTCCCCTCCCGGGGGCCCCGCGCGCCTCCTCCTCCCGAAACATCTGCCGGGGGAAAATCCACCCTGGAGGGCAGATCGCGCTCGCTCTAAGCCCCGCGAACTCATTAAAAAGATATTAGCGGCGGGGGCAGGTCCCGCGCAGGTATCGATCGGCCGGAATGAGCCGGAGGAAGAAAAGGCGAAGAATGCGGTCGTGCCGCGCCCCAACCCCCTACCCGGCTCCCCTGGCCCCCAGCGACCCAGGCCCGCGGCAGCAGTGGGGCCCCCGCGCAGTCCGCGGCGGCGGCCGGCGGCCTCCCGCGGCTGCTCGCCCCCTCCCCCCAGGCTCCCCCTTCCTCCCCGCGCCCGGCTCCTCCCGCGGCTCCCCTCCTCGGCTCGCAACAGCCGCCCCGCGTTTTCCCGCGCGCATCGCTCGCCTTCCCCCGCGCACTCTCCTCTCTCGCCTGCGCTCCGGCCCCCTCGCGGGCGATCTCACACCCTCTCCGCTTCCTCCTCCCATTCCTCTCCAGTGCAGAGTCTCAGTCTTTCCGGTCCCAGTCCCGCTGTGGCCCAGGAAAACTGCTTCCTCTCGTGGGGCCCGCGTGTCCCCCGGCCCCGTTCCCGTGGGACGGTTCAGGGCTCCAGGGCGCCCCCGCCGGCGCCGACTAAGGCCCGACGGGCTGCCGAGACTTCGGTTTCATTAGACGTGACTCTGGCCAGGCCTGCCCTGGGGCTGCCACGGGCCGTGGCGGCCACAGCGCCTTGAAGAGGGACGGCACCCCCGCCCCCTCAATCTCCTTAGCCTCGCCGGCCCGAGAGAGACAAAGACGTGCCCCTGAGCCCAGGTGATGAGTCTCTCTGGGCACTGAGGGCGGGGATCCCACCTCTTTCCCGCGCCTCCTGGGCTCCACCCAACGCCCAGGCCCAGGGCCCCAGCCCCACGGGTGCGGGTGCGAGTGCCCAAGTCTGAGATGGTGATGGGTGTAGCTGGACCGAGGGGAGGGACAGTCGGGGTGAGACGAGACACGCGGCCCCGTGGGGGATGGACACCGGCTCATGGGGGCAATGAGGGGCCGAGATGGATGGAGACTGAGGCAAAGAGAGGCGGAGATGGAAGGATCCAAATGAAAAGTAAAAGTCTGGTAGGCGGAGACACAGGGATATGTAGAGATGAGAGAAGGCAGAGCAGGAATTCAAAGTGTATGAGGCTTTTGGAGACTTGAGAGCTAGAGAGATGGCTGGGAAGCAGGAAGGAGGAGGACAAGGGTGCTTGGGACAGACTTGGGGTGGGGTGGGGGTGTCTGGGGAAAGCAGGCAGGCGCATGAAGAGAGCAGGAGGCCAGCCCGGCAAGGTGGGAGCAGTGCGTGCCCCTCCCAGGCCAGCTGTCTCTAGGCCTTCTGCCAGGCCCCTCCCTCGACTCTCCCGGTTTCCTGCCCTTGGGAGTCCTGGGGCAGCCAGAAGGAATGTCCAGAGCCCCCACACCCCCTTCCTTCTCCAGCAGCCTTGCCCACCAGGCACCCAGCCCGCCTAGCTTCTCTACTGCTTGCCTCCCCGTCCTTGCACCTGCTAACCCTCCGCCTGGGACGCCCCCAGAGCAGAGAGGGCTGGGGCAGACAGATCCCCATGCTGGTGCCCCGCACGCCCTCCGGGGTGCCATCCACACCACACGTGGCCCTCACAGAGATCCCAAAGGCCCCGGTCACTCCCTTGTCCAACAAACACTTACTGAGGGTCCACTGTGTGCCGGGCTCTACGCAAGGCCCTGGGGCACCCAGCTGACAAGGACAGACCCCGTCCTTGCTTTCTCAGACTAGCTTCCACGGGTGGTGGTGGTGGGGTGCACCCTGGTGGGGGTAGAGGTGGTGACAGCCTGTTTGGGGCCTGTCTGGTAGCTCTGATGCCTCTGTCCAAGCCAATCTCGTCTGTAAAATGGGAACAATACCCTGCGTTGTCTCACAAAGCCTGATGGGCCTCGGTGAGTGAGCTCACACTTAAGAGATGCCTGTGGCTATCATTCCTACCACTGTCCCCTCTCCAAAGACGGCTGCACCTGCTATGGATCCTCTGGGTCCATCAGGAGATGGTCGGGAGCCTGAGTGAGTCCAATCCTGGCCCTGGCAGGTCCTGGCGGGGAGCCAAGGCATCAATTTCCCCTCCTTGAACCTCAGTTTCTTCATCTGCAACATGGGGATAATAATAGACTGGGAGGGCTGTCCTGTGAAAGAAAAGACATAATGCATGAAAAGCTCATAGGCTAGAGCATGTGCTTCATCTATGGAAAATATCAGCAACTTCATCACATTTAAACAGTAACACGAGGCCATGCTTGAAAATTGGGGATATATTAAAGCACTCGGTAGGTAGCAAATAGGGCCCATGGGACACTGAGAAATGAGCCAGATGCACTTATCTACTCCCACCTCTACTGGCAGCCGCTGGTCCCTGGAGACTTTGGTTAAAGGTGGATTAGTTCAACCAGCATCTACCGAGAACTGGCATTGAGTGGCACGAATTCCTGCAGCCAGAGAAGGCTGTAGTAGGCAGGTGGGGAAAAGCTCTGCCACTGGAGAAACAGCCCTGAGAGCCACACCCACTAAGACACTGACCTATAATTGAGCAACTATAGTATCCTCCCCATTTCCTGCCCCTCCCCGCCACACCTGCAGAGCTCCAGAATACGGTGGGGGGGGGGGGGTGGATCCCAGCAGAAAGAGTAGCAAGATTCTATCTGAGGAGGTGGACGCAGGGAAATCCCAAGTCAAGAGAGGAGGGGAGAAAAGGCAAGAGAGAATTAGAAGTCATGGACACACGCAACGGTAGAGAACATTACACAGCCTCAGTCCTAGGTGGACTCATGACCCTCTCACCCTAAAATCTATTTATTTACCCCAGTTCCTATTCTCTGATACAGCATGTTTGGCTTTCAACAAAGAATTTTAAGGCGTGCCAAAAGGCAAAAAAAAAAAAAAAAAAAAAACCCACAATCTGGGGCACCTGGGTGGCTCAGTGGGTTAAACCTCTGCCTTCGGCTCAGGTCATAATCTCAGGGTCCTGGGATCGAGTCCTGCCTCAGGCTCTCTGCTCAGTGAGGAGTCTGCTTCCCCCTCTCTCTCTACCTGCCTCTCTGCCTACTTGTGATCTCTCTCTGTCAAATAAATAAATAAAATCTTAAAAAAAAAACAACAAACTACTCACAATCTGGAGAGACAAAACAAGGATCAGTATCAAACTCAAATAAGACACCAGTACCAAAATGATCAGACAAGGAATTTAAAATAATTATGATTAGTATGTTGAGGGCTCTAATAGAAAACGAGGGCCACTGGGGAGCTCAGTCTGTTCATCCAACTGTTAATTTCAGCTCAGGTCATTATCTCCGGGTTGTGAGATCGAGCCGCACATCTGGCTCCACGCTGGGCGTGGAGTCTGCTTAAGATTCTCCCCCTCTTCTTCTGCCCTTTCCTTTACACCCAAGCTCTGTCTCTCAAAGAAAAAGTAAAAGTGGGCAACATGTGAGAACAGACGGGCGATGTAAGCGGAGAGATGGAAACTCTAAGAATTGATAGGGAATGCGGGAAGTTAAAAACAGGGTAAGAGAAATGAAAAACGCCTTTGGTGGACTCCTCAGTAAGCTGGACAGGGCTGGGGAAGGAATCCCTGAGCTTGACTATGTGTTGATGCAAACGTTACCAAACTGAAGTGCAAAGAGAGAGAAAAATGAAAGAAATGACAGGATAGCCAAGAACTGTGGGATGATTTCAAAAGGTGCAACATACGCATAATTGCAAGACCAGAAGGAGAGGAGGGGGAGGTGGGGCAGAAGAAATATTAGAGCAATAACAGCTGAGAACTTTCAAAAATTACTAACAGACAACAAGCCCCAGATCCAGGAAGATCAGAGGACATTAAGCAGGACAAATAATAATTGTTTAAAAAGCACTCAAAATAGGGACCCCCGGGTGGCTCAGTCAGTTAAGCGACTGTCTTCAGCTCAGCTCAAGATCCTGGGGCCCCAGGATCAAGCCCTGCATCGGGCTCCCTGCTTAGTGGGGAGTCTGTTTCTCCCTCTCTGTCTGCTTCCCGCTCCCCCTGCTTGTGCTCTCTCTCTCTCTCTGCATCAAATAAACAAGATCTTTAAAAAAATCAGGCAAGTGAGGTTTATTCTAGGAATGCAAGATTGGTTTAAAATTTGACAATCAGGGGCGCCTGAGTGGCTCAGTGGGTTGGGGCCTCTGCCTTCGGCTCAGGTCATGATCTCGGGGTTCTGGGATCGAGCCCCGCATCAGGCTCTCTGCTTAGCGGGGAGCCTGCTTCCCCCTCTCCCTCTGCCCGCCTCTCTGCCTACTTGTGATTTCTCTCTGTCAAATAAATAAATAAAATCCTTAAAAAAAAAAAATTTGACAATCAGAGTAATTCACTGTGTTAAAATTAAAAAGGAGATAAATCACGCAATGATTTCTAGAGATGCAGGAAAAGCATTTGAAAACTTCAGCACCCAGTCATGATAAAACTTTTGGCTAATGGAAAACAGAGGGGAACTTCCTTATCTGATAAAAAGTATGTATAACAAATGCACCATAAACATAATTAACGGTGAATTGTTAAAAGTGTTCCCTCTGAGACTATGGATGAGACCAGCCAGGACTCTCACTGTCACTACTTTTAGAGAACAATGCACTGAAAGCCTTGGACAGGTCAGTTCAATTTTTTTAAAATGGCGTAAGGATTGGAAAGGAAAAAATAACGCCATTGTTATTCATAAATGACATGATTTGGAACATAGAAAATCCAAATGAATCTACGAGCTGTTAGAATTGATAAGGAATTCCAGTAAAGTCATCAAAATCCAGGTTATTCATATATTTAAAAATTATATTTCTAAAACCAGTGATGAAGAAATGAAAAATGAAATTTAAAAAGTACCATTTTCAACAACAGCAAAACATCAAAAACCCAGGAATAAATGGAAGGAAAGGTGTGCAAGACCTCTCCACTGAAAGCTCCTAGAATTCTAGAGAAAAATCAAAGAGTGAAACAAAAGAAGGGGTATACCATGTTCATGAAGTAGAAGACTGCCCATTGTTGGCTTTTGATTCTTCCCAGATTGATGCATACATCCAGGGTAGTTCCAATCAAAATCCTGGCAGCTTTGAATACATTGTTTGTGGGGCACGGGGGATTGATAAATGAATTCTAAAATTTACATTGAGGGGCACCTGAGTGGCTCAATCATTGAGCATCTGCCTTCGGCTCAGGTCATGATCCCGGGGTCCTCAGATGGAGTCCCGCATCAGACTCTCTGCTCATCTGGGAGCCTGCTTCTTCCTTTCCCTCTGCCTGTCACATTTATTTTTAAAAAATAAATAAAATTTACATGGGGATGGAAAGGGCTGAGGCTAGCTAAGACAAGCTTGAAGAACACCAGAGCTAAAGGACTCACTGTAAAGGCACAGTCACTAAGATAGCACTGTATTGGCACAAAGATAGACACGCAGATTGAAAAAAGTGGGAATGCCATTGTAACATATTCGAATGCCCAGTGTGTTTAAAAAACTATAGTAAAAAGTTTTTTTTAAATACATTTAATATATTTTATTGGAATTTGAATCCAACAACGGTGGAACACTTGATCCCCAGCCTCGCACAATTTGGAAACCGCTGGTGTGGTCTAATTCCCACGGACGGGACACTGAGGGATGGGTCGGGCTCCAGTCACAGAGGAAGTCAGCCGTCCAAGTAGGGAACAAAAGCCAGGCCTCTGGGCTCTCCATGGGGCTGTTTGCTTCCCTTGACTGAAGAAACGGCAGGTTCGGGGAAGAACTTGTTGATACACAGACTCAGACGGGTTGACCTAGGGGGACGTTATCATTCCCTAGAATGAAACCATGAATCCCAGGCCTGTCACCACCCAGATCTTCATTGTCATCCTCCTCTTAAAACAGCTGAGGGTGCCCAACGACACCCCAGGGAATTGAAGGTACATGGATTTCTGGAGGGTCACGTGAACTCAGAGCGAGTACAGCTGGGACAGCTGGGGGTCCAGGCAGGTCCCCGAGCAGGGGTCGGGGCTTCCTGGGAAGTCCAGATTAGAGAGTCGGCTGTGAGATGGGCAGAACCAAAGGATCAGAATCCTCCCCAGTGCGCTGGAAGGAGGATTGCCTTAAACATCACTTTGCAGGCCCGAGCGGGGCAGCCTTGATCCACTCAAGGGCTGGCCAAAGTCATCTCCCGCACCGCCGTGGCGCATAGCGATGTGTGTGTGTGTGCGGGGGCAGTCCTGGCTTCTTCCAGAGTCGCCCCACCTGCCCTTGGGGGCCGTTCTTTCCTAATGGCCAAGCTGCCATGGCTTCAGGGGATCAGCGAGCTAGACCTGGGGTCACAGAATCCTGGGGAGACCAGGAGAGCCCAGAAGCAGCAAGAGGGGCAGTGGTGAGGCTGACCCTTTTTCAGATCACACACTCAACCCCTGACATTCCTCGTGGAACAAAACAAGGCACAGGAGTGGTCAGAAGCCCTGGGCTCAATTATTATTACTGGGAGCTGCCACGTTTGGGGTTCTCATTACGAGGCAGGTGTCAGGTGCTTTACATATTTGTCACTGAGTCTTAGCTCAGCCCACCACCGGGTGGATGGCTCTTACCCCCATACCGCAGATGAAGAAACTGAGGCACAAAAGATTAAAAAATTTGCCCTCCGTCCTAGCCTTTGAGTGGCGGGGACGGTGCTCAAACCCAAGCTTGAGGGGCACTTGGGCGGCTCAGCTGGTTAAGCGTCTGACTCTCGATTTCGGCTCAGGTCTTGATCTCAGGGTCCTGAGATGGAGCCCCACATCGGGCTCCACGCTGAGCATGGAGCCTGCTTGAGATTCTCTCTCCTTCTCCCTCTGCCCTCCTTGTCTGTGGTGGTCGCTTTCTACAAAATCTCCGAGAACCTGGATCGGCGAATACGGCACCATCACTCCCGGGGGTGGGGGGGGGGACATGCAGAGTTGGGGTCCTTCCAGTCTCTGGTCACATTTCATCAACCAATACATAACTGTTTTATGTGTGTTTCTGTTTAAAGGCGCCCTGACTAATGTAGATCGTCGATTCGTGAAGATCGAACTCACGGCCAACCGCACGGTAACTCGTGGCCGAACATGGCATGCGGATGTCCTCTGTGAGGCACTTGTACGTGGGAGTGACAGACTCCCAACTCTGTGCTTGGGGGCCATTTTAAGCCGCAAAATCACCGACAGAAAGCAGAGACGCTGCCAAATTGTGGCACCAGATAGACTGCAAGACATACACCTGCTTATGGCCCGAGAGTCGTGACAGGCGGGCAGCAGGGGCTGTCCTTGTTAGGACAGAATGTGTGCCAGAAACGTGTGCATTGGACAACTGAGATTTGCGGAGAATGACTGCAGGAAAGCAGGGGGGCTGCGTTTTAAGATCGTAAATAAATTTTAGCCAGTACGTGAATTCGTAAATACGGAATCAAAGACCGTGATCAGCGATGACGCACTTATAGGGCCTGGTCCAGGCTCGACGCTCAACACTAACTTTTCGGGCCATTTCCCCCCTCCGTGGACCGGCTCACTCGGGGGTGACTGCAGTGTCCCCCCAACGAGACCCGGAGCTCCCTGTGGGCAGCCATTATGCTCTTGGACGAAACCCTAGATGAAGCCCAGCCTAGACCTTGGCACGGCACCCGCCCCTACGCTTGTGTGAATAAGAGCAGGTCGCTTAGCTTCGGACTCCGAGACCTCATCTGTGAATGGGGGACAGTCCTGTCTACCCTCCAGGGTGTGGGAGATGCCCGCCAAGGACCGGAAGTCCCCCGCTAGGTGCTGCTACAAGGCCCCGCGGACGGAGACCAGCAAGGCGCCCCATTGTTTCAGCGGTTCATTGATGGCGGCTGTCTGTACTTCCCCCTTTCCGCCCCACACGAGGCCGGACCCGGGCCAGCACCCCCTTCGGAACTGTGTCAAGCCACTTTCTGGCCATTAATCTCTAAGAGTCTGTCAGGACCATTTGCATTAGCCTGTCTGCGAACAACCCCAGCTGGGCCCCAGTGGACCAGGAGTGGGGCTTGGGAAACCGAGCTGCTGTAGCCAGCTAGGAGCAGAGGCTCCGAGTTGTCCCAGCGCCCTCCCGGACCAGCTCCCACCTCGTGCCATCTGTGCCCCAGCCAAGCCTGGGGGGGAGGGGCTGTAGGACATCACGGGGTGGCCACCCCTTAGAGGGGACACGGAAAAGAGAGCACCTCCTACCTGACGAGAGGGCAGGGATGTTGATGGCGCATGCTGGCTGGAGCATTCCCCCCGCCACCAAGCCCAAACTCGGGGGTCGGATGGGAACAGCCGAGCCCAGTTCTCGAACCCGGAACTCGGACCCCCGGGCTGCGGGCAGAGACGGAGTGCGCATGCGTGGTGGTGGGTGGGAGGCCGGGCCGAGTTCCGCAGACAGACTGGGCCCCCGCCCCGCCCCCACCTCCCCAAACACAGACTTGTCCTTTCAGTGATGACCATGCAGCTTTCTTAATGGAACACAATCGCTGAACCTGGTACATTTCAAGCACTTTAGGCTTCCAGGACACCAGACTGCTGATGAAAACCATCTTCTGCGGGCGCCATGTTAATGAGAGGCCAAATTTCATATGCTTGCAAACTTTCCCCCCTGCCTCCTGCTGTCCTGGACCCCGCCTTCCCCCGCCTCAATAAAAGGTTGCATCAGAGAGAGAGAGAGAGACAGAGAAAGAGAGAGAGAGAGAGATTTCCATAATTTATAGTATGGGCATTTCACTGGGGACAAGCGCTAATCTGTACTTACCGATACATTTAAGAAAATGCATCCTCCCGCAAGCCTGCACCATTTATGACTCTTGGCACAAACCGCAATGCTCAGTCTTCAATTAAGGGACACCTTAGGGTTCATTATCACACAATCGCTCCCTGTGAACCATGCCAAATGCTGTTTTGGCACAGAGCTTGGAAGATGAATTAGAAGGAAGTCTTCTCTGTAATGCGCTTTCCCCAACTCCCATTTCCATCATCAGCGTTTATGCCCTCCTCCTGCTCGCCCCTCCTTCTTTCCAAGTGGCTTTTACTATTCAATTTCTCAACGTCAAACTCGATTCTCTGGAGGTGTAGTTAAAGATACCACAGCTCCTTTTTGTCTTCCGGCTCTCAACAGGCCTCAGAATGGCCGCAGATGGGCTGCTTTCCACACCCCTTTTCGGCCGCAAGGAGCCCCAGATGCTTTCTTTCCCCTCCTCTTAGAGCTTGGGGTAGAAAAAAGAAAAGGGACCTGAACTGAAGGCACACGCACACACGCACACACACACAGAGCCATAAGAAGGGTTCTACACGGGATCCTCCCAGCACCCGGCGTCTGACTGGGTGACTCACACGTAAAGCTAGCAGCGAAGGCAGGGCATTTTCAAATAGGAAAAGTCGGGAGCTGTGTTTGGAGCCGGTTGCTTCTATAGACCAGAAAGGAAGGAGGGAAAAAGAGAAGTCAAAGGCTCTTCCTTGATACCCTCTAGTGGAGGGCCTACACTGTCCCACTGTGGCCTGAAACTGCAGGACCCTCTCTGAGTTAAACCTCTGGGTAAGGAGGATGTTCCTTTTGTTTCCTTAATGGAAACACCAAAAGCAAAAGAGCACCTTTGCTGGTGCTTTGCAGCCCTCCCGGCGACCCAGCCGTCCCAGCCGGGCCAGGGACCCACAGTAAATGCCTCTTCGGGCTGTGAGGAGGAGGGAGGGGCCCAGGTAGCCGCAGACAGAGGGGACCGTGGAAGGAGGGCCACAGCCCAGTGCGCCAGGCCAAGGCGGCCCTACTTCTGGGGGCGACCCAGAAGTGCCAGGACCGCGCGCGCATGTGTGTGAGTGTGTGTGTGTGTGTGTGTGTGTGTGCGTGTTGGGGGGAAGCGGGCGGAGGGAGGGGGTGTGTGCACTCGGTTACGGAAGGGTGCTGACCCGGCTGCGGGAGCTGGTCACAACCTCCTTTAAATGAATCTTCCAGCTCCGCTTCCCCTGACAGCACCTCTGCGAGAGGACACTCGTTACTGACTTCCCGGTGTCACGCCCACGTCAAGAGCCGCTTAGATGTGACAGGTAAGAGGGGCTGATGGTAATCAAAGCTCTCGAGTCAGACTGTCAAATTATACAAAGCCATTAAAACAAAATTAGCTTAACGAAGTAGCTAGAAATCTAGGTCGTGCTCCAAGCCGGGGCTGGTGTAGTGCAAGGGGCAAGAATCTTCCCTCGATTTTATTCTGGGAGCAGGACGGCAGAGGGAGGGACCTGGACAGAAAGGAAAGCAAACAGACTAAAAATACTTCGCCCACAAGACGGCTTGTGGAAATTTTATTATATAGAGTGTAAAATGAATTGTCAGTCAAATAAAAAGAACACTTTTTTTCTTTTAAAAACGACATGCATAACATTTTCCAATTGCCTTTTTTTAATAGTTAGACATTTCAAGCATTATAAGGAAAATAAGGAGAAAAACCCAGAAACTGTAACTTCGGTACATTTCAAACAGAATGTTCCTCGGGTCAATTAAAAATGCAAGAAAAAAATAGGTTCGACTCCGTTTTTCTTTCCTTTAAAAATACATGTTATCTGTACAAGATGCACTACAGGTAAACACTGGAAATCATATTATCCCTTTTATTAAATCAAAATTATTTAATTCATATGGTGGTTAATACTAGATTTATTTATTTATCTAGTTAATTTGACAAATATTAAGAAAATATTTAAAAGAAAAAAGGAAGAAACATCTTGGAATTAAACAAGTTACTACGTTCTCACGCGGTTTAACGTTCCACAGTGTTTGTTAAAAGTTATATCGAATTTCTTTTTAATATTAAAAATAACAGTATTTATATTTCTGAGAGAAGAAAGGTTTTTTGTTTTGTTTTTAAAACAAGCTTGGAGGTCTTAGATACACAATTGCAACTGGTAATGGAGACACAGAAAAAAAAAAACGTATGCTAAACACACGGACACGTTTTTATATTACCCCTTTAGCACTCTAGAAATTATACAAACCCTATAAAATGCCCCCTCCCAATCCCTGTTGGACAGCAATACAATTATCTGTCTCAATTCAGAATTCACATAATTAATTACAATACATAATAGTTCCGTTTTTTTAAAAAATGCAATAAAACCAGACAGCCAAGATAACGAGAAATTAGAAGTGAAACATTTAATGAATTTACACATTTAAGAATATTTAAATACTGTTTAAAAATTTTTTAAAGAATTTGTTACATACCACCTAAGACTTCCAAGCCACTTTCTGTTGCAACAGAAAAAAAAACCCCCAAAAACTGTAAATAAAAAGAGACGCCACAAAATGGGACAAAACAAAACAGAAACACGGCGTGTTGAAATGTCACTGCTCTGAGGTGCACGCTGGTGCCCGGATTTGCAGGTCTCGCTCCAGAGAGAATCCCAGAGCTTACACGTTGGAAGTAACAAACAAAACAATGAAACAGAAATTATCAGCAATTTTTAGTAACTAATTTTCCCGATTTTTAGAAAAATCCTGTTAATCTAAATATATAGTGTTTCACAGAACAAAACAAAGGCTCTTCATCAAAAGGTTTGCAAATCTAAAAACCTCTGTTACAAATAGGTTTTCGCTCACAATGATTTCGGGGAGAAGAGAGCCGCAGGTCGCCGTCCTACTGCTCCTGTGAAAGGAAGGGGACAGAAGTTAGCGTGTGAGGTCAGCCCCCGCGTCCTCGTCTCGGTCTGGGGCTCTGAAGGCTCGGAGGGGATGCGTCACCCTCTGCCCTCTGGGCTCCTCAGCAGGCACGGACCCACGGCCTGTGTCCCTGCGCCCTGGCATCCGGACAAACCCTGTCCTGCGCAGGAGGTCCCGGCGGCCCCCCGAGCCCGGGGACCAGGAGGCGGGGCAGGGGCGCTCGGGCGTCCCCTCGGCCACCAGCCTGTCTCCACCGGGCCCGGGCACAGAGGGACCATCTTGGCGGTGAGATGACCAGCAAGCTTTGGGCCCCGGGCCTGTGGTAACCCGCACGCTGTCCGTGGGGCCCTGGCCGGCATCAGGTCCCCTGAAGAGCGCGCCCGAGATACGCCCGAAGGTGGCCTTTGGCCATCCTCCCGACCTTAGTCAGAATCCGCTCCTGGCTTCGGACCGGACAGGGCGCTCCTGGTTTCCGCGCAGGACGGAGACCGGGCGCTTCACCCGGCCCGGCCGTCACGGCCTGGCTCGCCCCCCTCCTGCCGTCCCTCGCCGCTGACCGGGGGCCGTCCGGCCACACCACCCTCTTCACGAACCGTAGCGGGTGGGACTCCCACAGTCCCTACTGCAGTGCTGAGCCCGCCCAGAGTCATAAAGCCCGGCCCTTCCACGGACATCAGGGGAAACTGAGGCCTAGAGAAACGGAGTGCCCCTCGGCACTGCAGTCTCGGGGCCTGGACGTGAGGGAGGGTCTGGCGCTTTCTTACAGGTCCTCGCCCACCCGGCCCAAACCTGCCATCTCCGGGGCGAGGAGACCGGGGGGGGGGGGGGGGGGGGGGGGGGGGGGGCTGGCGCTCCTGCCACAGGCTCGGGAGGAAGGGGGTTCGGGGTGGCCCGGAAAGTGCCCGCGCCGCCGGTGCTCGGCTACAGACCTGGCTGTGGGCCTGCGCTTGGCCTAATGTCTGCCCATAGAAAGCGACCTGCTGTCTGTAATATTCCGCCCAGGCCATTGTGTAGTCCGGCGGGGAGCTGGCCTGAGGGGCGGCGCCGGCAGCGTGACCTGATTGACAGAGAAAAGCACGGGGTTAGGGGGTGGGGACAAACTCGGGGGAGGCGAAGGACGCTGTCGGCTCGGAGGGGTCCCTTCCCAAAGACCAGGGCAGCTGGAACAAGGGCCGCCGCTGGACGAGCCACTGGGACACCACGCGGCCGGGCGTCGCCCAGGGGCCTGTGGCACAAAGTGCCCCGAGCTGCCTGCTGCCTGTCTCTGCTCCAGCCCCCCCAGATCTCACGGCTGGCGGCTGCCCTTCCCGATCGCCCTCGCTGCCCCCATCTGCCAGTGCCAGTGCCAGAGACAGACAGAAGGGGGTGAGGGGAGCCGAGGAGGGAGGGAGAAGAGGGAAAGGAGTGCGGGTCCCTGGCCTGCGTGCGGGCTTTGCCCCTGCACAGGGTCCAATCCCGGGAGAGCTGGAACACGGGCCCACGTGTGCCCACGAGTCTGCATTTGGGAGGCCTGGGGAAGACGAGGCGTCTGGCCTCTCAGCAGGGGCCCTGGGTGACGATCACCTCCCTGACCCCACCGAAGCCCCTGGCTGTCAACCCCGGGGAGGATTTTCCACACCAGGGCGACCAGAGTCCTGGACCTGACTTCTGCCGGCCAGCAGGTAACACCCCGCATCGCGGCACGGGGGCGCCCCCACTGCACTGACCACACTCCGGCCCGGCGCTTCGGGAACTCGTACCGGGCGTTTAGGACTAATTTTAAAGGATTATTTAGGGGCTTTTTAGGCTGCTGTTACTCGATTTTTTTTTCTTCTCTTGTTAATAAGACGGGTTTGGTTCCTGACACAACTAAGAGAACGAGCTCACTTGAGAAGGGAAACAAGTGTCTCGCACCGGCTACCACTGTAGGCTCCCTTCCTGGGGTCTCACCCTCTTTTTGTTCCCTGCCCTGAAATGACCAAAAAGAGCCAGGTTGTGGCACGATGGCCAGGGATCGGGACGCCTGCGGCTCCAGAGGGGATGGCTGAGGACACGGGATAGCTGGCCCCGAGCTGTGCTCAGGCCCTCTGGGGTCCAGAAGGAGGGCGGTGGGCGACTCCACCCCGTCCCCTCTGACGGACACACAGGGGACTCAGGGAGACAAAGGCGGGGACTGAGACCGAGTCACACAGGGAAAGCGCTGAAGAAAACAAAGGTGACAGGGAACCCCGGCCAAGGAGGCCGACCGGCGTGGGGGCGCAGGGCCTGGGGATCCGCTTCTTCGGGCCGGCTCACTCACTCTGTTTCTTGTAATAGTCTTCCCAGGCCTTGCTGTAGTCGGGCTGGCTGCTCGGCGGCGGCTGGCTCTGCTGGCCTGTGCGGGGACACAAAAGCAGTCAGGCCCCTGTGCCGGCTCGGGCCCTGCCCTGTGCTCACTCGCCGCGCCACAGCGCGCTCCCGGCCGCAGGAGACACCGCGACGCCCCTTGGGGGGCTGCAGCCAGGCCGATGGGGTGTGACTAAGACCCCTGGGGGGTTGGGCAGGGCGGCTGCCCCCCCAGAGCAACAGCTCGGAAGAGCCACGACCCTTCGGGTGGAGATCTGAGCTCGGGGAGCCCCGGGGCCAGAGTGACGGAGTCGGAGGCCCCCTGAATCGCCCTCCAAACGGGACAAAGAACCCCAGTGTGCCAACGGCGCTCGCCACCTGGCCCTTCTGTGCAGACCAGTGGCTTTCGCTCCGGGCCAGCACAAGTGCTGGAAGAGCACGTGCGGAAACAGCCCGGAGGCCACGGGTGACCATGGCAGGAGGACGGGGCACAGACAGCAGAGGGGCCGAGCGCCCCAACTCGCGCCTAAGCCCCACCTTGCCTCATGCCTTTCTGGGGAGGAGCGGACGGGGACAGGAGGTGTGTGGGGCTGTCCCCGGTGTGCGAGCCGGGGAGCCTGTCCCGTGTGGCACTGGCAGCGAAGATTTGGGGGGCCAGAGGGGGAGCAGCCTGTCCCGGGCACGAAGGGGTCATGAGCCCTGACCAGACCGACAAATCGGGACCTTTTTCTCTGTCGAGGTCAGGTCTGGCTTGTGTGTCCCCTGCTTGGACCCCCTTCAGGGACCCATCTTCTATTAGAACGACAGGGGGTGGCCAGTGGGCAGGACGTACTGGTGACCATGGTCACGGCAAAGCGTCTTCCACGCTAGTTAATTTACTGCAGTCTGAGGAGGGGCGTGGGGTGACCAGAGTCTGCGTGTGGGGCTGGGAAAGGAAGTGAGGTGTGGGGACCCACGGGGAGAAGAGCCCCCTCCCCGTGCTCGTCCTCCCGGGAGGGCAGGAAGGGCCTCAGGGCGATGCCGGGAACAGAGCACGGTGGGTGTGGAGGGCGTGGGCCGCTTCTCCCAGACAAGATTTCCCGGACAGAGACCAGTGCTCACCGCCCCCTAGAGACAAACCCAGCTCAACACCACGAGATGAAGGATGGGAACAGAGGCAAGAACCCAGGCCCTGTGCTTTCTTTCGCTGCGACCCACAGGCCTCTGCCTGCGGCGGGTGGCGGGGGCTGGGCCTCTGCAGAACCGTGGCCCCGGGGTCATGTCCCCTCAGGCAGGAGGACATGTCCCCTACGCACTTCCCCCCAGTCTAGGGCTTTCTCACGGAGTCTCTGTCCTGGACAATAGGGCAAATGTGAACATAGCCTGGGCCACCTCTTGTCCCGAGGGCCCTTTCCGAGCAGAATGGGAAACACAAGCAGGCTCTGGGAGCAAGCGAGTGTGGTGACGCGGGCCGGCGGACTCTGGGTGGGGTGCGGGGGTTCGCAGTGAAATTCTAATACTCTGCATGTTTGAGACGTTTTGTAAGACAAAAAAAAGGGGGGGGGATGCAACCATACAACTTCAGAGCTCACAGTTACTCTGGAAATCGAGCCCAAATCTTTTGTGCCATAGACACCGGCTGGAGGCCAGAGGAGGGGAAGGTGTGTAAGGCCACACGTGGCATCGGCCTCTGGCCTCCAGGCCCCAGGGGTGCTTGTCCAGCAGCCCTCCTGGCTGCAGGGTCCTGGGCGGGCCTTCCTCGCAGCAGCGCTCTGCTCAGGGGGCCCGGGAGGGCCCGGGACGCAGGCTCGGTCCCCTGCAGCCACAGAACCGTGTGACGCGGCGAGGACCACGGGCAGCCACGCCAAGGGACGCCCTCCACACACAAACAGCTGCCACCTCGGGGACAGAAAACCTGAAGGTGAGGTGTTTGTTGCGGTTTGGTTTTGGTTTTGAAGGCTGTGGAGATCCAGGCCCAGAGGGACCCGCGAAGCTCATGCGGGCTCGAGGGCAGGCCGGGGGGCCAGCCGCCAACAGGGGCCCTCAGCTGCCCTGCTGAGGGTCACTCAGCAGAGCTAACTCTCCGGCTTTCTGGAAAGTCCGGGAGACAGAAAGACCATCGTTTCTAAGACAGTGCTGGAGAGAAAAGGGGAGACAGTCACCAGGAGGCTCGAGCTGGGGCGGGGGCCCCGTTGGGGAGGGAAGCGAGGGGAGGGGCTGCAGGTTGGGCCAGGTCCAGGCCATCTGTGGGCACGAAGCTGACAGGAGCCCCTGGCTCTGAGAAGAACAGAGGAGGTGGGGGAGAAAGGTTTGAGAGGCGGGCCGGGAGAGAGCCCGCCGCTGCCCCGGGGTGCTCCCGGCAGCTCTGGGGGGGACACGCCAGGCCTACTGGCCAAGAGATGCAACAGAGCGTTTCAGACTCGTCGGCCCCGCAGCCCTCCCGTGGGGGCGCGCCGTCCCACCTCCTCCCGGGTCACTTACTTGGGACCTGCTGTGTGGGCTGCTGCCACGCCTGGTAGGTGCTGCCCCATCCCTGGGTCAGAAAGGCCGGAGGACCGCTGCGGAGAACAAGAGTCACCCGTTCCAGAGCGGGCCACACCCCCGCCGCCTCCACTGGGTCCAGCTTCCGCCAGGCCACTGCGCTCCGGCGCTTCGCGGCTCCCGCCTCCCCCGCCGGCACCCTGGCCACGTGGTGGCCCGGGTCCCGCCGGTCCCGAGAGAACCGCGCAGATGGAGGGAGAAGTCACCCACCTCACAGGGGTGCTGTGGGGGTTGCCGTTCACTTTAGCAGCTAGGCTCGGGAAGCAGCCGGAGCTCCTTGGGGGAAACGTGCTACGAGAAAGCAAAGAACGAGTGAGCCCGCGGGCCGAGGACCTGGGCCGAGGGGACGCCTGCGCCGACCGCGAGGCCCTCTGTCCTCCGGGAAGGCCCTCACCCCTGGGACTGGTCGGTGGGCTGTGAACCGACGAGGCGGGCCGGCTGAGAGAGGCAGAGGGAAGAATCCTGCCAGGCTTTTGGCAAGCCCTCCCCAGAAGCAGCTGGAAAGAGGACCTCTTGAGACGGAGTGAACTCTTCCCGCTGAGACCGACTCGAGAGACTTACTTGTGATGAGGCGCGGCAGGTGGCTGGCTGAAGGGACTCTGGCCAAAGGCTCCGGGCGCTCCGACACTGGTCCCCTGTCACGGGCACACAGGCAGCTCTCACTTCCCATCGGGTGCACCTCTGCCCTCGGCCCAGCCCCCCTCCCCCGGCGAACTGCAGCTTGCAGGGACACAGAGTCAAGTGACGTCCAGATACCCTCTGACACTCGCTAGCCTTGCTTCCCCACAGTGGGCTTCACGTGCACAAATGGCTTCTGCCCCATCGAGTGACCGAAACCACCACACAGCCCGGCGTCACAGGTGCCCTAGCGCGTCACCCTGGGGGTAGGGACCAACCTGCTTGACTCTCCCGTCAATTTAGGCTGGCCCACGGCTCTTTCTGCCATTCTACGTCCCCTTTGAGGTGAGCAGTGGCCAATCTGTCCTCCATCAACACTCCCTTTCTTTATCTGCTTTGAGGTGCCTGAAACTAAAGCCAGAGTCAATGAAAGCCGCCTGCAGGGCTGGCCGCCAGGGCCGCGCCCGCGGGAGTCCGGGGCGGTGCTGGGGGAAGGCTGCCGCCCCAGCTGCTCATCTAAGCCTGTGGGGCCCGGCTCTCGGCCTGAGCTGCGGTGCTGCGGGGGCCTCGGGGCCTCGGTGAGCTCTGCCAGAGGGCTTCCTCCCTCGCCCCGGGCCTGGCATCCCTGGGCCCCGACCTTCCCCCTTGGCAACGTGGGAGGGGTCGCCCTTGCATGACAGGAGGCCCGAAAGGCACAGAAGTACAAGGTTCTGGGGAGGAGCAGGTGCCTCGGACATCCAAAAGAAAACCCAGCTACCGTTAAGCCAGGTAGGGGAAGGACCTTGTACGTACGCCAACTTTCTCATCTATGAGATGTCTGGCCACCTCGATCTGTTGAGGGATGCCCCTGATGGTGAATATTCGCAGGTTGGGGTCAGTGTTGGGAGGGGGGTTCCGCTGGAGCTCCACGTGCGCTCCTGAATGCTGATTTATGCTTTTGATGTTCTCACCCCCTGCAGGCAGGCGGACACAAGACACAAGGGTAAGTGGCAGTGGCGGCAGACCCAGAAAAGGGGAGGGAAGGGAGTCACCCGAGAGCGGGCGAGACAACACCTGGCAACACCAGGGCTCTCTCGTTTGCAAAACCTGACTGAGGAGCGAGGAAGCTGGTCCTTCTCTGCGAGCGGGGCTGAGGCCTGGCACCCGTGGGTGCGCCCGCCAGGCCTGGGCTCTTGGAGGCGCCCCGCAGGCCCGCCTCCGCCCGGGGGATACACTCTGTCCTCAGCCCCATGAGCCACGGGCGCCAACAATGGCCGGAGCCCGCTGGGGCCTTCCACAGCCCTTTTCAAGTCCCTGCCTCCTCCTCTGGGGGCGGGGGAGGGGGGGAGGTCTAGACAGAGAGGCAGCCGAGGAAGGGGGTCGCAGAGGCCTGGGTGGAGCAGGGTAATGAAAATTTAGTTGGACCCTTTGAAAAACCTGTGAGAGTTCCAGTCTCTTAATGAGATTTGCGTAACAAAAGCTCCAGCGGTGTCACAATGGTTTGATTCTTCTTTTGAAATCTCACAGAATTTACAGATCCGTTCTGCCCAGCTGAGGGGGGGGGGTAGGGGGTGCAGAATACAAGGAAAACCCGGGAGCACGGGGTCTTACAACACCAGAAAAATACAGTCTGGAAAATCCGGTGCGGGTGACCAGAGAGCCCCAAATGATCAAAACCAAGGACTAAAGGCCAGTCTCTGTGTCACTCCACCCTGCCCAGCGCCAAAACCAAACTCAAATGACATTTGTCATTTCGGGGCAACACGTCCGCAGTCAGAGCGCCTGTCAAGCAAGGAGACAAGCAGGTCCCAAGAGCATGCCCGGCCCGTGCCGCGTCTCACCTCATCCTCCCTGGGAGACCACGGGCCCAGAAAGGAAGATCGGAGCCAGGAGGCTGCGGGCCTTCGGGGAGAGCTCTGTTCAAATCGGCTGGTGGAGGGTGGGTTTCAATTTAAAAACAAAATAAAGGGGCGCCTGGGTGGCTCAGTGGGTTAGAGCCTCTCCCTTCGGCTCCAGTCATGGTCTCAGGGTCCTGGGATCGAGCTCCGGATCGGGCTCTCTGCTTGGTGGGGAGCCTGCTTCCCCCTCTCTTTCTGCCTGCTTCTCTGCCTGCTTGTGATCTGTCTCTCTGTGTCAAGTAAATAAATTAAAAAATAATAATAATAAAATAAAAGCACGGTAAAGAACAACGCGGCAGACCTTCTTCCAGTTCCGCTACGGTTTAAGAAAAGCGTCCCTGTGTTTTCCACCTCAAGCACAGAGCACTGGCCAACTCGGAAAGTCACAGAAAAGCCTTCCAGCAGCTCAGCGGCTGGGGTCAGAGCGAGCCCCTCCCAGCCCTACAGCTACCGTCCTCTGAATTCATCCTCTTGGCACAGGTGAAAAATGAGCAGCTTCTGGGGCTTAAGGTAGAGCAAGAAGAAGGAACTGGAAGCCTCCCTACCGCACATCCGCACTTGAAGGAAGCCTCCAGTACCCCCCAGGCCCCGCTGGGTTCCAGAGGCAGAAGCACAAAAGCGCGCGTGTCTGTGAGCGCCCCGCGGCCCGGACGAGCCCGGCTCCGGCGGGCACTGGGAGCGGCCGCGCAGGCCCGAGGCCCGGGCAGCATGCTAATCGGGAGAACAGGCAGCACGAAACTGCGCGGGGCTGGAAGGAGTTCATTTAAGTTCATCTTCCTTCAAAATGAGGTCACCAGCTTGGCACATGGTGGCTGTCTACAGGCTCATTCAGCAGCCTGTCCATTCTTCCACCTGATGGGGGGCAGAAGCGACCCACCAGTGGCCCCCCGGCTGGACGTGAAATCGTAAAGCAATTAATCAAACCTGCTAAAAGGCCTGACTGACAAGAGCAGGGCTGGCCGTGCTATCTGTGGCCCGCTGCTGTATTTATCATGGAAATCCAACAGGGGCCCGGGGAGGCGCGCGTCTGTCCCCGGGCTGGAGCCGAGGCGGGGGGGAGTGCAGCCTGTGTGCCTGCGGCTCCCTCCCGTCTCCCTCACCACGCGCCTCCCCTGAGAGGGGGCGCCCCCAGCCCAGCCCCTGTGTGGGTGCGGGGCGGGGGAGGCTGACAAAACTGTGGGCTCCAAGGCCGCAGGGTGTGACCTCGGGTCACTCCTCTGGGAGTCGCTCAGGATGACTCTGTCGAGGACAAGTCACAAGGGGCGGTCCTGCCCGCACCCCGATTTCCCCGACTACCAGGAACGACAGTAAAGACAGCGAGGCTGCGCCAGGCAGAGGAGACGCCACCGAGTCACCTCTCCTTGACAAATGGTCCTCAGAAGGCACAGAAACCAGCTCTGCTTCTCAGACCACGGACACGACCTGGTCTGGATCTCACAGCACCCACGCCGATGGTCGGGGTAGCGGATCGGAGCCACCACCGCATCGGGGCCGCTGACCGCACCCCCCCAGCCCTGATCAGCAGGTACGCCCCGCCAGGAAATGAAAACAAACCCACACTGTTCCAATCTAGAAGACGACACAAAGACGAAACATGTCGTAAGACACGTCTTCAAGGAGCGTACCGCCCACCCCGCCCACCACAGGGCCAATCGCAGACTCCGGCAGGTGAACGAGGGGGGCAGGAGGACCCCGAGCTGGCACGGGACGGCACGCTAAGGCAGCCTCAGCTCTCCTTCGAGTATGTTCCCAAACCTCCGTCTGTGGAGCCTCAGCTCCCTCCCGCGGGTCCGAGAGGTCTGGCGGTGGCAGAAACGGGAGAAACTCTGGTGAGGGCGGAGGGGGAGCCTGTATTTCCTTCCCCCACGTGTTGTCGAACACGCACGAAGGCAGACACAAAGGCCACAACTGAACACACGTGTGCTGCTGGGGGGGGCTCCCCGAGAGCCCACAGGGGGGCCAGCCCTCTGCAGAGAAGGCTGCTTGGCGGCCCAGAAATCTGCCTGCTCGTCCCCTTGCTCACCGTGAGGGACGGCGGGGGCCACACCAGCCATTAACAAGGGTTTCAGACCTAACATTCTCCACAAAGCCTAGAAACGACGAGTCAATCAACTTCTTATTCCCCTCCACTGGGTGTCCGTTACCCACGGTAAACGTGCTCGAAGGATAAACACCATTTTCACTGTGTCACTAAGGACCAGATACCCAAATGCAGTCAGGACGAAAAGCGACACACTTGTCAGAGGACCGTCTTCACTTGAGCAATTATCTTAACTGCTCCTCTGAGCTCCCAGGAGGCACGTTAGTCACTCATCAGCCGATAAACAAATACCCAGAGGCCCCTCACGCTGGGCAGGGTGCCCTTGCGACAACCCGCGTAGCTTCACCAGGTTGGGGGGTGTCTCACTTCCGGTCTGTTCGGACACGGGAACCGACAGCCCCCTCTGCGCGCGCTCACGAGAAGACCCGACCGGGCAGGGTCCCTACAGAAGGCGGCTGGTGTCGCAGGCCGGGCACCTGCAGTCAAGCCCAGCCAACAGACCGGACTTCTCGGTCTGGAGGTACCGCGGGGGCCCTGTCGGGGGGGTGGGGGGAGGGGGACCATGAAACCCCAGCGGCGGCCCCTCACCTTTGCCTATGACGAGGCCACACTTGTCTGCCGGCACCGTGTAGGTTATCTCCTGGACGCCACCAGGGGCTCCCACGCTCCAGTCGCCACGGCTACGGCCTCGTCCTCTGGCCGCCGCGAGGCCGCCGAAGCCATCTCTCTCCTGGGAAGGAAGCAGAGCTCAAGTGACGACTTCTGCCACCGCCACCGGGACCCCTCCTCAGTGCCAGGCAGGAGGTGAAGTGACAGGATGTAATCAGTGCCACACGCTACAAGCTCAGCGCCTCTCCACATTCCAGCCTCGGAAGCGCTCTTTCAAAGCCAGAATTAACACAAATCACAGCTGCAGCCAAGGAGGATGTGTGCAGACGAACGTGTGTGGTCACCTAACCCGCGCCCTGGGCCCGCCTGAGACAGGCGGTCGGGTGTCAGCCCCCGTGTCTGCGGCCCAGGGCCCTGCTGTCCCGG
Organism: Nasua narica; assembly: GCA_028533885.1. Classification (NCBI taxonomy): domain Eukaryota; kingdom Metazoa; phylum Chordata; class Mammalia; order Carnivora; family Procyonidae; genus Nasua; species Nasua narica. The sequence continues at coordinate 76,278,525 of CM052813.1, read as the reverse complement.
TCCCGGGCGCCAGTTCTCCCCTCCACCCGAAGGCTGCCCTTTCCCCGGGGCTAACGCACGCTGGGCCTGCCAGAAGCGGGGCATTAGCTGCGAGCGAGCCGAGGGCGTCTCAAAGTGACACCTGCCTGGCAAGGAGGCCTCCAGCCCTGGCGTCTGAAGATACTGCTGAGGGCGGTCGGGCCCCTGGCAAGCCAACCAGCAGAAAGGCTAAAGGGCTTTCAATGAGAGCCAGGTTGTCCCGTTCTCGCCCAAAGGGGCAGAGCAAAGCAGGTGTGTGGGGGCCATGGTCTGGGGGCGGAGCAGCCTGGGACAGGCTCACACCGGGTCCCCAGGCGCGAGCACAGCCCACGGGGTGACACCTAACAGAAGGCTCCCCTCATTCGGGGGCAGCCAATCTCACGGGAGTCGCCAGGGAGCTGCGGCATTTCCGTCCTTCCTTACGTGCGGAGGGCAAACCCGGCCCAGCCCAGAGCCCCTTCGCGGGAGGGAGAAGCCGAACTGACACTCAACACAGTGGACAAATGGCCGGCATTTGACATTGCCTGTGCCGACCGAGAGTAAACGGGGCACCTCCCCGAATCTAAACCGGCAGAAGGCAGAAACGGTCGGAGTTCCCTTGCACTCCGCTCTTCTGAGACACAAACGAGGAAACAAGGCAATTCTAGAGATTGATGTGAAAAGGCGCGCGCACAGCCGACTTCTGGGCCTGCACCAGGCTCTCGGAGGGGAAATTGCCTCCCCGCTGCCCAGGCCCCCGCAGGTCTGGGTCTGTCGCCTCTTCCTGCTGCAGAAGATGCTGGGCTCACTCAGGCACTCTCACCCTAAGAACTGCCCGGGACTCCGGCAGCGGCCCATGCCCCTTCCTGGGATCTCCTGATTCGGGAAGTCAGCGGCGGGGGTTGTCATCCCGTGAATTCAACACGGACATTCAGGAGCTTGGGGGATCGTGTGGGCGGCACGCCTGGTGCACCCACCCCCCCACCCCCGGGTCTGCGGCTCACAGCTGGGCCCAGGGAGGTTCCGAGGGCTTGTCCCAGCCCACAAGGCTCATGGCACAGCCAGGGTTACAGTTTCCGATCCCGTGCTTCTCCTCGGCTCCAGGTGTTTTTAAAGTTTCCCTCGGTTCGGCACACCTGGGAGACCTGCCGACCTAGCGTGAGTCACAGGGGTTTTGGGAGCACTTCACAGCGGGGGGCCGGCGGAGGTGCTAACAGCGTCACACAAGCTTGCTCGCATCCCCAGAGATGTGCACGGAATCCACTGTGTGAAGACAGCTTTAAGAGTCTGGAGGAGCCGGAGGTGTTTTCTGAGGCTAAGAGTAGAGTTTATTTACTTATTAAGTAGACTCCATGCCCAGCATGGAGCCCAATGCGGGGTTCGAACTCCCGACCTTGAGATCAAGACCTGAGCTGAGATCAAGAGTCGGGCGCTGAGCCGACAGCCCCCCAGGCACCCTGGAGTTGACTTAATGCGGTTCCATGTGAAGAGCACTCGATGACCTGACCCGTGGCGACCTGTGCTGCATTTCTCTCAGGGGTTTAGAGTCAGGAACTTACTGCGTCAAGAAAACCCAGACCCTGGGGTAACAAAGGCAGGAGAGCAAGAAGCTGGCAACAAAATACACGAAGGCAGGAAACGGGCAGGTGTAGAGAAGCCGCTGGCTGTGTCCCCAGAGGCGGGCGACCGACAAGACCCCTGCGTTCCAGAAATGCGACCCGAGAGGGCGTGGCTGCTCTACGGCGCTGCCCCGAGACCCCTGTGGCACTCCCTGCTCCTGTGGGTGACACAGCGGAACCCCAGGGAGCCGGACCCACCTGGGCCGTGAGAATAAGCTCGTTGATGACGTGCGCCGCGTGCTGACACCGGTCTGGAGGTCCCATGACTTGCGCAGCTCTCTCTGGGCTAATACCATCGTCTGCAGGACAAAGTGAGAGGCGGCGTTAGGAAAAGCCCAACTTCAGTTGGAAACAAAGGTCAGCCTGACCTGCAATCGGTATTCCTACCAGATGCACAGAGAAGCGCGCACGGTTCCATCTTTTTGCATGGCCCATGTCAACACTCGCTTCTTACATAATTACAGGCATTTAAAAAAATTATCGTTAAGGAAATACTAAACAATAAAGCAAAAGAAAGCAGACTTGAGCTATGG
>CM052813.1:76174764-76276276 GCA_028533885.1 Nasua narica | reverse complement strand
GGGGGGGGAGGGAGAGAAAGAAGGAGGGAGGGAGGGAGGGAGGGGGAGGGAGAGAAGGAGCGAGAGAGGGAACACACACATGAGCTAATTACAGAGTCCTTGTCTTGCTTTCTAATTCTTCATAGCACTAAGGATTTTTGAGAGTCATCAAAACCAACCTGGCTTGAACTGAATCCTCACCCCGGCATCATTCTGAATCTTTTTGATCATTTCCCCATTTCTTCCTATTACAATCCCAACAGCAAACCTTGGCACAGACACCTGAGCATAGAGAAACAAAACCTGATCAGAGCTGTCTGCGAACCTGTTATTTCTTAGGGGATACATTAACAAAGACAAACCCCCAAACAAACTTGATTTAGATCGCAGTGCCTTCCCGGAAATATGATATAGCACATTTAACCCTCTTTTCCCTCTTAGGAAAAATATCGTGATTGATGACTACATTCCTGCCTATTAAGTCAATCTGATGCGTCTGAGATTTGATCACAATAGCTATAAAAATGAAGAATAAGAAACCTTATACATAAAAGGTTAAAAATGGAAGGCTTATTTTCCAATCCAATGAAATCAGCATAAATATACCATGTACACTGATTACGCTGGTGGTCCTTGAAAATGTTTTCTTATCCCCCTTTCATTCCTCTATTGTGGTAAAATATACAGAACACGATCTTCATCATTTTAACTGTTTGCAAGTATACAGTTCAGAGGCATGAAATATACTCACAATGCTGTGTAACCACCCTGGTCTCTATACTCCAAAGCTTTTTCTTGACCCCCCCGCCCCCCAAAATTCTGTAGCCATTCAACAGAGACTCTTTCCGTCAGCCCCAGTCACCTCTGCACTACATTCCGTCCCGACGAACTTGCCCGTTCTGGGCACCACGTGGGCGTGGGATCCCACAGTCTCAGTCCCCCCGTATCTGGCTTATCTTACTAGTCACAAACTCTACCCACGGTGCAATGCATCGCAACACGCCACTGTAAAGGAGAGCTTTTCATCCTGTTCCAGCTCATCACTGAGTCGGGCTTCCGGGTCTGCTGTGACCCCAGTGAGGGCACCGAGAACACCCGGCCTCTGGTCTTGACCTGGGCAGCAGGAACAGCCTTGAGGCGAGGCTCATAACCGGGAAGAAGGATCCATTCCCAGAAAGGCGTGCAGCTGGCTGCCCTCCCCCCCGGCCGCGACACTCCTGGTCCTTCCTCACACCCACCCTGGCTTTGAAGATGAGATCAAGGCTCACTCACTCAAGGTTCAAGAGCCGACCAAAGTGTGGCCGACACTCTGAAAGCCCAGCCCGTCTGCCCGGGGAACTAACCTGCAGGACAAGCATACCTCTATGCTGCCTCCTCCCGCGCGGGCACCAAAGTCCCCCCGGACACCTCGGAAGTCAGCCTGGTCTTTCTCTCGGATGATCTCCAATACCATTTCTCTTGCTTGCTGCGTAAACACAGAGGAAAGGCATTATGGAAACCAAAATCCTAAGAAAATACATGGCACCAGGTGAAATTTCCAGATCAGAGCCTGTCGTGTCAGGCTTACAGGCTCAGAAGGCGCTTAGCTGGGGGCCAGCTCCCTTCCTGTGCTCCATCATGGGACGGGTAGGCTGCTGGGGAAGGTCACAGAGATCAAGTCCGAGGTGACATGTTCTTTACATTGCCTGAGACATCCACCCGGACGAGGGCCCGCCCGCTTTAAACCTCAGTCGGATCTGCACATCTGCGCTGGGTCAGAGCTTGATTACCATGGCCCGAGGCATCTGGCACCTGTCTCTTTCTGAGAGCTCTGTGGGAAGGTTCCATGGAAAAGGCATTGTAAGGCGTTCCACTGCAGAGCGGCTCCGGGGAGGTAGAGGGAAAGTGCCAGCCCAGGGGGCCTGAAAATATCTTCCAGCACCCAGAGATCAAATACCCCAATTACCAATTGGCAAGACGACCCCCGGGCCTGACGCTTTCGGAGGCACACTCAGCGACCTCTGGCCCCAGATGCACTTGTCGGTCCATCCTCCCCACACCTGTCCCGGCCCCAGAGGGATCTGCGCTAAACATTAGGTGTACGTAACTACTCAAGGCACCCAGACTGCATCCTCATTCTGGAAAAACCAAACCAAACCAAAAAAACCCCAAAACAACAATTACAGTCTTCAGACATTTGGAGAAACCGGAGAATAGGACTGACGGTAAGAGGATGTTAGGGGGCTTGGTACCGTTTTCTTAGGCCTGGTTACAGAGATTAGTTCTTTATTCTTAGGAGACACACGCAGGATCTAGGGGCAGACGGCCATGGCGCCTGCCACTTACTTAGAAATGGTATGGTAAAGCAGAAAAAAGTAAATAAAGCACATACCCACAAGCATGGCAAAATGACAGGATGAGGCTACACACATATGTGTTCACTGTTCTCCTTTCAACTTCCCTGTATGGTTAAAGTTTCTCATAATAAAAAGTTGGGGAGAGAAAACAAATGACCAACAATATCCTAAACACAGCGAATGGCTTTTCCTAAGTAAAAAATGTGGACTATGCGTAGTTTTAAAATTAAACAACAACAACAACAACCAAAAAACTAAAAACCTTTGGTTGTCATGATTTTCCTGCAAATTCAGGGAACGTCAAGGAAATACATTCTCTGCTCCAGTGTTCTTTTCATAAAAGAACCAAAGGTTCCGCCCCTGAAGGCAAGCAGGGAACCCAGCCGCACACATTTAGGGAGGTAAGAAGCTCTGGGTGGCAAGGCGCCTGGGGGACCCTGGCCTGCTGGAGCGGAGCGAAGGCTGCACCAGACTGGAGCGCAAGGAAAGAGGCTGTTTCCAACACTGGCCCTCAATCCTGTTTTAAAACCAGGATTTTACATCTGTGCCTGGACTACCAGTGACACCAACTTGAGTTAAGCTGAACAACAGCATTAAGCACTGGGGGAAATAAATAGGTGAAGGCGATTAAGATGTACAAACTTGCATTTATCCAAGAAATAAGTGACAGAGTTGAGAAGTACAGCATGGGGGACACAGACACTAATACTTTAATAACTGCACGGTGACAGAGGGTAAGTGCACGTATAGCGAGCCACCTTGTAACGGACAGAATTTCCCAATGTGTTGAGTCATTATGTTGTCCCCCTGAAATGGACATGATATTGTGTGTCGATTACAATAAAAATACATCCATACATCAATAAGCACACCCATGAATACATCCACACGCAAATCAAGTATCGTGGGAGGGGAAGAATCGGGGGAAATATTTTGCCGGGGACTGGTAACGTCGGCTGGCTCCAAGCCCCGGAGCTCCTGTGGAGAAACAGCTGTGGCGGGGGACACTAGCTCGCCAAGGTGTGTCACCCCGGGGCTCCGCTAAACGCAGCCAAGACACGGCTCGAGGCAGCGGGCAGCAAAAGAACATTCGTATTCACGGGAACACACACGTCCCCACCCCCGCGGCCCACTGACATTCCTGCTGACAGCGACAGTCGACAGTCGACAGTCGACAGTCGGAGGGGAGACCTCCCCAGGTGGTCTCGGGCTAAGCCCCTCCCTGCTCTGAGAAACGGGCCGTCCTCTGGGGCCGGGCGCTCAGGGCGCGGGACGCTGGCGCTGCCGGCACACAGGTGCCTGTGGGCGGCTCCCCTCCCGCACCCGAGCTGGAGGCCTTGCAGAAATGGGCCCAGGGAGAAGCTGCAAGGAAGTAAGAGCCAAACAGAGCCTGCAGCCGAGGTGCCCGGAGGCCAACAGACGAGGGCCGCCTCCAATCAGGGCAACAAACCCGTCTGCGTTTATGGGAATGCCACGAACGCGCGCCGGCCATGACCATCGCAGCCGTCCTCACGTGCCTCTTAGGCTCTCAAAATATGGCCGGTGTAAATGAGGAACCCCATCCTCGTTTGCTCGGAATTCATTTAAGAGGCCGCCTGGGGCCAGCGACTCTGCTGGCAGCAGGCCAGCCCTACAGCATCACACCTGGTTTGGGACAACAGTTCACCTTAAGTAAAGGAACACCCAGTTTTACAACCTCTTGAGTGACGCGCAAGCCCCTCACCTCCCTCCCCAGTGCCGCCCTCACCGCCGGGACTTGCTCCATCCGCGGTTCCTCCCCTACCTGTACTTTGAACGGGTCTCCCGTGATTCGGAGAGGCTTGTCTGCTCCCGTAGGCAGCGGGCCGTCCTGGATCATGACCATTTTCACGCCTGTCCGCTCCTGTGGGGGAAGCACGCCGGGGCGGGCCTCACCACCCGGAATCAGAGCGTGGCGGGGGGGGGGGGGACCCCCCAGCACGGGACGGGGCCCCGCCCACCGCCGGCCCCGCCCCTCCGACCACAGCGCGCTGCCCTCTGAGGATGCGGCGCGGCGCGCAGGCCACACTAGATAGCTGACAGAGGTGCGACATGGAAAACCGTTTCCCAAAACCCTCCTCCCTTCCTGGTCCCCAGAATAGCTCAACTTGAACTACTTTTCGATGGTGCCGGGCACTAACATCATCTCGTTAGGGCCTGTGCACAGCTGAGACGGAAGGGCTCCTGTCGCCCTGTTTTTTAAAAAGATTGATTGATTGTTTGACAGAGGAAGAGAGATCACAAGTAGGAAGAGAGAGAGGGGGAAGCAGGGTCCCCGCTGGACCCTGAGACCACGACCTGAGCCGACAGTTAACCCACTGAGCCGCCCAGGTGCCCCAGTCGCCCTATTTCCCTGACGGGTGAGCCCTGACAGCACCGTGGGCAACGTCGGGGGCGGAGCGATCGCTGGATACTGGCTTCCAGGACCCTGGAGCCCACCCTCGAGCGCCCACCAGGCCGAGGGCTGGGCCGTGATCACGCACACCGGGCAGCCCACGACCCCCGACCTGCAACTTCAAAAGCCCAAGAGTTTGGAAATCCAAGTTTGCACCCAACTCATTTGGCAGCAAAATGCACCTGAGCTCTGGGAAGCGTATGTGGAGCCCCCTTCTCGTGGGGTATGACTGTCATGGCGTCTGGCGAGGCCGACAGGCGTCTGATTACAGGGTGCGCCCTGGAACTTGCCGGGGGTGTTCAATCCTGAAACACGCCTGGCCCCCCGTGTCTCACACGAGGGGTTCCGGAAGAGCAGCAGCTAACGCTCAAGGAGCACGTACTCAGTAACGGGCTCTGTGCTGAGGGTCTCAGGCAAAGATAAAATCACGAGTATCATTTCAGCCTTAGGACAGGAGCGAGGCCCACAAGGACCCTGAGCCCTCGAGAAACACACGAACATATCTGAGATCCCACAGCTAGCGAGGGGGCGCACGGCTGGCTAGGAGCCTCAGCTCTGGACGCAGCACTTTCACCTGAGATACTGTCACCTGGTGGTAAAAGCAGCCCCCACGGCGCGTCACTGCCCCAACGGGGGAGGTGACACCAGGCGTCACACCTGCCCGCAGGGCCTGTTTGTAAGCACCCGTCTGGCGGAGGGTCTGTGGCACCTCGGGAGCAGAGGGGTGCGCGGCCAGCCCAGCTCGGGGGTCCTAGGTAGGACCCGCCCTCCCCCCACCCCCGGAGTCCCAGAAGGCCCTCTGAAGCGCCGCTGTGCTCAGGGCTCACGTACCTGCAACTGCTTGATTGTTTCCCCTCCTTTGCCGATGACCAGACCCACTTTAGACGCAGGGATGAGAATTTCCTGGATCGTGCTATTGCCGTCTATGTCGTTGTGAAAGCCAGGGCCGTTCCGACAGCGGTCCACAATCTGCCCCAGGAGCCGTTTGGCTTGTCTTTGGGAGGGAAAAGAATCACAAGAGAAGGAGCATTAAATGAAGGTGCCAGGCACCCATGGGAGGGAAACAGCACCGGGGGAAGACCACGAAGGAGTCAAGGCACCCCTCCAGCTCCAGCTCCTGCCCCCACAACCCGGGAGGTCTCTGCCATCCGCCAAGATACCGGGCTGGAATTTAAAAACAACACACACCACACGCCAACATTCCAACACAGCCCTGCCTGGCCGGCCCTCTACCCGTGAGGGGATCCGGCATTCGCGTCTCCCGTCACAACCGTCAGCCGCTACGGTGGTGGAGACCAGCTCTGATGCCCCTGCCCCTCTCCCTGGTCCCCAGTCCGGCACAATGCTTCCCACAGAGGAGACACGCAAGAGACACTGGTTAAATACGGGCAGGAGAGAGCAACGAGAAAAATGGGAAGAAAGGAAGCGAGGGTTAGTAGTCACCATCTGAATTCCCAGACTCCCAATCTCTTCTCCCTAATCAACCTGCTCTCTGGCTTTTGAGCTCAGGCTAGGGAGCGCCAGCGTGGTCTCAAGGGGTGGGAACAGAAGCCGGGCCCCGGTACGGCTGCAGAGCCACAGACGCGGGCTCCGTGCCTGTCCCCTTGGATTCTCGAGCCCCGGCTTCCCCTGTGATGCTGTCTGGTGCCGGGGGACCCGGAGGCAGGGGAGGGAGACTGTAGGGTCGACACAGCATGCCCGGCCCGGCTCGGCTGCCCCGGCCACCTGTCGGGGCGATTGCCTTTTCAGCACCAGAAGCTCCCCTGGCTGGTTTGTTCTGCGGTATTTGTTCTTTAAATCACCACATGTGATCTACTTTTTGGTTCCTTCTACAGGGAGGAATCCAGCTACTGTGCAGCACGGGAAAAAGATGAAACCGTTTCCTCCTAAAGTCACAATGCTGTCGGCCCGACTGCTTGGATAGAAGCGGAAGCAGGAATGGTTAGAAGAGGAGAGGAAAGAAGAGAAAGGGAGGAAACAGATGTTGCCTTTCGTCGTCTTGAGCCTCTCTGTGTACAGAATCGGCCTGGCCGGTCTTCTCAGCGACACCAGCTTTTTAATATTTTGCTTGGGTACTAAATTAACCTGTGCTGGAAGAAAAATGCCTGGACTCCAGCAAAACCATCCCGCTCGCCCTATAACGCGCACCCGCCGGCGGCATTTGTTCTGGTTCACCGCCCGCAATGTGGTGGCAGAACGAGAGCGTTTAAACTCATCTGGGCTCCCGGAGAAATGGAAACGGTCAAACAGCCCTGTCTACCGAGTCGGGCATAATCTCAGCACCCCTGTCCCCAAACGCAACGCTACTCAGTCGATTGAAAAAAGGAGAGTGAGCAGACTCTTAAGTTAGTGCCTGCCCGTCCCCCAGGAGGTTCGCGGACTGACGAGGCCTGCCTCTGACACGAGGCTCTGAGCACGAGTGTCCCAAGGTCGGAGACCAATGCCAGCCGTAAGGTGGTCGCAAGGGCCCCCGACGTCAAGACGCCCTCCGACCGGTCCACCGCTCCCTCTGAGAGGAGCGACGGCCACAAAGGGTCAATTCATTTGGTTCGCGAATGTCAGAAGGGCAATGGGATGAGCCCCAGGCAAAAGGCCTGGCACCAGGATTCTCAATGGTTCACCGAGCGAAGGCTCACGGAGGCAGACCTGCTCAGGCAAAGATGTTACCAAGGAAGAAGTAAGCTGATGAGAGCATTCAGCCGGGGCGAACGCACACTCTTTAAAGAACCTGGTGTGTGCAGTGGATGTTACGACAGCTGCCAGAAATTTCTGCAGGGTTTGGAAAAAACAAAAACAAAAACAACGGTGATACCTTATGTGTTTTAAGTAACAGAAAACTCCCCTGGCGTGGCAACCTTCCAGATCCTTCTCCACAGAAGCATCTGCTTTCGTGGCCAGGCTGCAGCACAGATCCGCAGTGGTCAGTAACAGTTTTGCCCTTCCACATCTCCCCGTGTGGGGAAGGAGGAAGAAGAGTGAAAGGAAGAAGTAAATAAAATAAACTTACTCAATACTTTCTGGGGTTCCGGTAAGTACACAGGGCCTCTCTGGAATCCCAGAACTCTCTATAAGAAGAATCAAGAAGATGAGGTGTGTTGGTGGGCAACACGTAACCGGGCGCCCGTGCCTCTGGGTGCAGACTCTGTCTGTGGCCGGCTTCCTACGCCGGGCCCACAGAAGCCCAGGCCCCAGGAAAAGGCAGCTGGCTTCCACTTGTGGAGAGAACGGTAGGCTGACGGCTCCGCCCTAGATTCTCAAAGTAGAAACACGCTCTAAGGGGGAGCGGCCGGGACGTGGCGGAGCCCTCAAGAGCGGGGCCTCATCGGCAGCCTCAGCTTCGTTTCTGACCCATTTGTGTGCTAAGGAGGGCCTGAGCCGCGTCACCCGCTCTTCCTCAGTTTCTCCGCCTGCGGAGTGGGTTCCGGTCACCTGTTTGCACACTAGCGAGGAATTTAATGATAGATGCACATCAGGCCTGTTGCCAGGTAGCGCGTGAATCTCCCGGGACGGCAGTGACATCTGTGTGCAAATAGTTCCGGGCCATTTGACAAGAGAGGAAAAGCTTGCTTTCCGACACCACACGACGCTTTACTGTGTTCCTAAAACACCTGCCCCTTAAAATTCTTAACTCCAAAAAATAATAATAAAATGAAATAACTAACAGCAGTTACTGCCTTGGAGACACGGTAAGGTGTATCTTTTAAATAGATAAATGCTTCTCTAGTCAACAGTCCTCCACATCCCCTCATCCGCTATGGAAAGAGACCAAATTCAAACGAGTTGTTTGAACTACTAATAACGTAAGAATGCTTCTTGTCCTCAACCTCTCTCCGTAATGCACGGCCAAAACGGCCCCCAGCTGGAAAGGCCCTGAATTGTGTTTCACGTGTGCTAATTTAGCCAGAACCCCCAACTGGCGTTGGCCTCTTTCCACAGCGGGGGCCAGGGCTGATGTTCTAATCCAGGGGAGCCAGGCGGCAGTCTCCAGGAGTGACCCCAAAGCCATAGTGCTCCTCTAGGCCCCACCATCTGGCGTGAACCCCTGGTGCAGAAAACCGTGGTCCTAGAGCAGCCGGTGTCTGGCCAGGGCCACGCGGAGACCTTGTCCCTGCTGGGCGGCCTCGTCTCCAGGCCCGCTTTTGCCCTGGTTTTTCTGGTTCTCATCTGGGAGTCCAGCTCTAAAAAGCACAAGGAAAACAGCAATCGAAAATACTTACCCAGGCCCCTAAACTTCTAAGCAACAAGCAAAGGTAATGAGTCTGGAAAGCCCGGCAAGATACTGATTTCTACCAAACTGAGATCTATGAAAAAAGAAGCCTTACCTGAAGCAATCTGAATTTTGCAACCAGATTCTGCTTGAATCCGTGAAATCTGCTCACCTCCCCTGCCGATAACTGAAACAAATGGGAACAGGGTCAGAACACGCCTCCGTTCCCTATTTAACCATGCATGAATGACTTAATTAATTCAGCGAACATTTACACTTGGTCCGAGGCACTGCAAATCAGGGTGGCCTCGGTGAGGCACGGAAATCGTGCGGGAAACACAGCGGACAGGAACAGGGTACTCTAGCTGAAGTGAGGAGAGGTGGGGAGGGGAGAGAGATTGGCGGGGGTGCATGGGTCTCTCTCTCTCAGCCTGGACAAAGACCGGCAGCCCTTCGGGGTTCTGCAAGACACAGTGTGCAAAGCCTTCTACCACAGTGACGGTCACACTGAGAGATTAATCAGGGGAAAGTAGATAATGCGGATACTTACTAAATCCAACCATCTTATCAGGCACTTTGAATTCTTCTGTTATTACTGCCCTAAAAACAAAGAACATTTTGGAAAAACATATAAAGAATTTCACGGCCATTCCAGGCTCCCCTCCTTTCCCATATTGGCAATGCTGGAAGACAGAGACTTAAAACAAATGATGCCAGTTCGGCCAACAAGTCCCCAGCCCTCGAGAAAGAGTATCATCTAATGGGGCCTTGATTAATCACTTCTCGAAAAGATCCAAGCCTCCTCTCTCGATGTGAAAGAGGAAGAAACCTCTGATTTTTCATTAAACCATCAACTCTACTAACAACGGCCTTTTCTTCTCGGTATTGCTGAACACTTAAAAGATTCTTTGGGGCTTGTGAAGTTAGTTTAGACTTCTAGTTTCCTTGTTAAGATACAGATAGCAATGTTGAATTTCTCTTCAACATTTCCTTGTGTCCTGATCTTTTTGTTGCTTTCTGGCCTCCCTCTAACTGATCTGTTGTTTTGGGTGAGATGCTCCAAATGGAACCCAGTATCCAGCAGAGGCCTAATCAGTGTTGACCAGGACAAAATAATCACCTCACTTACTCTGCAAGATACTTTCGTTAAATGCTATTCCGTCCATTACGTGTTAGGGTGGGTTCTTTTTTGTTTTTTTTTAAACAGCTACTGCACTGGTTCTTTCGAACAAACCTTCAGATTTCCCATAGAGTGTATTGTGGACAATATCCAATTTGCCCAACGCCCCAGAAAGCAATTAAATCTAAACATTTACCTTAGGAGGAAGCTAAATGCAAGTAGTTTAAAAAGAAAAAAGGGTAAGCATTTTTAAACATCTCTCACACAGCTGGATTTTTACCCATCACGAAGAGGATCGAATCAAGCACATGTTTTTAGGGAAAGCGTGGCAGGCGGGAGAAAGGCAGGAGCGGTGACAGCGCGTGCCACCGTCTCAATGTGAGGAGAGCAGACAGTCCTCTCCCCGAGGAGCTCACGTCCCCCGGTTTATACATGTGCAGAGAGCCTCTCTACGTCTTGGGATGTTTGAGTTCGCCCCCAAATCGGGCAGTGCCGACTTCCGAAGTCAGTAACACCGCGGACACAAACGCCAAGCCTCAGAGGGCCCAACCCACCTGGACAGCGCACGGGGTCCCTGTGGGGACTGTTTCCCCACCATGGGGAAGGGCCGCGGTGCCCCTGTGTGTGCAGCCACGAGACCGCGGCTCACGCGCACAGCCCTGTCTGTCCTCGGCGAGTGTCACTGGGGAATTCACTAGGAGCGGTTCAACGCTATCACCATACAAACTCTCACAAAACTCAAGGCAGTTCCCCAGCCCTCGGGAACAGCAGGAGCAGACTCTCTTTGAGGAAGTAACGTATGAAGATGAGCTGCTCTGGGCCCCTAGAAGATAAAGCCCCACTCTGGCTGTGAGGCTGAAACTTGTGGAATGCACCAAAGTTCTTGGGAAAGTGAAATCTTCATTACGGCTTTATAGGAAAATTATGTTTGATACCACCAGCGACATCATTTAAATGATTCTAATTCATTAAAAAACAAAGCAAACCAATAACGCAATAAAACCCAGGTTCAATCTTTTGGTTAACGGAGGCTTGATGATTTCTAGAAACTTCCAAACACTTTTGTAGAACACAAGAGGATATAACCTGATCAATGCTGGTGAAGATTAAGGATACAATGTTACAGTAATGGAGACACAACTCAGAATATCATCCACGAGGGAAGAGAGACTGTGGCAGGTTCCTGCATATTTTATTCTAGTTGAAGGATAACATTGTGACCACAAACATCTTAGCTTAGAGACTGGTCTTTTTAAAGCCCACACCTCACTATAGCTCTCTCAGTCCTCAGTATCTAAGGGAAGGCTATGAAGGTATACTGAGGCAGGGAAGCAACTGGGCCCTTCTCCAAGGTTCTCTGGCAAGTCCCTCAAGGGCACGGGGTGGAGCCTGGGCTTCTGGCCACCCAGGCCCGCAACTCCTTGAGAATCACAAGCTTTATCTTGTGAAAAAGCCCAATGATGCCCACTTCTCCGGGACGCCTTTGCTCACATGAAGGCATTAAGGATTTGTAAAACTCTGGGGAGGCCATCAACTCAGGATGGAAAACTTCTCTTTTTAAATCAGATGTATTTGGGGCAGAAAGGAGCAGCTCTCACACTCAAGAGGTCTGTTAAACTTACATACAATAATGGCTGATTTTTAATACCTCCTGTTCATTTTCCACTGCAAGCTTAGGCTGTCTTGGAAAAGACTACAAAAAACTTGAGCCTTAAAGAAGTCTAGCCCCTGGTTTTTCCCATTCTCAACCTCTGACTTTCTAAGACTCTAGTACAGATGGTGGATCAATAAACAATTAGAAATGATCAATAAATAATAAAACATAACCCACTGCTTACCTTTGATGTACCAAGGCCCCTAACTGGTTACCTACTGTGGCAAAGAGAAAGAGAAAAGAAAAATCAAAGCATTAGCACGGATAAACTAACTCCATCCTTACACGAGTTCTTACCATTTTGGGGAGGAGGAGGGGGAAGAAAGGCAGAAAGAAAGCAAACAGTAATTTAGGCTCAGTGGCTGCAATGAATGCGTTACATGATATGAAACAGGAGGGGACGCCTTGATCAACACAGTCTCTAACCCGGTGCCCAGCTGAACGCAGGATAAGAAATTGATCTGTGTGTCCACACGCTGAGAGGCCCGGGAGAAAATCCCGCCTGCCTAAATCCCTCTCCCTTCCCACCTCCCTCCTGCTCTGGATCCAGACTCAATGTAAAGATACTGAGGGTTCCCTCTTGCTCTTTCTCAAGCAAATGAGAAGGTTTAACCTCCCAGCCTGGGAGCACAAGGACTGCTCTGTGGCAGCTGTGGTCCCTAAGAACACGCGCATATGTTCCTACCAGCCACGGGGCACCCCCCGCCCCCAATTCTGCCTGTCCTCCCAAGAACAGACCATCTCAAGGAAGAGGATCTGGCATCTTCCTTCCTTGGGCCTCTCTGCCGACCCACCACAGCAGCCCATACGCAGTGGATGCTAAGAACGAGCAAGCGCTTTTCAAGCCCATTTCACAGAGACAACAGCGCTAAACAGCCTCGTATTATGAAAACCAACTCTGTAATCACATTCCCACAAAACCACTTTAGCTACGCTTCTTGTTCTAGTTTCTCCTCTTTCAGCTACTGATGAGCATCTCGCTCACCAACGAGCAGCAAAAAGGTTTCTGTGCTGCTTTTCTTTTGGAAAACGCAGCCCCGGAAACACAGTCAGTGGACAATGAAAAAGTATAAATCCTAGACATATTCTGAGGAACCGAACGGATCTTGCAACGTGCCGACCAGAGCATTCAAACATATGCCTCTGGGGAAAGCCAGAAGGAGGACAGACAGGAGATCGGTGGGGAAGGGCCAAGCACATCGGCTTCCGAACAAAGCGTGGAATGGTCTGACATCCGAAATCTACAACTCCCAACTGCTCTTGTTTCTGCCTGAACTTAACCCTGTCCTTCTGGTGGGAACTGGTCCCAAGACGACAAAGGAAAAGAAACCAGATGATGGTATGTTAAAAGAAGAAGAAAGAGCATACAGAAACAACACTAGCAGAAAGTAAATGAGGCTACAGAGTCGGTACCATGTTTCTTCTGGATCAAAAGCGAGATAATGGTTTGCAGCCAAAATATTGACATTACGCACTGTTAATCTGCTTATCTCAGGGATGAGAGAATTGTTTTTTTATTGAGTATTCAGATTTTCTTTTTGCATTTCCAGTTAGAATGTGACAAGTGCTCTCTCCCTTGGGCTAGGTGGTGCTCAGGATTCCCATCCCATGTGAAGACTGTTCAATTACAACCTCGGGCAAGGAGTCGTCGTCACACACTCGGCCCCTGGATGGCGCACGAGAGGACTGTCCACCATCTAAGGCAGTGGGTATGAAAAAAACAGGCTGGAGAAGGATGTCCACAAGAGTGCCCTTGAGTTTGGTTAGCTGTCCCTACTCGAGGGTCCAGCTCAGTCCCCCTGCTCACTGTCAGCATGCCTCTCAGGGTCAAGAATACACTGAGGACAGAGAAACTAAAGACCGAATGCCTTGACAGGTCGAGAACACAGAGGCGCCTGGTCCCCAAACAGGGCGACATGGCCAGACCTTGGCTCCTGGCCCACTGTGATGTTTGGTAAGAGATGCCAAAAGGCTGAAGATCTTCAGATATTTTGGCCAGAAAAGCCACAGAAACAGGGTAAAGAGTAACGTTACCATAAAGAACTTGATGAGATTCAGAACATTCAAAAAGCTCTTGGTTGAAAGCCATTTGAAAGTTTGTGCTTGTCACACAAAAAAGGGCAGTTCCTTTTTGTTGGTAAGGTACGGGTCCCAGGTGCGCACTGCCGCGTGGATAAGGGGAGGGGCTGGCGAAGAGCGAAAGCCGAGCGTGGGCACCAGCATCCCCACCCCCGCCAGGGGCGGACTGCTCTGAGCCAGGGCTGCGAGCCACGAAATCAAACTCCAACCCAGACTCAACTCCGAGTTGGTGGGCTCTGAGGAAGGACACACCTCTTCCTTCTTCGGCAAATGCCGCAGCCGCAGGCTGAAACGTGCGATTTATTAAAGTTTCAGTCCCCGCGGAAGCGGCCCCATTTGATGCCTGCCAGAGAAAACCAGCAGTTAGAGCAGGGGCGCTGGGCACTCACACAGCGGACAGATAACGTCCACGCCACGAACACGGAGCCTCCCCTCAGTCTTCACAATGACAAAGGGTCAGAGGAGGGAGGCATACGGGGACCTATCAAGTTCAATTCCATGGTAACTACAGTCATTTTACTGTAAAAAAAAGGCAAAATGCTGCCCACAATCAGTCCTATTTCCCGTTAATGGTGCATGCTGGCCCACAGTGTTTCGTCTCCCCTCAGAAGTTCACCCCAGCTCCATTCCAGCCCACACATATGCGTGCGTGCATATGCGTGCATGCACACACACACACACACACACACACACACACACACGTGTGGTTCTCATTTACCTGGCACACCACATAATGGGAAGCCATCTGGGCTAGGGGAAAATGAGGTTCCCGTAGAAAAGATTCACGCTATAATATGAGAATTTTTTTCTAAAGAGTAATAGTCAATTTCAATAATGACCTTCCAAAAAAAAAAAAAGGCATTGGATACATTTTTCACCACTAGTGAGGAGAAAAAGGTCTTCCTCTTTCTTCCCCTGAAGAAATGCTACAAAGTATCACTGAGGAACACACCCAACTTTATAATATGCATCAATTTTAAGCGTTAATCTCCAACCACCCCCAACAAAAGCCGGAGGAACAAAAGCGCCCAGCCTTCTGGCGGGAGCGCGGGCACGGGGCACAGAGCAGCAGGCCAGGGGAAGGTGAGTGGGGCAGCCAGGAGAGAAAACATCAGCACTTTTTATTACGTAACTGACCAAACAAGTAAATAAACCAGAGCTTCCTCTGCAGATTTTGGGAACGACCCTGCCCTGGTTCCAAGCTCCCCGGCTCCCCTGACTCTTACAAATGCCTTCCAGGCCCTGGTTATGGTCAGGAATACGTACAGTCGGCAGCAGGGACTTCTGCCGTTTCCAAAAGCACTTTCATAAAGCTTTCCTCCCAAGGACAGTACAAAGGCTTCCTGTGTCCTAAGGCAGCAACTCTCCAGCCAGGGCCACAAAACACTGACCTGCTGAGTTAGCTGAAAGTCCTTAGGCAAGTAATCCGTCACTAATTTTTCAAATTATCATTTTTTAGAAAGCGAGAGCGGACTCACGCTCTTCTCAGTAATAGTACCCTCTCTTGCCGGCTCACGGGCTCTGGAGGGCGGTGCTCTAGGTGCCTCGCCTGCTGAGCCCGCCCAGGCCTACAAGAGCCCCAGGAGGCAGACACTTCATCACCAGGCCCGCTCTACCAGCCAGGAAGGCGGAGGGCCCAGGAGAGTGCCTGTGCCCCCGCGTGAAGGCACACCGGTCATACGTGTCCGGTCTGGGCACGGGGCCAGTCTGGGGGTCACACGGTGTGGAAGACCATCCTGGCCCTCGAGAAGCACAGAGTCTAGCAGAGCCAGGAGGATGCACTGGAGGAACAGTGACTTGACCTGGTCTCCAAGGCTGCGGGGGCGATGGGAATCCCGCCTGCTCCCCTCCCCGGGGCCGAGTGTCTACCCACAGCCTGACCTGAGGAGCACTGCAGTGACATGAAAAGGAAAAACAGGTCTATGATACGTGTTTGTGGCCCTGGGCCTTATTGTCCTTTAGGCCAGAGGTCATTAATATAAATTTGGGGGATCATAACCAGCTTTATTAAAAACTGAAATAGAAAACGGAGTGTATCATATATAGTAAGGGTATATACTCCATTAAGCTTTCGTTTCAGCTACATGTGCTTTAGTGTGTGTGTACTATTTCTGATGGAAATATTGTTGAGTGGCGTTTCACAAGTTTGAAAATAACTTGTTATAATTCTTACGATGACCTCATGAAGTTGGTATTAGCTCCATTTTACAGGTGAGGAAACAGAGGCTCAGAGAGGTTAAGCAACCTGTCCAAAGTCACACAGTTAACAAATGGCAGGCAGAGTTGGGATTCCAATCCTACTCTACCACTGTGGAGCCCACACTTTCTATTTTTTTTTTTTTAAAGATTTATTTATTTTTAGAGAGAAAGAGAGCGTGAGTTCGCATGTGCGCGCTACTGGGAGGGGGAAAGGGAGAGAGAATCTTAAGCAGACTTTGCACTGAGCGTGCAGCCCAACAAGGGGCTCGATCTCATGACCCTAAGATCACAACCTGAGCCGAAACCAAGAGTCAGACGCTTAAGTGGCTGAGCCACCCAGGTGCCCCGTAGCCCACGTTTCCAAGCACGCACTATCACGGCCCAAGAGACAGAGACTCGGGTTCGAGTCTTCCCTCTGCCACTTCTCCAGACACCGGCTTCCTTAGTCACATGAAAAGGAATTCAGGCTTGTGAGTTCCTTTCAGCAGTCTTTTTTCATTCTATACAGGGGCCTCCCCCGCCCAGCTCCATCTCTTGGAGCTGGCAATCACTAATCTATTCTCCATTCCAAAGATGGTACATAAATGGGATCACACGGTATGTAACCTTTCGGGATTGGCTTTTTTCGCGCAGCTGAATCACCTGCAGATTCATTCAGATTGTTGCGCGTACAGACGCCTTGTTCCTTTTATTGCTGGGTAGTGTTCTACCGTACAGAAGCTCCATTCTGTTAGCCACTCACCTGCTGAAGGCCTTTGGGGCTATTTCCAGTTTGGAAGATCTGTGGACAGGTGTTTGTTTCTTGAGAATAAACAGGTCTAACTGTGAGCAGAATGGTGAGCATGTGTTTAATTTTTTAAGTTTTCTATAGACGCTGTGCCATTAGATGTGTTTTTACAAGCTCCCTGGGTGGGTCTCACACCCAACCAGGGAAGAGAGCCACTGAGGGCCATACATTTCCTGAAAGGGTCTTGAAAAACTCTAAATCCCCTTACCGTGCCATCTAAACATCTAAAACTCTAAATCCCCTTACTGTGCCATCCCCTTACTGTGCCATCCCCAGGTTAACAAGTACAAGGAACATAACAGGTACTGTGAGGTACAGAAGCCTCAGCTGTTTCTCGGCTGTAACACGGATGCGACAGATTTATTAGCTCATTCATTTCTGCGGATAATCTCTCTTTACTCTATGTGATATCGAGTTGGCTAAGCCAGCTGTCAAACCCGTCAGAGATCATACTTTGCCGGGGGTGGGGGGGAATCTCACTTCCTTTTTCCAACTCACACATATGTGTTGATATGCACCCAGGTGACTACCATTCACTGCTAAATTTTAATCCTAAAGTGGATGGATGGATGGATGGATGGATGGATGGACGGGGAGGAGGGAACCACCCAAGCACCCGAGTCTCTGCGATGAGTTGCTACCAGAATAAAAATCAAAATCAGATCCTGTCCCTTTCAATACTTCTTACCAAGACTCTCACGCTTCGTTGCCTGGGGACGCCCCAGCCAGCATTCTGGCCTCACGGCCTCTTGAGGCATCTGAGGATGCGGATGTGCACCCGTAAACCCAGGGACAACGTGGCAGGGGACTCGGAGAGAAGGGCACACCGTCTCCACCACAGACCCCATTCTGCGAGAGATCCATTTCAGGGAAGAGGGGCACGCAAATGGAAGAGCTAGGACAGGACTCTTGGAAACCAAGGGATGGCACCAGCATGTGTTGGATTCAGTTCCGCTTTTCAAAGCGGAGACTCTGGGCCCTGCGGGCTCCTGCCAGAGGCGGTGCGGGCCAGAGGCGGTGGTCCGTGCACCCCTGCTGCCCAGCAGCAAGAACTCTGGCCCTCCCCACTACCTAGCACCAGCACCTTTCATCCCGCCTTCTCTCTTGTAAAGTGTGGATCTAAAAAAAAAAACCTTCCCTCCTCATTCTCGTTTCCTCCTTCTCTTTGTCCTGGGCCACACGTGCTGAAACAAAACTCGGCCGGGGCCACAGCGATCCTCTGTCCCGATCTTCCTGTAAGTGGTTCCCACGAGAGCACTCTCAAGAACTCTGCCTTCGCTCACCAAGAACGCCATCTAGACGACGTTAGAAAGGTGGTCCCATCGGAACCGTAGTATATAAACCTCAAAGACACGGAGGGCCTGCGGGCCAGCTCACAGCCAAGCACCGGGCCCCTGCGCTTCTAGATTCCTCCGGCTGCTTTCCAGCTCTGAGCTGCGTCGGTGGGACAGAGCTCATGTGGCCTCAAAACCTAAAAAAACCTCACTGTCTGCTCCTTTAAGAAAAGTTATGCCAACCCGATTCAGATTAAATCTGCACTTCCAAACCTCTTAGTTAATACCAGTCTCTTCGATTTGGATCTTACTTTTCACGAAATTTTCTAAATGCTACCTGTAGGACATGGAGAGAAAGAACGGAAGCATCAAGCGTTCATTCACCTACTACGTGACGGAGGGAGGGAAAGAAAGAGCCCGCCTCCAGGGTCACAGCCTGTAGGATCCAGTAGGAGAAGCCCATGATACACCCTGGTATCTGCAGAATAAAGCAGGTATGTGCCCAGGGAAGGGGACAAATGAACCACTTTCGAAGTTCAGAGCAGAATGTGATCGCGGTACTCTGGTCACGTGGGTGTGTGAAAAGGGAGAAGGGGGGAGGGGGAAGGAGGAAGAACAGGGGACAAGAGAAGAGGCTAGGTGGCATCTGGCAAGGCACTGAAGAAAGTTGAGACATGAGGACGAGGCCACGTTCTCGGGAGGATGTCCCATCAATTCTGAGACCTGAGGACCGAGCAGGACTTAGCCACGTGAAGAGCTGGGGGGGGGGGGGGGGATGGGTTTCGGGAAGCGCAAAGAGAAGAAGCAGATGACCAGCCTGCTGCAGAGTACAGAACAAGGGGGAGGGCAGGTTAGGAAGGGCTGGACCCCCCCCCGGTTACTGGAAGCTTCCACAGGTCTCAGAACAGAGGAATAGAACTGGTCAGACTGGCTTCAGCGAGAGGCCTCAGCTGTAGCAGGAAGAAAGTACCAGACGGAAGAGCTGTCTGCCCCACTGAGACCAGCAGGAAGCTTCCCGAACTGGAAGGGTGTACCTCAAAGACTGTTAGAAGTATGGGAGCCACGACCGAAGATGCTAACGCTTACAATGACCTGACCCAAAACAGATGGTAGAATGTGTGGCCGAGGTCCGGGCACCAGCGGCCGGCAAAGACAGCCGGGCTCCACGTGGGCTCACGAGCCGGCGGTGTGACGGCTCCGCCAAGAACAAACTGCCCAGGACACGACTAACCCTGTCCCTTCCTACGACAAGAACAAATCTTTTCCCTTATTTTACTTGTTTTTGTCCTCCTAGTCACGTACTTGTTTGCAAATCTCAATGCCCCGCAGAAACCCCGAGGCTTCCCAGGGTTCTCTCTGGTTGACTTACAAGTTGAAGCCATTTTAGACAGACCCAAGTAACACCTCCAGAAATTTCTAGGGGGCTGAGCTTCAACCCTCGAGAGGTTAAAGTATCCGGCCTCCCAGGAAAGTTAGAAAGTTCATGTTGCTAAAGAAGTGATCTGGTAAAAAAAAAAAAAAAAAAGAAGTGATCTGGTGAACTTCTGTCAAAAGAACCCCAAGCCAAACCAACCCAATGGAAAACTGCAAAGCTCCGGAAGTCTTTATTGCTCCAAAAAAAAAAAAAAAAAAAAAGAAGTGCAGAAATTCCTATTTGTTGTTCGTCTCTGCTTTTCTAAATTCTCCTCTCACAAACAGCAGGACTGTGACCCCTAGGAAGCTGTCGGGTAACCATGAACATCACTGTCCTTGACGGGATCTGTTTATTCACATATTTATTTATCCAAGAGAAGGGGAATGGCCCAGTGACCTTATTATCCCTGTCAGAAGACAACCACGGCCTGCCCTGAAAATGCTCCAAAGGCCCAGAGTTCTCTCTGACCTCCGCGGCGCAGCGCCCAGCCACAGGCAGAGACCAACCTGGAGGAAAACAATTTACATAATCCTGTTGTTGGAAAGGTGCTCAACTGGGGAGGATTATCTACTGTCGTGCCGGTGTAAAAAGCCTGAGGGAAGTTTCTCGTTCTTCACATAGTCTGTTGGTAAGATAGAGAGCTGGCCCCAGAGAGGAAAGTTCTTTCTCAGTTCTTTCCTAACTCTAACTGGGCTTCATATTTAGAAGGAAGAAAAAGAGAAACTGGGTACGTTTTCTGATTCCAAGGACTCAGCCCCCCAAAGGCAGACATGGAAAAAATTATGGTTCTCAAAACGGAGGTGAAAATACACCACAGAATAATGAACTGGAGTGCCAAGTGAGATTCTGGAATTTCCCGTGACTCCCTAGCCACATCTGCCTGCTCCCGAGGTCTCTTTCTTGATAAACTCAGAGCCTTTTATGAATGTCTTTCAAACGGGTGCACAGTGGATTAATGGGAGAAGGAGGTCAGCTCGGGCCCGTGGTTCCATTTGTAAATATCTAGGCCCTCTTTATGCAAAGGACACAGTGATCGCCTGTGCACACACAGGTTTTACACTTCCCGCCACACGGGGGGTGCAAGCAAGGTGGGGAGTTGTGAAAGGTATTGATCGTGATTTCTGGAAACAGTGGGCCAGAGGGACTGTCCATTACCGGGGCAAGTGCTCAGTGCCAGACAACTTAGTTTTGTTTTTATATCGATGTCCCATAAGAGGAACCGAAGCATGATTGCCCTGAAAAGGTAAAAAGGTCACTCTGCATTACAGCTTTTCATGTCGGCAAAAATGCAGATACTGCAATCGGTCATATTTCTTCTAAGAAATCACTAACACCGGTCAAATATAAAAAGATCACAGGGCACCATTTTGGAGTAGCAGTTTAAATGGTCCCCTCAGCACCAATGGCCCCGGGGTAGATTTTGTGTGTGCACGCTCATAAACAGTTCCTTTAAATAAACAAGAACTCTTACACCCAGATGAGCACAGCCCCCTCTTAAAATCTTCACGCTGTGACCCTATACAATTAGTCCAAAAAGGTTAGCACAGTTAAAAACAATGGCAATCTCCCCTTCCAGGTCCCCTGAGAGATGTGAGAAGTCAGTCAGGTACACCACATCACATTTTTTTTTCTATGTACATCAAAACACGCATGTTTTTTGGAAAAGTAAATTACACTGTATCTACTGTTGACCTCTTGACTTTTTTTTCCATTGAATAATACGTCGTGGAGATAGGTGCACACATGCGTGGTTGGGCGCACACGCAGTCGGGCAGAAGGTCAGAAGGCACGGACTCACCCGCAGCGCGCGGATTCACATACGAACTAGTACATTTCAGATTCCCTTTCACAGTCATACTTTGCAGGACACAAAATGTGATCAAGGAAGTCTGAGTTCGCTGTACACACACATCTGACAGATACTGTTTGCCAGGGTGCTGGCGACAGGCATTGCTAAGTGGGCTGAAGTAAGCAATAGACAGAAACCAACGAAGTAGGACACGAGTGAAGGAAAGCCGGGAGCTTGAGGCTGCTGTAAATGGGGGTGGTGAAAAACTCAGCAGACAGACTGCAAAGAGGTCACCGCTCCCTTGCCCTTTCTTTAAGGTCAGGATATGGCCACAGCTTCCTCAGGGCTGTGCACCGAATCTCAGCTTCTCTTTGGAGTAAAGTGGGAACTTCAACTTCCACTTGTGTATGTGAAGAACGGAGGGCTAAACCAAACAGAATTCTTGGATCAGTCAAATTACCTCCGAGCTGATGCGCAAAGACCGAGCGAGTCTTTTACCTTAGAGCCCAGCTGAAAATGTTCCCGTAATATCAAGGCAAATAAGAACTCAAATGCCGGAGAATCGCGGAGAAAAATCATCCCTAATACGTCCCCTCGATCATTCCTCTTCAGAAAGACGCTGGAGAGGGAGGTTAAGGAATGGCGGACGCCAACTCCAATTTAAGTTAACTGGCAGGTGCGCTACCATCTGAAAGACGAAGACATTTTACTGCGACTTACCTCCATCGTCCAAGGGCCGTTTCTGTACTCCGTATCCATACACTGAGGGGTCCACTAGAGGTGTGGAATTATTCAAGTGAGGAACTGAATCAATTTTAGCAGCAATCTACAGAGAGAATCAGATTTAAATGCTCAGTAACAAATCCTGGCTCCATGTGAGGGAGAAAGATGAGAGTCCTCTCAAAAGGCCTGTTATCCCATTTCTCCCCCTGACCTAGATTAATGGAAGGCAGTGCCACCAAGGGGTCAAACACTTTTCACTGCTGACTGAATTTTCTCTTGGCCTTAACAACGTCTTTAGAAATAAAATACTTGCAAACGTTTGTCTTCTACAAATTAGCCTTAAGTCATCACTTAAAATACAGGTATCCTGCATTCTAAGAAGAAAAAAAAAAGGAGGCCAACAATATGAAGAACTTTGTTCAAAAGCTTTTATCGCAGGAATCCCTCAAGAAGCAAGCTCCACGATACTATTTAAAAGGCTCTGTTTTCTCAAACATGACAACTCATTAGGAAAACGTCCATCCCATAACTTCGACGCCTCTAAAGTGATGATGTCATCTACGGAGATCTAAAATAGTAAGCCGTTCCTCCCTGGAAGTGTCCAAACAGTGGGGAGATGACCGTCTGTCCAGACCATTCCAGAAGGATTCCTGCACTGGAGAAAGGGAGATAACCTCTTGAGAGCGATTTCAATTTTTCGTATTTATCATCAGTTAAAAAAAATGATCACATAGCTATTAAAGCGTTTTCCCCAGAAACAAAGGCTACGGGGGAATTATTTATCCACTTTGTTCTCAATGGAAAATTAAACGTGATCTTCATGGTAAATCAACTCATTTAATCTTCATGGTAAATCAACTCATTTAATCCAAAGAATATTTACAGCCACTGCTCTTGATGTTAGTCCCTAAGTTAAGTTTAATACGTAGGGGTGAAATAAGGGGCAGACAGAAGGGCTCTCCCACGAGAGCGAGTCTTCAGTGGTGGTTCTCCCGAGCTTGTCCAAATGTGCCCAGAAGTCCAAGACCTTCTGGGGCCAACATAAATGACCTTAAACAAATAAGCAACCCAAGACAATCATGACACTGAAACCCCAAGGCAGGACTTAAATGTCAGGGATCCGGGGTCAGGTCTCTCCCTCTGGTTTCTTAGTTCTGTGGTGTTGGACATCGGACAAGCCCCTCTCCCCTCTGCATGAGATCCCACTGCTGGCTGCAGAGTTTGGGGAAAGCTAACAACATGTTCTCAACACAAAGGAACTTTGTATACCAGATAGCACTTCACAAATAGCAGGGCTGTTAAAATAAGGCAACTCATCCAACCACTGTCGAGTGCCTACTGGGTGCTGGGCTCAGTTCCAGGCACTGGGGTTTCTGCGCTGAACAAGAATAACCAGGCCCTGGAGTGCCCGGGCGGCTCAGTTGGTTAAGCGTCCGACTATTGATTTCAGCTCAGGTCATCATCTCAGGGTTAGGAGATCGAGCTCCTCATCAGACTCTGTGCTGGGCACAGAGCCTGCTTAAGATTCTCTCCCCCCACCCCCCACCCCTCAACTCTTTCTCCTTCCCTTAAAAAAAAAAAAAAAAAGGAATAGCCAGTAGTCAGTGGGGAGTAACAGGTACATGAGCTAACCAATAACTGACCACTTCAGCTGGTAATAAGTATTATGCTAATAAGAGAAGATAATGACATAGGGAGCTTTGGAGAGCTGATCAGGGAAGGCCACTGTGAGCATGTTAGGTCACGTGGTCTAAGACCTAACGGATGAGGAGGAGCTGGCTATCTAACAATCTGAGGAAGAGCATTCCAGGCAGAGGGAGCAGCCTGTGCAAAGGCCCTGAGGCAGGAGCCAGCCTGCTAGGTATGAGTCCAGAAGAGAGAAGTCAACATCACAAGAGTAGAGGGAACCAGATGTGTTCCAAGACACAGGCAAGGGCCAGTTCCCCAGGGCTCTAGGTCATGGTAAGGGCTTGGATTTTATAGGAAGGAACCATAGGGGGGTCTATAGGAACTATAGGAAGCAACTACAGGGTGTACTAGGGGAAGACACATGTTGGTTTATGTTTTCAAAAGGTCCCCTTGACAAGGAAAATAGATCCTAAGGGGACAGGAGTAGGAAGACAATTGAGGAGATATTCTAGGTCAGGGGTCAGCAAACTTTGGCTGCTGAACCACTTGCTTTTGTAAACAAAATTGTATACGAACCCAGCCACACACATTTTGTGGTGGAGGAATTGCACCCAGGCCATATGGTGCACAGTGTGCCTACACAGGTCCTTTATTATTCAGACCTTTAAAGTCTGCCAGTCCCTGTCTAGGCTAGAGATGATGGTACCTGGATAGGTGCTTGTTTAAAAATATTAGTAGTAGTAAATAATTAAATACCAAGACTGCTGATAGAAACCTAACCTCCTCTATCCAAGAGGCCATTTTCTCTAAAACAAAATACTGGACAAGTCTTGCCTAACAGCATGCTACCACTGACTTGTAATCTTGCTTTCCGTATTTGTTTTGGATAAGTTTATGGGGGTTGGCTACTTACTTAGGATGCAAAAGTTACCTTTAAGGACCCAGCTGGTAAAGCAGGGAGATTAAAAGGTGAGAACACTGCCGTGGCTTGTGCCCCATGGAGACTCTTTCATCTGCTACAATAAACTGAGTGGTAAATGACTAATGTGGGGTTTTTCAGGATTATTGGCCGGGTTGCTTTTAAAGACGACCCAAAAGGTTCCCAGCAGATAGTGAAGATGACTCCAAAGCACAAAGAAAGGGGTACGAGGGCTCATGATTATCAGTGGAGTCCCCCAACAGCGTGCATGCCCAACCACATGCGACACAGAACCCCAAAACATCAACTCGACACATTAGGAATGCTCCCCGTTCGTTTCGGATGATTACTTCTTTGCTTTCAGATCTTTTTCCTTCTTTCCAAAGTAACTGGAATGTTATTCCCGAGTCTTTGGTCTTCCTTATAACTTATACAGTATGTTTCGCATGTTGCCGGAATGTCATTTTTTCCCCCAAAGCTGATACGCTAAAAATGTTACAATAGTTTCCTGTTCCTGAATTTGATTAAAGGCTGAGGCTTTCAGATTTGTTCTTAAGCCATGTTTACTTCAGTTATCTATAATTTGGGAAATTTCCACTAAGAGAAAAGCAGGACACACTACTGGCTAAGAGGTGTAGCTCTGAAGTCAACAGACTACGTTTGAGCCCTGGCTCAAGAATGTTACACAGGAGTTTAACAAAGTAATATACAAATGTATCATAACTTACACGGGCAGTACACTGTACATGTAATATTCTGTAAAGAAACAATGTATTCTTTGATCCATACAAACGCAACCTTATTTTTTTGGGTAGGCTCCACAGTGTGGAGCCCGATGCAGGGCTTGAACTCTCAACGATGCAGGGCTTGAACTCTCAACCATGAGATGGAGACCTGAGCTGAGATCAAGAGTCAGATGCTTAACCAATTGAGCCATCCAGGCGCCCCGAACCTTAAGAAATGATTTTAAATGTCCACTAAAATGAGTTAAAATTTACTGTTTATGGGGCGCCTGGGTGGCTCAGTTGGTTAAGCGACTGCCTTCGGCTCGGGTCATGATCCCGGAGTCCTAGGATCAAGTCCCACATCGGGTTCCCAGCCCCACGGGGAGTCTGCTTCTCCCTCTGACATTCTCCCCTCTCATGCTCTCTTTCACTGTCTCTATCTCAAAAAAATAAATAAAAAAATTAAAAAAAAATTACTGTTTACTGTATGCTGGGCATTCTGCGAAGAGGATGTATATTTATTTTTTAAATAGTTAATGCTTTTTTTTTTAATTTGCAAGAGAGAGAGAGAGAGAGAGAGAGAGAGAGAGAGGAGTGGGGGGAGGGGCTGAGGGGGAGGGAGAAACAGGCTCCTAGCTGAGCAGGGAAGCAGATGTGGGACTCCATCTCAGGGCTCTGGGATCATGACCAGAGTTGGAGGCAGATGCTTAACCGACTGAGCCACTCAGGTGCCCTGGGAAGAACATTTTAAATATTCTATTTCATTTATTCCTCACAATGATTCTCTAGGAGGTTGGTGCTATTTCAAGACAAAGAAAAGCGAGAGCAAGGCTGAGAGCAGCGGAGAGCCCTGCACACGGTCACATACCTCGTAAGTGGCAGGAGCCCTACTGAAGCCCAGCCTGCCCGGCTCCCGCTGATGTTATTCCCCACAGCGCTGGGCGCCTCCCTTCTTCCACTTAATACTCTTAAAACATATTTCATCTCCCAAGGACTTAAAACCTAATGACTCCCAGGGCACAGAGCTCAAGCAATTCCTCGCATCGTAACTGATCGCTCCGAAGGACAGCTGCTTAACGGAAGTGAGTACATTCTCAGCAAATAACGGTGTAGGGCAGAAAACAAGAGTCACTGAAGCCAGAATAGTCCAACCGAACCAAGGCCACTCCCGTCCTCACCCTGAAGGGACTCTGCTACTGATTCTTTAACCATTCGATTCCCTTCCCCCTCTTTCTGGGGGGAGGCCAGGAGGAAAATCCGTTATCTCACTACCTGTGCTATTTGAGGCACCATAATAGACGAACTATAAATCAACATCACAGACATTTGGCCTCGGCTCCAAATAATTAGTGGAAACAAGGCGGAGAGGAGCACTGAACCAGGAGTCAGTCAAGGGTCCTGGTTTTCCAGCCAGCTCTTCCAGTGTAAGACCTTAGGCGAGACCTTCAATGGCCTTGTTCCTTGGGGTACTCACCTGTAAAATGCAGGGACAGACTAAATCAGTGTTTTCCAAAGAGAAGTATGCAGGCATTTTGGGGAGGTACATGGATAAATGTTTTTAAATTTATGTATGTATGTGTGTGTGTGTGTGTGTGTGTTACGATTAAACTTGGATGTGTATATATATTAATGTTTCTTTCAGTTACCTTCTATGCAAGACAAAGTTTTCACTTACAATAGTGGTTTAGTTTCCTTTTGAAAACATTAAGTAAACAAACCCTCAGGGTTCAGTGATATGGCAGAAATCGTAAAGGTGGTACACACATCATTAAACTCAGAAAACATAGCGATTAATTATTCTCAGTGCACATTTTTACAGCTACGATTCTCCAACAAGTTCCATAATCGAAGCAGCTCGCCTTGTAGATCCGAAGAGGAAGCTCTGCGTATCTCCACTGCTTAACATTTATTAAAACATTCTACTCAACAGAAACAGGCGAAGCCATCTGGATGCCTAGTCACCCACATTCTAGGTCCACACTATTAAATACAGTTACTGTTGATTCTCACGGATCCAGCGAGCAGAAAGCTCACACGACCTCTTAGGGAGCACGAGCCCAACTTGCTTCCAAGGAACCTCTGCTCCACGGTCACCTGAGTGATCCTGCCCAGGCCCTGGGAATACGTGGGCTGGACGGGAAGGCTCCGCTGCCCACGGCAGGAGACACGGTATGTTACCTACGCCGTTAAGCCCAGTGGCTGAGCTCATGTCCCAGACGGCGGGTTCTGGAATCACAGTGCATGGGAGCAAGTCCTAGTTCTGCTTCCCACTACCTAAGATGCCACACTGAGGACAGCAGTGTGTCAGACTTATTGCACACTTGCTAAGTGCCTGATGGTGTCCTCAGTTCACCGCCACGGCGACCTTATAAAGTAGCTATTCTTCTCGTTATTAGGGGATTGGGAGCCCATCTGCCTGGAACGATATCCATGGGGATAAGGAGACAACAATGTAACGCACCCAGAACAATGCTGGGCACATGGTAAGAAATAAGAAATGTTTGCTATTTTAATCTTTTATTGAAAACAGTAACACAGAAAAATACACAGACCATAAGTTTACAGCTCCCTGAATGTCCCCACACTAAAATACCTGTATCAACCAGCATCGAGATCAGGACACAGAACATTACGGGGGCCGCGAAGTCCGCCTCGTGCCCTTCAATCACCACCTCCCAAGGGGAACCCCCTAACTCCTAATAAGAATATTAGCTCTTAAAAAAAAATTACAACCACCAATGACCTCCATTTTCCAGATGAAGAAACTAAGGCTTAAAGAAGTTAAAGAACTTGCGCAGTCGCTAAGCTAGTAAGCAGCCGATTCAGAACTCAAACTCACCTGGACTGAATCCAAAGTCTTTTTTTTTTTAAGATTTTTATTTTATTTGAGACAGAACACAAGCAGAGAGAAGGGGCAGAGGGAGAGGGAGGTTGAGGCTCCCCCCACTGAGCAGGGAGCCCGATGTGGGGCTCGATCCCAGGACACTAAGATCATGAGCTGAGCCGAAGGCAGACACTTAACTGACTATGCCACCCCAGGTGCCTCGAATCCAAAGTCTTAATAAGCTTGTCACTGTACGGTAGCCCCACCTTATCCATGGGGGATACGTCCCAAGACTCTGGATACCTGAAACGGCGGATAATACCGAACCCTCTATGTATTATATTTTTTCCTATACATACATGCCTATGATAAAGTTTAACCTATAAGTTCGATTAACGACAACTAAAAATAAAATAGAACAATTATAACAATATACTATAAAAAACTGTTATGTGAATGTGGCGTCTCCATCAAGATACACTGCATTCGCTCTTCTGGTGATGATGTGAGATGAGCGCCAGAGAGGCTGTGAAGTGGCGTTAGGCTACTAGTGACCGTCTGACAACATGTCAGGAGGAGCATCAACTGCTTCTGGACGGCGAATGACCGCGGGCAACTGAAAACCCGGAAAGTGAGACCGCAGATAAGGGGGGGGGGGGCTACTGTACTATCCCCTGGGGACTTTGTGACCGTCAAAGGAGAGAACATATATGGAAGTCCTTGCCTGGCATCCCGCGCAACGGGCTCATTGAATGCCAGCTATTGTTGTCATGAGAGATGCGGCCCCAGCTGATCCTGTCCTATTTACTGGCATTAACCCAAATGAGGAATTCTATATGCCAATCAAATAAGGCACAACTCTCCGGAGTAGACAGAGAGCTTCATGCCACCCACATCTGGGCAGAATTAAATACTCCCTTCTCTGTGTTTGCAAAGCACTTTATATATAAGCTACCTCTAAACAATGTAACTCACTGAGAAAGTTATCGGTTAAATTGTCTCCTCACTACAGGGAGCTCTCTGAAGCGTACACCTGTCTCAGTCCTCAGCACCGCTAGGGGCAAAGGTTTTTTAACCGGGCACTCCAGGGCTGAGCTTTTAGAGAATTCACGAACCTCCTGAAATTACATACAAAACTATTTAAATATTCCTGAGGTGAGGGTCAAAGTTTTCAAGAGCTTTGAAAAGGTCCATGTTTCCAAAAGTTAAAGCACAGCTTCCCTAATGCCTAGCAAAGTGCTCGACACATAGAAGGTACTCCTTAAAGGTCTGCTAAATTTAAAGTGGATCTGGAGAAGCTCGTCTAAGGCAAAATGCTAAGGTGACAGCAGAGGCTCTAAGCTCAAACGCTGCTCCAGCTGGGACCCACAGAGGCCCCAAAGGTGACATGTCTGTTCATTTTCCACCCTAAGCCCCAGCTAATTCCACCAGCATCCCCTCTGTGCTTCGTTCGGATGCTGATTCCTCAGAGATGGGAAGGTACCCAGCTACCTTTGTGAAGGAACCAAGTCCTTAGAAGGCAGAAAACAGTGATCCAAGAACAACTGTGTAAATTAACTATTTGTGTGCCTCTGAGAAAACGGCTTTATTTCCCTTTGGCTCATCATTTTCAAATATAAAATGAGAATCAGAACCCTGTCCTATTTCACCTGGCTGTGAGGACTAATCCCCCAATAAGATGAAACCAGCCACACACCTGTCCACCTTATCTTTGCGCTGGCCCAGCATCGAGGCAGGAGGGCCCGGAGTCAGCAGATCTTCAAATAATGGCAGGCAACTACTTCTATTAACACACTCAGTTTCACAAGTGATTTGCTATTAGCTGGTATTAGGATAAAAGTACAGTTTCTGCCCCTAAAAGAAGTATTGGCTATTCTTTCCCAAGTATCTTTACAACAGAACTCTAAATGCAGAACATTTTCAAGAGACATGACTCCTAACAGAGTAAAAGGATTGCACAGAAAAGCTGGGGAGAGGGGAGTTCGAATAGATGCCCAATAACATAACGGAAAGCAAAAGAACCAAAATGAAACGGCCAATCTTTTTTTTTCCCCAGATCCAGCTATAGATGACAGAATGTTCAAGAGCTTGAAGGAACTATTCAGATTATCGAGCTCAACATTTCCTGAAATTTCATCTGTAGAATGTGGCTTGGTTTTATGAAAAGACAGTATGAAATTACATAATTTCAGGATATTTACAACACCCACCCAAAACTCCTATAGGACTTGATACACACAAGCATATTAAAGGTTCTGAGAAGTCCTGCATTAAAGAAGCTAATTCACTTTTACTTGACCCTGAATTCCCCAACGTATCTATCCATTACACCTTTTCCATGGAAGATCCATGAATGGCCTGTAGATCAAGTGCTGGGAAAGGCCGACCCAGTCCAAGGTCAGACAGCTGCAGGAGACTCAGGTCTTCTGAATCTCCCTAAACCGTTCTTTCCATTAGAAACTTCAAATAAAACCCAGATATGATGGACTCTCAATTTGGAAAAGGACAAGGGGGGGTAGGTGTTGATTAGGCATCCCAAAGGCAACCCAGAGAGTCAATGCCCCGTGTAAAGGGGCAGCTGTTACTCAGCTCCTGCTAAGTACTGCCGTTCCAGAATGTGGTAGTAGTCTGGCCAGATCTTTTCTTGAGAAGCTAGAGAGCTCAATTTTTATGTGAAATCATTCTAGTTTCTAAAGTATTGGCATTGTGTGGGTCAAACAAAGTATGCCTGCCGGCCCACTATGAGCCTTCTCCAGCCCATGGGCCACCGGTTTGAGAACTCTGGTCGAGGCAAATTTTTATCGACAGAATAAATGGCACTTCAGGAGAAACCAGAGTCTGATGCTACATGCGGGCTATCAGATTTTAAAAGAAAGATAAAGAAGTTTCCGATGAAAAGGAGAAAAACCTCAGAAATATACAATGGAACATACTGTGCACTTACTGAAATGGGTAGTTCACTTCCATGAAAGCAGTGACCCAAATGGGCTCAGTCACATCACTAAAAGTCCGTAACAACAAGGACTCTTTACAGAGCACTCTACTGGGTCCTATCAAAGCAAAGATACAGGAGCAGCCCATAGATTGCTTGAAAATATTGGTTTTCTTCAAGTGTCTGAGAAAGCAAAAACGAATGCACATTCAGGAGTTAGTCCCTCATGAATCGATGACTTGAGCTACTTGAACTGGGTGTGTAGGAGATAATCTCAGTGGCGTACAGCTGAAATCAATGGAGCGCTCAGCACATTCGCCATGAGTCAGAAGCATCATGTATTAAGCAAAGGCAGTCTCTCTCAGGGAGTGACCAAGAACCAATGAACAAAGGCTTTTGCTTTTAATGGTGGATGCGCATTCTTGTAAAGGCAATTTTGTGCGTGTACCTAGCGCACACGCTAAATCATCTACCGCTTAGGCTCAAAGCTCGAGACGGCAGCGCTAGCAGGCATTTGAGGAGAACCAAGGACATTCTGAGACCCTACGCCCACGAACATTGCCCAAAATAAAGCGCTGGTGAAGAATAGGTTCTAGGCCTATGAAGTGTCAACAGGTTACTTCCTACAGATCCCACAGGGGCTTGGTCACAATCATTTGGGTGCTGAACTACCATGATGCCCGACTCCAGGTGGCACCCATTACACTGTATTTATGTGAAGAATACCCCGGACTTGTGCAACATAGAAGTACTGACTGGGTCTAGATCAAAATAGGGGCTTAAAATCCTAAAAAGCATTGGTGGTTAGGCGAGGCAACTTCTTTCTACTTCGGTGATGACTGGCAGACCTGAGCTGGGGAAGGTTGCTGAAGACACTGGTGTTACACCGTCCTCTTGGGACACAAATGTATGCACTACATGTTGGGGGCGACTCAACCACTGACAACGGGCTCTCTGGGAACATTTTTGTCTTTCGAAACAAACAAACCAAACAGTGCAGAATTGTACCTACTTATCCATCATCTCCGCGAGGTCCTCTGGTAACCCAGACAGTCAGGGTAGAAGTACACTGTGGCCACAGAACACAACGGCCCCGCCTGTTCTGGCTTTGAGCCCACATCCCACCCTTCAGAGGATCCTGCTCTCTCTACATGATGAGCTTAAAAGACTCATTTTTGCTGATCTGCCAATGACTTGGAGAACTGAACACGTTTTTTTAGATACCCAGCAGTTTCAAATCTTCATCAATAGGACTGAATCAAACCACGCTTCTACACTTGTATACTTCCCTACGGAATGGCTGTATCATTCGTTTGTGCCAAGCACTATTAAACTCACTGAACTTCACGCTGCTGCAGAAAATTTACATTTTACGTGACATCTTCATAGATTCTCTTTTGATCTAGGAATACCATGCTCAGAGGAAATGAAGAGTAACAGCTGGTTCCCTGTGTTGGAAAGAGTCCAAAGGATATGCAGGAGGCTTCAAGATGCCAGGCAGGAAGCTTAGTGGATTAGGTACTGGGCTCCACATACCGGGATTAATAGAAACTGCAGGTTCAAATCCCAGCAGGGTGGATTCGGACTCGGTTACGATCTTCTAGATAAACTGAGCACAAGACAGCTTACTGCTCCCTAACAAATTTGTGAGGGCTTTCTAGACCATTGCTGGTGTTTACAAGGACACATGGAGGGAGTGGGGGTGGGAGGAAGCTTTGCAATCATTAAAATACAGAAATACCTTATCTTTTATTTCCAGTTACTAGAGAGAGAGAGAAAAAAAAAGCACATTTCTGCAACATGCTGCGTATACAATGAGGTAGAACCATCATCACCCAGATGCCCCAATAACGTGAGACCCAATGAGGTGAGCTTTACTATAAAGCATACAACAGTTCCAATTTCTAACATTCCATTCTTGCCCAATGCGAATCTATAAATAAACCTAAAATTACCCACAAACCTGTTTTTTTCTTTAGTTTTTAAAGGCCATCACATCCTTGGAGATAGTATCGACCTCCAGCTGTTAATATTCAGAAGTAATACACTCAGCACTGTCTCCATTGGGCTTAATACTGCTCCAGTCAATGGTGCATTTCAGAGCTGGGAACATTTCCAATGAAGTTTTCTTTGCTAGTAGTAAACACCACTGCTTCAACAATCCACACTGGGTCAGCATTTAACAGAGGGTCTCCCTCCCTCTTGAGCAGGTTGTCCAAGAATATGAGTTCAACCACTGGCTCAAGAGAAGCAGAAAGTCTTCTCAATGGTTCAAAATTCATTTTATGTTCAACTACAGGCCTTCTGCAAACTGAGGATCTGAGCTCTTTAGGGTAGTGACTATAATTCTTCCTGGATAGAGAAGGCCAACAGGTGATTGTCACATATCAGCACAAAGCGAAAGCCATTACATATTAGTAGACAGTGAGAAACAAGGTTCAGGACCCTGTTCTGTAGAGGAGAGTAGTGAAACACGCCGGCAAGCAGAGTGGTGCAAAGGGAGCTGGGTGGCATGTTCATCCATTACAGCCACTGGTTGGCTCTGAAGTCTAAGTAAGATGGCTACTCACTACTGTACTGGTTGACGCCTAGGCAGTAAGTAACAAGTCATCGGAAACAATTTTAGGTGGAACCACAGGTTTGGAAAGTTCTGGGATCCAATATAATGTCTACAGGAACATCAGTATTAAATGAAAAGTCAGTATCTGGGAAACAGGTATGGTTCCCTCCCCTGGAATACTGGAAAGAGATGTAAAGACCATATCTTCAAGCGACCAAGTGGAGACCTTCTTCTAATACAATGAGTCCTGTGGCTTTCTGTTAGGAATCAAGCAGTAATTAGTTATAGCCCAACTTTTAAGGTGTCAGTTAGTACGCCTCCAATTAAATAGGAAGAGATGATGAGTGTGAGACACTCAGCAGCAAAGGTTTAAGCGTCAGAGCTAACTTGTAAGTTTTACACACAATACAAGGACATGTTCTGCTATAAGCACCATGCCAGAAGCCAGAGTATTTGCGGCAGGTCCCATATTCATTCTCCAAGGAAGCCTGCAACCTCTTAAAATCCAACTTATTTAACTCTGGCAAAATGTACGACCCTGTCTGATGGTAAGGTTTCACCGCTGGGATGAGTCCCTATCACATTCTCCCGGAGAGAGGAAGCTATTGCCCGTAAGGGACTTCTACGTCTTGTGGACCATCCACACCTACTGAACATCTTCCTCTCTCCCCTCTCCAAGAGTAACTTCAAAAGTAAAATACCCTCGAATTCCTCCCACTCCACCCTCCGAATACAGGAAGTCCGAAAACGATGTTTTCCAAGTTTTAAGAAGCTACATGGCCTGAGTCGGCCGCTTTCTGTCTACACCCGGGTCCTACACCCGAGCTTCCCAGCCCCCACCCCTCGCGAACCTCAGAAGCCCACGCTGAATGTCCTGCAGGTCCAGCTCGGGCATGGGGGCGCGGTGGGGCCAAGCGACCCGGGCAAACCCCCTTTTCCCAGCAGTTGCACCTAGGAGAGCCGCCCGACAGGCTGGGCCTGGGCCTCGCGGTGCCGCCTCATCCCTCGGCTCCTCTGGCTGTAGAAGCCCCAAGAACACGCCGAGCCCCGGTGAGGCGGCAGCCCAGGCTGCCTCCCGCCCCCAGGCCCGACCCCCTCCTCCCCATCGGGCCCGACCCGGCCCCGCCTCGGGCTCCCCGTGCTCCCGCCAGCCGGCCGCGCCCGTACCTGCCGGACCCGGTGCAGGGCGTCCACGAAGCCCTCGGCTTTCATCCCCACCGGAGCGCTCTGCCCCTGCACCAGCTCCGCCATTACCGCCCCCGCCGCCGCCGCCGCCGCCGCCGCCTCTCGGCTCCCCCGTCCGGCCTCCAGCTCCGCTTGGGGACCCGTAGCCGGAAAGGGAAAGTCGCCCCACTTCCGGCGGAAGAGAAGCCGGGACGCTCGACGCGAGAGGAGCCGTGTCTGTGGGGCGGGGTCAGGGCACATGACGACAGTCCGGCCGGAAGTGGGGGCGGGGCCGCGGGCGCGTGGGCGTGTCCAGCACGGGAGGCAGCTGTCCCGCCTCCAGGAACAGGTATCTGTTCCCAGACCGGATCGGGGCCAGGCCCCGGAGTGAGGTCGTGACAGGCCCTAAGGCTCGGATATGGCCCGGGGTGTCCGGCTGTCGGCTGTTTGGAAACCCAGGGAGGAGTGGTGTGGTTTTCCCAAGACAGCGCCCAAAGAGCCCTGGTTCACTAAAAACCTGACCCTGGCAGCTCCTTACAGGAATGGCCATTGGTTTGGAATATTGGGACCGAGCTCTTTGAAATGGCACCGTGAGGACCGAGGGAGGCTGGGGGGCAAGGGGCAGCACCACAAATTGTCAGTTTCCCCAACATTTGCAGAGAGTGCGGGGCTGGAGTTCTTCAGACTGCACCGAGGATGGGTTAAGCCACACCTGGGGCTGCCTGGCGACACAGCTCTGGAAGGATGCTCCTGCTGGAAAGCCCTCTTACACATTCCTTCTCAACCCCTGAGGCTCTGGGGAAACAGGAAATAGAACAGGACCATCATTGCTTCCATGGCTGCTGAATCAAAACCCTACTGCAAGGAGGGTTCTTGGAATACTTAAGTAACTTTTTCTTTATGGTACTAGTTAGGTATAGATACTGCAAAGCAAGGGAAGGAATCTTAGTGCTGGAACACACTTGAGCTTTTGAGGTGGATCTTACAAATGAGCAAACAAAACAGCCAGAAAAGGAACAAGGCTTTGGGGCTTTGACACACATCTTGTTAGTGGCAGGTCCAAGTTGGGGCTCCCATCTTTTGATTAACAAGATTGCCCTCATGATTAATATTTCCCAAGTCCTGTGGTGCCAAGGAGTTGGATTCTAATGGAGAATCATGTCAAGATTTTATGCCCTTCTTGAAGTTAGGAAGGAAGATAAGCACTAGAAAGAATATCAAGGAGGTCCTGAGTGGTGTGGTTGGTTGAGCATCAGACTCTGGTCTAGTTTCCATTTGGGAAGATGAAATAGTTCTGGTGATGGTCCTACAACAATGCAAACATTCCTGGTGCCACCGAGTTGTATGCTTAAAATGGTCAAAATAGCTAATTTTTATGTTGTATGTATTTTACTGTAATAAAAACTTTACTGTAATAAAAACCCTAGGAAATAAACTTTTGAGGAGTCCAAAAAAAGGAGGGGATTTATTGGACTGATGCATGTCCTTAAAGGAATGGGGTTGACCATGGAGAAGGCTGGCAAGACAAGAAGTGCTCTCTCTCCATCTCTCACCTTGGTCACTGTCTTGTGCCTTTTTTGGCTGCATCCTTCCTTGTGGCCAACCTGCTATGTCTTCTCCTCTGACTGGATGTTGGGCTATTGAAGCAAACAGCACTGGAGTTTATACAACATCATTTCCAGCCACCTGCAGAGAAACTGACTTTTCAGTTTCAGGGCATAAAACGCTTGACATAATTCTCCATTAAAATCCAACCCCAGTTTTGGAATCCCAGGGCATGATTCTGATAGGCTCTAAAAGGCCAGGTGTCCACCCCAAACCAATCAACTATGTCCAGGAGTGGAGCTCACCATCAACCTTGAAGTCGAGGGGCA
Organism: Nasua narica; assembly: GCA_028533885.1. Lineage (NCBI taxonomy): Eukaryota > Metazoa > Chordata > Mammalia > Carnivora > Procyonidae > Nasua > Nasua narica. The sequence continues at coordinate 76,239,675 of CM052813.1, read as the reverse complement.
CCTGGGTGGCTCAGTTGGTTAAGGGTCCAATTCTTGGTTTTGGCTAAGGTCACGATCTCAGGGTCCTGGCATTGAGCCCCATATTGGGCTCTGCACTCAGCAGGGAGTCAGCTCAAGGATTCTCTCTCTCTCTCCTTCTGTCCTTCCCCCCACTTTCTCTCTGTCTCAAGTAAATAAATTATTAAAAAAAAAAACCACCCCAAACCTCAAAGTTGGAATGGGAGTTGGAATGGAATAGAATGTTTTCTGGGCAGACAAAAGTCAGTGTCTGTTATAGAGTTACACAAAAAAAGAACGGGATTCATATTTGTTCATCATATTCCTATTGAGGAGCTGAAATTACTCTTATCTCTTATCCTCTTATCCTTTCCATCATCTTTGTGACAAAATAGATGAGCATCAGATCCATTTTATAAGTGGAGAAAGTAAGGCATAGGGAAGTCAAATGACATATCTAGATTCCTAATAGAAATTAGTATATGTATTATCTGGTCCATAAGTGACATTGAAGTATATTGGGTGGATGAATCCTAATTTATCAAATCCTCCAGTATTATCACTTGGATAGTTTCTTCCTGATGCTCTGTTAGAATTGAAGTGGTATCATTGGTTCCATCCAGAGATGTTCCGCTCTTTGCTGACAATAGGACAATTTCCCTAGCTCATTATTCAGCTCTCACCCTTCATGGATAGATTGGCTGGATATAGAATCTTAGATTGGGATAATAATTTACAAGGCATTCCTTCATTATCTTCTTGCAGGCATTGTTGCTGTTGACAAGCCTGATGTTATTCTGATGTATAATCCTTTTTGAATTCTCCCCCTTTTTCTCTGGAAATCTATAGAATCTTCTTTTTTTCCCCTCCAGTGTCCTAAAATTCCACAGTGATGTGTCTTGGAGTGGGTGTTTTTCCATCCTTAAGTAAAATAATTTTATTTGACACAGAGAGAGAGATCACAAGGGGGCAGAGAGGCAGGCAGAGAGAGGGGGGAAGCAGGCTCCCTGCTGAGCAGAGAGCCCGATGCGGGGCTCGATCCCAGGACCCTGAGATCATGACCTGAGCCGAAGGCAGAAGCCCCAACCCACTGAACCACCCAGGCACCCCCCCACATGTATTTTTGAGGTCTATCCAAGTTCACATATGTAGCCATATCTCAGGTACTTAAACTCCATTCCACTATATGAATAAACCAGAAACTATGTATTCTTTCTCCTCTGGGTAAGCATATAGTTTCCTTTTCTCTGTTACAATGTTACGATAAGTCTTCTCCAAACCTGTCTCTTTATTTGAGAGATTCTTTAGAATATATGCCCAAAGGTCAAGTTGCTGAGGGGCCAGGGTGAGCAGAGAAAACGCCCCTTCGCTTTGCTCAATAAAGCCAAATTGCTCTCCAACATGGAAACTATATCTCCAAAGTGGGACACACTTCCCATCAGCTAAAGATGAGCTCTTGCTACTCCTCATCCTTGCTGACGTTTGATGTTACGAACATTTTTATTTTTTGATATCTAATGAGTTAATTTTTTAAAATAAACTTTAAAATAAATATTTACATCTTAATTTTTATATCGTGGTAAAAGATACATAACATAGGAATTACCTTAATTTTAACCACTTTGAAGTTTACAATTCAGTGACATTAAGTACATTCCCAGGGCTGGGCAACCACCACCACCGTCCATCTCCAGAACTTCTTCATCTTTCCAGACTGAAACCCTGTGCCCATTAACCACTAGCTCCTCATTTTCCCATCTTCCAGGGCATGGCACCCACCACTTTACTGTCTGTCTCCATTGACTACTATAGGTGCCTCATAGAAGTGGGATCGTTCATTTGTCCTCTTGTGTCTGGCTTATCCCATTGACCATAATGTCTTCAAGGCCCATCCATGTTGTAGCAGGTGTCAGAATTTCCCTTCTTTTTAAGGCTGAACGACATTCCATTGCATGTAGAGACCACATTTTGTTTGTTATCATCTGTCAAAAGATACTTGGGTTCCTTTAACATTTCGGCTATTGTGAATTATGCTGCTGTGAACACGAGTGTGCAAATATCTCTCTGAGTCCCTTCGCTCTCAATAAAATTGAATTTTTCATTTATTTTCATTTATCAGAGAGAGAGAGAAAGAGAGAGAGCAAGTGGGGAGTGGGCAGGGAGGGCAGAGGGAGAGAAACACCAGCAGACTCCATGCTGAACATAGAGCCCAACGAGGGGCTCGATCTCCTGACCCTGAGGTCATGACCTGAGCCAACATCAAGAGTTGGACACTCGAGTGACTGAGCCACCCAGGTGCCCCCTCTATAAAACTGAATTCTAATTTATGTTCTTTTCTTGGGATGAACCCATACTAGCTCTCTAGAAAGGTAAGTCCCTTCGGGGCTTACCTCTATTCCCCTCAGCACTTAGTATATAGTGAGTACTTAGAAAATAACGGTTGGATCATTGGTATAAAGTGAAAGTTGCCAGTCATGGTTATGATATCTGATGTACCAGGCGACTCTATAATTATTCATGAGGAGGTCCTGAGATAGAGCCTCACCAAACGTCACATCTCTGCCTAGCAACAGCAATTGTCGTGTGGACCACATTCCCCAAGCCAGGACTAACTGTTCGGGGCTTGGTTGTTACTCTAGCAAAATAGTTGCCACTTGAGATAAAAAGAGCTTTATTTATCAAAGGAAGGGAGTCAAGGCGTAGCACTCCCGAATACAGACCCTTGACCTTTGCTGTTCACATTTTACAAGTGCTCAGCTGACAGCCAGGGGTGACAGGATCTGATCTGCTTGATGGTGGAGGGGCTTAGATTTCCAGGGAATATGTGCAGAAGTCCTCTTTTGCTCTCTTGCCTCCCTCCTCTCCAGTTTACTGAGTGCTTTCCCAGTCTGAACATCTGACATACATTTGAATACCTGATACACATCGCCTCATTTAATGCTTGTAACACTCCTAGGAGGTGGGCACTGGCTTCTCTTTTCCATTGATAAGGACACCAAGGCTCAGAGGAATTGAGACACTAGCCACAGACGCTTAGCTTTCTCTCATAAGAAAGAATGCACTTATAAGATTACATTAGTTTTCTATTGTTGTGTAACAGCCACACATTTAGCAACTTAAAACAATTTATTTTTTCACAGTTCTTGGGTCAGAAATTGTGTCGCGTATTGCTGGGCTTTTTTCCTGGGGTCTCATAAGGCTGAAATCAAGGTATTTCTGTCGCTGAGGTCTAATTAGAAGCTTGGAGTCCAACCTCATGTGGTTTTTAAATTAATTTCTTTGTGTTTATAGAACTCATGGAGGTTGGATTTTCATGACTAGTAAGAATACATCTCTCTGACACTTCATCATCTTCTGAAGTCTCAATTGATTTGGTCGGGCCACTCAAGATAATCTTCCTTTTGATTAATATAAAGTTAATTGATTAGTAACCTACTCTCAGGAATGATATCCCATCATATTCCTAGATCTCATCTACTCTCAAGGCAAGAGGATTATATAGGATGTCTATACCAGGGGATAGGAGCTTTGCATACCATCTTAGAATTCTGCCCACCACAGAAATCAATGATGGATTCTTTACCATGTAACAAAATAAGATTGGTGGGGTATGGCAGAATAAGGAGGGTGATCAACCATTCAGGTTTGCCTGGGAATGAAGGGTTTCCAGTATGTGTGATTTTGGTACTAAAACCAGGATAGGCGTGGGAAAATTGGGATGAGTTGGTCACTGAAGATATAGAAAGAACTAACCCATAAGTGTTATTACTTTAGCCATCCCTGATGGTTGCTTTGGGCTTTCAGGAGGGAAGGAGAATTGAAGGGGCAATAAAACAAAGTAAAAAGGAGGGGTGCCAGTGGCAAGGGAATCAAAAGGGGAATAGAGCCTTGACTTCGTCTCCGTACAGCTCTGGGAGTGGAATTAAATCTAGTAAATACACTCACTTGTTCATTCATTCATTCAATGAGCTTCAAAATCTTTTTCCCCCCTCAATACAAAAGCAAAACCTACTTTTATAAATACAGTGGTCTTAAGAATACCTCACGTAGGAAATGAGGTTCCCTGTGCTCCCCCTTCTAGAAATCTCTACCAATACAGTTTTGTAAGATAATAATAATGATAATGATGGTGATGATGATGATGTCATTATAAACAGGTATGCTAAGAGATAACAATAATATTCAGTACCCAGAAGAGGAAGTCACTTCATGATGGGCACAGAAAAAACAAGAGAGATCAAGAAAAAATTTGATGGAGAAGGTGGCATTTCAGATGGGCCATGCGAACATTTGGAAGCAAGGCAGAAGGGCATTCCTGGTGAAAGCAACAGCAAGAACAAAGATGTAAAGGCCATAAAATGTGGGCTCTAGGTGGACAACAGTTTGACCTGGAACTTGCTGTGGGGACTCAGACGGTATCTCTGGGACCTGGTCTCTGTCTTTGGGCTTTGCTTCCATTGAATTCATTCTCAGATTAGGTATAGATAAGGCGTCCCCTCAGGCTCTAGTCCAGCCAAAAGGAATGTCTGTTTTTGTCTCAACATTCCTAGAACAGGAGTCATTAGTTTGACTGAGTTGTCTACTCCTGCCTGAAATAATCTTGTGACCAAGGCAATGAAATTTGCCGATTGGTGTAGACCCTGATAACATGCTCATAAAATGCACCATTAAGAAAGTAGAAAGTCGGGAGCACTCCTAACCACTTCCAGTTTGTCGTTGTCCAACTGGAATAAATGTTTGCTTAAATAAACTCTCAAAAAAGAAAAAAAGAAAGAAAGAAAGAAAGAGAGAAAAGAAAAGAAAGCCACAGACTGGGAGAAGATATTTACAAAACATACCTGACAAAGGACTAGTAGTAATGATACATAAAAACAACTCCCACAACTGGAAAAAAAAAAAATGAAATAGTTTTGTGCCTTTTATGACACGTCACAAAGGAAGATGAATGAATGATCAATAAGCCCAAGAGAATACCTCAACATTCTTAGCTATTAAACAAATGCAAATTAAAACCACTATCCACGCACCCAAATGGCTCAAACTAAAAAGACTGACGACATCAAATGTTGACAAGATTATGGAGCAACTAGAACTATCAGATTGCTCTTGGGAATGAAAAATGGTACAACCACTTAGAAAAAAAGAAGTAGAAGTTCTTTAATAAACTAAAAATATATCCACTCTATCACCCAGCAATTCTACTCCTACATATTTACCCAAGAAAAATGGAAATTTATGTCCACAAAAGAAGTCGTATTAATTTTCATAGTCACTTTATAATAACTTAAAACTAGAAACAGCCCAAGTGGTTGCTTCTGAAAGCTGAGGGTGGATATGAACTGGAAAGGGGCAATAAGGAACATTCTGGGGTGATGGGAATGTTCTACATATTTTTATTTATCAGAGAGAGGGAGCACAAACAGGGGGCACAGCAGGCAGAGGGAGAAGCAGGCTCCCCGCTGGGCAAGGAGCCCAATGAAGGGCTTGATCCCAGGACCCTGGAATCATGACCTGAGCCAAAGATAGACACTCAACCAACTGAGCCACCTAGGTGTCCCTGTTCTACATATTAATAGAGATTCTGGCTACATGGTGTATATAAAACGCAGCAAATGTTAAGGTTTGTGTATTTTAGTGCACGTGTGATTTGGAATAAAGGAAGCCTCATTTAAAACGGACTCATGAGGCTAGAAAGGGAAGCTCTCATGTCTTACCACTCATAGTCAATTGCAGACCCCAATAGCAAGAGACATACCTTGCATTCTCAACGAGAAGAAGCCCAGGGGCGCCTGGATGGCACAGTCAGTTAAGCATCTGACTCTTGGTTTCAGCTCAGGTCCTGATTTCAGGGTTGTGGGATCAAGCCCTGTGCTGGGCTCCGCATATTGCATGGAGTTTGCCTGGGGTTCTCACTCCCCTTCCCTCTGCCCCTCCCACTTGTGCTCTCTCTCTCTTTCTCTAAAGTAAATAAGTAAGCTTAAGAAATTCTCTATTAAAAGACAACAACAACAGGAAGAAGCCTGTATTTTACTACCCCAACAGGATGAAGGACGATTTTACTCCTTGCCCTATAGCAGCTCATCCAATAAGAGACTGTCACAACTCAGCCAATGGAAAGCCACTATACTTCAAACTTGTTTGAAGACTTGTCTATACCAGTCTCTCTCAATTACCCCCTTCTGTTTATAGAAGAGAAGCTCCTCTCCTTTGTTCTTTGGATTTGGCTATGGTTTTGCTGTAGCTTGTATGTCCCAAGTTGTAGTCGTCTGCCATTCCTGAGTAACCCCATTTTGCTGGTAAAACAATGGGCTGTTTTATTTTTAAGGTTAATATATATAAATTTTATAAAGAAAAAACATGTAAACAAATACTGGACTCCAGTCAATGATACATATGTAGGAGGAAATGTACTGTTGCCTGCAATTGACTCTCAAATACACTAAAAATGAAATGGATTAATTGCAAGACAGAGGGATGGGTACAGGAAATGAGATAAAGCAAGTGTAGTAAAAAATGATAGAATTTGATGGTGGGTTAATGAGTGTTCACTATTAGATTCTTTCAATTTTCCTCTGTTTGAAAAATGTCACAATATGTTGGAAAAGGAGATTACATGAGTCATCTTTGGGGAAAGGGATTTGAGCCATAGATCTCAGCCATAGAGTTTAGAGACCTCAGAGTCTCTAAGATCGGAGCCTTAGATCTTGAATGTGAATGAAGGGATCAATTCACCAAGGGAAAGACAGCTGTGAACAGAAGACAAATGGATGCAGTGCAAATAACCAACTCTTGTCCACTACAAATGGTGACACACTAATATTTAAGGATGTAAAAAGGAAACAGATTTGATAGAAGATGATGAGTTCAAAAGGATCATGCTCATACAGCCTTCAAGAATATGTGTGCTCCTGTTGGACACAACCAATCTCCCTTACCCTTACCTAAGCCTTGGATAGACATATCTTCTTCCCTGGCTAGACTAATGCAGAACCATTTGGTTGCCTATGAAATTGTGTCTTTTTCTTCTGCATAGAGAGTAAAAAAATGCTGGTAGGGATTGTTATGCTAATATTATTTTCATTCCACCCATCCACCCATCCATCAACCCATCCGCCTGTCCATTTGACCATCCATCCATCCATCCATTCATCCATCCATCCAACAGAGGCTTTTCCTGTGGATGGATTATTGAGGCCAGGGTCTCTGAAAGGCCCTTGTCTTCAATAATCCATTCTTAAGAGCAGGGCATGATATCAGGAAAGAGACAGCTAGTATGGAGCTAGAAAGGAAATCTAGGGAATAGTTGCAAAGGACACAAGATAATAACCAAGCCATCAAGAAAGCCTACACTTACTTGATGTCTGTGACTGTAAAGAGGCATGAGTCAGCAGATAGAAATGGGTGTGTGTGTGTGTGTGTGTGTTGGAGGGAACAGTGATGAATATTGCGCTGGATCAACTGGGTTCAGAGGCCTCTTTGCTAACAATAAAGGGAAAGGACATGGCAAGGACTGTAAAACAGCCACTCTTAGAACGTGTGCTCTGTTTGTTGCACAGAGATTTCTAGAGATTCTAAAATTTCAGGCCTTCTGGTCCCCTAAATTAGGGATATGGTATATCCCTAATATAGAACTGTCTATGTGGTATGTGTCTGTTTGGCATGGATTGGGCTAAGGCTGGAAGATTCGGGAGTGGACAAGAGGCAGGCCGACTCCCCTCTCTTGGTCACATAGGTATCTTGTGTCTGTCTCACGTTTACTTTAGGAAACACTAGTTTTTTGCTCTGCACCTTGGCTATTGTGCTTGGCTCAGCTCTGGACCTTGAGGCCAGGGTGAGAAACGATGACTACTCCACTGAGAATGAGGCTGCTAGGAAGCAGGAAAAATGTGAAGCTTCCAAAGGAAATTCCATCCTGTGTGGCAGCAGGAAGTAACCTGGCTGTATTTTCACCAGAATGTCCCTCCTCACTAAGTGTGTTTCATCTCTAAGAAAGTCAGGGGCTGGGATTGTCCCAACGATCAAAAAATCTAAAAGGCCAGGGGTGCCTGGGTGGCTCAGTGGGTTAAGTGTCAGACCCTTGGTTCCGGTTCAGGTCATGATCTCAGGGTCATGGGATCTCGATCCCTGCATCAGGCTCCACACTCGGTGTGGAATCTGCTTGAGATTCTCCCTCTCCCTCTGGCCTTCCTCCTGCTTGCTCACTCTCTCTCTCTCAAATAAATAAATAAATAAATAAATACATAAAATCTTTTTTAAAAAATCTGCAATGCCAGGTTGTGGCTTATCCTCTATCCCCGAGTGCCTGGGACAAGGTGTGACTCTAGTGCTAAATGACAGGTTGCTTTCATACGGCTCTGGTGCCTATTCCAAAACCACAGTGACATGTGCTTTTCCATTTCTTCTCATTGATTATCACAGCTTCCACTTGTGACTCCAGAAAAGAGACTTGGACAACAGGCCTGAGCCTCAAAGCCTGTAAAGAAGAAACAGAGCTCACAGAGAGCATCCATCTCCACCCCCCCACCCCCCACCCCCTCACCCCCCGCAGCCAGCCAGAGTTGATAATCCGGCCCAGTTGAGTGGAGAGAAAAATGCTTTCATGTTTTAGAACCTGAGGGGTGATTCAGTCAAAGAACGATTGTGATTTGTTTGCAAAGATGAGAGAGCAAAGGTGAGCACACTCAAAGTCAAGTGTGCCAGTGGATTCACGAGTAGTTGGGGAGTTGCAGTCTTTCCATGAAATTTGCCCCTGCTTCCAGACGTGGGATCCTATCCTTCCTCACCGGCAGTCGTAAAACCAAAGAGGTGTTGCTGAGTTAAAAAAAAGCAAGTGGTGGTGGCACCTGGGTGGCTCCATTGTTTAAGCATCTGATGCTTGATCTCAGCTCAGGTCTCGATCTCAGGGTGGTGAGTTCAAGCCCCGCATTGGGCTCTGCACTGGGTATGGAGCCTACTTAAAAAAAAAAAAAGTGAGTGGTGGAATGATATGAATGATATGCGCAGTCTGCTCCCTTAAGGCAAAAACAAACCAAATGTACCACACACACAAACCATTCAGTTCATTTCAAAAGATAAGTATGTATGCGTGCAAATGCGTAGTTGAATGTCCAAGGCACACACAGCAAAAAGTGGTCATTGAGATTAACGCTGAAGGGAGGGGTAAGGGGCACAGAGGGGGAGGGCCGGAGGGCACGGAGGTGGGGCCTGCAGAACAGGCAGTGGAAAGAGACTTAAGTCTTACCTATAATGTTAATATTTTTAGAGCAAGTAACATGTATTTTATGTATTTGCTCATGCAATTACAATCAAGTTTTAAAAAAACCTTATTCTTTAAGATCTTATTCTTTAGCACATATCAAACTGGGTGAAAAATGTTTTATAGGTCAGATAAAGGAATGATAGAAATTAACACTTACCTATTATTTGCTTTGTTACAAGTAATAATGGTGATCATGATGATGATGTCGGGTAGTATCAATTATTCCCATTTTACAGTTGAGGAAGCTGAGGCTCAGAGAGAAAAAGGGATTTGCTCCCTCCCTCAGCATTAGTATGTTGCAAAGCTGGATTTCAAGGCCATGTCTGTTGGATGTCAGAGCCTCAACTTTTGACCACAACGTTATGCCATCTCCTACTGATTCAGACTCCCTTCCCCACCAAGAAAGTTAGGAGGGTGGGAGTGTAAGGGAAGAAAGAGGTAGAAGGAAGAGAAAGGGAAGCAGGGCAGAGCAAAGAGGTGCTGGGATTCCTCTGGGGCGAAGCCTCTAGACCCCGAGGGTCCTGAGCTGGGTCAGGAACCTTGGCCAGATGTCCTGTGTAGGCTTTGACCGTGTTGCCCAGTGGCTGGGAGCACAGGTGTTGGAGTCTGATGGGGCCCGAGTTCCAGCTGTGACTTGGTAACTGAGCCACCTTGAACAAATCCCTAAGTCTCTGACTGAGTCCAATGTCCTCTTCTGGAAAATGGATATATCACCGGGCTACTCTATGGAACGCAAGTGGGATATGTCTGAGCACGAACCAATGGCAGGAAGATGCTTAGAATTGCCTGTTACCAGGGTTGGGGCCTCACCAATGGGGCTGAAGGCTGGGTCCCAAGGATGGAAAAACCAAACTGTGAGTACTTGTCCTGTGTGGCAAAGACCGAGATAAGTTCGGTGTGTGAGGCATGCAGCAGGAAGGTGTCCCCAGCCCAATCAGGCCTGTCCTGCTTCCTGAGGGTTCTGAGAATGGGCAAAAGTGCCCTGAGGGCAGACCAGTCCTGCCCAAGGCCCAGAGAGGTCATCCTTCAAGCGAGACAGCAGACCGTGCCAACGCCTGGCTCTGTGGCAGCTTCCATGTCAACCATGCAGGAGGGCCCGGGGGCTGTGGAGATGCCCTCTGGAAGGTGTGGATGGAGGCAGCCCAGGTCGCTAAGTTCCAGTGTCTGGCTCTCACCGCGCATTTCCAGGGGTGTCAAATGATCCAGCAGCCTTTCCCTTTGGAGGCCATAAAAACATGCTTTTGGGGATCCTACGGCATGGAGGCACCAGGCTGGGGAACCAGAGCTTATGAAAGCCAACCTCCCATCCATCCCTGCAGGCGGGACTCTCAGTGGGAGGCAGCAGCAAGCTAAGGGGGAGAAGATTTTGTTAACCAGTTTCCCTGCTACAGAATGGCCCCTTAACCTGTTTTCTGGTTACCTTCGCTAAGTGACAAATGGACCAAATGTTATCACTTTGTTTTGCTCCTAATGTGCAGGTCAGGGATTTGGGAAAGGCTCAGCTGGATGTTTCTGGCTTGCGGGGTCTCCCACGCATTGGGTTGCAGTCGGAGATGGGGGACGAGCTGGAGCAGTGGGGGCAGGGCTGAAGCCTGTTGGGGGTGAGGGGGTCTGGGACCATAGGGGCTCACTGAGCACCCCTGTCTCACTGTGAAGCCTCAGGTCTTCTCCGCATGGGCTAGACTGGGCTTCTGTACAACATGGCGGCCGCAGCGCAGCTGGCTACAGGTTTCAGGAACAGGGATCCCAGCAAGCAATGTAGACTCTGCATTGCCTTTATGATCTTGCCTGGGAAATCACCTGTGCTTCTTCTGTTGGTTGCTACAGTAACAAGAACCCACTTAGGTTCAAGGGGAGGAGACACAGACATCACTTCTTGCTGGGTAGAGTGTCAAAGTTACCTTGTCCGTAAGCACTGGGCTAGGGGACATTGTGACAACTCTGGAAAATGCAATTGCTCATTCCCTGCCATGTTCCTAAACCCTCATCTTAGCCCCCATCTTAACAGGTGGATTTGGGCACCTGTTATAATTCCAAGGGAGTGACCAGCCAGTAGCAGGAGAGATTTGGAACGTAGGACCATCAGTGGAGCACCATCTTTTGCATGGGCCTGGTGTCTCAAAGGGTGGGCTCTGGTCAGGGTGATAAAGATAGCTAATCCCTGCAGATGGTTTCCTCTACACCAGATGATCTGCTGCACACACATTCTGCTCGCTCTCTCACAGGACGCTCATTCTTTAGAAGGAAGGACGATTAGCGTCCACATTTTACAGATGAGGAAATAAGACCTAGAGAGGCTAGTTACTTACACAGTTGAGTGGTGGCTGAGTTCCCCCCAGAAATGGACCCTGAGACAAGGATCTGGGTGCAAGTGTTGTGGGGGAGGGGGCACGAAGACCAGGGTGGGAGGAGAGCCAATAGATGATGCCCAAGCAGCTGGGTTGGGTGATTCTAAGAATAGCTACAAATTCCCACCAAGAGATGAGGACTATGCCCTCATGCATCATCTATGGCTATGAGGACTATGACTATGCATCATCGTTCAACTAACCTCTGCCTTCATGAAAATAGAAGCGCTTGCAAATGTATGTGTGGACGCATAAGGAAAGCGCCATATACCTAACTCTAAGGAAGGACACTGTATAGAAAGCCTCTTTCAACGAACATCTTCCGGGTGCGCTTGTGATTCCTATAGCCAATCCATAAAGCAGAGGTGACAATGCGTGGCCTCTAAGGTGAGGTGAAAAAAGGCAATGCAGGCTCCCGCCCGGTCCAATGGGGCGCTTGCTTTGGGAGTCCTGAGCAGCTGCGTAAGGAGTTTGCTTACCCCGAGGCCGCCATGCAGTGAGGAAGCCCAAGCTACACGGAGAGGCCGCGGGCACGTGCTTCAGTCCCCGTCCCAGCTGAGCTGAGCCCTGCAGTGTGAGAGAATGGTTATGCACGTCTCTGAGTTTTGGGGTGGTTCGATCTGTAGCCATAGTAACTGGAACAGGAGGCAAGTAGGGCTCATTTTCTCCTGGGGGTTCTCTGAACCATTTACCCTTCCTCCTGCCCATCATTGGTTTCTGGTTCACCTCTCATGTGGGCTGAGTGCATTCTCCCAGGCAGAGAGGAAGGAAGCTAGCAGACAAGCTTGGGAACTTGCGTAGACTGCGGAGGTGGCTGCATGGGGAGGGGCTAGCCAGACCCTGGCTGCCCAGTGGTGGAGTCGGGATTTGAACCCTGACTCTTCCGTCTCCATGGAGCCCAGTTGTGTTATCGGACTCCCCTGGGGGGGACAAGGCCCCAGCATAGGCAGGAGTGCTTTTGTGACGTTTACCTGTTGCATGTGTAAGGTCACTCATTGATGCACAAGGATCAGCCTGTCCTCCGACACATTCCTGAGCTGCCCTCTTCCCAGCTTGCCAGTCTGTGACTATTCCAGTCCCTGCCTGGGGTCACGAAAGCAGGACGGTGACACACCAGGGTGACATTCCAAGATGTCATATTTTTTGCATATTTGCCTCCAGTCCTGTCTCCCCAACCAACCAGAGCCTCCTGGCGGGCTTCAGTCCCTGGGGGACCCTCCTGGCACCCCGATCTGGCTCAGGCACCTGGCTGGGAGCTCTGTGAGGGCAGGGGCTCTGCCTGCTTTGCTCATACCGTAGCCGGGTGCCCGGGACAGTGTCTGGCACATGGTACGTGCTTGGTAATTATTTTCAGCAGAGGAAGAAGGTTGGGTCCTTGATTACATTTCCTGTGTGAATAAAAAAATGAATCGGTAAATAAATGAAGACTTCGCTAAGTTTTATTTATTTAAGTCATCTCTATCCCCAACATGGGACTCGAACTCATGACTGGGAGATCAAGAGTCACAAGCTCCTCCGACAGAGCCAGCCAGACGCCCCTCAGTGAAGACTTTCTGTGTGATAGCCCAGTCCACAAACCTCCCCCTTCTCCCTGGAGGTCTTGGCATTTAACACCCCAAAAAGGCAAGTGTGTGAGTGGATTTCCTGGTTTCTCTCAGGCAACCCTGACTTCATCTCACAGAAGCACCTGCTTCCATGTGGTATCACGGCACACGTTTTTATACATAAAAGTACTGAAAACTTTGCTCCTATTCCTTTTTTAAAAGATGAATTGCTGATTTATACTCATGGCCATGCCCTGAGCTAGTAAACGTAACTGATGGGTGGATTAAAATCGCCAGAATTCAATTCATGACTTTTGGGTCTCGATTTGAAGGAGAATTACGGTAGTCTTGGGTTTTCGGAGCTGGGCCACGACTTGGCAATGAGGTCATGCAAATGTCATAAGGTAAATTGGAAACCTTCCCCTCTTTTCTCTGATGTGGAAGAGAGTTTGAACGTTGGGATGACTTGTTTCATGTGTGTCTGTAATAATTCAGACTTAAAACTTTCGGGGCCCAGGATATTCTTTATTTTTTTTTAAGATTTTACTTATTTATTTGACAGAGAGAGAGCACAAGCAGGCGGAGTAGCAGGCAGAGGGAGAGCTGGAGAAGCAGACTCTCTGATGAGCAAGAAGCCCGACACGGGGCTCGATCCCAGGACCCCGGGATCATGACCTGAGTTGAAGGTAGTCAGTTTACTGACTGAGCCACCCAGGCGCCCCTAGGGGAGGGAATTTTTAAAGAAAATTGTCAGTCTCTTCCATAGTTCATATCTTGTTTGGTTTTCTACTTCTTAAAAATTTTAGTGATCTAATTTAAAACATTTTAAATGTTAGTAATTTCATAGTTTCTTGCAAATTGTAAGTCATTTCATCTAGATTTTGGTAGTTTTAGCTTTGATCCACAGATGGAATCTGCCGCTATCTCTTGAAATTCCTCCTTGGTGGTATCCCCTTTCCCGTTCCTACTGGCAGATATTTGCTCTTCTCTTTTTCTTTCTTTGTAGGTTGGTTTTTAGAAGCCAACTTTTTAGTTCATAAAATTTTTAAAAATTGTGGTGAAATATACATAACATAAGATTTACCATTTTAACCATTTTCAGGGTCCCGTTCAGGGGCATGAAGCACGTTCACATTGCTGGGGGACCGTCCCTATCATCTCCAGAATTTTCTCATCTTGCAAAATTGGAAGTCTGTCTCCATTAAGCCACAAGTCCCCATTCTGTCATCCCCCTCAGAATGGTACCCAGTATTCTCTTCTCTGTCAGCATTAACTGAACAACTGCAGGTGTCTCACCGACGTCAAATCACACAGTATTTGTCCTTTGGGGTCTGGCTTCTTTCACGGACCATAATGTCTTCCCGATTCATCTGTGTGTGACAGTTTCTTTTAAGATCAAATACTCTTCCGTTGTATGGATAGACCGTATTTTGTTTATGCATTCATCCATCCAAGGACCCTTGGGTTGTTTCCACCTTTTGCTTCTCCAAACATGCACACACAAGGCTGACTTTTGAAGCCATTGTGGGGGAGATGGGGTGGGGAGGTTTGGGAGGGTGGGGGGCAGTGGGGTTGGGGGCTGACCTCCCCCTACTGGTTCCTTGCCGGGGGAAATCAGGATGAGGGGAACCACCGGTGGGGCCAAGACCGTGTTAATCTCTTGTACAGATGAAATGAAGCCCAGAGAGGGCAAACGACATGTCTGAAGTCACACAGCCAGGAAGTGGAGGAATCAGCGTTCAAACTCAGAACTGCTACATGTAGTGCGGCTTCCCGGTCTGCCACTCTTGTCCATCCCTTCCTGAAGACTGTGAGTCCTTCTGGTGCCTGTCGGTGGCCCAAAGCAATCCCGGAGAGGGTGGCTCCTCAGCACTGGACGAAGAATGGCTATGGGAGTCAGAAACCCACTTCGTTCATTACAAATGAAAAGCAGATATGATTTTAAGCTGTGCTTCAGCCGCCCATGCTGGATAGAGCAGAGACCCTGTGAGCAGCCACCCCAAATAAAACATATTATTTAGGAGTGATTGGAAGGCAGACAAGCTGAAAACATTGTGCATGGAAAGGCTACCGTTATCCACCCATGAGCAGCAAAATCACTTTCCCCGGCTCATACGTGGATTCACATTGAGGGCAATTTCTCTCATGGTAGCGCAACTCCATGAATGGGCTCGGAATTGTGGACAAGTGATTTCCCAGCTGAATGACTTCTAGCCCCAGCACGGATCACGGGGCTTGGTGAGGTTTGGTGCCCCTGGGTCTGCCCCTGGAGATGTTATCCTAGAAGCCGTTCCTCAGCACTCGAGAGCCATTTCCCCAGTTTCTGCTGGGATGAGAAGAGTGGGCAAAACCTGGATCCCATGCATTGGTTGAGCACTCACTCTGCATCGTAACCAATAGGCTGCAAGCTGCAAACTTGGAAAGTAGGAAAGTAGGAAACTGGGGCTCAGAGAGGTTAAGGTGCATGTCCAAAGTCACACTGCTTCCCCAAGGAGCTCCTAAATGTGAAGATGGCAGGGCGGGCTAGCAGGTGCAGTCCTGTGTGGCTCCGGTGCCCCCTGTATAGAAGTTCAGAGGGAGGAGGCAATGTAGGGCTGCCCGGGTTGTGGCACATGACCTTCTGAAGGCAAACACATTGCGTTAGAACTCTGAACCAGGAGGCTGAGGCATGGCCACAGGCTGGGGTTCCTGAGAGTGGGTGCTGGAGCATCTTTCTCACATTGGGTGGAGGTGGGGCCGAGTCTATAGCAACAGGCAGGAGGAAGAGTACAGGGGCCAGGAGCCGCCAACCTGAGGTCTTCCTGAGAGCAACAGGGAGCCCAGCTCCTAGAGACTGAAGGGCTGGGACGGGAGCACTGCCCCACCTGCAGACACAGGTGGCATCTCCGTGGATTTATGAGCACCCGGGACGTGCCAGGCTCTTGGAGCTCACACTCTGGCTGGAGGGAGCCGTGGAACCATGAGGATAAACCACTCAGCAAGGAGTACTAAGCATAAGTACGGTGCTGAGCACTTTGGGAGAGATTCACTCTTCACCCTCTTGAGAGCCTGGTGGGGGGGTGGGTGTGTTCATAAGAGCAGGTTCACCGCCTTAACAAATAACCCCAAGCTAGGAGCTCGTTCCTGCTCCCATCACAGTCCAAGGCCACGCAGGGTGTCAGGTAGGGACTCAACTCAGGTGGGCCCAGGAAAGAACGGCGCAGGAAATTTGGGGAGTCACTTCCTCCCACGGTCCAACGGCCAGAATTCAGGCGCACAGTGCCTGCGGGGGAGCCTGGGGCGTGCAGTCTAGCTGGGAACTCCCGGGAGGAGAAGGGAAAGAGTTCGGTGGACAGCAGCCAGGATTTGCCACTGGAAGGAACTACTCATATTTTCATTCTGCCTTGAGGACACGGAAGCTCCAAGTGTTCCGACTGCCTCGCTGCAGGGTGGGGGAGGGGAGGCCCTGACTGCAGACAGCGTGCCCTTAACCTCCAGGCTCCGCTGCCTCCCTGGGAGTGGGTGCTGAGCGAAGGAGGGGGCCCCCTGGGGGCAGGGTGTGTGTTGAGAGCAAGGACGGCCCACACTTCCCAGCTTTTATTCCCTGACTCTGCCTCCTACCTGCTGTGTGGCTTTGGGCAGGTCACGTAAACTGTGCCTCACGTCCTCCATTCCTGGAGATGGGTCCGAGTCTTTTCTCCACCCTTCCCTGCTCTCTCCCAGGGGCAGCGAGGCCAGGAGGGGGAAGACAGGACGACGCAGGAGGAAATCAAGCAGCTCATACCGGGAACGTGCGTGGAACCGGGAGAAAGAGAGGAGACCAAGAAATAGGGGCCTGGCCACCACCTCGTGCTTCCGTGGCGGGGCCCTTCGGGGATGCTGGTCCCCGGGCAGCACACGACCTTCTGCCAGCCTCTGCTCTCCCCCGGCTGCGCAGTAGGGGGTGTCCTAGAGTGGACACTTTGTCCCTCTGCGCCCTCATTAAAGCCACGCTCTGTATACGGGGTTTTCTATGGCGGCCCCTAACCTGGGGGGTCCGGGGGGAAAAGCTGAGGCATCAGGAGGGACAGGCCCTGTCGTGGGCTCCAGAACCCACTGAGGAGGAGAGCCGGGCCGGGCCTCCCGAGTGTGTGCGGCAGAGGAAGGGAAAGCAAGGGATCGTCTTGCCCGTTTCATGTTTTGCCTGTAACCAGGGCATGAGGTTCACGAAGTTCATCTCATCCCACCCCCTTCCTGCTCAGGATGCTCCCTCGCGCTCCCTGCAGTCCCTGCGGTCCCAGCTCTGCGGGATCCTGCTCCTCCAGCCCCACCCCGCCCCGGACTCCAAGCACCCACCTTGCAGCCTGGGGTGCTCCTCAGGAGGGGTCCTTCCATGTCTCCACACGTATCCGGTTGCTGGGGCTCCCAGAACAAAGTACCACCCGTGGAATGGCTTCAACAACAGAAGTTTATGGTCCCACAGTTCTGGGGTCTAGAAGTCTGAGATTGGGGGTCCATGGGCTTGGTTCCCGCTGAAGGCCGGGAGGACCTGTTGGATATTCCCCAGCTGCTGGAGCTCTGCTGGAAATGGCATTCATTGGCTCTTACAAGCATCATCCCGATCTCTGCTTTCACGTTCCCTTGGCCTTCTCCCTCTGTATGTGTCCCTGGCCACTCATATTGGAGGAGGGTCCCTTCCTACCCTAGTGTGACCTCATCTTAACTAAAGACATTAGCAATGATCCTATTTCCAAATAAGGTGATACTCTGGGGTCCTGGGGGCCACGACGTGAACACGTGAACGGGGGAGAGGGACGCAATTCGACTCCTAACACCAGCTTTTGCCTATGCTGTTTCCTCAGTCTGGAACTCCCTTCCCCAAGTGGTCCAGCAAGCAAGCATCCGCTTGCTTCCAGAAGGCAGCTCAAGCACCATTCCTCAGCCAAGGCCTTGGAGACGCTGAGGTGACAGTGACCCTTGTCCGTGGTGTCCCACTGTCCTCGCACAACCATCGGCTAGCACACCCAATGCTTGGTGCCAATCCGTCTGCCTCTTTGTCTCCCTGACTCCACTAGATTGTCACCTCCTCAAGGACAAGGATCGTGCCCTACCCATTCTGGGGTGCCCAGCACCCCGACAGGACCAGCACATAGGACGTGACCCTGGATCAACACCCACTGACTTAATGCATAAATGAGGAGGAAAGAAGTTGAAGATAAAGATGAAAGGAAGAAGAGTGGGGTTCAGGGCAGGTGGTGCCCCTTGGCTCTCCCCTCTACCAGGGAGGCCTCCATGGTTGCACGTCTCCACCAGAACCTCAAGAACCAAGGAGGTGGCCTCCGAGGGCTGCGTCCTGCCCAGCAGCTCAGGGTGGCGGAGGTGGGGGCGCCAGTTGGGGGGCTGGGGGGCAGACACCCACAGGGCCAGGCCCAGCCTCCCACAGGAGCAAACCGCAGCCCTTAAACACTCCCCAAATGTCTGATGTAAATCTGGTTTGGAAATAATAACCATAATGATAAATGAAAAGGAAGGGGATGCAAGAGGGAGGGAAAGGGGGCCCCGGCAGGCCCCTCCCCCCGGGGCCACCAAGCCGGGGGGGGAAAAAGCACATGGGAAAATTGAAATTAGTTGTGACAGCTGAAATTCTCTGCTCTACAGACGACATTTGACAGGGTACTTAAAAAAATAATAAGAAAAGGGAAAGTGGTTTGGGTCGCCCAGGGAAGGGGGGGGACGGGGGATTTCAAGTGACACAAGACGCATAATTCAAGCTTCTTAGATTGCAAAAGCTCTTCTTACCTAAGGGGCCCGCTGCCTTTATTTTTATCCAAATGGCTCAATTACTGCAAAGCCCCACAGAGAAAATTACGGATGTTTGCCTCTATTTTCTCCTCTTGTCTCGACAACTGGAGATATTTTGTTTTCCTTCTTTCTCTTGCTCTCTCTCTCTTTTCGGCGGTGAGGGGGGCGGTGAGGAGGGGAGGGGGTGTTCAGATGGGCTGAGGGGCCGGAGGCTTCGGAATTGCTCCTCAAAGCCCGCATCTCACGCACCCCACCCCCAGCTCAGGCCACCGCCCCGCCCCCCTTTCTGTGCCTCCTTCCCTGTCCCTCCGCGCCGGGCCCCCTCTTGCCCAGGCCTCCGGCGCCCTGCTCTCCTCTGCCCAGCGGGCACCCCTCCTAGGGCTCTCTTCCCAGCTCAGCTATTTCCAAACCCTGCAATAGACACGGGGAGGCGCAGAGGTGCCCATTTTCCAACCTTCTTATTGGGTCTCCATTTGTCATTTTCGGAATTGGCGCTCCGGGGAGCCCCGCCTGGAGGCTGCCGCGCTCACACCTGCCCACTCTGCCACGCGAGAGGGCGGAGCCTCAGAGCCCACAGCAGGCTCCCCAAGGGTCTCTTTCGGGGGCTCTGGGGAGCACCAAGTGTCTGAGCCTCAGACCCCAGGGTCCTGCCAGGTGGGGACAATCTGGGGAGGGATGTCCGCCCATCCATTTTGCCTCTACTGGCCCGTGGGGTTGAGTCTCCTTCTCCGTCCCCCTTCCCGGACCTTCTTTGGGGCTGTCCTTACCACCTCTGCCCCCATTAGGCCACAGCCTCCCTTCCTACCCACCTGCCTGGGCCCCCCCTGCTTCCTCCCACCAAGCCAGGCTCCTCCCTTGCCTAGAACCCCTTGCTGGTGCACTGACCTTGTAATAAAACCCAGTCTCTTCCCCCGGCCCGCAAGAAGGCCCAGCGGCTTCAGCTGCGCCCCGTCCCCCCTCCGCTGCCCACCCCAGGGGCACAAGCCTTTGCAGCTGGGGAGACCTCCACCTGGAGGGCTGGGAGCCTCTTGCTCTTCGTCCACCTAAACTCACTCCGCCCCAGTTAGCCCTGGAAGGCATGTCCCTTCATCAGGGAGCCTTGCTGGTCACTCCCCTCCCCCGTGCAGCAGGTCAGGCCCCCTCCAAAGCTCTCAGGGTCCCAGCACCTGGGGTTCAAACTACCATCAAGCCCAGAGTGAGTACAGCCAATCAGTGTTTGCTGGTGGGGGGGGGAGGTGGGGGGGGCCCAGGCTGGGCCGGCCTCTCCTGGTAAGGGGGGTGCTCCCGAGCCCTGGGCGGTGGGTCCCACAGGAGGGAAATTGACACAGGGGTCCTCAAGTATTTCAACCCTGTTGCTGCCATGACCTTGAGCTCACCTGTCCGTGTCCTCCTGGGGTCTCCACCCCCCGCTGGGAATTCCTGGTTGGATGTCTGTCTGTCCCCTCCACCTGTGCAAGCTGACGGTGCTTCTCGCCCGGGGTTGTATCCGAGGCGGACCTCGTAGCAGGTGGCTGAGGAACAGCGGTTGGCCGACTCTAAGGCCCTTGGGACCGGGCCCTTTCTGGGGAACCACGGAGATCTGGGCCCACCGCTCCCTGCTGTGCCCGCATGTGGCTTAGCAGCGGGGGCAGCACAGTCCCTGTGGAACATGACGTTGGTGACACTGGGCATCCTGGTCGTACTTCAGAGGCTTTAGGATCCAAGAGCCTGGATGCAGTGCTCTCTCTCTGGGTGACCTTGGCCAATTAAAAACAAAAAGATTTTAATTATTTATTTGAGAGAGAGAGAGACAGAGAGAGTACCAGTGAGAGGGGGCGGGTAAAGGGAGAGGAAAAAGCAGGCTCCCCTCTGAGCAGGGAGCCCTACTCGGGGCTCCACGGTAGGACCCTGGGATCATGACCTGAGCTGAAGGCAGACGCTTAACCCAGGGAGCCACCCAGGTGCCCCAGACTTCGGGCAATTTATTGAATCCCTCACCTGGAGGGGAAATGCTAATGTATGTAAATTACTTAACTCCCTGTGTCTGCAGGTAGTATAGTGACTTTTGATTTAGCTATTACTCTTATCCCCTTGCCTTCCATAGTCAAGAACGATCCCTAGTTGACCCTGCCTCCCTCCAGCCACCCTGGTCCTTCTGTTTCACAGGCAAGTCTAGCGCTCTCTTACCTCCGAGCTTTTGCACATGCTGTTCCCTCAGCCCAGAACACCCTTCCCTTCCTCTTGCTAACATTTCCTCTCCTCCAGGTCTCAGCCAGACCCAGTATCCCCAGGGAGGCTCTCCTGTCTCCCTGAGGCTACGAAGCAACCCTCACCCTCTCAACTTCATGCCCTCCCACGTGGGGCTTGCCTTGTTCTGAAGCTGTAACAGCCTAAACTCCCCCCCTCCCCGCCCAGCCTGTGAGTTCCTGAGACCAGTGCCTTCATCAGCCTTTTACAGGTTAGATCCTGAGCGCCCAGCACGGAGCCGGGCTTACAACGGGAGCTCAACTCGTATTTGCCAGATGAACAAACGAATGAAATATCGCAGGGGTCACTCTCCTGGCCTCCTCTCACCCACGCTGCAAACGTGAGCCGTAGCCAAGTAAACATAGTGGATACTTTTCACGATCAATGAAAACGGGGAAATGTTCATAAAAGGATTGCCTGGATATAAACTCGCCCTGTCTGGGGAACACAACCCGAAACGAGCCTTTCCCTAGAACAAGTGTTTGAAGAACTTTTTTCCCCCAAAGAAGGAAGACGTGAACAAACAACCCGGGGACGGTCCCATGAGAGCGCCAGTGACCGCATACTTTGGAGAGACCGCAAAGCCGCTCTGTGGGCGGGGAGCTCACTCCCTGATCCTTGAACTCCAGGTGGGTTCCTGGGCAGCAGCTTCCTCCAACATCCGGGTTGCAAATAATGCAACTGCCATATTTTTTTTTTTTTTTAAAGATTGGTTTGTTTATTTGAGAGAGAGAAAGAGAGGGGGCGTGCGCGTGTGCATGGGGGAGGGACAGAGGGAGAGGGAGAACCCACCACAGTGCTCCAACTCACCACCCATGAAATCATGACCTGAGCCAAAACCAAGAGTCAGACGCGGTTGCCTGAGCCCCCCATGCCTCCCCAAAGCACAGGCGCCATGTGAAATGTACCAGGAGGCCGAACTTACTGGGACCTCCGCACCAGGCCGCTCGGCATTCCGCTCGGCATCCCTTCAGTGCGGGAGTCACACAAGCATTTCCCGCCGGCCGGAGCTCCCAGGGGTCAGGAGGTGCCCTGCAGAGCAGAGGGAGAAGATCGAGGAGGTCCTGTGGGACCCGCCCCCCCAGCCCAGTCACCTCCAGGAAAGGCCTGGAAACGCACAGGAAATGCACGGGACGGGGCTTCTGCTGGAGTTGCTTGCTGGAGGCAGAGTGGAGGCCAAGAAGGCTGCCCCGGTGACCACAGCTCAGGATTGGAAGTGCCTGCCCGCAGGCAGGGAGGCCCTAGCAGACATCTGTCGGGTCATCTCAGAGCCAGGGCACGCAGACAGGAAGAAGGGACAGCAGTGGAGCCCCAGATGCAGAGCTCCCCAGATTCTCCTGCAAAGGAGGGGATGGCCAGAGGCCAGAGACCTGGGTTCAGCCAGTCTGTGGGTCTCAGCCTGCAGGTCCCCAGGCCCCCCTTGTGGAATCAGGAGTGTCTGAAGGTGGGAACCAGGCAGGACCAGACCTCAGCTCCCAGCTGTCCACACGCCAGCGCTGACCTCTGCTCCTTCCCCTTCCTTCTAGCAACATCTCCATCCTCTCCTTCCTTAGAAAGCCTTCCTGGCTGCCCTGAGCAGGCGGGGGCCCATTGGAGGAAGAGCCCAGATGGAGCAGAGAGAATCCTGACCCCAGGCCCAGGACACAGCATCCCCCAAGCAGGGCCTGGCGCTCGCACCCTGCCTGGAGCTTGGAGCAGGGAGGGCGGAGGGCGGGGCTCCATTCAAATTTTTGAAGAACAAATCCTACAAATCTGGTCCCGTCACTCCGTCACTCAGCTCTGGCCGAATGCCTTCCCCACCCCCGGGCTGCAGGAGCGGATTGTCGGCCGCAGAGCCCTTCAGAGGAAATCTTGCGCAGGAAATCTAATCGCACAATCGAGGAAAGTACAGATTCCTTATCTGAGGCCAGGGCAGGGGCCTCCTCCTTTCCGTTTCTCTTCTTCCAGGGTGCCTGGGAGACTCTGAGAACCCTCTGGAATTCCTGCGAGCTCATTTGGAACTGCCGTTGGAGAGCTCAAGTCCAAAGGCCTGACTGGAGTATTTAAGGCCTGGCGGGGCAGCCAGCGGATCGCCTCCCACCTCACCTCCTGGCCCTTCCCTATACGCATCCCCACACCTGGCTTTCCCACCCCCAACCAACTCACACCTCTGGCCAATCCCATAGCCCATTGCCTCACCTCCCAATGCTTTCTCCTCGATCCCACCTGGCTGACTCCTCTGCCTATGCAACCCTCAAAATTCAGTGAAACGTCACCTCCTCCAGGAAGTCTTCCTAGACCCCGGTGGAAGTTGGCACTGCCCTTCCCGTCCTGGGCACACCTCGCTGAGGGCCCTTACCACCTGCCCTGTAGGATCAGAGTCGTGCAAAGAGCCAGTCCGATGTAGGAGCTCAGAGCTGGGGCCTCGGCCTCAAAGACTCGGGTTTGAATCCTGGCTCAGAGCTCAGCCGCTGTGGTTCCTGGGGCAAGCTTTCTAACCCCTCTGAGCTGAGTTTCGTCCTCGGCAAAGTGGGGCTAATAAGAACGCCTGCTTCCCACGGTCATTGTGAAGATCCGACGAGCTCGTGTGGGCAAAGGGCTTGGCCTGGTGCCTGGTACATGTCACCCACGACTGCTGCCCTTCCTGCGGGGGCCCTGAGGTCCTGCTCAGGAACAGGCTGGGCCAAGGCCACCAGGAGACAGAAGCTGTGGATCTGCGCCCCCCACCCCCGCCCCGGGGGTGATCATCCAGGCCCTGGAGAAGTCCAGAGGCCAGGTAATGAAATCATGCCCTACTAGTGAAGTGCAGGCAGAAAGGAGTGAGTCCATATGGCTGGGTCCAAGATCCAAGACAGACGCTCCGCAAATGCTTGTTGAAAGGAAAAGAGCGGAGCTCAGTGGAAAGAAAGACAGGCCCAGGCCGCAGCGGTCTGGAAACCTTTCTGGGGAGCAAGGTCCTGAGCTGGGGCTCTGGGGTGGGCTGGATGTGGATGGGAAAAGGAAGGCTGTCAGCAGGGCTGGAGGGCTGGAGCCAGGGAGGACAGGCGGGGAGCACCCCAGTTTTATAAAGAGGGGGCCTCCTTATTCCAACTCTGCTACCAACTACCTGAGGCCGCTTCAGAATCATCTCATGGTTTTGCTTCTGTCTCCCTTTCTGTGCTGTCTGGATGTTTTTCTTAATGAGCAAGTTTACTTGGAAAATCAGAAAAAAGCAATGAAGTTATTTTCACGCACAGCTTAGTTCCCCTTACATCACGCGCCCAAAGGATGGTTAAAATCAAGCTTAAAAAAGAAAAGACGGAGGAGACACCCAAGCAACGGTCAAGGGGGCGGTAATTACACCAGGAACCTGGGAAGAGCGAGTGATTTTGACCAACAGTTCACTTTGGCTTTGAGCTGCCAGAGCCAAAGTCAAAGGGGAAGCCGGTGGAAGTAGAAGATGGGGATCATAAAATCACTGGTACCTTGCAGCACGGAAAGGCGGGGCTGCGGAAGCAGGGAATGGCAGTGGTGCCCCCGGTTTGCTGAGCACTGCCTCCTGGCCCAGGGTCCCCCTGGAGCCTTCCACGGCCACCACCGCTGACTTCCCTGTGCAGGTGAGACACCGGAGGATGGTGGATCCGAGGGTTTGAGCCTCACATCCGAAGTCCAGGAGCCGGAAGTGGCAGGCATGGGATTCAAACCCGGGCTGCCCGGACCCTGGAGCCCACGTGTGCCCGCGCCTCTGGGGAAGGGACAGGAGGAGGCTGCCGCATCAAGCGGCAGACAGAGCTGTCCTCACGTGCAGGCGCGGGGGGTGAGGACTCGCCCCCCTGGGGACCCCCAGCCTGACAGCTGCCTGGGCCTCCCTAATGGAGACCCGAGACGCTGCACTGCTGTGGCAGTTGAGGCCAGACATGGCAGGGTGCTCCAGAGCCCGAGTGACAGAAGGGACAAACCTGTAATCCTCTGATTTCTGTGAAGTGGTGGTGCTTAACCCCTGCCTCTCCGGGCTGGGCAGCAGCCCACAGCAGTGGGGCCAGGGAGCAAGGGGTCTCAAGGAACCAGAACAAGGAACCCTGGCTCCCCCTTCTTTCCATCCAAGGGAGGACTGTCACTTCGGCCCCCAGCCAGTGCTTGCTGGGGCAGCTCCCTGCTTCTGCGCTGTCCCCTACTCCCCAAAGTCTTTCGACCTGGGAGGCAGAGGCAGGGTCTTTGAAACAGAGAAATCTAAGGGGAAGACTTTCCTGCTCTCATCCCTTCCATGGCTCCTTATTGCCTCTGGATAAAAGCAAGCTCCTGGCCTCCAGGGTCCTTCTGAGCCAGCTCTTGTTTCTCTAGCCCTTCCCTTGAGGCCCCTTTCTGACCCTCCAATTCAGCCCTGCCTCAGGGCCTTTGCATATATGCCGTTTCCTGCCAACCGTGATCCCGCTCTGCCTCTGCCTAAACCCTGTGCTGGCTTGGTTCTTATCCTTTCCGTCTCAGCTTTACCCACCCTGATTCCTGAGACTGGGTCCGGGTGCCCTGTTATGGGGTCCCAGCCGCCGCCGCCGCCGCCATCCTTTAGACTGTGAGCTCCCGAACGCAGTGGAGGGCCTGGCCCCTGAGCTATACCTCCTGGGCGATTTCTTGCAGGCACGGCGTTAGTTCATGTTCTCGATGAGGAAAGTCGTGCTCAGAGAGGCTGAAGCAGCAGGCCACATAGCCCGTCCGTAGCTGAGGCAAGATTTGAGATGGGATCTGTCCGAGGATCCCGGACTGCTAGACCGGGCAGCATCTGGAAGCTGGAAGAGACTGTAAAGCTATACTCCAAATGGCCCAGGCAATAGATGGGGCTATATGGAGATCTATGGGGGAAGCTCGGGCTCAGAGATGGGCAGTGAACCCCCCAGGACCCCACAGCAAGCAGGCAGGAGCTAGGAGAGAATTCCAGCCTCTCGGTCCCGGCTTGCTTCTTCCCCCCACCCAGGAGCGCACCCCCACCCAGGGAGGGCTGTCTCTCTCTCCTAGGGGGCCCTCCTGGTGCAGAGGCAGGGGAAGCAGGCAGTGCCCAGGCTAGGCGCCCTGGCCCAGGAGCTGGGCTCAGTGGGGCGCACGGGGGCTGCTCCCAGAAGTGCGACCCGAGGGCTGAGCTGGAGGTCCGCTCTCCGCCCCTCCCCCAGCCCTGCTGGCGGCTGCTTCGCACAATTAGCCAACAAGTGGCTGTTTTGTAGAGTTACTGCTGATGTGTTTTAAGTGGCTTTCTGAGTGGGAAATGTTCTGTAGGAGAGTCGGGCAGACAAAGGGGAGTGAGTGCATTAGGTTTTATTGGTCTGTTTGGCACACATCTGACATCATTCTTTGAAGCAAGTTCTGTTCAGCCCTGGGAGAATGATAAAGAGACAAGAGGGAGAGAGAGCAGAGAGGCAGACACGCTTGCTCACTCGCACGCGCTCCATCCGGTCCTCCGAGCGGAGGCATAATGGCCGGAGACATTGGAGCAAACTGTCCGACAGATGGGACCTGCCCTGTTTCCGAAGGCGAGGCTCCGGCTGCAAAGAGTCTTCAGGTGAAAGAGAATAACTGAATTAGCTAAGCATTGTGTGCGGAGAGGGTAATGCATCCGCCTCCTCCTAATGGCTGCCCCATCGCCAGAGAATGAAACCTCTTCTGAGCGCGCAGAGATCCAAGGACAAAAGTCACCGAGAGAGATGGCAGAGGGAGCAGAGAGGAGGGAGCCACCCCCAACCTGGGCTGAGGCTTGGACAAAGGGCCTGTCTCCCCGCCACCCTCACGCCCAGGGCTTTTGCTCCAGGTTTGGTAAAAAGAAGTGAGCGAGGAAGTAGCTGCTGTGGAGGGGAGTAGCTACCTGTAGAAGGGAGTATCTACTTGCGGAAAGGAGTAGCTACCTGTGGAGGGGAGTAGCTACGTGTGGAGGGGCTGCTAGGTGTGGAAACCAGGTGGGGCAGGGGCCCTGGGAGCAGGGTGGAGCGTGGCAGACAGGCGTCCATAACACAAGGGTAGGCAGTGGGACACGGTCTGGAGTTAAAGTGACTTTCCTTAGCCTCAATTCACTGCAGCCATCTTTATAAGATGTCCACATCTTTCTCTTTAGGCCTCAGTTTCTACTTCCTTAAAAGGAGAGGATTTGATTTAACCCATTGTCTGTCCATCCATCCATCCGTCCGTCTATCCATCCATCCATCCATCCATCCATCCATCCATCCAGATGGTTATTCATTGATAAGCTCTCTGTTTGGAATAAGGGTTAAAAATGTTCTATTCCACTGCTCACGCGGCTTCAGGTTCCCAAGGTTGGCGCGTGTTCTCCCGCTTCCATTTCCGGGCTCATGCTAAGCTCTCTCCTTGGAAACTTCCATTACTCCGTCTTTGCTTATTGACCTATTTTATCTACTTTCGAAACCTCTTTTGGATACTAGCTCCTGTGTGGTGCCTTCACAGCTTTTTAGCCAACTCTATATGGTTTATATATCACTTAATAAGTATTTTTTGAGCCTTGATTCTGGACCCCAAGTTCTGCAAGGGGCTGGGAATAGGGGATGGGGAGGGACGCTGAGCCTTGGGGACAGAGAGGGAAGGAAAGGAGGCATCTGGGTGCAGAAGCGCAGTGAGAATGCTTTGAGGGAACAGAGTCTCAAAGGTGGGAAGGGCACAGCCAGAGCCACATAGTCTGCTGACACTGGACACAGGGGTGACACCAGGAGCGGCCCCTGCTCTCCACATAAACACTGGATAACACTGGCGGTGACCGAGGCAGGGATGAAGGCAGGTGTCAGGGATATTCCTTGCCCAGGAGGAATTGGCTATGGAGGGAACCCAGTCTGGGCTGAGAATCCAGGGATGGAGGAGAAAGAGGCTCTTTGTACCTCAAGCCCGAATTTCATTCAATTCACCCAAGTCTTCTTATTGCCTGTGGTTCTAACGCCACCCCCAACCCCTGCTCCGGGCCTGCTCCTCTATCCACCCCTGCAGGCCTTGGGTGGAGACTCAGCAGGTGCGAGGAAAGATGGCGGCTCATGGGGTGCCTGGGTGGCTCAGTGGTTTAAAGCCTCTGCCTTCAGCTCAGGTGATGATCTCAGGGTCCTGGGATCAAGCCCCGCTTCGGGCTCTCTGCTCAGCGCGAAGCCTGCTTCCCCGTCTCTCTCTGCCTGCCTCTCTCCCTACTTGTGATCTCTCTCCTCTCTGTCAAATAAATAAAATCTTAAAAAAAAAAAAAAAAAGATGGCGGCTCCTGCCATTCACCGCCACCGCCCTGGGGATCGCTTCCAATGGAGAGAGCTTGTCTCCCCCTTGAGTAAAAGATACAGCTTCCCCTCCTGCCCTTTCTCATTACAATAGTAGCACACACTCGCTGTAAGAAAAAGTCAGGAATCACAAAACCCAACAGGCCCAGAGCCATGGTGCTCTCTGGGCCCCTTCATTCCTCCTACCCCCACATCCGGTCCTCAGACATTCGTAGCATCTCTGCCTTCAGAATGGACCCTGGCCCCTATCCTGACCACCACCTCCACCTTACCCCAGCCTAAGCCCCTGTGATGGGCCTTCTGTACCGACCAGTAGCCCCCTCATGGTGTCCAGACTGAGCCCCTTCCTCAGGCTCCTCACTCAGCACCCGGCAGAGAGCATGCCATTGAAAGGGCAGGGGATCAGCTTCGAGGGCTCTCCCTCGAAGCTTCCAGACACCCTTCCTCTCACTCAGAGCAAAAGCCAAAGTCCTCCTCTGCCCACACGATGCTGCATGGCCTGCCCTCCTCCCTCTTCTCGCTCCCCTTCTCTCCCCTACCCACCGTCCCACCAGGAGCCCCCTTGCCACTCTTTGTCTTACCTCAGGGACTTTGCACCTGCTGCTTTGAACACCCCTCTCTCCATATCTGAGGAGCTAGCTCAGGTCACTCCCCAAATGTCACCAGTTTAGAAAGCTTCCCTCGAGACCCTAACCCTCCTGGGCCGAGGGGAGGGGGGAATGGGGAGTTGATGTTTAATGGGCACAGAGTTCCAGTTTAGCAAGATGAAAGAGTTCTGGAGATGGACGGCTGTGGTGGTTGCTTAGCAAGGCGAATGTACTTAATGCCACTGAAGGGTACACTTAAAAATGCTAAGATAGTCCCTTTTATATGTACTTACCGCAATTAAAATTTAAGAAAATTCAACCATGTACGGAAGCATAGCAGACGGTCCTCTTCTGGGTGGGACTCATAGATAACCCAAACTCCGACCGATGGGCAGGTATCTTCATTCTCTAGGACCCTAACATCAAAGCAGGTAGATGGTTTAAATGTTATTTTCACTGACCAAGTAATGCAGAGGCTATCAAAGGGGAGGGCAATCTCAGCATTCACCACCATTGAGGTAATTATAATAAAGAAGGTCCAATAAAAAAAAAATAGTCCTTTTCCATCACTCTCTACCTCTTTTCTCTGCTTCTTGTTTCTTTCGAGTCCCATTGACTTATTATAGACTTATCTCCAGGTCTATGATCTGCTCCCCTGCCTGCTGAGCACGGGGTTCCATGGGCATAGAAACCTGGTTTGCTTACCGTGGCATCTTCGTTACCTGGTGGACTGGAAGGTCACAGAATGACTGAGGCTAGACCAAACACTAACCTTCCACTGCCTTCTTTTCCTCCTTCCCCATCCCACAATCAGAGCAGGGAATGAGATATCTTCTCCAGATTCATGCATCCATCCATCCAACCATCCATCCATCCATCCAACCATCCATCCAACCATCCATCCATCCATCCATCCATCCATCCATCCATCCATCCAGCACATATCCATTAACACTTCCTCTGTCCCAGTTGTTCTCTCCTTTAAGAGAGGGGCCAGACCTTATTTCTTTCTGTCTCTTCTTGCCCCCCCCCAACCAGGGCGAGCCCGATCCTTGGCACACAACCCACCAGTGCCACCAGTGCCACGATGTGGAGGGTGCCCCCTGCACAAGCAGG
The DNA here is from genome assembly GCA_028533885.1 of Nasua narica. NCBI lineage: Eukaryota > Metazoa > Chordata > Mammalia > Carnivora > Procyonidae > Nasua > Nasua narica. Next base: position 76,209,636 of record CM052813.1, on the reverse strand, counting down.
TGAACTCTCTCTCTTTCTCCCATTGGGTCCCTGTCACCTTGGCTGCGGAGATGATCCCAGCTGTGGAGGGCTGTGATTCCTGCCATCCTGCGTGAGCGAGGTAAGGAAGCAGGGGTGGGAGAGAATGGACATTTGCAGAACTGGATGGAAATTGGCATTTTTTTAAGGGTAATTTGTCCAACTGCATGAGGGGCAATTTTGTTTTTCTTCTCCCTGGCCCTGGTGACCCAGGAGAGATTTAGAATGACAACAACAAAGCTGGGCTTCATTCAAGGGCACCAGCTCCAACCCACACTGAAGGACCAAGATGTTTGGGACAAGGAGGCCCTCGGGGGGGGGGGCCCTGCCTAGCTGCCTTCTGGTAAAAACGCACAGACGAGGGAGCCCAGAGTTGCCCTACGTATTGGATATTATTTACCCTTGACAGCCACACTAAAATGGTCTAAAGCCTGGGAAACAGGCTGGGTTTTGAGCTCCTTCCTCTTAACATCTCAGGCAGAAGAATAAATGATTTTTAGTAAAACAACAGTGAGACCCAGTAATTCCACTCCTGAGTAATTACAGATGAAGACTGTTCAAAGGAGCTTTGCTCCTGTGTCTCTAGTAATTTTTTATTATATTCTGGACATTGTAATGACACATGATAGAGACATTGGATTCTGGTATCTTCTGAGGAGGACTATTGATTCCTTTTGGAGCAGGCAATTTAATTACCGACTGATCAACCTGGACTTGGCCATGCTTCATTTTATGTCTTGTTAGAGCAGATCTGTGGGTAGATCAACATGTTTTTCAAACCCCTTTAATGTGGCAGGACTTAAACTCCAAATTTTGTCCCCCCCCCCCGCCCATGGATCTTGTCATGGCTTGCTTTTAGGAATTATTAGGGCACACAGGCTTACTCTAGGGCATGATCCTTATTCCTGAGGTCCTTATCCCTCTTCTGATATCAACTTTGGATGCCCATGATGTTAATGAGGTCTCTCCTCTCTGGCTGGACTGGGACTCTGACATCCCCCAGCAGTGCTCGACCTCCAGTATCTCTGTTTCCCTCCCCACCCCATAGGTTTCCTGGATGTTTATGGTGGGAGGGCTAGTTGTGTACCCATTCCTCTACCGTGGCCAGTAGCAGATGCTCCCTAGAAGCTTGATTTATTTGCTTCTTCAATACAATTTTTACTTTGGAATAATCACAGATCTACATAAAAGTTGCAAGGAGAGGGCAGAGAACTTGTCTACGCTCTTCCTCCAGTTTCCCTGTCATTAACATCTCATATGGAACCATGGCCCATTTGTCAAACCAGGATATTACCATTGGTACACTATTATTCATTCAACTGAAGACTTTACTCCGATTTCCCCAGTTTTCCCACGGATGTCCTCTTGCTGCTCTAGAATCCCACAGGCTAGCAGCTCTGTGTTTGTAGCCAGAAAGTGGACCCCACCCAAATATCCATCAGCAGAGGATGGGGCCATCAGTGGTGCCTTCTCCTACTGAAACGCTATGGAGCGGCAAAAAGAAACAAATTGCCGACACTGGCAACAGGGGGATAAATCCCACAGAGGCAGGGTCGAGGGAGAGGAGTCTGAAGCTAAGACACTGTGTGCTTCCATTGGGGGGTGTTCTAACTGATGATGACGGATATCAGAACAGTCATCACTGTTTGTGGCAACAGACCCTAGAGTGATCCCCCTGTAATTCCAACCGCCCCCCATGTTTACACCTGGTGTAATCCCCTCCTCTTGACTGTGGATGGGACCCGTGACTTGCTTTTAGACCACAGCACCTGACCAAGGTGAAGGAATTTTACAGGTGTAATGGAGGTCCCGTATCTGTTTAATTATCAGTTCATCCAGAGGGCAGATCGGACTTAATTGTGCAGAAGCCTTAAAAAGAGAGACTCTCTAGCTGGCTTGTAGGTGCAAGTTTCTGTGGGGTGAACTGCCTGGGAGGAGGGCCATGCGGCCGAAGCAGCCTCCGGCCGACAGCCAGCAGGACAACGGGGACCTTGGTCCTACCACTGCAAGGACCCGAATTCTGCCAAGAGCCATGAGATCTTGGAAGACAGCCCTGAGCTCCAGAAAGGAAGGCAAGCCCAGCTGACGCCTTGGCTGCAGCCTCGGGAGACCCTGAGCGGAGGACCCAGGAAGCCGTGCCCAGACTCCTGATTCACGGAAACTGGGGGATCCTCCATGGGTGTTGTCGAGAGCTGCTAAATTTGTGGCCATTTGTTACATGGCGGGAGTGTGACTAACATCCTCCCCCCTCCCGCCGCCGCCCCGGAGGGAGACTGACAGGGAGCGGGGAGGAGGGGGCTTCTGGGATGCTGGGAATGTTCTCTATCCAGATTTGGGGGGTGATATTAAATAGTAAAAATTCATCAAGCTTCACACTTAAGCTTTGTGCAGTTCACTGTATGTAACTTATACCTAAATTAAAAAGAATCTTAATTTAAAAAAGAATTCCCGTGGCCAGCATTATGGATCACCAGCCCTGATTTTCTATCCCAGTCACGTGAGGAACTGAAGACAGTCTGAACTCGGGGCCCTCCAGCTCTCGGCAACCTTCCTCCCTAAATAAAGGCGGCTCTTCTTTTTGGGGAGCGAGGGGGTCCGAGCATGGGATAGCTCGGTGTCTCTGGCTTCTGCTCTTGGTGGGATGTCACGGCTGAGCCACAACACCGTCCGAAAAGTCAGGTTTCTGTTGCACATGCGTCAAAGGCAGGGTGCCCTACCCTGGTGGTGCAGCAGGTCCTCTGTGGTCCAGCTCGAAGGCTCTGGGAGAGCCAAGCTTGGCCTTTCGAGATGCCAGTGACATCCCAACCACCGTGACTGTCACTTTGGCTGACAGGAGAAGACAGTGGAGCTGAGCAGGGCGAGTGCCCCATGGGGAAACCAGAAACCTCCTTGAACTCGCTCTGTGAACTCAAGGAGCACCCCAACCTCAGTTTCCCCATCTGAAGCCAAGGCAGCTGGGCTCCATAATCTGGGCTCTTGGAGGCTTATGCCTGAGACGTTTCCGTGGAGCAGTGGGCAAGCCCAGAGAAGTCCCAAGCCTGTGTGTGCACAGACCCCAAGCTCAGCAGCTGTCACTGTAGGGCTTCCAGGGAGGCGGGGTCCTTCTCTGCTGTCCTAACCCGCCCACACGGGGGTGTTTTTCACGGCACCATTGATCCCGCTAAACCAGGGAGATGCATTACGTCTCCCCCCGAGGTCAGGGGTTGGGCAGCCCCACTGGTAAATCGCCCCGGGAGCGGTGTTTTAAAGCCCCGCGCTGTGTTTTGGCTCCTTGGGGCTCAGCTTGGGAGTGAGGCCGGGGGCAGGCTGCTGAAGCCTGATACGGCTCTGGGGGGCAGGCCGGCCAAAGGGCTGCAGCCAAGGGAGGGACAAAGAGATCGATGGGAAACTGCCATGACCTCATGACCTCAGAGATGGCTTTAAACCATGGTCTTAATATGCCCTGGGAAATCTGGGCCTGGGTCTGCCTCCCCTGGGGATAGCACAGACTTCCCAGTTGACGTGGAACTCTCTCTGCGTCCTTGCTGAAGGGCCTCTGGGGGGCAAGGTTCACGGCGCCATCTGCCGGTGGGGCAACTGGGCTAGCCTCGACCCCCCCTTCACTGGGCTATACTCGCCCCCCTCCCCCACCCCGTGACCCAGCTTGCTGATGGCAGAGCTGTTGACAAGCTGCAAATGGGTCAGTCTGGCTCAGGGACAAAATTCAAGGGGGCCCACGGGTGGCAAGGAGCACCTCCAGCAGCCTTAAGGAGCCACGGGAGGGATTTGGCTTATGTGGGGGAGGGGCACGACCTGATGCAATCTGTGTTCCGGAAATCTCACGCTGTCGTGGTCCCTGTGGGGCTAGAGGGGAGGTGGGTGTGGCGGGGATGACCGGGTTTGAGGTTCCCTCCCAGGCTGCTCCCTGGCCCCCAACATCTTCCCGGGCATTCAGCCCGCTGTCCCTGGAGTCTGACAGATGGGGGTTCGAATCCCACCTCTGTCCCCGACTTGCTGAGTGGATGTGGGCCAGTGGCTCTGCCTCTCAGTGTGTTGGCGGGTTAGCAGCTCCCGGGCCAAGCGGTGAGTCTGGCGGCCACAATGATCCCACTTCTCCTTCTGGCGGCCTCCACCTCCCCTTCCTCAGGGTTCCTCCAGCTCTGAAGACACACGGCAAGCGCCCTGGTGCCCAACACAGATGGGCCGAGGGTGCAGACAAAGCAGGCCACGGGGCCATTTGCCCCCCTGCTCCCCTGGTGGCATCAGCTGTCCCTGCTGGACCCCGCACAGCACCCCCAGGGCTGAGGTGACTCCAGAGGTGACCTGGGTTCCAGCCCGGGCTTTGCCTCACTGGCCCTGTGCCCGGGGGCTGCCCCTTGCTCTCTCCAGGCCTGCACGTCTGCACAATGATTGGCGATTCCCTAAAGCGGCAGGTACCCCTAGTGCCCACAAGCAGATTTAAGATTTTGTGTATTATATATAACATGGGACTCTCTTGTGACAAATGATCCTGTCCTTTTAATTCTCCTCCATTCCTTCCCATTGGACCAGGAAGCCTTGGGTTGGGGTCCATTTATCTCTAGTGGGTGCCACAGAGGGTCTCCTGGGCATGAGAAATGGTCCCCAAGGAGGCACCGCACGGACATCATGGTTGCCATTATCTGCGCTCAGACGGACAGACAGATCCCCCCTGGGCGCGTGGGGTGGCGCCTCCCAGCCGGGTGGACAGAGATCTTTCTCGAAGCTCCTTTTCATGTGACAAGCGGCCCTCCTCGCCCGTTTGTTCCCACTCCCTGGTGTTTCCCAGGACCAGAGAAGGGGAGCGGGGAACGGGCCCAGGAGATCTGGTTGCGGGCGCCGCGGCCTTACCTGCCTCCTTTCTCCCCCAGGACCGGGACCGCACAAAGGCCCACGTCACTGACCGCGGAGATGGAGTGACCAAATTGCAGGGGCGGTGAGGAGGGACGGGGATGCTTGTGTCTTCTCGTCTTCCTCTGAGGCCGGGCTCTGACCCACTGCTCCCCCAGGGCACCCTTTTGTCCCCAGCCTCTCTCTGCATCGATGGCCTGGGGACTCAGTGCTCCCGCTGCTGCCCGGCTGCGTGTGCTCGCGCAGACCGCCCGCTTCCCAGCCATGCGGCTGAGGACGCAGATAAAGCCGCCTTTCAGAGTTTCCCCCTCGAGCCGCCGCGGGGGGCCTGGGGAGGAGCACTGGGGTCCTCGGCACTCGCAGACAAAGCTGCCTTGTTGGGAGGCGTCAGAAAGAGCGGGGACCCCACTCCCTGGTGAGACCCTTCCCCTCGGGGGCTGTCCGGGGTACACGGGGCCAGCTGCTCCCAGGAGCAAGGCCGTCAGTCTCACTGAGCCCCAGGCACACGAGGGGGGAGTTGGGGCTGTCAAGGGGCCTAGATTCTTGAGAGCGGACTCCTGGGCTAGGGGATGGCTCGGGGGCCTCTTGACCGGCCTCTTCCTGGCCACAGGAGAGAAGCATGGCTTCCCAGCACTCTTAAAATAAGCCCAAGGCCCATGAGGCTCCCCCATGGCCTCCCCAGACTCTCCATGTCTCTCCCTCTCTCTCCTGAGCCCACTCAACCCCTTTGGTTCCTCAAACCTTGGGTCCTAACCGTGCTGTTCCCCCTGCCTAGAATGCCCTTCCCTGCACTTTTCATAGGGCTCCCCCTTCTGGGCCCCCTCGGAGGCCTCCCTGACTCCCCTACCTAAGTGACTCCCCATCTCATTTCTGCTTCCTCCCCACTACTTGTTCTCCGGTACGTGGGTGAGCTTGCGTTTCCTTCCCCTCCGTGTTGCCAGCACCCAGAGCCCGGCAGGATACCTGGGACATGTATGATGAATGAACATGGAATGAATGAAGCATCCTTGTTTCCTTGGGGCAGGTCGACCAGTAAGAGGAAGGACCTGTCAAGCAATCTCTCACCCACAACGGTAGAGTGCCTCCCTTCGGCCACTCCGACCCCAAGAATGGGGGGCCGTATGCCTACCTCCGTCTTATCACCCACCCACCCCATCCTCTCAGTGGTGCTGAAGGGCTGGGGGCTGCCTCCATTGGGGCCATGGCCCTGGACATCTGTCTTCATGAACAGGCCCGGCAGGGACAGGGCGAGGCCCAGGGGGAGACCAGGGGAGACCGGCAGGAGCTGGGGGCAGGACCTGTGCCCGGGGAACGTGGACATAAATAAATGATCACACCAGGAATAAACAGCTGGGCCGTGGGAGGTGAGCTGGGGGGCAGAGAGCACACAGGGATTTCTCAAACCTCAGGCAGGAGTCGGGTCAGCCAGGGTCCCAGATGGAAAGGCCTCCTGTTCCCAGCCGCTTCATTATCGCCTTAACTGAGTGGCCGGCTGGGCCGCTGTTAGCCCCAGTGCGGGTGGCTAGTGTCGTGATTAGTGGCAACTGAAGCCCCCGACCCCCAGGGCGGCGGTATGGGGGAGGGGCTGAGGGAGGGGAGCCATGGGGGGCGGGGGGGGGGTGCTGGCGGGATTGTGGTAAGCACTAATAATGACACAGTTTTCATTTACTGAAGAGTTACCAGGTGCATGGCCGGTTTTAAGCTCTGTAGGTGCATCATTGGTGTCTCAGGACAGCCCCATAAGATAAACACTGTCTTGGGCCCATTTTGCAGATGAGCAACTTGAGACTCAGAGAGGTCTGCCCAAGTTCTGGCAACCGCTGCGCTCCCTGGTGTTGATGTGGCTGTGCAGGGGGGCCTCGAAGGCCCCCGGCAGCTCTGGTATCTTCCCCAAGGAGTCTGGCCGGTGGGGGCGGAGTCTGCACCATCCTGATGAAATTCGCAGCCCTCCACGCAGCCCAGCTGCCACAGAGCCCGGACGGTAACGGGGAAGCATCGGGGAGCCCGTGTATCAAGCCTCCCCTTCTGTGGATGCGGTTAGCCTCCATCTGTCCAGGCCTGTGGTTCCCAAATTTCAGTGGGCATCAGCATCAATCAGGTAGCCCGTTAAAACAGGAGGATTTCTGGGCCCCAGGTTCAGAGGCCTGACTTGGGAATCTGCCTGTTTTTCGAGAAACATCCCACTCCCTGCAGCAAATACGACCGTGCCATTTCAAAAGCCGCAGAAGACATCAGCCCGGGGTCCTCTCCTATAGGTATACCCAAGCTATGCCAGAACTCGGACAGGCGGGCTGGAGTCAAGTCTAAAGTCCAATGGCTCGGCCCTGCTGAGCTCTCCTGGCTGCAGCAGCAGGAACCCTGGAGCTTCGTGAGGGGCCTTCGCAGCTTCACAGTCTGTGAAAAGGACAACCTGAAAAGAAAGGGAACCTGGGGGTTGTTAAAATCCGGACCCTTTGTTTTACATGTGGGGGAACTTAAGGCCCGGAAGGTTAAGGTGCCTCCCTAAGGTCACGCGGCAAAATAGTGGTGGAGTCGGTTCAGCAAATTTCCATGACGTCAAGCTGCCTGGGGTAACAGGTGTCTGGGGCTCCACCATTTGAGGGTGGAGTCACTGCCAAGTTCCTGGAGGCACCCATGAAGCCATTAGAATAAAGGGCTTTGTGTTAGCTGGGCTGATGCGCCCCCGGGGCCTGGCACGGGGTCTGGCACGTAGTGGCTGCTCAGTGGAGAGTTTCAAAATGTGCGCAGAACATCCGGCACGGCATTGGACAAGATAGATGCGGTCCTTGCTGTCCCGGGCCTCACGGCTTGTCACCTCCATGGCTTGTGAGCCAGGAGAAGGAAGACTGAGCAGGGGGAGGGAGACTCGTCCAGGGGATGAGGCTGATTCTCTTCCTCTTCATCCCACTGTGCTAAGACCTCAGTCTTAACTGATCCGAGTCCAGGCAGTGATGAAATGAGGCAAGCTGGCTGAGTGTGAGACATTAAGGAACGGTAGGGACTGTGGCTAACCTTCATGGCATTTGAAATCCAGTGTTTTCAAGAAGCATTGAGCCAGCCAATGGGAAACCCCAACATACCCAAGGACCAAGTATGGTCCGTGGCCATGAGTTTGCCGTGGCCAGCATCCCCTGTACCAGATGAGGAGTCTGGAGACCAGAATTTCCTTCTGGGGCCATCTTCTGGGTGCGTGACCTTGGACAAATCACTGCTTCAGTCACCCCATCTGTGCTCTGGAGGATGGGTCAGCTTCACCTCCGAGGCTTGTGCCAGGAAGTTGCTGGAAAGCCCGGGTGGACACCGGCGTGCAGTGAGGCTGCTGTAGCTTTAAAAGTGCCCCAGTGGCAGCAGTGAGCCATGGGCCACCTGCGGAGCCCTCCACAGCTGGGAAGATTAGTCTCTTCCACAAGACAACACCCATTACCATGTTCCAATAGCCATCACTTCCGCTAGGAGAGCCACAGATGAGATATCGATTGTGCTGACCCCAGGAGAGCCCTTTCCCCAGCCTGAGAGGCGTGTAGATCAGCTCTGTGCCTGGGCCTTGGCCGCCAAGCCCCGGCCGCTCCTCCCTGCAGCTGCCTGGGGCCTTGAGATCCAGGTGAGGCCAACAGCAGCCCCCCCAGATGGGCCTGTGGGCTGGCCAGCGCCTGGGCTCTGGGCCTTTATCCCATGTGCTCGTTACTATCAAGAAGGACAACTGGGGAGATGGGGGTTCCCCAAGAGCACAGGTGCACACAGGGGAAAGGAGGGTCTGCCTGCAGCCTCCGAGGTGACGTCTGGCTGGGGAACAGGGACAAGTGGGGAGCAAGGCTGCAGGCGGTGGGGGGAAGAGACACAACACGATCTCAACCTCACCTTTGTCTCTTGAGACTTTGGCCTGCCGGCAGCTCCTCACGTCTGCTCCTTCTCCCACAGTTCAGGCACCTGAGCACTTGGAATGGTAAGGGGGGACACCCTTGGACCCACGCCCCAGGAGCAGGCTGCCCCAGCACGACGCCCCTACTGAGGCTGAGGCCACGCACGTACATGAGTTAAATATCTCAGGAGAAATCAGCTGAGAGTAGAGGCAGGTGCAAGCTCTTTTCTTCCTTCATTCTCTCGTTCACTCATTCGAGGAATCCCACGGAGCCTTCCGGGCACTGGAAATGTTCCCTGTCTTCATGTGACTGGCGCTCACACAGGCGGAGACGCCTCCTCGAGCTGTCCACCCAAAACGTGCACGCTTGACGGCGCGCGGGCGGGCGCTTTAGCGCGAATGTGTGTTGGGCGTCACCCCAAGCCGCCCCCACCTTCTGGCTGGAGCAGGAATGTTTTGCTGCTTCGAACAGCAGGGGGGTCTGGAAGGTGGGCCTGTCTGGCTGGCTCGGGTGGCTTGGACCTCTCCTTGTCTCCCCATCTCCCCAGGAGATGAAACGGGTCTGGGGTCCTTGCTCAAGACTGGGGTCCGGCATCCCGGCACCTGACTTCTCAGAATCCCGGAGGCGAGAAATCCTCCTCCACCCAGCCAGGAGCTAGAGGACGGAGAGGGGGTGGGTTTAGAAAGAGTAATAAAAAATAATAACGAAGCTGGGATGGGAGCATTCATTTACCGTAATTTCACTAGGAACGTCTTATCTGTGAAATCCTGGGCTGAGTGCCGGGGGTAGAGCGGGGGGCACAGCGCGCATGCTCATGGCTCTCGGGATGCCTGCAATTGATAAGGTAGACGGAACCCATCCCGGGAATGTCTAGGGTGGAGCATTTAGGGGAAGCTGGAGGATGTGTCCCTCCACCTTGAAGGACAAGCAAGTGACATTTATCAGGGTCCAGGGCTCACCAGCTCTGAGCCAATGGCCACTGAGCAGTAAAATGCAAAAAGTCACATTGTCACAGGCCAGACACATCAGGGGAGTGCCTTTTCCCTCGCAGGCATGCTACGTGGGCTGACAGCCGTGGCTGGACACCTGACACCTATGGCTGCTGCCTCATAAAGGGCCCCTGCGAGGCGGGCACTATGATTATCTTGGTTTGAGAGCTGAGGACACTGAAGCCAAATACTAAAGAGGTCACCTCGGGTCACTGGTTAGGAAGTGGCAGAGGCAAGATTCGAACTCAGGTCTGAGTTCTCCTTCTCCCTCCTTCACTCACCATGATCTTGAAGCTGCCACTGTGTAAAGAAGGAGAGAAAGGAAAGGGCAGTTTTGATTTGCAGTGACCAGCTTCCACGACGTTGCCGTGACTCTCGCGTGGATGGAGGATGGAGAGTAGTGTCTGTCCCAACAGCTCACCCTGTGCCCCTGGGGGGGGGGTCCTCTAATATCCCCTGGAGGAAGGACTGATTATGATCCCATCCTCCAGATGGAGAAATGAAAGCTCCTCCAAAGGAGCGTGAAGTACTTACCCAAGTTCTCGAGGGGACGGAGGAGTAGCTAGGATTTAGCATGGGGTGCCTATGTCTGGCGCCCGAGCTGCCCCCATGGCCCCATCCCACCTGCCTCATCCACAGTGGCCTCGTGAGAGTCCTTTGTTTCTCTCTGGCCAGACGCCTTCCTCACCCACCAGAGGCTGGCTCCAGCCAGCGCCTTCTTAGACCACGCTCTTCCCCATCCTGTAACGCTAGCCATCTTTCCTCCAAATTGAAAACATTATTTGTTTGTTTTTTAAGATTTTATTTATTCATTTGAGAGAGAGAGAGAGAAGCAGAGAAAGCACAAGCAAGGGGAGAGGCAGAGGGAGAGGGAGAAGCAACCTCCCCGCTGAGCTGGGAGCCTGACACAGGGCTCGATCCCAGGACTTGGAAATCATGACCTGAGCCAAAAGCAGATGCTTAACCATCTGAGCCACCCAGGTGCCCCCAAAACGATATCTGTTTTTAACAGCTTTAAAATGTAATTTCTATCTCATACAAGATTTGCCCATTTTGAGAATATAATGCAAGTTCGTTATGAAGTCTACTGACAATAAGGAAAATTAATTATGCTGTCATGTCAAGGGAAGAAATGAGACAAATATGCAGGTACATGAGGTAAACAAATTCCATTAATGGATGAAAACAAAGGTACATGTGCAAAAATGACTACCAAGCACATATAAAAATATTCACCAAAGCATTTTGGTTAACATATGGATGCAGAAATGATTTTTTTTCCCAACGATTTTCCAGAGTTTTTGTAACTTTCAATATCTCTCTACCAGGTCACTCTGGCTGAGCCCAGGCAAACAATGGCTGGGAAATACTGACAGCCCCATGTATACCCAATATCTATTTGAATTTCCTGATTTTTAAAAGATGTATTTGTTTATTTTAGAGAGAGTGAGAGGGAGGGCGAGCAGGGGGAGAGGCAGAGAGAGGGGGAGAGAATCTCAAGTAGACTCCCCACCGAGTGCAGAGCCTGACATGGGGCTCGATCTCATGACCCTGAGATCATGACCTGAGCTGAACCAAGAGTCGGACAGTTAACCGACTGAACCATCTAGGCGCCCCTTAAATTTCCTGATTGACTTGAGAGCTAAGAACATGCCTGGAGAAAGATCTCCGATGTTGGCAATGACCTAATTCAGACATACCTGGACTTCTGTGGGGGCCTGGGGGCAACTTCACGGAAGCCTAGAGCCAACGGGTAAGGGAATCTCGGGTCTCCCAAGGATAACATCTATGCCGAGAGAAGCAGCGTCAGTCCCAATGAGCTAACCCCTGCAACGAGGTCTGTAGTTAGAGGACAAGCTGGTTCTAGTGACAGCTGGGGGGCTATTGGTTCAAACCATCAATAATCCAGACCACTTGGCGACACCCGAATGCCCAGATGCGGTGGATCTGTGTTATGTGAGAGGCTAAGAGTCCTCACCCCTCAGTGTCCAAGCGGCCCTATTCTAGATCCCTAAGGTGGTTTCCTCCCACTTCTCAGGGGAGTTGGGATCCGTGGTTGGGAGAGCAGCGGCAGTGGCATGTCAAGGCTGTAGGTAGTGGCTGGAATGAAGTAACAGGAGTGACGGGAGGTGAAAAAGAGCAGGACCCGGGCTGTGGGATGAGGATCGGATTGAAATGGCTCCAGAATGCGTAAGCACCATTCCCTGTACTTCTAGAGCAGGACTGGGCCCTGAACTGGGGAGAGAGTGTGTCTTTCTGAAGTTCCTTGGAGGTAGCTTCTGAGCCAATGAAGACTGGGTAGATATTCACTCATTCAACAAATATTTACTGAGCCCCTTACGGACCAGGCATGGTTTCAGCAGCTGGGACACAGCTGTGAATAAGACAGACCTGATCCCCGCCTACAGGGAGCTCCCTATCCTGGTGGGAAAGACATTCAACAATGCCCAGCATCTAATAAAAAATTATTAGGCACACAAAGCAAATCGATGCCTAACAGGTCAAGTGGAGATACGTGATATGGAGCAGAGAAAGGCAGGGTAAAGGGCATAGCAAGTGCCAGATCAGGGTGTGAAGGGAGGTGAGGAAGGTAGCTTAAGTAGGGAGCCGGATCACGAAGGGAATCGACAGGCCATAGTAAATTTCGATGATTTGTTTCTGCATTATAAATGACCCAAACTTAATGCAGTAGAACCAAATTTCATTCGTTCTGATGAGCCTAGAGGGTGTTGTTCTGGATGATTCTTTGGCTGCTCTCGTGTGGGATCACTGAGGCAGCTGCCGTCATCTTATGTCTTGACCCACAGGGTCTCACTTCTGAGGACTACATGTCTGGTAGTTGATGCCGGCTGGTAGTAAGGACTTTGGATTTTATGCCAAGGGAGATCCACGATGGAGACAGTAAGGATGAGAAACCATGTGATGTGTGTAAAATGTTCCAAATTTGATAAAAATCTCCCCAGGTTCGGGCGCCTGGGTGGCTCAGTTGGTTAAGCAACTGCCTTCAGCTCAGGTCATGATCCCGGAGTCCCGGGATCGAGTCCCATATTGGACTCCCGGCTCTGCGGGAAGTCTGCTTCTCCCTCTGACCTTCTCCCCTCTCATTCTCAGTCTCTCGCTCTCTAATAAATAAATAAAAAAATCTTTAAAAAAAAAAAAATCTCCCCAGGTTCGAGCTCAATGACCCCAATAGAGTAAACACAAGAAAACCATAACGATGCATAATCAAACTGCTGGAAATCAGCAATAAAGAGAAAGTCTTAAAAGCAGGCAGAAAAAAGAGATGTTCTCTTTTTTTTTTAAGATTTTATTTATTTATTTGACACAGTGAGAGAGATATCACAAGTAGGCAGAGAGGCAGGCAGAGAGAGGGGGAAGCAGGCTCCCTGCTGAGCAGAGAGCCCAATGTGGGGCTCGATCCCAGAACCCTGAGATCATGACCTGAGCCGAAGGCTTAACGCACTGAGCTACCCAGGCGCCCCAAGAGATGTTCTATAGAGAGGGACAGAAAATGGTTAAGTCTTTTGTTACATGAATCAAGACAAGGACACAAAGTACCAGGTAATGAAAGAGGAACATCACTAACCATCCTAATGCATTAAAAAGATCATTAGGAGGCTTTCCAGGGGTGATGACCTCCCCATGAGAACATGCTCGTCTTGGAGGACCTCCTCCTCCTGCTCTGGGAAGAGGACAGAGGAAGCACCTGGTACAGAGCCCCAGCTCCTACTCATGGATGTGAAGCATCCAGGATGCCACAAAATCACCACCATCTTTAGCCACACACAAAACAACAACATGTTTTGTGTGTTGGCTTCTCCACTGTCCTTTGCCAGCCTACAAGAGGAAAAACAAGGCTTCCAGAAGGATGCTACTTCAGACAGAGGCAGAGCTAAAAGCACCCTGAATCCAGATGAGTGGGAAACTATCCTAATAAACACATTCTGGAGGAAAAAAAGAAAAAAGATCCTAAGGAACTATCATGAAAGGCTTTATGCCCATAAAACTGGCCGCCTAAATGAAATGGGCAAATTCCTCCAAAGACACAACTTACCCAAAGTGACCCAAGAGAAAATGGACAACATGAAACACCCTATGTGAATCAGAGAAACTGAATTTATACTTTATTTTTTAAAGATCTTATTTATTTATTAGAGAGAGAGAGAGAGAGAGCACACAAGCAGAGGGAATGGCAGGCAGAGGGAGAGGGTTAAGGAGACTCCCCACTGAGCAGAGATCCAGATGCCAGGCTCGATCCCAGGACCCTGGGATCATGACCTGAGCCCAAGGCAGACACTTTGCAGACTGGCCATGCAAATACCCCTTTAAAAGCTTCCCACCAAGAAAATTCTAGGCCCAGATGGCTTCACCGGTCAATTTTATCAAACACTGAAGAAAGAAGCATTACCGATCCTACATGAGGATAAATACAAAACATTCTTTTCTTATTTTTAATCGTTTGAAAATATTTGGCAATCCAAAGCAAAAATAATAACAATGTACTGTGGGGTTTTAAAAGAAGTAATGCCTCCGACAACAAGAGCACAAAGGCAAGTGCCCTAAGATGTTGTGTTGTAAGATTCTCGTATTATACATGAGGCGGTGTAGTATTACTTGAAGGTAGACTTGGGTAAGCTAAAGGTAAACCCTAGAGAATCCACCAAAAAGGAAAAAAAAAAAAAGTACAGCTAATAAACCAACCACCCAAAATACTCAATTAAATTCAACAAAGGGCAGGAAAATAATTTAGATGTGGGGGAAAAAAATCTATAAATGGGAGAAAATTGAGTGACTTAGATTTTATTTTTTTCCAATATAGCAGAATATTATGGAGCTCTTGGGTTTGAGAAGAGATTTAATGATGTGGGGAACCATTCATGATATAGTGTTAGCATTTTAAAGCACAGCGCAACATCTGCTTTTAAAATACTTTAAAGAACTCTGGAAAAATATTTATAAGCGTAGAAAAATATGACCGTAAAGAAATACACTAAATGTAAGCAGTGTTTGTAACCTGGATGCTAAGTTGACGGCTGATTATTCTTGCCATAAGATTTTAATTTTTTTAGTAAGATGCAGCCCATTATGATGACGAAGGACATAAACAAGGCTCTGGGGGTTAGCCAGGCCAGGGTTTGGTTCTTGGCTGTCATCTCGATAGCTGAGTGGCCTTTGGCAAATCAATTTCTCAGCATCTGTTGCCTCCTCGGCAAAATGGAGATGGAAGTTTCTACCTCACAGTTGTCGTTCTAGAGATCAAGTGAGATGATGTGAATAAAGTGTACAGCAAAGTGTTTGGCAAAATTAATATTGAGTAATTCATTTATAACTCTCATAGAGAAAAATACGTTTTCAAGACATAACTTGTTTGGAAAGAAATCCTCATCGACAAAGGCAGTGGAGTGATCAGAACTAGGGTGGGGCGCAGCATAACCAGCATTCAAGTCTTCCCAGTAAAGATGTTTCTGGTTCCAAGTATCAGAAGCTCCCTCATCAAGCTTAAGCCCTAAATGACAATTGGTTATGAGAACCCCAGGGTGTCTTACAGAATCTGGATTGAGAAATGCCGCCATTAACGCCACCAGCACTGGGGCGCCTGATTGGCTCAGTTGGTTGACTCTTGATCTCAGTTCAGCTCTTGATCTTGGAGCCTGAGTTCAGGTCCTGCACTGGACTCTGCAGTGGGCATGGAGTCTCCTTAAAAAAAAAAAAAAAAAAGCCAGCAGCACCATAGTTCACACCAGGATGGGAAGTGGGATTCTAAACCTGAAACCCGCTCTTCCCTCCTTCCTCCTGCTTCTTCTCCCTCTGCTTTCCCGGGCTTAGGGGATCCCATCCTGCCCCAGTGTCCCTGCATTCTCTTCCCGCTATTTGCACCTGTCCAGTTCCTGGGAGTGAGATTCTGATTGGCCCAGCTTGGGTCAGGTGTCCAGTCACGGTCCAATGAGCTATGAGTGAGGGGGCGGAGTCACTGTACCGACATGGCGGCCTTGGGTGCTGGTTGGTGGAGATGCCGTAGCGGGAACCTTGTAGGGCAGGCGGCTTCCCCCAAGAGTGTCTGCTAGATTCTGCGCCTGTCCTTTTCCGGTCTCTGTCCAGGCTTTTCTTCTTATCGGGGCCTCCTCCTCCTCCACAATTTCGGCTATTTAAGGCCACTGTGCTGCGGTGGGGGATAATCGTGTGGTCGGGCACGGCCCCATTCCCAGTGTTCTCTGTGGGCAGGGGCAGGAGAGCTCTCCGGCATGCCACCCACACTCTCCTTGGTTCCCCTGTGACGTGGCGCGGGGCCGCAGTCGGAGACAAAATGCCGGGCTGACCCAGGGGCGCATATCTGGATCCCCTGGTTTTTGCTGGGGGAGAGAGCATCCCATCCTTTCAGAGAAATAGGGTCCCCCCGCAAAAGGTGGCTTCGGCAGCGCTTAAGTCGGAAAACACAAAGGTTGGTCTAAGAAGAGCATGACTGACAACACACACACACACACACACACACACACACACACGCGCGCGCGCGCGCGCGCGCGCGCCCTCTCTGCAGAAATAAAGAAACAAAAGACTCAGATATCCTTTTTTTAATTGTCATTTTACATCTCCCCACTGCGGCCGCCCCCACCCTTCCCTCCGATGACCACCTCGGCAGGCTACTGGGGAGCAGGGAACAAAGATGGGGCCTGGCACCCCCACCAGGCCGCCAGCCGGGGAGAACAAGTCACAATTACAAATTATCACAACAATTAGCGCCTGTACTTGGGAGATGGGCAAATGAGGAGGCCCAGCTCCTCATTGTCAGCCGGTCTATTTGGCAGTGACCTTGCTCTGGAGCCGATGATATTCCTTCAGCCTGTAAACCAGATTGAAAACAAAGAAAAATGTAAATTAACAATGACAACACGCACTCCGTTCAATTAATTCAGGCAGAACCCGGGTGGCGGGGGCAGCTGTTAGTTAAGATGTGTGTGAAGTTGTCTTTTTTTTTCCTCCCCCTCTGTTCCTGTTCCTGCCCTGGCCCCTCCTGCCCTTCAAACAGGATAATGTAATTAATTTATCTTTGGGGGAAAACATTGCTTGGCATTGTTGAAGACAAAGCATTTAACTGGCAATGGGAGCGATGAAGAGGCCATTATGAGAACCCGATGTGTTTGGAGCCATTTAAAAGGGTTTATAGTCATAAAATACAGAGGGCGAAGGAGGCGGGGTGGTGGAGGTAATTGTTGGAGCGGAGAGCGCCTGGGAAGGTCAGGCTGGATTCAGCATCTCTCCCAGTCTTTCGGCTCCATGGACAAAATGGTGGCTCTGTGCCCAGGACATGTGTCCGGGAGACAAGAGAGACTCGTGCCTTCTTCCCAACACCAAGCCAGGAGAGAAGGAAGTCGCTGACTCAGAACTCAGAGTTGGAAAGATGCACTTCTGGACTTAGTTCCGTGGCTTTCTAGCTGTGTGACTGCGGGCGGCTTCCTTAACCGCTCTGGGCCTGTTTCTGGGGTTGCACATTTGTGTAAGAATTCAACGCAAGGACCCCGGAGAGTGCCTGGAAGTTAGCGTATGATAGCCGCTGGTCAGAAACCACCCTATTTGCCCTTGTGCATGCCCTTCCTCTCCCCGGGCTACACCTGGGCTGAGCACATAAGCTCTTCCCGCAGGCCAGGGTCCGGGCGGAGTGCCTGATGTCCTGGGACTCATGCAAACTTTCGCCACATCTGTGAGGTGGCTAGGGTCAATATCCCCACTTGTGTTCCCAGCGGTCTGGAAAGGGTCTGAGACCACCCTGCGGAGTCAGGATCTGAACCCAGGTCTGAGTGGCTTCGGACAAAGCAGGCTCTCTCACCAGGCCGTGGGCATCCACGTACCTAGGATGGTTTCCAGCTCGACCTGCAGCTCAGGTGTGGTGACACGTCGCCACCAGGGGCCTCTGGCGTGGTGACTTTTTGAGGTCCCTTTCTAGCTCTGGGCCATTTCCCTTTCTAACCGGCCCAGGCAAGGGGCTCCCAGTGGAGTCCTTCTTGCAGCCAGAGGGGGTGGGAGTGTCTGGGGCAAAGGGCAGGACCCAGAAGCAGGGAACCCAAGCACCCAGGGTTCTGGTCGCTTCCAGCTAGGCCTTCTGCCCCTCAGAGAACGGGAGCAGGCTGGGCCCGAGGCAGGCGCTGAAGACGCTGTGGGCAGAGGGATGGGAAGGCGGGATTTGTGTCGGACGGAACCGAGCTCGGAGCAGCCGAGGCCCCAGCGGAGCCTGCTGCCCGCACCTGGGGGGTCTGAAGGCCAGAGGGAGCGGCTCACCTGAGGGAGTTGATATTGATGAACCCAGTGGCGTCGACCGGCTCATAATCGCCCTGGACGTTCATGCTGCAGAGAGAGGAGAAGCCTGTCAGGATGCCCCAGGCCTCGCTTCTGGCGGCAGAGGCTCTCCGGAGGTGGGACGACAGCTCAGACTCGCAGGTACCGGGGTGTCTCGGCCGGCTTGGCCCCAACTTTGGCCTCTCATTGCATTTCTGTCCAATTCAGGAGCCCTACTGTGGGCCAGGCACCGTGTCCGGGGCTGGAGAGCAGGGAGCCTCAGCCCCGCTACGTGAATGGGCAGGTGGGGACCCGGCTCGGCCTGGGCCAGCGGCTGAAATCCTCCAGCGAGGACACACCTGTGAGCTGGCTCTGCCTTCGGGCATCTCCAGCAACAGCTGATGGCGTCCAGTGGCCTGAAGGCCTGGGAGGCCATGGGGTGCACAAGTCCAAGGGACAGCTCACGCCGGCCGGCCCCGAGAAGGGCCTGCGCAGCCACACTGTTGACAAGCGTTTCCCCCGTCTACAAGTGCCATCTTCCGGATTTGACAGCCTTCGTCCGCCTCCGGGGCAGTTTTCACTTAGCTGTCCTTTGAGAAACCCTTCCCAACCACAGTCCTCCCGGTCAGGGCCACCGCCCAGCTCCGCCGCCCCTCCCTGCCGCAGAGCTCAGGGGACCCCTTCTTGCTCGTTGAGCTTTGGGCTTTCACCTGCCAACACCTCTGGGTGTTCTCGCCGGCCCCACGGGAAACGATGTGGCTGCCACACCTGGTACGGACGCACTAGGACTCGTGTCTTTCATTCACTCGTTCACTTATGCAGGCATTTATTAGGCACCTAGGGTCTGCAGGTGCCCAGGAAACAGGAGCAAGATGAGAACAGGGCTCACGGTGCGTGGGTGGGGCAGCAGACGTCAGCGATCAGTCCCCCATCGGCCTTAATTGCAGCGGGGATAAGCTCTTTGAGGGACACGTTCAGGGCGCTGTGGCCTCGGATCTGGCTCCTCACGGCCGCCCTCCGAGCCTCTGGCGGGGAGGGGTCCCTCTGTTTCTCACGCGTCCTGCTCTGAATCAGCCCCTTGTCCTCGTGTCTCCAGAGGTCCAGCCTCAGGACAAAGCAGTATCAAGGTTCTCCATGACAAGGCGGCGGCCTGTCCCCTCAGGAGCCTTCTCCGGAGAGGTGAGATTGGGGAGGAGGAGGGCAGGGGGGAGTCTGCTATTTTTTTCCCCCCTGAGACCTTAAGACTGTGCCTCTGGCTGGCTCTTAGTGGATTGTGGACTTTTTGCAACAACAAGTGGGGTCTCTGCGCTCAGCGGTCCTACAACTTGTTCAGGACGTGGGCTCTGGGGCCCTACCCCCCACCATGCCCCGGCCCTGACCTTCATGGGGACCGTGAAGCTGGCCATGGGTGCGCACCCTTCTCTCCTCCTCCCCACCTCCGCGGGCCCCTCCGGGTCTCAGGTGGCACAAGCCACCAGCAGCAGACCAGCAAGTCCCCGGTAAGGGGGTAGCTGTTGGACCTCGGAGGGGCTGCCTCTTGGCACCCCTCACAGGGTGGAGAAAAAAGCCGGACCAAACTAAAGCATCAGCCTCCGCAGCTCCCTTTTATACACTTTGCTCTGGATGAGAAAGCTTACCCCCTTCGCACATAAATCAAATCGTGGCACACACTGCCACTGTCAGTCACCCGTCCCCTTTGGAAGGACCCCTGTGCTCTGCTCAGGGAGAAGCCAGGCCTCAGAGCCCCTTCCAGCTCCCCTCCACGCGCATCCGCCTTTTCGTCACCATCTTGCACGTTCTCAAAACAAACTTTCCGGCTCCCCTCCCCAGACACCCCGGCGGCCACGTCCGGGGACACGATTGTCCCGCACGTGGGGCTGCAGAAGGGTTCTCAGGGGTGCTTCTCGGGAGCGGAGAAACCTCTCTTTCAAACTGTGGTTTGGGGTGGTGGGGGGGAGGTTTGGTGGCGGAAAAAGAGTTTACAATGATTTTTTTTTTTTACCTCCCCTGACGGTCTACAGAAAACCTCTGTGCTTTTATTTTTGTTCATTCGAGTGGCTCTGACCTGCTCTGTAATTACGTTACTTTCTACCTACTGTGCCACGGCATTTCCAGTTCTGCTACCTCTCGCGGCTTCCTCGCTGGTCCCCGCGAGGCTGTCACTCAAGGGCTTTCAAGTCAGCGATGTAGAAATCAAAAAGAAAGGGGAAATGGTCGGAGACACAGTGAGAATAAATGTGCCTGCTTTTCTCTCTTTTTTTCCTTCCCCTTTTTACTTTCTTCATTTAATCTCCCTGAGTGAGGCTGTAAGGTTTAATGAAGGGTTGGGCAGATTATTAGAGGCTGCTGATTCGGAGGGGGAGGGAAGAAAGAGCCAGAGAGAGAAAGAGAGAAGATAATTTGACATTTACCCCGACTGATCTAAACTGATTCAGTTATATTTATGGCTTATAAAGTGTTTAGAAAGATGGAAGGGGGGAGAAGCTCAACACGGCGAGGAGACGGCAAAGAGGGAAATAATATTGACCGCCAAACAAAACTCGCCTGCTAATTCCCAATGGGCCTGCACCGGGACTAAGCCGGGCCTGGGACCTGAGTCGGGTGGGGCTGTCGGTCCCCACCTTGTGTGTGGCCGGGTGACCTCCAAAGGGGATGCCTTGGTCCTCGGTGAAGGCCATACTCTCGTGCACAAGTGTAGCTGCAGTTCAAGAGCTCAGGCTGCCCTTGACTGTCCCGGGGCCTTGGCAGCGCCCTCGGGGTGGCCTCAGGTCCCCTCTTTAGCTCCCTTCCCGGCTCACTCTGACCCTCCCCACCCCGGCCAGTTTCCTCCTGGCTTCGGAAGACCTCGAGATGTCTGCCCCTCTGCCCTGTCTTCCATCCACTTTCTCCTCCACTCCAGACCCGCGTGTCCAAGGGCTGACCTTGGACCTCTCCTGGCCTGTCTCCCAGGTGACTCACCCTCAAGGAGTCTGGGTCCAAATGCAGGATCCTCCCTCAAAAATCCCCTCGCGTCGGGAACTGCCAGCCATGTGTGCCCCGCTGCATGTGCTGGGCGATTCTGGACCTTTCCAGCTCCCTCCGCACCCAAGCCCTTTCCGTTCTTAACCTCTTAACCATTTGTCAAATCTTCCGTTTCTCTCACTCTCACCTCGCCCAAGTCTATTCTCCAGAGCGGCCGGAAGAACGCTCGAAAAGCACCAGGTCTGATGGCTCCATCCCCTTAAGATCTGCCCCGGGACCCTCAGGTTCTGGGGTCCGGCTCCCGGTGTTCTTGTAGGATCTGGGATGTTCCAGACTCTTCCAAGGCCCAGAACGTCTGCCCATGACCGTGCTCCCTGCTCCCTCCCCACCTGCTTAGCTCCTGTCCCTCGGAGCCGAGCTCCAGGCGACCTCCTCAGGGAAGCTTCTCCACACCCATTACTACACCCAGCCAGCCTCTCCTGCGCCTCCTCACAGCCCGACGCCATCTTGCCTAGTTCTATGTTCAGGCGATCGTTCGGCTGGTGCCTTTGGCAGGTCCGGGGGTAGAGGCGCCATCGACTCTCCTCGCGACCGTCTCCCCCGCGCCCCGTACGTGCTTAGGCGCATCTCTGTGGAGAAAGCTGGTCCGAAGGGACACCGGCCATGAGGTCGGTCGGTTCCTTGGCCCCGGGGGGCCTGTGCGGGGGCACCTACCTCACCAGCTCCTCGTTGTAGAGGGACAGCGGGGACTCCCGGCCGAGGATGTACACCTGCCCCTTGAAGACGGACACCTGCACCTTCCCTTCCACGCGCTCCTGGGACTTGGCGATGCAGTGCCGCACAAATTCGCACTCGGGGCTGTGCCAGAAGCCTGCGGGAGGAGGACAGCGAGGGTGCTGGGGCCCAGGACCGGGAGCACGCGGAGGGCACCCCGAGCCTCGGCCCATCGTGGCGGGCCTGGGGGGCAGGTCTCCTGTGCGTAAGGGGGGCCCTCCCTGCCCTCGCAAACAGTCACCTCCCAAGGCTCGGGGAGGGGGGAACCCTCGGCCTCGTGCCGCACGCTCAGGCGCCGCGGTGGGCCAGACCCTGGGAAGACAGCCGGGCCGGGCTGCTGCCTTTTGCCCGCGGGGAGCTCAGCTCCTGAAGGCGGCAGGCAGCCGTGGGGCGGGAGAGCTCAGCTAAGACTCAGCCCGGGCTGAGCGACGGGAGCACCCCGCAGGGGCAGCGGCGTGGTGGTTAGGGGTCAGAAAGGCCGCGAGCGTGTCGCCTTCACCGCTCTGTGCCTCCGATTCCCCATCTCCGGAGTGGGGATGACGCAGTACCCCTCCCAGGACCGGCGGGCTTCCTGGTGTGGAGGCCCTGGGCATCTGCAGGCCGGCGTCCCGGCCGAGAGCCTGGAAGAGCCCTCCCCTCCGCCGGCGCCACCCCCCACCTCGGACATCCATAAACGGTCTCCAGGCTGCTAATATCTTCCTATGCGAGTACTGGAGTGCATGAAGCACAGGCTAAGTTCTTCCCCGGGACCAGC
Organism: Nasua narica; assembly: GCA_028533885.1. Taxonomy (NCBI): domain Eukaryota; kingdom Metazoa; phylum Chordata; class Mammalia; order Carnivora; family Procyonidae; genus Nasua; species Nasua narica. Next base: position 76,187,164 of record CM052813.1, on the reverse strand, counting down.
TCTTTGCATCGTCAGAAACAGCCCTATGAGAAAAACTCTCTTCGCCTCTCTTTTCTGAGTGAGCAAGTAAGGCCTGGGGTAGGTGAGGTTTCTCCAAGATCACACACAGGCTGCACTGAGGGGCCCGGGGCGGACCTATGTTAGTTAGAACAGCTCAGCCTGGGGGCGCCTGGGTGGCTCAATCATTAAGCCTCTGCCTTCAGCTCAGGTCATGATCCCAGGGTCCTGGGATGGAATCTGGGATCCCTACTCAGCGGGGAGCCTGCTTCCCCCTCTCCCTCTGCCTCCCGCTCCCCTGCTTGTGCTCTCTTGATTTCTCTGTGAAATAAATAAGTAAAATCTTTAAAAGGAAAGAAAAAAAAAAGAGCAGCTCGGCCTCATAGGACAATCTGGGAGTTTTCCCGTCTGGGGATGGAACATCTGTCAGTACACAAGGTGCCTGGGAAATGTGCTGCCCCCGCCCCCCCCTTACCCACACTCCGTCCCCCAGAGCCCTCAGGCCTGGAAGGCTGTGCCCTCAGTTCCCAGGTGCCCCGGGGCTGGTACCTCGGCACCAACGGGCCCAGCCGTGCACACAGCCACCTCCTCTCTAGTCTCTGTGGAGGGCAGGCGGCCGTGGTCAGGGCTGGGGGAGGGCCAGCTCCAGGGGTAAAGTTTCCCTGAAACGGAGCTGGGAAGGTGAGCCCACCTGGGCAGCTGTGGGGCCAGATGGCGCGCGATCTCCTGCCCTGATAAAGGGCCAGGTCAGCCCCGGGTCCGCGGCTATTGTTGGAGGCCCGGCCTCCAGGGGCACCTGCGGAGGCTCTCCGTGGGAAAGGGGAGCAGGCCTTCTCTGCGATAGGGTCCGGCAGCTTGCCGGGGTGGGGGAGGGCAGGGCAGGGAGAGAAGAGATTGGGTCCCCACTCTCCGGCCACCTGTCTTTTGGGTTTGCCTCCTGCTCCACACCGACAGGCTAAGTACCCTCTTTGTACCTGGGTTCCTCACTTGCACGAGATCTTACTAACCACTCTCGGGGTGGGGGGCGGGGGGGGGAGGCGGATGGATTCCCTGACGGGATGCAGGCCGAGCACTAAGCATTTTAAATTCGAGATCTGAATGCGGCTTCTGCCAGCCCTCCCTGTATGCGGGGAGACGGGCACCCAGAGGGGTGTCCCCAGGCACACTGAGATCCTGAAAAGTGCTCCTGACTCTAGGCCGGACCCCTACCCCCCACGGGAGGGGACACTGATGCCCCCCCACCCCGCCATGCCCCGGTGGCTTGGCCCTCTTGCCAAGTCAGGATAATTAGACCATTAAGCTCTCAGCCTGGAAGAGAGGCAGGAGATGGAGCCAGAGATAAGGGGGGAGGGGCAGAGACCCACGTGGGAGCACCTGGCCTGGGCTTTATCTCAGGATCTCCCACCTCCCCCGCATGGGGGTCTTGCACTCAGATTTCTTTTCCCAGCAGACCCCGCCTGGGGCGAGGGACAGGGAGCTTGGCGTGCCGCCTGGGGTGGGCTGAACACTGTGCAGATCGGGACGACAGCCCCCTCTGGACCAGCTGTGCGTCACCCTGTTCTCCGTCACCCTGTTCTCCGGCTGGAGAAACAGGCGAGGGACAGGCGGTGAGCTACGTGCCCTGAAGCTGGGGTCCTGCCACGATGACCCCGCGGGTTGGGACCCCCGGGCTGGGGGGAGGGGGTCCGTACAAGCTCACAGGGAAACTTGGGGATGGGCTGAGGACAGGACGACGAACAGGGCATCCAGCCGTGGGGCCGAGGCAGAAGGGCCTCCGTCTCCCTGTCTGTGTTTCCGAGGAAGCCACGGGTCACAGCAGAGCGGCGGGAAGAGACCTGGCCTGGTGTCCTTTATTTTATAGGAGGGGAAAATGAGGCTCAGGGTAGACAGACCCACACGAGGTCGTAAACCCAGCCCGAGGCAAGGCCCCCGGTCCCTGACTCTAGCCTCGGAAACCACGCTAGGCTTCTGTAATTTATCAACCCACACTGAAATTGCATTCCTCCGTGTCCTGGGCGCTCCACTGTTCGAGATGCTTTACAAGTGTTTATGTAGCTAGTCTGCACTATGTGACGCGTGCACTTATGATCCCCACTCTGCAGATGAGGAAATGGAGGCACAGGGAGGTGCACTAACTTAACCTGCTCGGTAACGTTCCTGTCTCCCTAACGTGACAAAGCACATCGGACAGCCCCTCCGAGCTGGGACGGGGACAGGCTGCTGCCCGACGCCTAGCGGACACCTACAGGGGCCTGATGACATCAGGGACACCTGGGAAGGCGAGTATCAATAATCCATTGAAAGCTCCTAATCACGGCACTTCATTTGGGATTTGGAGGGGCTCAGTGGGTAACAGAACGAGGATTCCGCCCCGGCAGTCAGGTGTAGAGGTGCTGGGCCGGCAGGCCAAGCTGTGCCCCAGACACCTAGGGGCCCCTTGGTCTCCCTTTTCTAAGGGCCCTGGCCCACCTTCCCGCCACCCACTGGACCCACTGGAGTGGCTGAGGGCTGGGCCTCTGAAGCCGGCCTATCCTGGGCTCTGAGCCCACACTCAACAGCCATGCATCCTTCTTCAAGCGTCCTGGCCTGCCTGGGGCCCAGCGTCTTCACCTCGGTGCAGCTAAGAGTAGGTAATGCCCGTGAGTGCCCAGCTCGGCGTCCTGCAGCCAGACGGTTAGGCCTGCCCCCACTTGGCCGGGCCAGGTGCTCTCCCCTATGGGCCTGCCATGCTAAATGACACTCCTACTTGGTAACCAGAATCCACCTTTCTGCGGAAACCCCGCTGGCCAAGAGAGCCTGCGGGAGACAATGGTATTTAGACACCTGTCTGTACCTGGGGGTTGGGGGGGCACCCAGCTTCAAAGCTGCCGGATACAATGGGAGGGAGCAATCACGCAGCCAATAACCTTGAAATCCCAAGATGAGTTACAGCGATTAGCTTTCAAAGGAACTAAAACGTCCTTTTAGGGGAGGAGGAGGGGACCAGGCAACGGCAGTGGAGGCTTATCCCAGGTAGGGATTATGCATCTGCACTTTCCTGAGTCCCCCTGATATCCAGGCCTCGGGCGGCAGCCTGTCCCCTCCCGCCACAGCTCAGAGGGACCGTTTGATGCGACTTCTGACGTGACAGAGCAGTGTCAGCAAACATTTTCAGGAAAGGGCCGGACAGTAAATATTTTAGGCTCTGCAGGTCACGTGGTCTCTCTGCCCCTGTCGCTCAGAAGGGGCTGCGGAAAACAGGTAAGCCGGTGCCCGCGGCTGTGCCCGAGATGCTATTTATGGACACCGAATTTGAATTTCCCCTATAATTTTTATGGGACATGAAATAGTATTAGCAAACATTTTTTTCCCCGTTTTAAAAATGAGTGAAAAAAAAAGAGGCTTTGCTCGTGAGCTGAATAGAAACGGGCCATGGGCTGGATCTGGGGACCCCTGTGACACGGTGCGAGGGTTGGGTTTGCAGCCAGGAGGCCTGGATTCCAGCCCTGTGACAGATACGGCACCGAGTCTCCCCCGTAACGTGGGGGACCCCCCCCAATACCGTGTGCTAATGTCATTCCATGCGTGGGCTACCTCTGGCTCAGGCAATGCCCAGGCCTGGGGCCAAGGTCTTGGTCAAGGCGGGCTTTCCCTTGTTTGTGACAGCTCCAGGTTCACAGCCGGCCTAGGGTCAAAGCCAGCTGGGCCACTTGCGGTTGTGTAACTTTGTACAAGGTCCTTTGGCCCTGAGCCTCCGTTCCCTCGTCTATAGAAGGAGCTAGCTGCCACTCTCCTAGGAACGCTGGGAGGAACCCCTGGGATGGCTCATGTCCCCAGCGGGCACGTGCTGGTCACAGCGGGCCACCCGAGGGGTGACACTGCCGAAGCCGTGCAAATCGCAGGGGGCGGAGGCAGCCGGCCATCTTGGGGGCTCGATACCCCAAAAGTGAATGAGGCAGGTGCTGGCACCCCCAGCCCCCTCGCTCCTTGTCCCCTGCCTTCGCTTGACCCCCCTCCACCCTGCCTCTCTCGGTCTCCTGTGAGGATGGCCGCGGGTGGGGCGGGACCGGAGGGGGTGCTGTTGGCCTCGGGTTGGGGGGGGGTCTACGCACCCGTGTACACCAGCTCGGCGAATTTCAGGCCCAGGCCCTGTTTGATTTTGCGCACTTCGCGATCCATGGTGAAGGCCTCGATGTCTAAATGAGCGTGGTAAAGGATCGTCCCTGCTGGGGTCTCATAGATACCTAGCCATTTTTCCAGGCAGGGGGAAAAGGAGAAAAAAGAGAGAAACGCGTGAAACCCAAACTGTCAGCAAATGACAAAAAAAAAAAAAAAATAATAATGACTCGTCTGACAGGAGATAAGCTGGTGGGACCCATTCACTCCCAGCTTGTCGCAAAATGCACCTGTCATTATGCTCATGCTGGGGCCACGACAGTCCACTCTGCGGCTTGTGGAGAAAATGTCTGGATGCCCCCCTTTGAAGAGGCCCTCAGACGCTGGAAAATGACAGGGTTTCGGAGCTGCTCCCCCCTCCTTCCCAACGCGTGCCCACTGGCCCGCAGCTGAAAACCTGTAATTAAACCAACCACGGCGGAGCCCCGGGGCCCCAAATACCCCTTCCTCCCTTCCACTGGGGAGCCGGGGAGGGGACAGCTGTGCACACACATGCACACACGTGTGCACACACACACACACACACACGCCACCTTCAGCCGGAGGCTCCCTTGCCACGTCTCTGTAGATACAGCCTGACCTCTGTGGCTACAGGGGGCCTGGAGGGCTCCTGCACTGACTCCACGTGCAGATGGGGAAACTGAGCCCGGGAGGCGACAGAATGGGCCCGGTGTGGAGCTGGGACCTGGATCGAGGCATCGAGGTGCCGAGACCCTGACCGGTGCTGGCTGCTGCCCCAGGGGCGAGCTGGCAATGGGGCCCACGCCCAGAAGGTCGTGGGAAGAGGGTCTTGCTTGAGCTCCCTCCTGATGACCTTGGGATGCCCTGTGTCTCCACCTCCTAGACAACCTGCTTGGACCTGGGGGGTCTCCAAAGTGACTGAGCCAAGCACGGTCCAGCCTGCGAGTCCCACACCAGATACGAGGACACTGAGGCACCAGGAGGCAGGACCGCCCATGCACACACGGCCAGACTCTCGAATAAATCGGGGGCACGCTGAGCGGACCTCGGGCACACCCACCCTGCGTCCACTCTTCCGACGGGAGAGCCGCAAAAACGGTCCCCATCCCACCCACCCACCTGACTCTGAAAGCTTCCTTTCTTCGCACCATGTAACGTTAAAGGGGCACATTTAAAGCGATCCCGAAAATTTACCACTGTCCTTCCACAATGGCTGCTTTAGAAATCAGAAAGGGTCTGTGCGCCCGCATTCACAGCAGCCAAAAGGCGGGAGCCACCAAAATGTCCATCGCCGGCTGAACGGATAAACAAGATGCGGCATAGACACCAGCCAGCATAGACTGTTATTCGGCCTTAAAGAGGGAGGGAGGGGATTCGCGACACCTGCTACGCCGGGATGGACCTGAGGACCGGCACGCTGGGTGAAATAAGCCGGCCAGGAAGACACATACTGCCTGATTCCACTTAGATGAGGTCCCCAGAGTCAGAGGTGCCCCAGAGGTGGCAGTGGGAGGTTGTCGTTTGGGGGGGGCGGGCTATGCGGGGGGCTCTCAGTTGGGGAAGACAGAATGCTGGAGGTTTTTGGGGATGATGATTGCGTAACAATGTGAACGTATTTACTGCCCCTCAACGTAGGCTTCAAAATGGTTAAAATGGTCAATGTTATGTACATTTCACAAGTAAAAAAAAAGTTTTTAATCATCCACCCCCCCCATACACCCACCCCCACCCTGCCCCAAATCAGAAAGGAGATTGTTTTCCACCTTAGAGCCCAAAGGCCCCCTGGGCACGGCTGAGGGTGCTGTCACAAGTCAAAAACGTCCTCCTCTAAAGAACCTTCCAGTCTTCGATCTTTCACTCTGGGAGTCAGAAAAATGTCAGCTGCCAGAATGGGCCCTTTCAGACCATTGGCGCCCCGTTCTCCTAACTTGGAGCTGCAAACCCGTTACTCAGTCTTCAGCAGAAGCCTAGCACATAGAAGAGAGAGCCCAGGCCCCGCTGGGGGGAGCAGAGGCCTCTCTGCAGAGCCCGGACTCCACCAACAAGTCCTTAAAATGTTAGTCTGGCCCGACATTGCTTTTATAGACAGGCAGACTGAAGTCCTGGGAGGTCAGTGGGAGAAACATCTAGTCCTCCCTTCTGGGCTCCAGGTTGCCCCTCAAGTCCTTCGGCCAAGAGATCCTGTGCTTCCCAGGGCATGAAAGGGAATGTAGATCTAAGGAGCTGAGGAGGAAAAGCCTGGGCTCCCAACCTGGCTCTGAGGTGTTCCCCAGCAGAAAAGAACCTCTCCAGGGGGTGAGTCTCTTATCTGCAAAACCCCTACAGCCTGGTCTTGGGGAGGGGGGACATACGTGTCAAAGTCCCACCCGGAGACCAGGCGCTGATAGAATTACAACACGCCACAGAAGAGCCTGTCCCCTTTCACTAGTGTGGCTCTTGGGCAATTCTGCTGTCCCGATCCAGTTGTGACCTTATGAGGGGAAACAGCCTCCCCAACAGGAAAACGCCAACGTGCCAAGTTCACGCACCAGCCCCAAGGCCTGGAGTCCCGGGGCGATATTCAGGCCCTCGCTCAGCCTCCTTGTCACTCTTGCAAACAGAGTTCACACGGGCTCTGTCATCCATTTCCACCGAGCGGCTGGGAGCTCCAAACCAGGGTTTGGAGGCGGGGAGATGGAGGGAAGGTTGAGAAAAGCCAAGAGCATCAAAACGGGGAGACACAGAAAACCTGCAAAAACTCAGCCCAGAAGTCAGGGCTCCTCCTGGGGGGGGGGGGCGGGGAGGAATGGTAGGAAGTCACAAACAAGTGGCTCCCGGTGGCCCAGGGCCACAGAGAAAGGCCGGAGGGTTTAGCCACCTGTTTATAAAGACGTTTGCAGAGCATTTAGAAATATCTGCCTCCAGCACGGCAGACACGACTGACCACCACGTTAAAGGGCAAGTTTTCAACTCTCCTAGAAACTTTATCGCCGGGAGCACAGTAATTCCCCCAGGAGTCACCTAAACAAGATACATGGCCAGAAGCTCACTGGTATTTCTCCCTGGCACATGCGAAGAGCTTGCTATTTATTGAATCGGAGACAGCCCTTCTAAGGATAAGTTTTGCTACATCTCGGAAAAACCCAGAAACTCTCAAAGGCTGTCCGTAAATTGGCACAGATAGCCTCAACAGTGCCAGCTCGGGTAGGCCGAGAGCTGGAGCCCTCCTGCTTTCGGCTCCCGGGGAATCAGACTCTTTGCTTTTCTGTCTTCAGCTGGGCCAGGCAGGGGGCACAGTCCCAGCTGTATTTGCAGGGCCGAGGCTGGGGACCAGAAGGCTCATGGAACGGATGCCTTCAGAGTTCCCAGCTCAGGTTTGCTGCGTGACCTTGGCCCACCTCAGTCACCTTCTGGGCCCCAGGCAAACTGCTCTTGGTTCTCACTTCCACTGAGACCTGCCCGGAAGGTAAATTCCAGGACACACGGTCCCCCCGCCCCGCCCCCCGCCATGTGGTGGGCACGCTGATGGTTTTGTCTCTAGACCAGGCCCAACTCCACAGCATCACCTCCCAGCAGCCCAGAGAAGGAACGACAACGGTTGTGTGCAGAGTGCCGGGAGGACCCTGATACTTTCCAGCCAACAAGAGCCAGGACCTGCCCAAGGGCCACCTGCTGCTGGCCCGCGAGAGCTGGTCCCCACGAAAGGAGCAGCATCTGGTGGGCAGAGCTGGCTGCCTACCCCCCAGACGGGGCAGGAAGCGTCGGGGGCCAGAAGAAAAGCCACAGCCCTCAAACGCGCAGCACAAGTAATATTCCTGCTTCTTTTCTTAGGTGTTAAAGTTAATCGTGACTGATCAAAAAGCTGTTTTCAGGTTGCTGCTGCTGGTGTGTGTGTGTGTGTGTGTGTGTGTGTGTGTGTGTGCACACGTGAGCATTTGAAAGATTCTCCCCTCTCCTCTCTGCAGGGATAGGGGGTACAGATGATTTCTGTGTATTCCTTCTGGGAAAAAATGACTTAAAAAAAACCCAGTGACAGAAACCTGATGCTAAAAGACTATGGATTTGGGGCTTTTGACAGTCGGCATACAAACCACTGTGCAAAAAGAAGGAGGAGATGACAGGTGAGTCTCGCTGTCGCGGTGGAAGAGACAACAGACATCTCCGCAGTGACACGCACAGCGGCTCCAAGTGTCTATTTTCATCTCCCCGTGTTTACAGGAAAAAGACAGAGGTGTCAGCGGATCTCTGCGGAGCAGCTTCAATCACACCATAATTACTGCCAAGGGGGGGATGGGGAAAAGGGCAAGGAGCTGGGGGGCGGTGGGGGGGGGAGAGTGGACCAAGGAGGAAGAGGTGAGGATCAAACCATTGCTGCAGCTTAAATCCGTCGCCTCTGTCCCTGAGGCCGCCGGGTTCACCGGGCGGCACGAGCTGGCAGAATGGGGTGGGGTCCACCAACCCGCTGGGGTCTGGGTCGGGGTGGGGGTTAGGGCACCTGGACCAGAAGCCCTGGTCCTTTGGGAGAGCAGCATCCGGAGGGCGGTACGTGGAAAGGCCCAGGGAAGGGAGGTTGGCTGGAGCCCAAGGGCTTCCCCTCTTGGGTACCAGGGCCGAGGATGGAGGCGGTTGCCATGGTGATGGGGAGGCAAGTCATGGTGGATCTCTAGCCATCCTCTATGTTCCTGGCGCCCTGCAGGCCCCAGTCCGGGGATCAGGGTGGGCCTCTGGGGGTACAGACATCTTTGCTTCATAGCTCTCCCTCTACTCTCCATCTGGAACATTCCTTCTGAGCGAACCCTCCGGGAGGCCTGGACAGGTGGGCGACAGGTGGGTAACAAGGGCGGGCAGCCCTTGTTTCTTCTTAGCCAGAAAGTGGAAGAGTCAGGAGGAAGTGAGATAGGAGGGGAGAGTGGGCGACAGATGGGAAGGGTGGAGGAGAGAGGGACAGGGGAGGGAAGAGGAGAAGTAGGCAAAGAGGAGGAGGGGGAGGGAGTCCACAGCGGGAAGAGGCAGGCAGAGTGAGACCTGTAGGGGCAGGGCTGGGAGCTAAGGGGAGAGCAGAGCTGGCTACCGAAGGAGGGAGAGAGTGGAAGGACAGGGGCTGGCTCCTTCCCCTCTTCCCTCCTGCCTGCCCTGCCCCCCCTTCTCCTCCCCACTGATTTCATTTACTTCACTTAATTAGCCCCCCTCCGGAGTTAAAAAGATAATGTGATAATGACGATGTGAACGGCTACAATACGGCGAAAGCTACTCCACCTGCAGCTGCCCCAGCCCCCTGGCCCTCTGACCCCATGACCACCCCAGACTCCGGGCACCAGCACTGCCTGCCCCCCGACCCGCTCCCCCAGGCCCCCCCCAAAAACTACAAGCTGTTTAACGAATTTCAATTATGAGCTTTGTAAAATCAATACAAATGACATTTCCCCCTTGTACACAGGGGTACCGACAATAGCGCCTTCCTGCTCTGCCCTCAATATCATTGACAGCCGCTTCTCCCGTTACTGTAGACTTAATAAAAACCGCGGCCCGTGGACGTCCCCAACACCCTCCTTTACTGCGCCTGCTCGTGCTTCCTCATGATGAACTACTCGGAGCGGAGTCGTAAAAACAGGATACTACCCTAAACTCATGAAGCAACCTTCTTCTCTCACCTCTCTGACTCAAGTAACGAAACAGGCCAGTTACAGCTTCCAGGGGGAAGATCACCTGCTCTCGCCCCGCCTTTGATAGTTGGAGGCACAGAGAGGGAAAGTAACGTGCTAAGGTCACACAGCAAGCACCTGGGAGTCGGAATCCTGATGGTCTTCTCCAAAGACTGTACAACCCTCAGGTTAAATTCCCTGCATTTAGGGACAGCCCCCCACAGGTGCACACAGAGTACCTGGGCACCGCGAAGGCTGTGCTCCAGGAACCTTTCCCTGGGTGGGGGGCAGGGGTGTGATTAGAAGTCAAGGGAGTCTGCGCTGACCACTAATCTCAAGGCTCTGAACTTCAGCGGTGATGACGCCCCTCCAGTTCTGGGGAAAACGTACGAGTCTACCATCCAGACCTCTCTGCATTTGGTCCGTGCAACAACCCATTTCACAGAGGAAGAAGCCGAGGCTCTAGGAGGCTAAGTTGCTTTCCCAGTGGTGCCGGGGCCAAGATGGAGCCTCACATCTGCCACCAAAGCCCAGACCCTCTGCATGTGCCTCCCTCAGGCTCCAGGGGCTCAGTCCCCATCACACCTTATGGGCCACCTGGGGTGCTCCCTACCTTCTCTCGTAATCTCCTGAAATGTTCCCTATCCACCCTCTCTATTCCGCCTCTGCCAGCCTCTTCTCTTGCCACCTCCTCCAGGAAGCCTTCTCGGCACGCCCTTCAGTTCAAGGTTACCCAACTGTCCCTACCCGGCAGGATGCCATTTCACAGAGTGACCTCAGGCCCGTCCTCATCTGGGAAGGCAATTCATTTTCACCACAAGTGCCCATCCTGGTCAATTGGTAGTAACTACCCGCATCACTGGGACACAGCCACGGTCAGTTAGAGATGGTGCGGGAAGGGCATGCCGGCAGGTGCCACTGAGGACACCTCCAAGCCACACTGAGCTCCCGGAGGGCACAGGCTGCCTCTGACCTTTCCGCCTGCCCCTGGGGCCACTGTCATTTATGGGGCATCTCCAGACCCCACTATCAAACAGGGCCGGAACCGAGATCTATCCCACCCCAGAGTTCCAGCTCTGAGCCTCCACTCTGTGCCTGTCTGGGTCTGGGCATCAGTCCTGGCCTCGGTTTCCCCTTCAGTAAAATGAGGGCGCTGGTCTGAGGCCCCCCAAGGTCCCTATTTGGTCTGCCTTGCATGATTTATATTGTGTTGTCTCCCAAGGGCAGACTGAGACAAAGGGACCTTTAATCAGACGTTAGTACAGGTACGAGGCAAAGGTTTAAGGGAGGACAAAAGGGAGCAGCTGATTAGTTACATTGTTCTGACAAGGCCTTCCCTGACAGTTTCAATTAGGTTGCTTCTGGAAGATAGTAGCTGTGTTGAGGGAAAAAAAAAAAATCACAGGAAAGAGGCAAAGTGGGCACTTCACTTTCCTCCTCCCCACACCGTTTTTTGTTTTTTTTTTTTTAGAGGTTTTATTTATTTATTTTTCAGAGATAGCGCTCACAAGCAGGCAGAGAGGCAGGCAGAGGCAGGGAGAGAAGCAGGCTCCCCGCCGAGCAAGGAGCCCGACGTGGGACTTGATCCCAGGACTCCGGGATCATGACCCGAGCCAAAGGCAGCTGCTTAACCGACTGAGCCCCCCAGGCGTCCCCCCTCCCGACACCTTTTGAGATAAATTCAAACAGGTCAGAGCCAGAAGGATCTGACCTCTACCCCGGGGTGGGGGGGCACCACATCACACTTGGGAAAATGGGGCCCAGAGGTGACGAGTCAGAGGTCAGCGTCAGGCAAGGCAGGCCAAGCATGAGTGAGGATCCCCCAACCCCGCCTTCCTGTCTCCCGGACCAGCACCCTATTCTAAGGGGGCTAAATCGGGCCATCAGCTCTCTGGATAGGAGATCCCCTCGTATGGGGAAACTGAGTCTGGGAGGGGAGGGTGTGGTCTGATGACCCGGCGAGGGACCCATAGAAACCACAGGACTCTGGTTAATAAGAAGATAGAGGCACCTGCTTGGCTGGGACCTGAACTCTCTTCACTCCCTGTCCAGCCCAGAGGCGGCGACAGGCCTGGCAGCCGCTCCACACAGAGGCTGAGCCCGGCCCAGCGTGTGCCCTGCCAGACCCTGGGACAGGCCGTGGCCGGCTCCCACCGCCAGCACAGCCCACAGCGCCCACCCCGGGCGGGACTCCCCCGGCTGGGCTGGCCGCCGCCTCCGAGCAGCCTGAATGACCGTGAGCCCCTCCTGGACCCCCAGGTTCCTCCTCCCGTTCATGGGACGGCACTTCTCATCGTGCCCTTGAGAGCCAGTGGCAAAGGGCCCACGGTCCCCACCTCACGGGGGAGAAACCGAGTCTGGTGGGGGAAGGAACGAGCCCAAAGTTACCCCCATAGCGACAACCGAATGGGAGGGGAATCTGAGGGGCCCCTGGGGTCTCCGGGAACTGAGACACGCCCCCAAGGGCGGTGAGCGGACTCACCTCTGGACTTCATCCCAATGAAACGGTTCTCCACGATGTCAATGCGGCCCACGCCGTGCTTGCCCCTGGGGGAGAACGGGACCCTGAGGACCACCTGCTGCCACGAGGATTCGACTCAGAGGCCACCCACCTGTCTGGGCTCTCCGCGGCAGGCCGCCGGAGCCCCACGCAGGGCGAAAGGCAC
>CM052813.1:76155377-76165980 GCA_028533885.1 Nasua narica | reverse complement strand
ACTAACGCCTCCACTTTTCCTTCTGTGTGTGTAGTAGACATCCTCAATCGATCCTAGCATACAGTGCTATTACTCCCCTCCTGCACTCATGGCAGACATTGCTAATCAATCCTGATTTCCATCTAGCTGAAACTGGATGTGGTTCCTTTTTTTAAAAAAATTTTTATTTATTTATTTGTGTGTTTGTTTGTTTATTTGACAGAGAGAGAGAGAGACAGCAAGAGAGGGAACAAAAGCAGGAGAGTGAGAGAGGGAGAAGTAGGCTTCCTGCTGAGCAGGGAGCCCGATGTGGGGTTCGATCCCAAGATCCTGGGATCATGATCTGAGCTGAAGGCAGACACTCAATGACTGAGCCACCCGGGCACCCCTGGATGTGGTTCTTAAGTCCTTCCCAGAACAGCATTCTGGGCTCCAGATGGAACCTGTTGTCACCTAAGATGTACAACAGTCAAGAGTGGATAGTTATCCACAAAAGCCCTCTGTCCCCCAGGGGAGGTGTCCCCCAGAAACTATCTGGAGATATTTTTTGTTGTCACAACTGGTGGGCTGGGGGAGAGGGCTTCTGGTGTCTCATGGGTAAAGGCCAGGATGCTGCTAAACATCCCACGTCACTCAGGACAGCTGGCCACACTCCAATAGTGCCAAGATCGAGAAGCCCTGATCTAGAGGAATGGTTCTCAAAATGTAGACCTTGGACGTCCTCAAGACCCTTTCAGGCAGACTGAGCGAAAATACTTTTTAGCATGATCCTAAGGTATTATTTGCCTTTTTTACCAGCTTGACATTCATACGGAATTTGCAAAAGCAACGTTGGGGGCAGGGACTGGCCCCTCAAAGCGTAAATCAGGGCAGAGACACGGCCGCTGTGTTCCTAAGGCCTCCCTTCTATGGTGACGATTTCACTTGAGAAGTGTCTTGAAGCCATGAAAATGATGACTTTTGTCAAATCTCGAGTACAAAAGGTGAAATACACATGAAACACTTCTGTTGCATTCCAAAGCGAGTTACAAGCTCAACTAGCCACTTATTTCATAGAACATCGTTTTTACTTGAAAGAGTGATAGACAAATTATGGTCTTTCAGACTTGAGCGTCTGGCCAACAATTTCACAAAAATGAAGAAAACTGAGTATTTGTGGCCCATGATAAAATTCGGGCTTTCCAGTTAAAATTAGATTTATGGCCAACTTGCATCTGACAGCTTCCTAATATTTCTGTGAGTAGTGGCAAGACGGACAAATGTGATGTTTTGATATTTTATCATGAAACAAACCAATATTTGGGAGATCTGCCTAACTCAATGAAATAATAGTTTTCAAAGGACCAACACAATCTTGCATGGTGAAAAAAATCCACCCAAGGTGCAAGATGGACCAGTAGATTTTAATGCATGAAAAATTCATTGTGCAGTTTCAGTTTCTCCGTTGCACTAATCTTTAAGAAACCATCCCTTGTTGACTTTCGATGCAGTATCCAAGGATATCCCTAGCTCTCTGAAAAGGCTTTTAAAATATTCCTCTCTTGGGGTGCCAGAATGGCTCAGTTGGTTGAGTGTCTGACTTTTGGTTTCGACTCAGGTCATGATCTCAGGGATCTGGGATCAAGCCCCATGTTGGGCTCTGTGCTCAGCGAGGAGTCTGCTTGAGATTTTCTCTCTTTTGCTCCCTCTTCCCCTCCCGGCTACTCACACACCCGTGCTCTCTCTCTTGGATAAATCTTAAAAAAAAAAAAAATCCTCTCTCTTCCGGTGTTACATTCACGAGGCCATATTTTTTCCTGATGCAAACCAAAACAACACAAAATGAATGGCGACACAGCTACAAGAATCCATCTGTCTTCTGTTAAACTAGACATCAAAGAAATTTATAAAAATGTAACACAATGCTACTTTTACCAAAAATTCTTGTTTTGGAAATAGTTACTTTTCCGATGTAAAATGTCACTTACGTTAACCTATAAGGTGTCTAATATTATTTATTTTAAAATGGGTTAATATTTTAAACGTTTCAGCTTTTATTTACACCATGATGACATCAACAGATGTCATCCACAAAACCCTATGGGGCACTCAGTAATTTTTAAGAGTGTAAAGGGGTCACGGGATTCTTTGTATTATTTTTACAACTCCTGTGAGCCCATAATTATTTTAAAATAAGATTATTGTTATTTTTTTAATAAAGCAAAGAACAAAAGAAAAGGAAAATTAAAAGAAAAGCAATGGGGTCTACACTCTGATGGTATGGGTGAGAAATTCCAATTCTAAACAAATACGTAAAAGTATATGGGAGCCCCTGAGGGCACAAGGTTAAGAATTACTGATCTAGGGTAATGAACGAAGGCCAAATCTTTACACGAAAGCCCAACTCATATCATTTCATTTCAACACTCACACATTCTTACCACACTTTCTGCTTGGACAACTCTTTTCCTCTGAGACTCAGGGGACTCTCAACCAAGGAGGGATAACCAGCATTAGGCACATGGCCAGTGATGGGATGTGGGATTCATTCATTCATAAGGTACTAATTGAGCTCCTACTATGTGCCAGGCTTCTTTTTAGGTTCCGAAAACCCCACAGAAGTGCCCAGCAGAGGGGACCAGTTCTGGCCAAGCAGGTGGGCTGATGGCCTTTCACACCACCCCTGTTACATCCCCTGCCCATTCACTCAAGTGAAGGGGCGAAGGTGCCAGGGACGTCCCCATGGGAGCAGCTCAGACTTTATACTGTGAGCCTATGTGAGAAGGGGTCACGTTGGCTCCATTCATCATCTGGGCTCTGCACCCAGCAGAGGGCCTACCCGCCCCATGATTCGGTGCTCAGTCAATGCACTGAACTCAACTAGAACTTTCTGATTCTAAGGAATGGATAGAAGGATGGACAGAGATAAAAGAGGAATAGGTGGGTAGGTGGATGAAGGATGGATGAAAGAATGGGTGGATAGATGAATGGATGGAGGGTTGATGAATAGATGGATGAATGGATGAATGATGGTTGGGTGGAAGGATGGATGAATGGATGGAAGGATGGATGGATGATTGTTGGGTGGATGGATGGATGAATGGATGGATGAAAGGATGAGTGAATAGATGAATGGATGGAGAGTTGATGGTTTGATGGATGGATGAATGGATGGATGGAAGGATGGATGGATGATGGTTGGGTAGACGGATGGATGGAAGGATGGATAGATGATGGTTGGGTGGATGGATGGATGAACGGATGGATGAAGGATGGATGAAAGAATGGGTGGATAGATGAATGGATGGAGGGTTGATGAATAGATGGATGAATGGATGAATGATGGTTGGGTGGATGGATGGATGAATGGATGGATGAAAGGATGAGTGAATAGATGAATGGGTGGAGAGTTGATGGTTTGATGGATGGATGAATGGATGGATGGAAGGATGGATAGATGATGGTTGGGTAGACGGATGGATGAATGGATGGATGGAAGGATGGATAGATGATGATTGGGTGAATGGAGGCATGAGTGTGAGGATGAGGGATAACAGAGGGATGGGCAGGTGGATGGCTGGATGTGGAAGAGGAAATGGATGAACAGGTGGGACAAGGAGGTGGTGGGGCAGAGAATAGTGACTAGGGAAGGCAGGGAGATGATGGCGTCCACACACCTGAAAACAGAAGGAATCGATCTCATGCTCTTGGAAGCAAGAGGACCGATGGGAAGGGATGCTGATGACAGGGAACTCTGGGACAGCAATGCCCACTGCTGCCCCCACACATCAGAACCCCACTCCCAGCCCCAAACCCTGCCTCCATTTGGTACCTTTTTGGCCCCGAGCTTCAGTGCTTTCTTCCTGGCTTCCTCAAAGTCTTCCTTCTGGCCGATGTTGGCCTGAGAAGCAGAAGCAGAGAGGCCTCATCAGCCCAGCGGCATAAAGAAGAGTGGGGGGAGAACTGCAGCCCCCTGGGCAAGCGCTGTCTACAGCACCCCTCAGACGGAGGTGCTTTCCATCTGAGGGGCCCAGGTCACAGGAAGAAGGAGAAAGACACAGAGCAGGGTCCGGAGAAGCTGGACTGCTTCCAGGACCTGGCGCTTGGCCCTCTCTGGGTGTGCTGGAAGTAGTTACCATGGGCCGGAGCACTCGGTAGGCCTGGCCCTGTGTGCTGGGCTCCCGGGACCCGGAACTTGCTGTCATTGCCTCGAAGGTGTCAGGCTTCTCTTAAATCCATCTATCTCGTCCTGAAAACTCCCCCAAAGCCAGTACCGAGATTGCTGTGTCAGAAAGTTTGCAACCCCCGGGGGACTTCTGCCACCGAGTACAGAGACTAGACCGTCCCAAGACATGTGGGCCGGCGAGAGGCTGTCCCTGCTGTTGGAATCCGATTTCTGTGACGGCCCCCTCTTCAGACACCAGCGTGCTTTCTGCTGGCCATGCTCTGGCCTGCTGCCCGGGTTTCAACCTTGCATTCTGCTGGCCAGACTCTGGAATCTTCCCAGAACCCAGCTGCACGTGCTTTCTGAGGTCACTCAGCTTTTAAATCTGCCTCGTGGTGGCCGGGCTTCTGGACCACCCTGCTGTGCTCCGACCGGCAAGACCAACACACCAGGGGTTCCTCGCATGCACCCAAAGCTGCAACTCTCACTTGTGGGGGGCAGTGAGCGAGGCGCTTCTCCTTCCTGGGCCTCACTCTCCCCACCCGAGGGACGAGGGGACTGGGTGCTATTAGGTGATATTGACCTTAACTGCAAACCAATCATTCCTGGCAATAGCCGAGTTTTGGTCTCTGTAGAGTACCATCTTCCCTTCCTCTGGGAACAGAAACCTCTCTTTTGGGCCCTCTCGCCATAGGAAGGGAGGGGAACAAATCATGTCTCCTGCTCATTGTTGGGACAGGCCCAGGATCCAACCCCAGACAATCAAAACCCTTCATGACATAGCCATAGTAACCAATGCGTGGCGGGCAGCAGCTTGGGCAATGAAAACACCCCTGGGCCCTCCCATCAGAGCCTCTGCAGGAGGCCCTCCTTTCTCTGGGAGAGCCAGGCTACAATGACGGGAGTCTTGCCTGCCCTGTGGAGAGGCCAAGAATGAAGCCCACTAGAGGTGGAGACAGATCTGGATATGTACCTGGATCCAGCCCTGCCTGAAGCTGTCAAAGCCCAGATTTCACAAGCCAAAACCTATCTGGTTTTTTTGTTTGCTTGGTTGGTTGATTTTGCTTAAATTGGTATGTGTTAGATTTTTAGAATTTGCCCTCAAGAGTCCTGATTACATGGAGAATGATTCAGAAGCTACAACCAGTACATTAGAAGTGGAGCGGGCTTGACCTTGGGTGCCTGCTGGACCCAGCGGGGGGGAGTGGCATCACACATAACCTGTTATCTGCCTGGGACCTGTCTATCCCTGGAACCAGGAGGTCTCCAAGGGCTCTACCAGCCCAGCCGCTGCAGAATTCTATAAACGGCTGACAAGGGACTTCTGGAAGTGGGAAGAGCGTGGGCCTTCCGTGGCCTTCAGCAGGCCCATGGTCCCTTGCAGGCAGGCTGGCCGAGTCACCACCAAGCTCATTCCCAGCATTCCCCACTCTGGTCACCCACAGAGAGCTGGCCTCCCCCATGCTCTGCGGGGCATCCCAGACCTGGGGGACACCGTAGACGTTCATTTCACGGAGGAAGAAAGGGAGGCTGAGCCACAAGTACGTGCCTACAGTTCAGGGCAGGCTTAGGGAGGGGACGCTGGGCTCGGGCGAGTGACGGCAAGCACACGGACAGCAGGATGGACATGGAGAAAGACAGACACACTGAGCGCCTCCTTACCAGGTAGGCAATGACGTCGTAGCCTTGTTCCTTCAGCCACACGAGAATGCAGGAGGTGTCCAGGCCACCACTGTAGGCCAGAACCACGGAGCCTTTGCTGGACATCTTGTCTGGGGGGGTGGGGGGGGAAGGAAGGACAGTGACGCAAAGCCAACCCGTCCAGACCCGTCAGCCCCTGCAAACAGCCCCCGCCTCAGCCTCGGGCAGCCTTGTCCTCCAGCACCCTCCAGCAGCCCCAGCCCTCGCTGGGGGGTTGGGAATAAGATGTTCACCTGTCATCAAGGCCAGCCGAGGAGCTGTTCTTTCCCGAAGCCTCACCCTCTCCACCCCCACCCCTGGGGAACCGACCCCCTCACTGCACGCATATGCCCCCAGGGGCTGACGGGGTTGGGGTGGGCTGGGGGGGGGGTCGGGAAGCATGTCTTAGAGCCGATCCCCCACCAGCTAGAGAAAGCACGTGAGGCTGAGCTGTTGGGACCAGGCCAGGATGCTCGGGAGACACGGGCGGGCTGCCCGGAGAGTGCCAGGCGTGGCTCTGGGGGCCCCGCGCAGCTCGCCCTGCACCCCCACCATGACCCCACGGAGTAGCTGCTGTCGTGGCCCCTGGAGACAGAGCCCGGGGCTCAGGCGAGCAGCCGGCTCCAGGCCCCGGAGCACGTTGCAGGGCTCTCCCCAGCATGCGGTGCCGCCTCCCGGCTGTAGGCAGGAGGGGATGCTGGACGCTGGGGAGCAGAGCTCCTGCCTCTGCGCTGGAATTTTAGACTCTTCAAATGCAAGCACCTCTGGGAGGGGAAACAAGAGACCCAGAGCTCCTGAGGGACCAGCTGCTCCAGGGTGGGGCGCAGACGACACAGTCCCAGGGAAGGAAGGAGATGGGCAGAGGGAGGTCCTTCCTGGAGATGTAGATCACAGATCCATCCCTGTGGGACCCCATCAGGTTCCTGGGATCGAGCCCCGCATTGGGCTCTCTGCTTGGTGGGAAGCCTGCTCCCCCCCCCCCCCCCACTGCCTGCCTCTCTCCCTACTTGTGATCTCTCTCTCTCTGTCAAATAAATAAAATCTTAAGAAAAAAAAGAAATGGAGGGAGGGATGGAAGGAGGGAGGGAGGCAGGGAGGGATCCAGAAAATACCTTGGATTGGAGATGTGGGTTCCTGGCTTTTGGAATCTGACTTCACGGCTCCGTGAATCACTCTGTGAAAGCAAAAACTGTTCAGCTTCCCGGTGCAGCAGTCCCGGGGAAACCAGAGACCTTGAACCTGGCCTCTTCAGCTGCCGGATTCCCCTGGAGCAACCCTGTCGATCGGGGAGATTCGGGAAGGCCCAGGAGCCACCCGCCTAGCCTTCTGGCCCTGGAAAGTACTAGTGCTCCCAGTCCCGTGTGCTTGTGTGCGCGGCGCTGGGGGGCGGGGGGGACGGACGTGTGTATCTTTGCTGCATATCTTTCAAACAACTCCAGTAAGGTATAACTGAGATACAAGAAACTGCATATATATTGGGAGTCTTCAATTTAGCACAAAACCATCACCATGATCGACATAAGGAACCTATCCGTCGTGGGCTGACCCCTTCCCTTCGAGTTGTCTATGTTTCAGAGACAGGGAAACTGAGGCTCAGGTTAAGGAATTGGCTCGGAGCCTGGCTTGGTGGGTCAAGTGGTAGAGCCGGGACTCAAACCCAGAACGGTTGGGCCCCACGAGTCCCTGCTGGAAGGTACGAGGCCCAGAGAAGGGAAACATGGGGGCACGTGTGGTCTGAGAAGCTCCAGGGGGTTCGGACACCCTGGCATGGCTGGGGCGGGTCTAAGACAGGGAGAGAGGGTGCCGGTCGAGATTCACGCTGCTCTTACAGTCGCCCCTGCCCTGCCGCCTCCTCGAGGCGCCTGCAGCCAAGACACTGGGCACCGGAGGGAGGGAGAGGAAACCCCACGGAGACAGACGGACCACCTACGCCGGCCCCCCCGCCTGTGAGCCCCGGCCCACAGCCCATCCCAACCCACGTCACGCGGGAGCCTAATCGCACCCCACCCCACAGCTGTGAGCTCCACGGGACCATCTCACAGACCGCACCTGACATGCTGCCGGCACTCAGGACGACGCCTCTGATCCCGCGGTCTGGAGGTCAGTTCCTTGCCTCTAAACAGAAGGCTAGGGAAGTCCCCTCAAAGCCTGGAATTCTAGGGGGTGCCCTCATCCGGAAACTAGTGAGTCCACCTGCTTGCCAGGCTGTGACCGCGCACGGGCACCAGGGACCTCGGCCCCGGGGTCCGAGCACAGAGGAAGAACGCACGCACCTCCCGTGTCAGCCCTGACATCCTTCACCAGAAGGGGGACACCTGGGGGGAAGGAAGAAGGTGGCCTCGTGCCAAGACGCCTGCCGGTCTGGCCCGAGTTGGCAAGGCAGGCGGCATTCTGGCCCCGGCCACCTGCCGGGGATGATGCTGGGCCAGCCGTGGCCCTCGCCCGGTTCTGCGGACGAGGACAAGAGCAGATACAGTGTTCAGGGCCACACTCGGGGAGGAGACTTATTACCACGTGAGGCTCAGAAAAGGTAAAGAGACTTCCTGGGGCCACGAGCTAGTGGACGGCAGGGCTGGGACAGAAACCCAGGCTGACTGCAGACCACCTGCTCGTTACTGCCCCGTGCCCTATACACTTGGGACTCTAGGAGACCACAGATCGCCTCCGCCTCACTGTCTCCCAGAAAACAAAACCCCCAATGAGTCATCACCAATCAGTAGTGTATTTCTCTGCGTCTGGGATATGGGCTGGCAGATGTTCTTCCGGAACCCCTCCCTGGCGTTCTAACTCAGCTGAGCTGGGTTTGTTACACTTTTTTAAAACCCTAGCTCCATCGAGGCCAGAAGAACTCTCTCTGACTTTGGGGTTTCCTCATTCTAGGGCTGCTGCCCCTGTCACCTTGGGGCCCTTTTGTGTCTGACAGAGCTAGGCTGCAATTTCATACTTTGACCAGGAGGTGCCGCTATCGCGGCTCAGCCTGCCTGGCTCCTCTCTTGCGCACGTCCTTGTTAAGACAGGGGAAGGATTTTCTTCCCAATTGACAGATGAGAAACCTGAGGCCACGGGGCTTGCCCTAGGCTAGACACCGAGCTGGCTCTCAGTCGCGGATTCCTGGGGACTGAGAGTCAAATCAGGAACGGTGGCTCCCTGGAGGACAGTGGAACTCCAGCAAGCTTCTTCCTCCTGGGTTAGGGGTCATTCAAGGGTCTGCGGGGGTTGCGAAGGTTGAGTCTCTGGTTCTGGTGAAAAGCCCCTGATATGGGTGGTAGGGAGACTAAGTAGATCTCACTAGACTCTGGTAAGAGACATGCAAGCTCCTAAGAGCATTTGGAGCCCATGGAGGAAAGGAGAGTGCATTCATCCACTTGTTGCTTCTATGAATATTAAAAAGCCTGTGGGTACACGGCCTACCCCCAAGACTGGGGAGGGCGCCTGCCACCCGACGGAACACACCGGGGCCTGGGAGGTCAATCCTGCCTACAGTGTAGCTCAGAGCTCAGAGCCCCAGACCCTGAATCCCAGTGAGTTGCTTTCTCTCTTCCCACAAGGGTGCCCGCAGGCAAGGCGCTCACTCCAGGGGCTGTGTGCTCTGAAGACGTCAGCTGGCTCTCCTGGCTGGCTTCCCAGGACCCCCGGGCTAAGGTGAAATGGGGCATAGGAAAGTGCTTGCGCAGCAGGTGAGTCTGGGCCTGGCCCCCCTCTGTGAGTCAGGTTCCTGGGGCCTTAAGCCAGGGGAAACGGTTCCCAGTGCAGCCAAGTGGCCGCAAAGCCCCAAGCAGGCCGGCAGTGGATGGGGCACAGGTGAGGACTCCGGGGA
Organism: Nasua narica; assembly: GCA_028533885.1. Lineage (NCBI taxonomy): Eukaryota > Metazoa > Chordata > Mammalia > Carnivora > Procyonidae > Nasua > Nasua narica. The sequence goes on along the minus strand of CM052813.1, from coordinate 76,156,360 downwards.
CCTGAGACCGTGCGGAGTGGGGGGTCTGCCTCCTCTGCCCCACCCGGTGCCTGGCCCAGGCCCCAGGTGCTCAACAGGCAGCCTTCATCACTCCGTGGACTTGCACTGAGCAGAGGCAGAATTGCTTCTCAGAACAGTGCACAGGTGGCCCCAACTGGGACAGGTCCCCACCCCGCCCCTGGGCTCCCCTGCCTGGGCTCCGAGAGGAAAATGGAAGAGGGAAGGGAGTTTAGAATGAAGCCTCCTCGGGTTCCATCCATCTCCAAAGTTCCCATCCCTTTGTGGCTCTTTCTGTCTCTCTGGTTTTCCTCCCCACCAGAACCTTCAGTAGGAGGTCAGAGAGCTTGCCTCCTGTCCCGTGTCCCCAGTTTATGGCACAAGGGGAGACAGTTAATGAGTGAATGGACCCAGGCACGGCTCTCAGTATGTCTACAGAGACTGTCCCACAGTCTCTTACTGTTTCCTGAGCCCTGAGCCTGTGCCAGCTCTGACAGATGGAGAAACTGAGGCTTGGGAAGCTGGAAGCTGACCCAAGCCTCCCCTAGCGGTTTCTGCCTTCCTGGCTTGGGTCTACTGGCTCCAGAATCTGCCCTGTCACCAGCCGTGGGCTGGGAAGGAAGGATCAAAGCCCAGGGTCTATTTGATCCATCCCCGGGTAAAGGACAGGTTTGTTCCTGCCTGCGATGTGCAGTCAGACCGCGATGCTCCGCAGGAGACGCCCCCACTGCGCAGAAAGGAACACTGAGGCGGCCGGGTCATGGGACCTCCTCAGGAAGAGCCCGGGCGGGCTGGGAGAGGAGTTTCCTCCATTTCACAATGACCCTCCCTCCTTGGAGGGCGCAGCCGCCCAAGATGCCAGAAACAACAGCAACCCCGACGGCGGACATTTCCTGCGGAGCGGCCCCTCCCACAGCCTGGAGCCCAGGGCCGGCCAGAAACCGGGCACCGCGACCCGGCGCCGGGGGGGGGGGGGGGGGGGGGGG
>CM052813.1:76122578-76149900 GCA_028533885.1 Nasua narica | reverse complement strand
CTGGTCCCTTCTCTTTCTTCCCACGGCTGCTGTCTTCGCCTGGCATCACCTCTCACCTGTACCTCGCTGCACCTGTCTTTCTGGCTATGCTGACCGCCCCCTCCGATCCACCTCGCACAATGCAGCCAGGGTGGCTTTCCGGAGGGTGGGCTCTGACTCTTGTAACCCCTTGTCTGCACATATATACAGCCTGCACATCTAACCAAGGAGCAGAACTCTCTTGTCTTCCGTCTCTCCTCTGCTGCTCGAGGGCTCTGCACCTACTAGTTGCAAAGGAGCCTGGGAATGTGGAGACCCTCAAGCCGGTTACCCCACAGCCACCTCGTGGTTGGCACCGGATGCCACTTTGCTGCTGCCCAGACCTGGACACTGGTTCCAGGAACAAGAGTGTCCTCTAGGCCAGACCCCAGGTGGCCCGTCTTGGCTCAGAGGGAACACAGAGTCCACTTGTTGAGTTCTTGGAAAAACTACATCAGGGAGTTTAATAAGTGACCTGCAGGGCTGTTTACCACCATTGATGGCTCCGGAGGTCAGGTGGCGCTAGGGGTCGGGGGATGGGTCGCGGGATGGCGCCTTGACCAATGATTGCCTGCCGGCAGCTGGCAAAGCAGAAGTGGAAAGCACTCCCTTGGAGCTGGCTCCAGCTGCAGCTTCCCAGGGAGGCTCCTCTTCCCCTCTGGGACCATTCCTGTGGATGTGGGCAGGGGTGGGTGGGCTCAGGGGCGGGGCCGGCACAAGACCGGGAATCATAGCCCGGATTCCAGGCCAAGTGTGCCACTGGCTTGCGGCAAGACAATCAGCCATCAGTCCTTTCCACCAGCCAGCCCCAAACAGAAATTCAGAAGGTGGGGGAGGAAGGAGGCAGAACTCAATGGACGTTCCCTTGGCGGCTCCTCAGGTCTTGAGTTGCCTTGGTCCCTCCTCTTCATTGGGCTCCTGGCCGTCCCCTCCTCGCCATCTTCCTTTCTTGGGGGAGGGGAGGCAGGGGACTCTGCAGGCTAAGGCCCCTGGGCTAGGGAGTCAGAATGTCTGGGTTGAGTTCTTTTCCCCTCCAGGCTGTGTGAGCTTGGACGGGTGGCTCACCTTCTCTGAGCCCCCATTCCTTCATCTTTGCAATGGGCATACTCTTTCTTGCCTCTGGATCTCCTCGGAGAATTAAAACTCGGGTCCATAAGACACTAGACGTTCAACAGATAGTTTACAAACATGAAGGGCGAGGGGGAGACTGGGAGGTGGCAGGCAGGAGACAGCAGGGGTGAAAGAAGAGTCAGCACCTCCCCTCCGCTCATCTCACCTCTGCAGTGCCTCACCCTGGGACTGACCTTTTCACGGGCTCCATAAAAAAATTAACAGCCCAGCAAATGGCAGGGCTCAGTTGTGACCTATGGCCCCTAGGGTTGCACAAAGAGGGGCATTTAGCCCAAGGAAGGTCTTCATAGGTGGGCGCTGGACAAATAGGTATGGGGGGGGGGCTTGGAGGACCCTACCCCCTTGAATTTCTCCTCCATCCAGCCTGAAATCCCACCATTAGTGACTTCTGTGACTTAGTTAAATCAGGGGTGACAAACTACAGTCCTCGCCCGTTTTTCTAGAACTTGCAAGCTGAGAATGGTGTTTGCATTTGCAAATGGTTAGACAAAACATCAAAGGAAGAATATTTTGTGACCTGTGAAAGCCGTATGAACTTCAAGCCTAAGTGCCCACTAATAGTTTCATTGGAATACAGCCACAGCCCCTCATTCGCGTGCTGACCGTGGCTCTCTCTGCTGCAGCAGTGGTGAGGGGAGTGGTTTCAACAGAGACTGCTCCGCCGAAGCCAAAAGCACTGCCTGTTTGGCCCTTTACGGAAAAACCATGCAGACCCCTGGTTTAAACAAAACCAAAACCACAAAACAGCTTTGAAACTGGAAGCGCCCTGGGAAGATTCCGGAGGGGCTATCAGGTGGACGTCAGGAGTCCCAGTCTAACCATGAACCTGTCACCTATCCAGCCAGTGGCTGGGTCATGTCCCCTCTCCGAGCCTCATTTTCTCCATCTGTCAAATGGACACAGCGATTTAATCCAGCAATGTTTAATCCGGCATTGCTGGCAGTCTCCACACAGTCTGCTTGTCACCCACCCCTTAAGGAGAAAAAATGCAGACAGCTTTCCTCCTTGCCCAGACGGGAGCATGAGGATACAGAGGGGGAGCGGACAGTGTCACACTGGGCAAGGGTTTCTCCTCTTCGAAACCATGTGCAGAAGAGCCTCTTTCTGCCAGAGGCCGGGGCCAGGGGCAGCTGGCCACAGGGGGCCACTGAGGCAAGCACGGCGGCCAGCCCAGGGTGGCGTCAGGGGGCTGGGAAGACAGGCAGCACGCCGCCCTTCTGCCGAGTCCCTGGAAACTCAGATCCTAACCCTGCACACTGGAGACCTGCCAATACATACAGAGATGTTCGAATCCTGTCCCTTCCCAGCTCATTCCATCAAAGCCAAAGTCCCCTGAATGGCCCAGAGGCCCCAAGGATCTGACCCAACCCCCTTACCCTTCTGATCACAATCCCTTCTTCCTTCCCCCAACCCGCCCAGCTCCAGCCTCCGCCACCCTCTGGCCGGATGCCCAGCAGAGAGCACCTTCCCGCCTGAGGCCCAGGGCTGCAGGGCCAGAAGGTTGGTGGCCACCGCCCCCCTCCCCCACAGCCAAAATCTGTCCTTACCAAAGTAAAATAACTGGACGAAGAAATCGAGTTGGGTAAAAGAAAACGTTTTTATATTATACAGACACACGGGTTCTGGGTGACAGTGCCATCTGTGGGTGGAGGATAGCGGCTGCTGCCCTCCTGGGCTCTGTCCCTCCCCTTGGACCTCCTAGCCAGGTCTCCCCGGGGCTTGGAGGACCAACAGGCTTCCCTCCAGTCCTGCCGGCGGTCTTCACCACCTAAGGGTAACCTTACACTCTTGACTGCTGAGCTCCACCTCCACGGGGGCAGGGGGAGCTCGGGTCCTCGGGATCCCGGGGTCAAGGTTGCACGCAGGCTCCTGTTTGAGGAAGGGCTCGATGACGCACAGGGGTGGGAGATGACGTCGCTTGCCGCAGCTGGTGGCGGCGAGGGCAAGGGCCACCTGGGCGGTGGGGGCTGGGCCCACTCCTCCCTGTCCCCCATCCTCGGAGGTCACTGGTCCAAAAGCTGCTGCCGGCGACCACGCCCCTCAGTAGGGATAAGGGGACACGGCGATGAGCAGGACGAAGACGCTCTGGTGGCGAGGCGCGGCAGCGCGCACCGTCAGCCGGTAGAGGCCGGCCCGGGTGAGCGCGCGGCGGGTGTAGACGGCGCCGTGGCCCGCGCGCAGCGGGCGCAGTGCGAAGGGGCTGCGCGGGTCGGGCTCGAGCACACTGAGCTCAGTGCGGTTAGCGGGGACGCCGGCCTCGGAGAAGGCGGCGAGGCGGGCCACGTCGTGGTGGGCGCGCACGCCCAGGGGCAGCGGCAGCAGCTTGTACAGCAGCGTGGAGGGGCCGCCTGCGCTGCAGTCCTGCGAGCAGCGTCGGAAACACGTCCTGCGGGCGGGACACACAGACCGACTCCAGTGGCCGGCGGCAGAAACCGGCCCTCAGCCCCAAAGCCCCGCAGTCCTGGCGCCCGCTGCCCGTCCGCTCGCCCCCAGTGCCTTCTCTACAAGCACCACTGTTAGCCCACTTTGGAGATCAGCAAACTGAGGCCCAAAGAAGCCAGAGACGTGCCCCTTCCCGTGGGATTGGGTCCCCTAATCCCATCAGACTTTCCCAACCCTCGCCCCATGCCAGTCCTGCAGACAATGCAATTTTGAATCAGCCCCCAGGTCCGCAGGGAACCCCAGAGCTGAGTCACCTGCTCTGGATTTGCAATGGGGGAGGAGGACTCAAAGACACGTGCTTAGCCCTTCAAGGGCATCCACGCCTCTCCCCCCACCAGCCGAATAGGTAGAGTCCAGGGCAAGTCACCTTCCCTAACTGCTGCTGCTACAGCCTGTGTAGGAGGCCCCTGTGTGTGCATCTTTACGAGTATCGGCAGCCGCAGAGTGTAGGAGATGTGTTCCGTGCTTGTGTGCCAGTGTGTGTCGGTGTCCTGGGGTTAGGTGGTGTGTGTGTGTGGTGTGTGTGTGTGTGTGTGTGTGTGTGTGTGACCCTGTGTCTAGGGTTTTCTGCGTGTAGTCCCGTGTATCACGTGTAGGTCTCCAAGTCTCTCTGGTCTCTGGTCTCTCCCTGCCCCCAGAGCCTTATGCTCCGGCCATAGCATCTTCACGAGGCCACCCTGCCCTGTGGGCACAGATGCCCCGCTGGGGAATTCTGGCAGCATTGACCCCACAGGCCCTAGCAGGGCCCCTGCCCGAGAAATGGGCTTTCTGGAGGAAGGGTCCAGCCATCCAGGAGCCAGAATGAAAGCGCCCAGCTCCCGGCAGGCCATGTGCCCCGGTTCACCCCCAGGCAGCTCAGCCCTTACCCTGGGCTGGAGCCTTGCCGGTAGGTGGACGGACACGGTGTGTCCACGCACTGGTAGCCGCCACGGGTGTTAAAGCACATCTGGCTAGGCCCACACTCGATGCCGTCCTCCTCACACTCGTTGATGTCTGCGGGGGGTGGGGGTGGACGGGGGAGGTCGGCAAAGAGATGGGGAATGAAGAGGTTGGGCGAAGTGGAAGGGAAGGGCCCCGGGGGCAGGAACCACAGAAGGCGTGGGAGCAGGGGCGAGGCAGGAGAGAAATGCCGTCAGAGGGACCAGCGAGGTGGGCAGCCCCTCTCCCCTTGGCCCTGAGCACCTCCCCAATCTCCCCAGGTGGGCGCCCTGGGGACCTCTTGAGCCTGGAGCTGGGCTGCAGGGTCTGGAATGGGGGCTTCCTCGGACCCAGGGTGCCGACTGCCCATGACCTTTGTCTAACCCAGGGGGAGCCCCACCCTTCTCAGAGGACAGTCACAGATCCTAGAAGCAGAGAGTGAGGGATGGAGATAGGCAAGGCAGGCCGATTCCTGCTTTCCGGGGTGGGATGGCCGGCCCCAGCCTCGGAGCACGTTCAGGAGAGCGCCGTGGCTGGGGACTTAGGGGGCCAGCAGCTGCTGCCTCACTGGGATGCTGTCTCCGTGCCTGCCCTCCTAGGCCTCATCCCGCCATCGCCTGGAGGACTGTGTTAGCCCCATTTCACCAGGAGGCTGAGGCTCAGAGAGGTGAAGTGAGCTGCCCCAGGACACACAGCAGCGCAGCGATCCACCTCCAGGGCTGCCTTCGGAGCCTGCCCACGCAGCCTCTTAGTTCCTGCCTGGCCGTGGGCCCCTGGGGAGCTCTGAGCTCCTCTCCCGCCCCACCCTCACGTGCCATGGTTGAGAAGCAGCGGGAGAGAGCCTCCCCTTCCCAGGAAGCCCTGCCCAGAGCTGGCAGGGCCGCTGCTCACCCTGGCAGTTTTTCCCGCTGGGGAGGAGGCGGTAGCCAGCGGGGCAGAGGCACTGGTAGCTGCCCTCGGTGTTTCGGCAGGCGTGCTGGCACAGGTTCCTCACCCGGCACTCGTCCAGGTCTGGCCCAGACCCGGGGGTGGGGGATGGGGGCAGAGACACACTGAGTCACGGAAGCTGGGCTCCGGCCCCGCCCTCCCCGTGTTCCCCGAGGAGGCGTGGGGGGGGGGGACGAGTGGAGACACTGCCCTCCACACCACCCTCCCCTTTGCCTCTGCCGCCCAGCACCAGCCTCCGTGGGGGTCTGGGGACCGTCCCGCTCCCCCACCCCCACCCCCACCGGTCCCTGTTCACCCTCTCCTTCCCGCCTCCAACTGACTGCTCCCTGACTGACTCCCTCCCTCCCTGACTGCTTCACCTCTGCGCACCAAAACGAGGTGTTTCTCAAATTTTCTCAAAAGTGGGTCAAGCGTCCAGGAGTCAAATGGTTGGGAGGATCCTTCGTCCCCCTCTTGGAAGCCCATCCACCCGGCCGCCTCACCCACCCCGCTTGCCGTGAGCCCCCGGGGTTCTGAACACGGGGTGCGGGGCCCACGAACCCGTGCTACGGCAGCGGGTGTGTCCCCCGTGGGATGGCGGGGGCCTGCGCTTACCTGTGCAGACGCCGTTCTGCCGGATGAAGCCAGCGGGGCACCAGGGCCGGCCCAGACTGCTCGGGGCCCCGGAGCCCGGCCGGAGGGAGATCCAGGCGTGGGAAGAGCCCCTGGGGAGGGGGGCACGGGGCCGCAGCCAAGGCCCTACTAAGGGGCCCCGGTGGCTGAGAGTGGTCACGTTGTGATCGCTCTGCTTTGGCTGGATGCAGGTCTTGCCATCACGGAGGAGGGTCTGGCCCGGGGGGCACAGGCAACGGTAGCCGCCCTGGAGGTTCTGGCACTGGAAGGTGCAGGTCCTGGGCAGCTGCAGGCACTCGTTGATATCTGGAAAGGAACAAGGCCCGGCAGGGGGCCAAGCGAGGCTCAGAGAGCTTGCCACGGCCCCTCCACCTGACGGTGCCCATCTCTCCTGGGCTCCAGCCTTCCCCGGAATCTGGCCGCCTCCCCCTCTGCATACAGGCCTGCCCGCAAGCCTCCCTTCTCCTGCACCGCCTCCAGCCTCTGCTGCTCGGGAGGCCCCAACCTCCCCCAGCTCTGGGCCTCTTCCCAGGCTCCCCGGTACTTCAGCCTCCTGGGGAGGCCCATTCTTCCTGCTCAGCCTCTCGGAGACCCACCCACTTCTGCCCACCCTCCCCCTCCTCCTGGGCTCCCAGGGGAGGGGACCTTGCCCGGTAGGGGGTGAGGTTCTGGAGCCGGATGGCAGCACAGCACGGATCCGGCCCGTGGTGGGGGGTGGGGGGATGCACCGTCAGTGTTAGCTGCTGTTTTGGTCCCAGGAGTCAACAAGCCCTTTGTCAGAGACGCTCCTGCCTGCATGCCAGGGGGTTCTGACCCGGGCCCCTACAAGGGGCTGAGTGTCCCCGTACCTAGGCAGGGCAGGCCGGGGCTCTGGGTCCGGTACCCCCGGGGACAGCTGCAGCGGTGCCCGCCCGGGGTGTTCTCACAGATCTGGTTGTGGTGACACTCATCCGACTCTTCCAGACACTCGTCCACATCTGGGGAGGCAGGGGTGTGGACAGAGGTGGCGCCGAGCCTCTCCCCCTGCCCCCAGCGGACACAGCGCCCTTCTCCACCTCTGAGGCTCCTCCTCGTCCCCCCCTCCCACTTCAGCACCACCGGGGGGAATATCAGTGTTTGCAACCCCCTGTCCCAATTAGGCCAGCTTTGGAGAGTAAGAAGGTTCTGGGTCTAAGAAGAAAGCTGGAGCTTAAAAGGTGGGCTTTGGAGGCAGAATCCCAGGGTGGGGCCGGGCTCTGCCATGTCTCTGGGTCCTTGAGCAAGTGGCTCTCTCTCTTTCAGCCTTGGTTTTCTTATCTATGAAGAGGGGTCAGGATGGGACCTCTTCAGAAAAAACCTGGATCACGCGCGTGAAGGCAGTAGGAGCCTGGTTCAGGGAAAGAGCTCATGAGAAAGAAGGAAGTGAGGGCGGGAGGGAAGCAGGAGGCAGAGGAGACCTAGGGTCACCTCCTCCTCTGAGTTCCAGGCACTTTGCCCCTGCACTAGGTGGTCGTCAGAGGAGCCGGGGGACCTGAGATGAAGAAGTTCTAGAATGCTGGAGCGGGAGGGTCACCCATCCAGGGCAGCTCCTGAGTTTTATCTCAAAGGCTAACTGTAGCCGATTTCCAGTGGCTGCTGGAGAAGCTGTATTGAGAAGGATTCAGAGGCCGTCTTTGATCCAGGAGGGGACCTTGGGGAAGGGGCAGGGGACACAGCACCTTTGCCTTCCCTGACCTGGCCAGCTCCAGTTTTCTCCCCAGCCTCACTGCTCCTGCCAGGAGAGCTCTGCTTTCCCCTGAGGCCCGGAGGCCCCGTGGCACACAGCACGTCCTCTGCTGAAGCCTGGGACCACTGGAGTCTGGGCAGCCCCACATCCTGCCCCTGTCACCTTCACAGCCGGCCCCATGAGGGGCCACCCGGAAGCCAGGCCTGCAGTCGGGGAGGCAGTGGTAGGACCCAAAGAGGTTCACGCAGCGCTGTCCCTCCTGGCAAAGGTGGGCATCCCAGGCACACTCATCCACATCTGGGGGGCAAACGGGAGCGGGGGCTGCGTGAACACACGTCCCCCAGGCCCGCTCTGGCCAATCTAACGATGAAGGCTTCTTCCCCGGGCCAGGAGCCCCTGGCAAGAAGGCCCTACCCCTGTGGGCCCGGGGGACGTACGCCCCATCATCTCGCCCCTCCCCCAGAAACACAGAGCCCACCCCCAGGGACCCAAGGGCCGGGTCTGGGGCCCCGGATACAGGGTTGCAGTCAATGCCCCGTGGGGACCCGGCTCAAAGCGCAGTGGAGACTTGGCAGGGCCGGGCCTCGCAGGTGGGCACAGAGGCTCGCCGCGGGGGAGGGCCAGCATCAGGACAGCGTCCTAGGGTCAGATTTGCTGTCCAGAAACTTCGTGACGGGGCCAAACAGAGCAAGTGGGGCAGACGGCTGTCCACTCGCTTCCAACCCCAGTCGCCGGGGGTGGCAGAGGGGTGGCCGGAAAGGCCCCGAGGCCGTGTCCGGGCTCAGCAGGCGTGCGTGTCACGAGCACGGGGTGGCCCCGTGTGTGTCTCCAGGGCTCCCTAGCACCCCCAGCGCTCGAGCCTCTCCCATCCGTAGCCCATGCAGCAGGAAATTCCCAGTGGAAACAGGGTGTTGCCTCCCCCAGCCTCGCAGCCAACGTCGCCAGGAACAGGCCACGTCCTGAGGCGTGTGCCCCTGGCTGCGGTCGTAGCTCCTGAATGCCCCGCACATGCCCAGGCCAACTCCAAGGAGAGCTTCTGCCCAGGGCCCACTGACCTCTGCAGGTCCTGTCATCCCTGGCCAGGGCAAAGCCCGCGGGACAGGAGCAGGAGAAGCGACCAGGTGCATTGTGGCAGGAGTGAGAACAGGGGGTGGGGCTGTCCGAACATTCGTCCCTGTCTGGGGGGGTGGTGGGGGGCAGAGCTCTGGCGGTCGGCACTCACAGGACCCATCGTCCATCCCAGGATGGCCTCCCTTGTGCATGCCAGGGGAGGGGCAGGGCACTCACCCACGCAAAACTCTCCCTGGGCGTCCATCTCAAAGCCCTCTGGGCAGCCCGCTTCATTCTCTTCTGCAAGACAAAGGGACTGGTCCTAAGGTCCCCAGGGCACTGTGGCCAAGGTGCCCTGGGACAGACAGCAGCCCCACCGGCCGGAGCTCCCTCCTGCCAGCCTGGCCAGGCCGATGCCCCCCTCAGCCTGGAGCCAGGCGGATGCCCAGCCCGTCTGGGAGCCCATTCCCACCCAGCCCGGGCCTGTTGGGGGCACTGGCTGTGGGTCATGCCACGGCAGGGGGGAGGTTCACGGCGGGCTGGCCAGACCATCGGCTGGCAGACACAGGAGAGTTCATTACAGAAAAGCACAAAACAGGCTGTCCGTGTGTGCAAACATGCACTCCCGAGAATCTATAAGAGTGGACGTGGCCCCTGGCTGTGGGTGGGGGAGGGGACGCGCAGAATGGGTACAAGATAGCATCTGATGGCGGCGGCAAGCACAGGGGCGGGGGCAGGCTGCGGTCTGGAGACAGGAGCCCAGACTCCCTCGATCACTGTCAGGATGGCGTGCTTGCTAAAGCAATCCCTGGGTGCCAGCTGGAGGAGAAAACGCCCCTACTCCTGGTACCCTACAAGGCCGGGGACACAGTGCCCATTTTACAGGCGGGAACATCAAGGGCCAGGGCATTGCCGCCAGGGTCCCGCAGCTGGGAAATGGTGTGGCTGGATTTGAGCCAGGGTCTGCCTGACCCCAAAGCTGTGCCCTTACCACGGTCCCGGGTTCCACGCTACCAACAAGGTGGGACCTCACATACTGGTACCACGTGCAGCCTTAGCATCCCCTGGCTGAGAATATTCGGCGTACGCCTGTGGGCGGCCAGGGCCCCCAGCAGCGGCTCCTGGCTGCCTGGGTTGAGCGGCAGCGTGTGGCGTGTGGATGGTGGGACGCGAGCAAGGACACGCGGGAGGTGAGTGGACAAGGAGGTGAACTGTCTCAGGCCCGAGTTCCTGGCCCACAGTCAGCGGGTGCAGGAGGTGGGCTGTGCCCTTGGCCTTCGGCCAGGCGCCTCTGGGGCCCCGGGTGGGTGTTTAGAGAGGGAGGGGGAACTGGAGGCAAAGGCTGGGGCCTCACCAGCTTGCAGGGCTGTGGTAAGCTGGAAGTGCAGGGCCTCGGCCTTGGGGTCGAAGGCCGAGCTGATAGCCGAGGCCCGCAAGTGCTGCACCAGCTGGGGCTGGAGGCCCCGGGCCGCGTCGTACTGGACGCTGTGGTTACACCGCAGGAACGCGGGGAGGCCGTCCTGCAGGAAGTGCTGGGTGGAGCCCACAAAGAGACGGCCTGGCCCCGTCTGCACATAGCTCTCCTCAAAGTCCTGGAGCAGGAGGAAGAGGGGAAGGAGGAAGGGGGAGGAGGAGGGAGAAGAGGAGGGGTGGGGGAGGAGGAGGGGGAGGAAGGAGACAGACAGTGCCCCAGACTTCAGCTTCCAAGGGGTACGACCCTCAGCCCCCCATCCCAGGGGCCAGGAATGCTGGAGGTGGAGGGCTCGTGGGCCTTTCACCTCCTCCTCCAGCCAGCGGGGCACCCTTGACGGGATGACTTCCCTTTGGCATTCTTACGTATGAAATGGGGAAGACACCGGAGAGGCTCGGCCCAGGGCATCCTCGCACCGGGCTAAGTCCAGGCCAGGCCACACCCCACCCCTCCTGGGGTGTCAAAGGGGAGGCTTCGGGGGGCTCATCCCATTCTCTCCCCCCGCCTTCTCTCCCATACACCCCATCGGGGCCGGCCCCCACCTGTACTTGAAGATCCGCTTCAGCCAGGCTCTCGGGGACGACGCCGCTGACCGCCACATCGAGGAGCAGGAGGCCATCGGGATCCAGGCCCCGGGCCTCCTGGGTCATCGTAAGCAGCTCCCCTGCAATCCATCCCCGCCCGGCCTGGAGTCACCACGCGGTGGAGAGGCCCTGGGCTCAGGCCTCGGCCCCGCCCAGCCTACCTGGGAGGAGACCCCCCCTCCCCGCTCACCCGTGGCAAACTCTACATGCGACTTCTGCAGGAAGCTGCCCCCCGTCAGAGAGTGGCCGTTCAGGGCGTCCCCACTCTCTCCAGCCAGGGCCCAGTAGATGGGGGCAATGACGACCACGAGCACCCGCATCAGAGGACCTGCACGGGGCGGGCGTGGAAGCTGGGTCAGGGCCGGGTCCTCAGGGCCGCCACTCCCCTGCTCAAGATCCCTCTGTAGCTCCCTATTGCTCTGGGAGGCTCAGCCCCTTCCCTCCCTGCCCAGGCCCTGCCCTGTGATCCCCTGAGTCCGTTATTGGATCAGAACCCGGGAAGGAGTGAGGGCAAATATCCAGTTTGTGGAGAGGTGGTGAAAATGAACAGAATGCCCGTGTACAAAGTAGGGCAGCTAACTTGTCGATAGTCAACTCAGTTCAACAGATCCTAAGGGGGACGGGGTCATCAACGAGCCTGGGACCACGCTGTTCCCACACGCCTGCAGTCAAGGGCAGCTCTGGAGGAGGCGCTTTGGCCAAAGACCCCGTCAGCACTGCCCTCTCCCTGCTCTGGACCCTCAGGGTGCCCTGCGAAGGGCGAGACTCCAGAACATTCCATCTGCTGGGCCACGGGAGGATGAATCTATTTGCAAGTGGACATTCCCCGGTGCTCTGGGCCTTCGAGCTAATTTTATTGGCCTCATTTCCCCCTTTCTGTCCCCTCCAGGCCATACCCCTTAATCCTTCCTTTTCTAATGGCTCTTAACAGTGGGGGGGGGGACCTCGCTTGGCCATCAGTGATCTCAAGAATCATTATGTGTGGGGCGCCTGGGTGGCTCAGTGGGTTAACGCCCCTGCCTTCGGCTCGGGTCATGATCTCGGGGTCCTGGGATCGAGTCCCGCATCGGGCTCTCTGCTCGGCAGGGAGCCTGCTTCCCCTCTCTCTCTGCCTGCCTCTCTGCCTACTTGTGATCTCTCTCTGTCAAAAAAATAAATAAAATCTTGAAAAAAAAAAAAAAAAGAATCATTATGTGACTGCATTCACGTACCCTGGTGACATCACCCCGTCCCCATCTGATTTTTATCTTGCTCTGTTGGGAGGTGGCGGGGGTGGAGAGGAAGTGGCCGTACCTAAACCCACTTTGGCTCGGACTCGGGTCTTAGGGGCAGTCCGGTTCCCCCCGCCATCAGGCACTGGGCTGGCCTCAGGATGCAGGCGAGGCTCTGCACCCCCCTTACCCACACTCGCAGGGACATGGCCGATGCTGCTGTGGATGATGGTGACCCCGGAGCCTGCCTCCTGTCGCGCGCTGGTGTTGAGGGTGGCTCTGCTAAATTCCTGGCCATTGATCACCCCAGACATGCTGCCGCGGCTCCCGCGGGGCTCCCCTGGGAGGAGGGTGGAGGACAGTGACGTCATCGGAGTAAGCAGGCACTGTTACCCGCTTCGAGGAGGAGTAACTAAGGCTTGGGCGAGTGGAAGTGACTTGCCCGAGGCCACAGAGCTCACGACTGATGGGCTCATGGCCCAGGGGGTCCTGGCTCTGAGAGAGGGGAGAGAGGGAGGCTTTAGAGAGGCGCCCTGCCCTCGGATGGTGCTGGCTTCTAATCGTGGCTCTGCTGTCACTTTCCTGGAAATCTGGGCAAGTCAGGCCCCTGAGACCCCCTCGAGTTGGCTTATCTGTACAGTGAGGAGGTGGGACCACAGACGCGTCAGAGACCTGTTGGGCTGTAAAATGTGGGGGCTCATGATGGAGGGGCTGGCAGGTTCCTCTAGGCGGGGGCACCCGGCCAGGACCTGAATGCTGCCACCTGAACATCCTTCATCCCATCCGTGGCCCTGGCTCCCGCCGCCCCGCAGCTGGATTTCCAACAGCAGGTGCTCTCTCCAGCGCTCATGGGAGGCCGCTGCCCCTGGCTAATGGGCCAGCTGTCTCCTCGGCACAGATGGCATTCGGCGGGGGGCCGAGAGACAGAGGCTAGCCTGCCTCTTTGCTCGCCGGCTCTCTGGGGAAATTAACAAGCAATTGCCCATGATCTGTCGAAAACATAACATAAAACACTCGACTGCCAGGATCCTAAGTGGGTCAATCAGGGGGCTGGTTCATTTTGGATTCCAGGAAGCAGCACCGTTTCCTGCAGCCCGGAGCTGGGGTTTGATGAGATTTGATGCCCATCTGGGATGTCTCTCGTTGATATCCGCAGCTCTGGGGTTTACTGGAGGGACAGCGGACCAGGCCACGAACCTACCCCTGGGCTCTTAATGAGGGGAAGAGGAAGAAGTCGGGTGCAGAGATGAAGGCATTAGCATGGGCTGGCGTCTTTTAAAGGGGACAAGAAAGAGGACGCTGGGGATGACGAGCCACCGTCAACTTTCTCAGACACGGGGTGACTCGGCAGCCTCTTGCCCCCACACAAGGCCTGGAGGGGGCCCCCCAGGCTGATGGGAAATGAGGAAGAGAAGACAGTGTTCATGGTGAGGGAACCTCCAAGCCCCTGAACACCTTTTACCTAGCCATGGCCCATGGGAGGGACTTAGCCCACAGACATAGTCAGGCGAGCACACAAAGATGCCCACCACAGCGTCCTTTTTGGAGGGGAAACTGGAAAACAAAACAAAACGAACCCTAAACTTGCTTATTTAACAAAGCCAACAGCAATTAAGTTAGGAAAGGATCCCTGGGGAATAAGAAACCACCGAAGACGATGTAGGCTGGGCTTACTGACATGGGATACTGTCCAAACAGGTAGATTGTAGGACAACCTATAAAGCTGACCTCGTTCATAAGAAGGAAAAAGCACCTCTCTTTACGTTCGGGGAAAAAAGTGTAGATGGATATACCCCAAGTAATGGCCATAGATAGCTATTTCTATCTGAAGGAGGTAAGAACTTTGATAATTCAAAATCTTAAAAAAAAGATGTGTGGGAGTCCTAATCCCCAGACCTGAGGCTGTGACCTTATTTGAAGACAGGGTCTGTGCAGAGGGGATCAAGTTAACATAAGGTCCTCAGGATGGGCCCTAACTTAATAACTCGGGTCCTTATATGAAGGGGAAATCTAGATGCAGGCATGTTCCCGGGGAGAAATGCCATGGGAACCTTTAGGTTGAGATTTGGGCGATGGGGCAATGCTTTTATGAGCCAAGAAGCACCAGAGTTGGCCAAAAAACCATCAGAAGCTGGGGTCAGTGCATGGGACGGACGCTCTATCACAGATCTCAGAGGGGACCAATCCCGCTTCTCTTGGATCTTAGATTTCTGGCCTCCAGAAGTGAGAGACAGTACATTTCCGGGAGGCCACCCAGGCCGTAGTACTTTGCTATGCTAGCCCTGGGAGACCCATCCAGAAGCCACGTGCAGGGCTCTAGGGTCTGGGGCGGGGGCTTCCAAACAAGAGAGGAGAAGGACGAGGACCCAGCTCTGAAGGTGTCCTATGGAGACGTGGAGAAGTAATCTGATAGGTGCGGTGACAGATGAGGGATGGATGGCCACCGTGGCCGGGGACAGAAGCGCAAAGCCACAGATAGGGGTATTTGCTACAGAGACGCAGAAATGATGCTCAGAAGGAATACTCGGGGACTTTCCATTGTGTAGTCTGAGTCATTTTGCTGTGGTTTCTCAGGACAGTCCTTTTCTCAGCTTTGAAGTCTGATCTAGCATTATCTCTGATGCCAGAAAGCAGCGTCCTTTCCTGCCCCACTACCATGGCCTAATTCAGACTTTACAGAGTGACTTCCAAAGGGGGCCACCCCGGATGTCCCTGTTTCATTCTGCCTACTACTCCACAGAACTGTGGAACATCCCCCAAAGGGATGGGGGATGTCTGTGCCCGGTAAGCCAGAATCACCATATTGGAATCCTGTCCAATTTGAGCAGCCAACCCTTAGCCTCTTGGAGCCTCAATTTCCCCAGCTGTAAAGGCTAGGGTAGATAAGGTGACCCATCCGTCCCTGCCGGCTGGTTCCTCCCAAGTTTGTGACTCTGAGCAAAGAGAAGAGTCAGAGAGCTGGCAGGGCAGGGGGCCACGTCCCCCATAAGCAACACATAAACCCACACTGAGCAGGAGATCCCGCCTCCGTCCCCGTGGTCTGCGCAGGGACGCCCCGTACCTCTGACGGCCAGGACCGCCCGGGCTGTGGCGGAGCCCAGGACGTTGTGGGCGACGCACTCGTACGCGCCTGCGTCCCCGGCCTCCACGCGCTGCAGCCACAGGCTCCCGTCGGGCAGGGTCCGGAGCCGCCGGCTGGCCCGCAAGGGCTGGCCCGCTCGCAGCCACTCCACCGTGGGCACCGGCTCTCCCGAGGCCTGGCACTGCAGGGCCACGTCCTCCCCGGATCTCACGGTCACGTCCTGGGGCTCCACCCGGAACACCGGGGCACCTGTGGGAGGCCCGGGGCGGCTTCAGGGAACGTTTTTATTATTATTATTATTATGACTTGCTTCCTTCCTTTTTCAGCCCACAACAAATCCTAAGTGCCTTTCCATGCCATGACATAGTCCTTTTTAGTGCCTATTTGGTGTTTCACTGTTTGGGTCTATTACAGAGGCGTTTCCAACGTGGTGCCTCTACTTGGTGCCAGAGGGGAGATCGGGGGGCTATCACCTGCTGCAGGTGAGTCTCACCAAGTGGCTTCCTGACCCTCAGTCTCCTCATCTGAAAGACGGGAATCCCTGTCCACTCGCTCCCACAGACCCTCTAGCTGCGAGGAAAGGCAGCACACGCCCAGCGCTGGCGAGGACAGGGGTAAGGAGAACTCGTACACACTGAGGGTACAGGAGCAAGCCGGCACAGCCCGGTAGAGAAGGGCCAGCCAGGGCGTAAAACAGCAACCGGCGGCTCTCTCACAGCCCTGGCGGCCAGGATTCCCAAACCAGCTGTTTCACTGGGCAATGTCAAGGCGTCCCGCTTCCTACAGAGGCTGCAGGGCGGAATCCGCTTCTTGCCTCTTCTCGCTTCTGGTGGCTTCTAGTGTTCCGCAGCTTGAGGCTGTGTCCCTATAGTCTCTGCCTCCATCTGCCCCCCTCTTCTTCCTCCTCTTCTTCCTCCCCTTCTTCCTCCTCCTTTTCCTCCCCCTCCTTCTCTCCCTCCTCTTCTTCCCCTTCCTCCTCGTCCTCTCCTCCTCTTCCTCTCCTCCCCCTTCCCCCTCCTTTTCCTCTTCCTCCCCCTCCTCCTCTTCCTCCCCATTCTCCTCCTCTTCCTCCCCCATATATAAGAAATATATGCCTCCCTCTTATAAAAGCACTCATGATAGCATTCAGGGTCCACCAAAACAGCCCAAGATAACCTCCTCATCAAGATCCTTAACTTCATCATGTCTGCAAAGATCCTGTTCCCAAATAAGATCACATTCACAGGTCCCGGAGACGAGGACACAGTCATAGCATTGGGAGCCACGGATCCTCCTACCACAGTCAGGATCTCCTAAAGTGGAACGTATGCCTGCTGTATGTCCCACCCTCTCCTGGGTCAATACCCTAACAGAAACATGGATGCGTGTCCACCGAAGGTGTGCATTGGGACACGGAGGCAGCGCTGCTCGTAACTGCCCAGAAGTGCCGGGCAATAGGCAAACCGTGGCATATCCACGCGGTGGCCAACCGTACAGCAACGGGAATGGAGGAAAGCCTTCCACGAGCGATCTCACACACAGTGTGGTGCCCAGGAAGCCTGACGCAAGAGCATGTATGACAGGGTTTCATTTGAACAAAGGTCAGAAATAAGCAGGAGCAAGATGCTGGCCATCGCTGTGTGAAGAGGCCAGCAAGTCCGTTTCCCCAAAAAACCAAATATAAAACTTGACAAAATTATCCAAAACTACTATTTCAGGGCTCTAGAAGTCCAGGAAAGGCAAACAACAAATTGAGCATCATTTACCAGTGAGAAGTTTCTAGAACTTTGGGCGAGAACGGTGGAGGTGTGTGGCCTGGGGCTGTCTCCCATCTCCCACCTCCACTCCACCGCGGTCATCCTGGTGGTTTTGCTGGGGTGGGCTGGCTGCGAGCCCCCCAGCTCTTGCTATCCCAAGGGACCAACTTGATTTGCGGGCGAGGAGGCAGGTGTATTCTGAGAGACCGGGGTGTTGTCAGGGGGTGGGAGCGGGGCAGAACCGGCAGGAAGCACATGGGACCTGGCACCTCTGCTGGTCTAAGGAAACCAGGGGACCAGCTGGAAGCTTAATGAGAAGAGCCTGGAAATGAGGGAGCCCTGGAAAGGCCAGAGCTGCTCTCTGCATATCCCTGGTTTCCGCAGACCATGTGCACCTGTGCAGGGATCTGGGGGTGGCTGGGGGTGGGGCAGGAAGAGTCAAAGCCAAGGCCACTCCAAAACTGCCTGAACTCTGAATTACTCCACGGCCACACGCAGATGCATCGATGGAGGGCGGAGTCTTTGTTTCTTCGCCCTTAATTTTCGGCAAGTTGGACAGTGATGTGTCCAGTGCAGAATTTCCTCGGGTTTATCCTGTTTGAGTTTTGCTCAGCTTCTTGAATCTGTAGGCTTATGCCTTCAGTGAAATTTTGCAAAATTTCAGCCCTCATTTCTTTGAATACTTCTCACCCCTTTCTCCTTTCCCTCCAGGACTCTGATGTCCACCCTGTCAGATCTCATGACCCACACGTGTCTGCGGCTCTGCTCCTTGTTTGTTTCAAGTCTGTTTCCTCTCTGTTGTTCAGACTAAGTAAATTCTACTGTTACATCTTCAAAACCACTAGTTCTTTCCTCTGTCCTCTTCGTACCGCTGTAACACCTGCCCACTGAGGTTTTCCTTTTATTACCAGTGAAGTCCTACAACTTCCCTTTGGTTCTTCATAGCTCCTGTTTGAGCTGTTGTGTTTCAAGCATGCTTCTAATTGCTCAGCCTGGCATTCTTCACGACGCTCATTTTAAGACCCATGTCAGATGATTCCAACACCTGTCACTGTCTGTGGATCAGCTCTTCTCATTCAGGTTGAGAATTTCCTTGTTATTGAAAAGACGAGGGAGTTTTAGAGGCATCTCGAATGCTCTGAGTATGACAAGCCTCTGGTTCTTATTTCCTAGCAGGCTTCCTCTGCTGCTGCCAAGGGAAAGGAGGGCTGCCTCATTGTTGCCAGGTGAGGGCAGAAATCCAGCCTCCCTAGCTGGCCTCCAGGGGCACCCCAGAACATGAGGGGTGCTCCACCACTCCTGGGCAAGCCTGGGAGTTCAGGGTTCCCACTTCTCTCCACTGACGTCACCCTGGCCGGGGCGGGGGTGGCGGGGGACGAGGAACACCTGCTCTTGTCCCTTACTTGGCCTCACCTGACGCCACCCCCCAGGAGGGGTATAGGGGTGCTCGGGATGGGGGGCAAGGCTGGAAGTATAGGCTTCCCATCCATTTGGTGTTCGTTGATGGGGCTTGGGGTGGGGCTGCGGGTTTTTTCATGCTGTTTGGTGGGAAAAGGGTGGTCATTATCAGAAAGCTTTCCCTCTTGCTATGCTGTTCCTTTCCTGGCCCTTTGGCAAGAAAGGCAGGCTTTTGTGGGGGCTCTCTGTGCGTGTGTGTGCGCGGGCTCCTTGGCAGTCGCGGGTGGCTGGCTTCTTAGGGACCCTGCCTGGGATACACAAGGCAAAAAGAGAAACAAAGGAATTCACCGCCATGTTACTCCACAGGTCCCAAGATCCTTAGTCAAGCCTTCTTTTCTTTATCGTTCAGAGTCAATGTTTGTCTTCTACGTAAAGTCCAAGCCGTTCAGCGGTGCGCGGTAGGAGGAAGAGGGAGAAGCCCATCTACGACGCCGTCTTATCTGGAACCCGAACCGCCCACCCCGTGCCCTGCAGCCCATGACAAAAACTCCCAACAAGCTACGTGGAAAACAAAATTTCCTCCACCTGATAAAAAGCACCTGCAAAACTCCAGAGCTGTCATCATACTCAATGGTGGAAGATTGAATGCTCTGTGCCTGCAGCTGGGGACAAAGTGAGGCTTTGCAGCAAGGGTCCTCACCTTGCATCAAGGGTCTAACCAATGCAATGCGGCGATACAAAGAAATGAAAGGTATCCAAAGTGGCAAGGGAGAGGTAAAACCGTCCCCACTCCTAGGTGACGTGTAGAAAATCCTGTATGCAGAAGCTCCTAAGCAAACTAGCAAAAATGACCAGAGCTCAGAAATGAATTTAGCAAGGTTTCTAAGATCGAGATACAAAAATCAATCGGATTTTTGTCTATTAGCGATGCAAAATCCACAAATCAAACCAATAATAATTCCATTCACAATAGCATCAAAAATAATAAAGTGCTTAGTACTCGATGTAACAAGAGAGGGATAAGACCTGTGAACTATAAAATATCACTGAGGAAACTAAGATCTAAATAAATGGTGGAGAGAAATTGGATAGCCATATGCCAACAACAACAACAAAAAAAAAAAAAGAGAGAGAGAGAGAAAGGAATTTAGACCTTATTTCACATAAAAATTAACTCAAAGTGGATCACAGACTTCCATGTAAAATAAAAAACTGTCAACCTTATAGAAGGGAAGGTGACCTTAGTCTAGGCAAAGATTTTTTTTTAGATATAATACCAAACACAGTCTATAAAATACAAAATTGATAAATTTGGACTTTGTCAAATTTTAACGTTTTTGCTCTTCCAAAGCACCAGTAAGAAAACGCCAAGACAAGCCACAGAATAAAGGGAAATATCCATAAATCAAGTATCTGATAGAGGACTTGTATCCAGAAGACATAAAGAACTCTCGGAACTCATTCATAAGACGAACAACCCAACTGTGAAATGAGCAAAACATCTGAAAAACACTTACCCAGAGAAGACATATGAACGGGACACACACACACACACACACACACACACACACACACACACGAAGATGCTCAATATCATTAGTTATTAGAGGGATGCAAATGAAAAGCACAGTGAGATACTAGTTTGTACCCACAGGGTGACTGTATAGAAAAGACAGACAACAAAAAAGTTGGCAACAATGTAGCGAACCCAAAGCCTCTTGTGCTGCTAGAAGAAAAGCAAAACAGTAGAGCCAGTTCGATGGTTCCCTGAAAAGTTATCTGTACCGAGGGATACACTCCTAGGAATCTAACCCAGGACAAAGGAAGACATACACCCACACAAAGATTGAGTGCCTACGTTCATGGCAACATTATTCGTACCAGCTCCAAATCAGAAACCAGCTAAATGTCTAGTAACTGATGAATGGATACTATTCAGCAATAAAATGGAATGAAGCACTGACAGGTGCTTGAATGAACTTGGATGAACTTGGAACACATTGATAAGTGAAAGAACTCAGAACCAAACACTACACAGAATTCCACTTAGATGAGGTTTCTAGAAAGTGCACCTGCAGAGGTGGAAGGCAGATTGGCGGTTGCCTGGGGCTGGGGGCGCAAGCAGATGGGCAGAGGGAGCTTCTTGGAGTGATAAGAAATATCCCGGAAACAGATTGTGGTGAGGGATGGACAATGCTATAAATTTACTAAGAATTGCTCACTGTAGGCTTAGAGTGGGTGAATTTTTTCGCTTTTAAAAAGTGTGGTGGGACGCCTGGGTGGCTCAGTTGGTTGGGCAGCTGCCTTCGGCTCAGGTCATGATCCCAGCGTCTTGGGATCGAGTCCCGCATCGGGCTCCTTGCTCCACAGGGAGCCTGCTCCTCTCTCTGCCTCTGCCTGCCTCTCTGCCTGCTTGTGTTCTCTCTCTGTTAAATAAATAAATAAAATCTTTAAAAAAAAAAAAGTGTGGTAAAAGACATACAAAGTCTACCATCTTGATCACTCTGTAGTATTGAGCAGTGGCGTGCACTCACACGGGTGGGTGACTCTGGCCTCCATCCCCCTCCGGGACCCTCTCATCTTACAAAACTGAAACTCCAGATACATTCAACCACATCTCCCCATCGTTTCCCGCCCCCCCCCATTCTGCTTTCCATTTCTATGACTCCGACAACTCTTGATACCTCTTATAATCCCAGTCATACAGTGTTTGTGTTTTGGTGACTGCCTTATTTCACCTGACGTCCTCAAGTTGTAGCAGGTATGGGATTTCCTTCTTTTTCAAGGGTGAATAATACTCCACCATATGAATGGGTGAATTTTGCAGTATATATCTTAATGAACCTGCTTTTTTTTTTTAAAGTAATCTCTATGCCCAACATGGGACTCAAACTCATGACCCCAAGATGCAGAATGCTCTACCAACTGAGCCAGCCAGGCACCCCAAGCTGATTTTTTTTAAAGGCAAAACTCTGGACAGGGGTCACCTGGGGCAGGGGGCATTGACTGGAAAGGGAGTATGATATGATGGGAGTGGCTGGGAGCCGGTAGTGTTCCATTTTTCTGCTTTTGCTCTGGGTGTGGGTTACCTTGGTGAATTCACTTTACGCAAATTCATTGAGGGGCACCTGGGTGGCTCAGTCAGTTAAGCATCTGATTCTTGATTTCAGCTCAGGATCACGATCTCAGGGTCGTGAGATCGAGCCCCATGTCAGGCTCTGGGCATGGAGCCTGCTTGAGATTCTTTCTCTCCCTCTCCCTCTGCCCCTCCCTGCTTGCACTCTCTTTGCTGTCTCTCTCTCTCTTTTTCTAAGTAAGTAAGTAAATAAATAAATGAAAGATTAAAAAAGAAAACTCACTAAGCTATACCCTTGTAATATATCTTCTCCCTACGTGTGTTAATCTTCAATAAAAAGTTTTATTAAAAATCCCTGTTTAGACGATTTCACAGAGTTTCTCTGGGGCTCAGACAGCACTCTGTAAACCACCAGCTGCTTGGCAAATCCAAGAGCTGTCGCTATGATCCTGCGGATGGTTGCCAGTTTGAATAAATGGGTCCCCCACCCAGGCCTGGCTGTTGGGTCCCTGGATTTTCATTAGCTCAGACCCTGCTTTCCATTCCGCAAATGGGGAGCCACTTCATGGGACCTCAGCTGCGTGTTCTCGATAAATATCTGTCAGGGAACTCCCAGTCCCTGGCCCTGCCTCTCGTCCCTCCATTCTGATCAGACAGCCCGGGGCACGGCCGGCCCAGCCTCAGCACTGCTGTTCCCCCCGCTGCTGCCCTGCCCTCTCCCCCCCCCCCGCCCGCCCTGAGCACCCAGCTCACACCGTCCCCACCGGGGCCCGGGCGAGGGGGAGGCCAAGACTCACTCTGCAGCACGAGGATCACCACTTTCTCCACCGCGCCCATCTCGTTCTCTGCGAGGCACTGGTACTGGCCGGCATCGTCTATCTGCAGGGGGGCGTGGTAGGGGGGCGTGGTGTTCAGGAGAGCAGGAGGAGGGGGACAGTGGGGCACGGAAGCGGGGGACTAGGGCAAGACCCATCTAAGCAGAGGAGCTTAGAGCATACACCAGCCAGGGGCTCGTGGAGTCCATCAGAAGAGCCCCACGACCATTCGTCAAGAGACATGCAAAGAGAATCCAGCCCCTTTCACACCTGGGACGTGGGGGTAGTGGTGACTGAGAGCACGGATTTGTTGCCCTCAGCGGAGCCACACTCTGCAAAGGCATGATTCAGGTCCCCCTCTTCCAACCTGGGTACCATGATGTATCATTCTATGGCACATTTCTAGGGATTCCTTGAAAAAGGGGTTCCGTGGTGAAGCAAGTTTGGGAAACACTAAGTCTGACAACAACCTGCTTCTGGCTGTAGGATTCCTTGGGGGTTTTATCGTGCGAGCGTGTACCGTGAGCCTTCCAGAAGGGAGATGGCTTGCGGTGTTTTCCTAGTTCAGCGAGAGGGAAGCTTTTCCTACAGGATACCCACCACCACACCCAGAGAGGAAGCCCCGAAGGACAGGGCTCAGATTCACTTCTGAGCGGCAGCACCACCACGACTGGGAGCTGGGGTGCAGCCTGACCGCTGTCTGCACCCAGGTGATAGCCTGGAGGCTGCTCCCAAGGGACTGCGGGGGGGGGGGGGCGGCCCAGCATGCACGTAAGAGGGGAGATCGGGGGTCAGATCAGGACAGGGCCAGATCTGGCTCCACTGGGGACTGTCCTCGACTCCTTACGAATACACCGCCATGTCCCCAGACGAGTCCGCAGCATCTCCCCATCGCTCAAATGGGGATCGCGGCCGCTGAGACTGGACAGGACACCATGCTCAACCAAGCAAACCTACCTACCAGCGGCCAGCCCACGGTAGAGACTCGGGTAACAGTGGGCGAAAGCAAGGGCCCCTAAGAAGGGCCTGAGGGGACAGGGTTGTGGCTCTGTATGACCACTGGCACTTGGGACACAGAAGGGAAAATGAGTGAGTCTGCTCCAGGGCTCAAGCCTTTGGAAACAGCCTAGAGCAGGAGTCAGGAGAGCTGGGATGGGGTCCTGCCTTGGGCACCTACTGGTCATGGGCCTCTCTGAGCCTCAGTGTCTTCTGTAAAATGGGACTCTCTTACTTGTCTACTCTGTGCCATTTATCGGTATGACCCAGGGGCCAGTCACTCTTAAATTCCTGGTGTGGGTCATCTCACCGATTTCTGACTATATACCTATGAGGTAGAAACAACTATTAGCCCCACTGAACGGCTAGGGTGACTGAGGCACAGAGAAAGTCACTGGCTGGTGGTCGGTCGGGTTAGTGGTGGGGAGAATCTGGGTCATGGGTGGGAAAGTGCTTGGTAGGCTGTAGGGGACTGCGGTAACCTGATGAACCCTGCAAAGCCATCAGAAAAGGCTGTGGGTTGTCCCCACCCCAAGGCACGGGGTCCCGCCTTGCCTCCGTCCTGCGGATGGTCAGCGAGCCATTCTGCAGCCGATAGCGGAGCCGGCTGCCCCGGAGCGGGAGGCCGTCTTTGATCCAGCGGATGTCGGGCGCCGGGGCACCATGGACCGCACAGTCCAGCCGGATGCTACTCCCCACAGGCTCCACCAGGTAGGAGAAGGCCTCCCCTTGCAACACGGGGGCTTCTGCAAGGTGACATCAGACAACATGTCAGAAAGACAAGATGTCCCTCAGGCTCGGCCTCTCCCATAAACCCATCCCCGGAGGCTCCTGCTGGCCCAGCAGAACTGTGAATAGTCAACGCATCAGGGATGGGTCATGGGTCAAGTGAAATAGACTGCCGGGAACACCGATTTGAAATGGAGGAAGGATAGTGCTGCAATTGATGAGTGATGCCTGGGACTGGCACAGGAGGGAAGGCAGGGTGATGAGTGCCGTGTACGTGCTCTAACAGATGGATTGTCCCAGCTGCAGAGTACCTGCTAGGGACGTTGGGAAACAAAGACCACGTAACCATTAAGACACCTTGGTTGGACACAGCAACACTTAGACATCCCTAATCCTTGCTTCATGCAAATCTTTTCTTTTTTTAAGGATTTATTTATTTAAGTGTTTATTTAGAGTAGTTACTAGCTCAGGGGTTAGGAGTTCTATTTCTTAGAAAAACCAACAGATTGGGTCCAGCAGAGGTCCCAGGAAAGGCCACTAGGCTCATGTCCTACCCTTCACATGGACAAAGCTGACCGCCTGCACGCGGCCCACTCTGTTCTCGGCCCAGCAGACATAGGTCCCGCTGTCATCTCTGGTGACGGCCAGCCGCTGCAGTGTGCTGCCCCCGTCCTGCTCAGACACCCCCTCTGGTAGAAAAAGAGATGCCCCGGAGGGTTTTGAGTCTGGGGTGCCAGGGCCCCTCCTGCCCTGAATCCTTCACTCAGGCCGGAGTACCCAGCAGGTGTTTGACAAAGACACAAAAATGGGTGTCTTTTCCCAAGGGTGGGAGCTTGACTACGTCAGACTCACTCACGGCAGGCACAGGCCACGGGAGGGGATGCACTGGAAGGACCAGGCTTCTAGCATTTTTGAGTCCGCACCGTGAGCTGGTGGTGCGGACAAGGGTAGGTCTTTGGGGGCCTATTAACGGGCAGGTGCTGCCTTAAACCAGTTCGCCCTCAGCACCCCTCTTATCTCCATCTTGAGATGAAGAAGCTGGGCTCAGAGAGGCTGAATCACTCCCTCAAACACCCTCCCCGGGAGGCGGTGGGGTCCAGGCAAAGCCTTCGTCACAGGTGCACAAAGGTGAGTTTCTGAGTCCGTTTCATAGCATCCGGACTCCGGTTCAGGAGCGTCTGAAAATATCACTTTGCCATGGAGGGGACTTAGCAATTCATCAATTCAGCAGACATTTATTGAGCACTTACTGTATACCCTCTGCCCTGTGCAGGCTCTGTGTTTCTCTAAACATCACCTGGGGACTGGGTGGGAGGACAGAACCACCCCCCCCCCACTCCACCACCAGGAAAGGAGTTTGCCCAGGGGCCTACAGTGGAAACAGCAGAGCTGGCTGGAACACAAGCCCCCTCCCGGCCCTGAGGTCTCAGGGTAGAGTCTTTCTTGCAGGGGGCTTCTTGCCAGGTCTTACGTGGGACCCGTTATATAGGGCCACACGTGTGTTTGCTCTGCTCCCCCCTCCCCCGCACAGGGCCAAGGCTGGAGACACCCTTTCCCTCTCCATGAGGTTGGGTCTCCCCGTCAGTCTGCCCCTCCCCTGGGGTCCCAGAGTCCCCATCCCCCCTGCTCCCAGGAGGCCCAGACCCGTGACTGGCCGGTCGTTGACAGTCCAGCCGATGCGGGGGGTTGGGCTGCCCCGGGCTGCACAGCGAAGCCACAGCCTGTCCCCGAGGCGCAGGCTCCGGTCCCCAGGCAGGGTGGTGAAGACAGGCAGTGCCAGGACGCTGAGATGCATGCGGCGGCGGGCGCGGCCCACGGCGTTCTCCGCCACGCAGGTGTAGGTCCCGGCGTCCTGGCTCTGAGGGCAGAGAAGGGGTCAGCCTGAGCGCTGCCCCCACCCCCAGCTCCTAGGGGCCCCTTCTGCCGCAGGTTCCTTGGAGCACGTAGCCCAGAGAGGTGAAGGGGCTCGTTCAAGGTCACACAGCTAGTAAATGGCTCTGCTTCCCCAGTGCCCCCCAGCGCCCCCCATCGCTGGCAGCCTTCCTAACCATCCAAGCCCTGATGCACGATGGTAACAACACCCACGATGTGCCGGACCCCCGTATGGGACCTCACCCACTCCAGCTCATCCCTGATCCCACCACCCCTGAGACAGGCCCCGCGTCGGCGCCTTTTGCAGAAAACGCTCAGCCAGGCCCTGAGACGTTCTGCCTCCTGCAGCGCATCGGAGCAGGGCTGGTGCACTCGCCGCTGTGCTATCCAGCTCTCCGTGCGCCGAGGTCCGAGGACCCTGCGACTCCCCGGCCCCCAGCAGGTGCACCCACCGAGCTTCCAGCCATCCGTCCAGAGAGAGGCCCGTCTGCGATGACAGAATCTAAGTGCCGTTGGGGAGGGGGGGCGGGGCTCGCGCCCACGCCCAGCGCCCAGGTGGACAACAGAGCAGGGTGGGTGGACAAAACCAGCGGTCTGGGGACACAAAGCCATCCCTGCCCCACCCCCGCCCCGTCCGGGGCTCCTTCCCTCCCTCAGGAATTGGCCACGGAGGTCCAGGTTCAAATCTTGGTACCGCCCCTTGGCAACAGGGTGCCTTGGAAAAACCGGATACACTGTGAACCTCGGTTTCTTCATCTGGACTTGGGGATTATCATCCCCTTTCCCCAGGTTCCTGGGGTTAAACGCCGCACAGCGCTCAGCACAGAGCATGACAGACGGGGGCGGGGGGGGGGGTGCTCCGCAGAGGTTTTCTGCCCCAGTTGTCGCTATTATTCCCCTTCGTGGCACACCGGGTGGGAGGCTCACCTCCAGGTCCTTCACCAGCAGCTCCCCAGAAGGCTGGATGGTGAACTTCCCCTCAGCTCCAGACACGGGCTGGCCATCTTTCTCCCAGGTGATGCCGGGCTCGGGACTGCCGCTGGCCGAGCAGGGCAAGAGGGCGTGGGAGCCTTCGGTGGTGGACAGGTCAGGGAGGCCGGTCTCGATCACGGGCGGGACTGCGGGGAGAGGGAGGGCCGCTCGGGGATGGGGCTCGGCTAGGGTGCGCTGCCCCGGCTCCAGCGCCCTCGGGCATCGGCATCCCCCTCGCCCCTGCCTCCTCCCCGTCTGCTGCCTCCGCCAGCTCTGTCACGGGCCATTGCCCGTGGTCTGTGGTCTGGACAGTCTGGGGACTGCTGAGTTTGGTGCAGCTGGGACGGGGTGATCCCAGCGCACACACAATGGCTAAAGGGATGGAAATGGCTTTTGTTACTGGAAAGCCAAAATGAATGTGGGATGACCAGACCGCTGGCTCACGAAGGGTCACAGGAGGCAGAGGGACGCGGGTTACTGTCTATGGGCAGACCTCGGGCACAAAATGGGAGAAGACGCTTTTCCCTCCGATCTTCCTGGAACACAAGCCACTCTG
>CM052813.1:76103388-76122078 GCA_028533885.1 Nasua narica | reverse complement strand
GGCCCCCCCCCCCCCCCCCCCCCCCCCCCGTTTCAGGTCGTCCCTGCCCGGCTCACCATGCACCTCCAGCAGCTGGTCCTGGCTGCTATTGCCTGCCGCATTGCTGCACTCACAGGTGTACGTGCCTTCCTGGGCCCGCCGGGCCTGTCCCAGGTACAGGAGCCGCCCCACGGCTGACACCTGCTCGAGGCTATTCCCCTCCCCTGGCAGGGGCTGACCTGGATGCAGCGAGAAAGAAGCCTCTGGTCCTTCCAGGACGCTTGTCCTCCCCTTCCCCGATCCTGGCCAACTCCTGCTCACGCCTTCAGGCATCCGCTTCCACACCCCCTCCACCGGGAAGTCTTCCCGGACTGTCAGAGCTGTTCCCGGCACCCTCTCTGAGCTCCCACAATCCCCAGGCTTCTCCTCATTACAGATCTGCCTGCAGATCAGTGTCCCGTCTGAATTCCAGCCCAGCCTGGGCCCTCCAGGGGGGGCAGATTCTGCCTCGCATCCTCCCTGGGATCCTTAGGAGCCCCTTGGGGCCTGACGCGTAGTCGGGCTCAGTGAAGGCGACGGAATGATCCATCCGTCTAGCTGCAGTGACCTTGGGGAGGGACAGCGAGCTGCTCCCCCTTACCTTTTCTCTGCCCATGTTCTCTCCCCTGCTGGCTTGCCTTGCTGCTCCCAGACGGATCCCCAGCCCAGACCTCTCCTCCGGCTCCAGGCATCTCCCCCTGACTGCCTGCTTGACATCTCAGGTGCCTAACAGAGGTCTCTAAATTCACAAGCCCCAGACTCCAGGTCTGCCCCCAGACCTGCCCCCCGGTCTCTCCCTCTCAGTGATGCTGACTCCCATTCTCCTGACTCTCAGACCAAAACCTTGAGTTACCCCGACTCCTTCCTCCTTCTCGCTTCCTATCCAACCTGGCAGGAAATCTGCCGGCACTACCCTCGAAACGCATCCAGACTCTGGCCCCCTCTCGCCACCCCATGGCTACCAGGTTGCTCTAGGCCGTCAGGATCTCCCTCCCGCCCGGAACCCTGCACCAGGTCTCTCATGGGCCACCCTTGCTCTCAATGGGTTGTCCTCAGCATGGCCGGCAGGGTGAATTTGCTAGAGGATACATTGGGTTGTGTCTCTCCTCTGTCCAGAGCCCTTACCATAGCCCCATCCCTCTCAAGGTAAAAGTCAAGATCATTACAGTGGCCTCCCACCCAGCCCCTGTCGCTCTGGTGACCACCTCCGGCTACCTGTCTCTCGCTGACTTTGCTCCAGCCCACTTCCTCTTGGTCTGTTCTTCAAACATCCTTGGCTTATTCCTGCCCCAGGGCCTTTGTACCTGCTCATGCCTCCACCCGAAATGATTTTCCCCGCAATATTCTCACATTCATCCCTCCCTCACCTTAAATTCTGCTTGACGAAATATCCCTGGCCACCCAGCCTGAAACTGCAACCATCTTCTCCCTCTTCTGCTTTTATTTTTCTCCATAGATCGTACTTTCCATCAAAGTTATTCACTAACTCTCTGTTTATTATCTGACTACCCCAACCCACCACCATATTTCCAATGCCCAGCAGGGGGCCTAGCACGAAGAGGCTCTCAGTAAATACTGGTTAAATGAATGAATTCCAAATATTTGTGGAGTTCCTATTTTGTACCAGGTGCTGACCTGGAATTCAGACAGTACCCCCACGGGGCTCAGACTCATGGGACAGCAGACACGGAAGGACTGAGATGACTACATGATGGGTTAACACACAGGGGCCGTGTCCGGGAGGTCCTGCCCTGGCCTGGGGTGGGGGCCAGGGAGGGCTTTCTGGAAGAGAAGCCTAAGGACCAATCCAGCTCTCTCCAGCTGGGAAGCGGCTGGGGCCCCCGGCAGATTCAGGGACTAAGCAGAGAGGGGCTGAAGGCGGCGTCACTTCCCTAACCATCACCCTTAGCCCCAGGGCCATGAGCCCAGCTGTCTCCAGCTCAGCTAGGCTGTGGGGTGGGGGCACCCAGTGAGGACAGGGGACACCGAGGGTGGGGCTGGGTGAGGGAAGCAATCCTACCGTCC
Organism: Nasua narica; assembly: GCA_028533885.1. Classification (NCBI taxonomy): domain Eukaryota; kingdom Metazoa; phylum Chordata; class Mammalia; order Carnivora; family Procyonidae; genus Nasua; species Nasua narica. The sequence continues at coordinate 76,120,035 of CM052813.1, read as the reverse complement.
TTCTTCCAGGAGATCTTGGGGAAGGGGATGCCCCGACATTCACAGGACAGCCTGGCGGGTTGCCCCTCGGTCACGGTTAGGGTGCGGGCTTCCCTTGAGGAGAACACAGGAGGCACTGAGGAAGAACAGAGGGAGATGTATGGCAAGTAGTGGGTTGGGAAGGGGGAGGGATGGACAATGGAGAAAGCCTGTGTCCTGGGACCACTGAGCCAGCATCCCCCCAGGGGGGCAGGGGGAGGGAGACCAGAGGAGCCCCCAAGATCCTCACCCCAGACATTCAGGTTGTAGTGCTTCTCCGAGCGGCCCGCCTGGTTCAGTGCCTCGCAGGTGTAGCGGCCTGCGTCCCCCAACTCCGCTCTGCTCACCTGGCCGAGAGCAAGAAGGACCCACCAGCGGGGGCAGCACAGAGATGAGGTTACACCTGGACAGACTGTGTGACCTTGGGCAGGTCACTTGACCTGATTGCCCTCCCCCTTTCCCTCCCCCACCTGGAACTCGGGGGCAATGACAGCACGGCTCCTCCCCACTGCCCCGTGAAGTTTCCAGAAGCCATGGCTTGTGGTGGCCCAACGTGGGCCAGGCACATGGAATGGGCCCCCCACAATGGCAGCCCTGCCGGCCTCACCCCTCACCCCTGCTCAGCCCGGCCCCACTAAGGACGGTGGACCCGTGGCTGGGGCAGCCCCTCTCCTGCCGCTAATCCGCTCCTGGCTTCTTTGGAAAGTCCAACAGAATAGGCCAGAAGGGGAGGCGGGAAAAGAAGAAGGATGCAGGCAGAAGATCTGGTCCTCAGAGGGCAGATCCTGACGGAGGGCGTGATGAATCTAGGTCGTGGCTTTGAACAGTGAGGGAGAGGAGGGGCAGGGATTCCGGGCAGAGGAAACCAAATCGAGATGCTCAGAGCCGGGAACGATCGCGACACGAGGTGGAGCGGGGTGATCACGTCCCCCCTCCCCTGGCGGACATGGACGAGCTGTTCTGAGGGCCAGCTTTCTTTCTATAAGAACCGCAGGCACCGCAGGAGGAAGGTGGCAAGGCGCGATGGGTGACGGGCCTGAGGACATTGCCTAAGGTGGCACAGCCGGGAGACGGTGAGGCTGAAATGTAAATCCAGGCTCACCCCAGAGTCCCTGACCCTAAGCCCGCCTTCCCTCGCTGGGCCAGGGGCCCGATGAAGGCCTCTAATGCCCAAAGGCCCGGAGGCTTTTAAACAAGGAGCGAAAAGAGGTGGAAAGAGAAAGGCTCAGCTTTGTGGGGATCAAGGGAGGCCCTGCAGTGGCTTCTGACCAGGTCTGGAGGGTGTGCCCCGGGCCCCGGGTCATACTGAGCTGAACTGCCCTTGTCGGGGCCCCCGAGAGGCCACCCACCTCCAACAAGGCCTTGTCTGCGGAGAGGCGGACGCCGGGCCGGGGCTCCAGGGGGCGGCCGTCCTTCCTCCAGCTCAGCACGGGAGGGGGCACGGCTTGGCTCCAGCACTCCAAGGCCACGGACTCGTTGGCCACGACGGACACGTTCAGCTCTTCCCCGAGGATGCTTGGGGGGGCTGCAGCGGGGGGCGGGAGAGGGGGCTCAGGCAGGTGGATGTGAGGGGGGCCAACACCAGGGCGTGGGGAGTCAACCCTAAGAGGGGGCCTCTGCTGTGAGCTGTAGCCCCCTTATCCTCCCCTCCAGGCCCTTCCCAGTCCTGCTCCAAGAGGAGGCCCCCAGATCCGAACAGTCTGGTGGGTCGTAGCGAGGTCAATATCCCATGTGCGATTTTGCGCGTTAGCTGTACGAGATGTTACCATCGAGGGAAAGTGGGCAAAGGGGACCCAGGATCTCTCTGTAGTAATTCTTACAACTACGTGTGAATTTACAATTATCCCAATTTTTTTTTTTAGAGCTATAACATCTTTATTTATTTATTAAAGTTTTTTGAAAAGCAGATCCCCGAGGCATCTTTTCCCTCGAAGCAAAAATGACCAGAGAGGTGTGGGAGTTAGGAAGGCAGAGCTCCTGGGCTGCAGTCCTGTGTCTACCACTCAGGCGCTGTGTGAGGCCCCTGGAGATGTTACTCAGCCTCTTGGGGCCTCGACTTCCTCATCTGTAAAATGGGATTAAAGAGAGAACCCACCTCGAGGGGGCTCTGTGAGATTAAATACAGTGAATACTTCGGCACCCAATCCCCGTTAACTATCACTCCAGCAAAAGGAAAGAGCTAGAATGGACGGCTTCCTCGCCACCCACCCCCCGCCAACCCAAGGCTCTATGTTTCCCAGAGTTCTCTCGTGGACCTCCGCAGGCCTCCACGAAGAATTGTTAAAACAACAGCGACTGTAACTGTGTGCTTTGCGAGGGCAGTGAATCCCACGACACCCTCTAAGGTGGGTGCTATCTGCACCCCATTTCACAGATGAGGAAAGGGAGGCTCAGGGGCGCCTGGGCAGCTCAGGCGGTTAGGCATCCGACTCTTGATTTCGGCTCAGGTCATGATCTCAGGGTTGTGGGATCGAGCCCTGCGTCAGGCTCGGCACTCAGCAGGGGGTCTGCTTGTCCCTCTCCTGCTTTTCACCCTGCTCGCTCTCTCCCTCTCTCAAATAAATAAATAAAATCTTTAAAAAAAAAAAAAAAGAAAGAAAGAAAGGGAGGCTCAGGGAAGCAGCGTGAGTAGCCCACACTCACAGAGCTAGGAAGCAACAGAGGCAGAATTTGAACCCCACATCTGTGACACTCATGAGCTCCAAACACCCACCCCACTGCCTTTCTGGAAGGGAGTTACCCCCTTTGATCCAGGCCAGTGAGAACATCTGATTCCTGATGGGGCCCAGTGTTCTTCCCACCACATCTCACTCCTTCCACCTGCTTCCTGAACACAGACGGAGCTCCTGGCTGTGCAGTCACCTGCCTGCCCATCCGTCCATGATGGAGGAGCTCCCCTCTACCTGACCCCCAGGGAAGGCAGCTACAACCTCAGGCTGGGCCTGCTACATCCAACGGCCCCTCACTGTTCGAATGGGGTGGGGGTGCCCCCAGCCCCAGCTTCTTGAGCCACTGGCCTGGACCAGACGGCACCCCGAGCCCGAGACTCACTGTGGACATAGAGCACGACGTCCCGGCGGTCCTCGCCCACCGCGCTCACAGCCACGCAGGAGTAGCTGCCAGAGTCTGAGGCCCGGGCCCTGGCCAGGGTGAGGACCCGGCCCCCAGGGAAGACCTGCGCCCCCAGGAGGAAGCCCACGTGAGCTCATGCACCTCAGGGGGCAGCACCCACACCAGCCCCAGCAGGCTCCAGACCCCAGAGCTCCCTGCTACGCAGGGGAACCGGGAGCTGTGCCCAGATCTTGGGACCGCTACTGACCGGCGGGCAAATGACATCGGTACCCCAGAGGAGTTCTCTAGAACCATGCTACAGCTAGCGAGCCCCTGAAATGGCGCTGAACCCCAAGGATAAAATATACACACAACACACTTTAAGAGCCAGGACACAAAGAAAAATGTAAAGTATCTTGATAATTGCTATATTGATCATGTGATGAACAGATTTTTGGATAGTTTGGATTAACTAAAATATGTCATTAAAGTTGGTTTCACTTATTTCATTTCACTCCTTTGGATGTGGCAACTAGAAAAATTAAAATTACATATATGGCTCCAGGCGCCTGGGTGGCTCAGTGGGTTAAGATCCGACTCTTGGTTTCGGCTCAGGTCAGGATCTTGGGGTCATGGGATCGAGCCCCGCGCCAGGCTCCGGGCTCAGCGTGAAGTCTGGTTGAGACTTTCTCTCCCTCTGCCCCTCCTCCTCATGTGCGCTCTCTCTCAAATAAATGAGTAAATCTTTTTTAAAAATTACACATAGAGGGGCGCCTGGGTGGCTCAATCATTAAGCATCTGCCTTCAGCTCAGGTCATGATCCCAGGGTCCTAGGATCGAGCCCCGCATCAGGCTCCCTGTTCAGTGGAAAGCCTGCTTCTCCCTCTCCCACTCCCCCTGCTTGTGTTCCCTCTCTCGCTGTGTCTCTGTCAAATAAATAAGTAAAATCTTTAAAAAGAAATAACATATAGAGCTCGTATTGGGGGCATGCATTACGTTCCTGAAGACCATGAGCCCCTAGATTCTCCATTTGGCAGCTCTCTTTCCTTCCTCCAGGGCACCGTTCTGGGTGGTCCCTGCTTCTCCCTCACCTTGGAGCTCCCCAGCCCTGACTTCTGCTCCTAGCCACCTACTGAAGCACCAGGGAGGAGAGCGAGGGCTGCCCAGCCTGCCAACCTGGAGGCCTGAGGCCCCCGCAGTGGACACGGGGTTTCCATCCTTCAGCCACATCAGCGTGGGGCTGGGGGTTCCAGTGGCATCACATGTCAGCCGGACTGGGGCGCTGAGCAGCACGGGGCCTGGCAGGCTGGGCGGCAATGTGATCCGCGGAGGCACTGTGGGGTGGGGGTGACACAGGGCACAGGGTGAGCCCCACTGAGGGCGAAGCTGGCAGAGCCCCTGGCCAGGTCACCCCATGGAACACACAGCCCCAAACAAAAGTGCAGGGACTGCCACTCCCAACATGGGTGTATCACTCCATCACTCTCAAGGGGCTCATCTCATCCTTCAAATACCACCATGAGGCTTCTACAGATGGGAAGCAACCTTCTGTCCAAGGTTGACCAGCTAGAAAGTGACAGAAGTAGCACTTCAACTTGGGTCTTCTGGTCAGCATGAGGTCATTATTATGGGGATGGCATAGGGTAACAGGGATGAAGACCCCTGGGGAGAATCAATGGAAGGATGATGGATAATGCATGATAGGCGGATGGATAATGGATAAATGGATGGATGGATAGAAGGAAGGATAGATGATAGGTGGATGGATGGATGGATGGATGGGTAGATGGATGGACAGAAGGACAGATGGATGGATGGATGGATGATGGATGGATGGGTGGATGATGGATGGATGGATGGAAAGACAGACAGTGGGTAGATGGTTGGATGATGGATGATGGATAGGTAGGTAATGGATAAATGGATGGATGGATGGATGGATGGATGGAAGGAAGGACAGGTGGGTGGATGGAAGGACAGATGGTGGGTAGATGGATGGATGATGGATGGATCATAGATAGGTAGGTAATGGATAGATGGATGGATGGATGATGGATGGATGGATGGGTGGATGATGGATGGATGGATGAGGGATAGATGGATGGATGGATGGAAGGAAGGACAGATGATAGATGGATGGAAGGACAGATGGTGGGTGGATGGATGATGGATAGGTTTGGTAATGGATGGATGGATGGAAGGACAGACGGTGGGTAGATGGTTGGATGATAGATTAATGATGGATAGGTAGGTAATGGATAGATGGATGGATGGATGATGGATGGATGGATGGATGGATGGGTGGATGATGGATGGGTGGATGATGGATGGATAGAAGGACAGATGGTGGGTGGATGGATGGATGGATGATGGATGGATGGATGGAAGGAAAGAAGGACAGATGGAATGATGGATGAAAGGACAGATGGTGGGTAGATGGTTGGATGATAGATTAATGATGGATAGGTAGGTAATGGATAGATGGATGGATGGAAGGAAGGACAGATAGGTGGGTGGATGGAAGGACAGATGGTGGGTAGATGGATGGATGATGGATGGATCATGGATAGGTAGGTAATGGATAGATGGATGGATGGATGATGAATGGATGGATGGAAGGAAGGAAGGACAGATGATGTATGGGAGGACAGATGGTGGGTGAATGGAGGATGGAAGGAAGGAAGGTTGGCTGGATGGATGAAGAGACTGACAGACGAATGGAAGGACACGTCTCAGGACAAGGACCCCTCAGTCCCAGGGCAGCTCACCGTTGACCCATAGCCCAAACTGCAGCTCTGTGCTCCCTGCCACGTTGGCCGCCACACAGCGGTAGCTCCCGGCATCAGAAACTCGTGCCCGCTCAATGTGGAGAGCTCTGCCATCAGCCGACACCGTCACTCCCTTCCGGGCAGAGACAGGCTGGCGGCCCTTGAACCAGGAGATATCTGGGGGAGAAAAGAGAGACACAAGCGCTCCGGCCAGCCCTTCAGACTGCGCCTGGATAACGAGGACCCACAGAAGGCTTCCAGGGTGGGCCACATGGCACGCCTTTATTTCAGCCCCCGGGGCAATGCGGAGTTCTCGAGGAAGAAGGCTGGGGGTGGATAGGGCAGAGCTGTCTGGGACAGGACACGGGCAAGGGGGAAGTTCCATGGGATGGAGGCTGGGCAGCCAGGAGCAAGGAGAGTCATAAGCCAGCCCGACCCCGTCACCCCCTCTCCCTGCCGGGAAACCACGAGGGAGACCTCAGGAGGGAAACATGGTACGCTCCAAGTCAGCACCCTCGTAGGCCTGGGCCGACGCCGCCTCAGCTTCGTTACGTCCCGCCAGCGTCTGCCCAGCACCCACGCCCAGCCCCGGGCTCCTGGCCTTTCCCCAGCCGCTGGTCTAGAGGAGAGCCCCACACAGACAACTCAGACGACCGGCCCCAGGGCAGTCCTGTGCAGTTGCAAACTCTGAACAGAAGACCCCTGCACGCTTGCGTCAGACACCAGTGCAAAAGCCCCGGGTCCTGGCAGTGACTGGGATATCGACACAGAACAGAGGAAAATCTGGGAAATAGGGGAAAAGCCTACTGAACGCTTGCTGTTCTGTCTGCCGCCCCGGCGGAGTCTGGGGCACCAGCCAGCCTCCTCGGATGGGGAGCTGGGCCCGGCTCGGGGATAGCTGTCAGCCCAGAGGAGGGGTCTTACCAGGAGGGGGCACACCCGAAGCCAGACACTCCAAGGTTACTGAGGCATTTTCCAGCACTGCCTTGTTCAGCGGGCCCGGCTCAATGTTGGGGGGCACTAGGGGAGACAAGGAGAGCCCTGGCTTGGTGGATGTGGGCTCTGGGGAACTCCTCCCAGCCATCCCTGGTTCCCCCCCACAGCCTTCCCAAACAGTCTGAGCAATAAAAGCCTGACCCGAGCCCCCAGCCCCCAGCCCCGCGGGGACCACCAACAGCCGGTGTGATGGAAATGGACGAGTCCAGGGATTTGCCCACGCACGCGAGGACGTCAATGAAGCCAAGAATCAATAACACAAGCAAAGGTTAAGTCTGAAGGCAGACAAGGACATGCTATGTGTTTTCAAATCCCCTTTCCCAGCCCCGACCCCCCAGGGCAGCCCCGGGGGCCCTCGCAGGATCACCTAGCACCCAGCACCCTTGTCCTCACCCAACACCTTGAGAGCCACGTCCCTTTTGCTCTCGCCGGCCAGGCTGGTGGCAGCACAAGTGTAGAAGCCTTCATCCCTCAGGTCCACCTTCTCGATCTGTTGGGGGAGGAGAGTGTGGCGTGGGGACACGGAGCCCCACCCTGGAGGGTGGTCAGAGGGATGCTGGGACATGGGGCGCAGCCGGGTTGCTGCAGACCCCAGGGTTGGGAGAAAGGAGTCAAGGAGACAGTTCGGCTCTGGGAGTGGAGTTCTAGACTCCGCGTTCAGATTCCGGGGATACTTCCCTTCCCCTCACTATATGCCTCAGATAGCTGAAGCCATCTAGGACCCCCAGCCCTCCTCAGGCGCCCCCCCCCCAGTGCTCATCCTGCCCCCAGGCTACAGGGCCCCCTCGGGGTCACCAGGACCTCTAAAAAGCGACCCCTCCACCTGTGTCCAGGTGCTCCACCAGCCCGGGGCCCCGGACGTACCTGCAGTTTCCCCCCCACGGCTGCCAGGGCCACCCCATCCTTCCACCAGCGGAGACTCGGGGCAGGTACCCCAGTCCCCACGCACTGGAGGGTCACAGGCTGCAGGAAAGGGACTGTGATATTGTCGCCCCCAACGATGGCTGCCAGCGGGAGCTCTGGGCAGGGGGAGAGGCAGGGAGGGCCCAGGTCAGGGTCAGGAGGGGTACAGTGAGCACCCAGCCTTCCCCTCAATGCCTGGGGAGTGGGGAGCGTTCTTGCAGGGCCAGCCTCTGGCCTCCCTCCACTCAACTCAACAGACGCCTGGCTTCAGGGGAGAGCACCAGACCAGGAGTCAGCAGAGCCAGTCCGCCCCTCTAAAATTCTCCTACCCATCCATTCGCCCAACCCCGTGTGCCTCGAGCGTCTATTCTGTACCAGGGACTACAGTGCTGCCTTCCCAGAGCCCCCAGAGCTGGCCAGGGGACACGGACAACCCAATTTATACCCCAGTGGGTGGCAGGTTAGGCGGGGCAGATCAAAACCACAGTGGGATCAAGGAGAGCTTCCTGGAGGAAGGGGTGTTTGAAGACAGACCTGACAGAGAGGGAGGAGCTAGGCCAGCAAAGAGAAAGAGGGAGAACATTCCAGGCAGAGGAAATAGTATCTGCAGGCTTGGAGGGGAGAAAGCTGATGTATTTAGAGCATTGAATGAGGTTCAGCGCGGTCAGCAGGAAGAGAGCGCCGGAGGAGGCGGTAGGCTGGGGAGGGGAGTGAGGGCCTGTGGACGGGCCCCGGGACAAGCAGGGGAGCAGCCGAGGCCAGCCTCTTACATCTGTGTCTCTTTGGGGAGCTGGAAGGTGCTGGCTAGAAAGGCCGTCTAGAGAAGAGCAGCCCTGGGCCCCCCGTTCATCCGCCAGGCCGCCAAAGGCTCGGACGGCCACGGCCCTCCGGCTCTGCGCACCCCCGCTCTCAGGCGGCCCGTGCCCCCTCACCGTGCACGGATAGCTCCACCTCAGCCCCAGCGGTGCCCGCCTCGTTGGTGGCCTGGCAGGCGAAGAGGCCCGCGTGGCCCGGTTCCACGCGGTTGATGCGCAGCGTGGCCCCCCGCGAGGTCACCTGCACCCCAGCCAGCTCCTCGGCTGGGCGGCCGTTCTGCAGCCACCTGAGGGGGGTGGGGAGGGGAACGTGTCGCTCGGCCTGAGGCCAGGGGAGGCAGGCTGGGCGGGATCTCCCTGGTTACGTGGCCTCCCTCGGATTCCCGGGCAGGGCGCGTGTCTCCATCCCCACCGATCCCCCAGCGCGCAGTCTATGCCTCCCCGCACCCCAACCCTGGCCTCCGCCGCCCATACGCACTGGACAGTGGGCACGGGGGAGCCTGAGGCCTGGCAGGGAAGTTCCAGCAGCTCTCCCACGAGGGCAGTCACCTGGCCCGAGCCTTCAGCCACCAGGAGCTGTGGGGGCACTGGGGGGGGGGGCAGGACCCACCATTGAGAGTTTGGGGCTGGGCAGACCCAGGTTGCCAGCACCTTCCAAGCAAGACCCAGACCCCACCCTTCGAGTCCCCCAGGAGGCCTTCCGGGGCCACAGGGTGAGCGGCCCTTCTGGTCTCCCGCAGGCTTGGCCTACTTATTAAACATCTGTCTCCCCACCAGACCGAGGCCTCAGGAGTCTCGTCCGCCTTGTTCTCTGCTTTGTCTCCAATACCGCACGGGCCTGGCCCAGAGGCCTGGCCTGACAGACGTCTGTTGAATGGAAGGAAGCAGGCAAAGACCCATCCCGCCCCGGGAACCAGAGCCCGCACGGCCCAGCTTTGGGCCTCGGGGAGTCCTTGACCAACGTCTGGCTCAAGAGCATCTGGAAGGCAGAGTGGGGGGGTCCTGTCCCAAGCGACCTGGTTCTGGGCCCCCGAGTAGGAACAGGAAACATGATCCTGGGGCTCAACCCCGCCCCCTCGCAGCTCTGCGGGACCTCCAGCCCCGGTCTGTGTGTCTGTCTGTCCCTTAGCAAGACGGGGACGCTGGGCCTTCACCACCTGGCGGCCCCTCCGGGGCGGCAGGCCCCCCCCCTCCAGTGGGTGAGGAAGAGCAGCCACAGCCCGGGTGACTCAGGGGGAACAGTCCCCAGCTCACCTTGCACTTCCACGAAATACTGCAGCACGGCCTCCCCGGCGGGGCTGCTGGCCACGCAGCTGTAGGGGCCCCCGGACGCCTCCCCCAGGGTCTCCAGGCTCAGCACGCTGCCTCCCGCCTCCAGCCATGTCCCGTTGCTCTCCGCCACGGGCAGCCCCTCGCGGTGCCAGGAGAGGGTGGGGGGTGGGTGGCCTCTAGCCACACACTCCAGCGCCAAGGGCCTCCCAGCCACGGCCTTCAGCACACGAGGCCCCGCTCCAGCGCCCTGGATGGTGGGCGGGACTGGGGAAGAAGCAGGGGGCTGCTCAGGGACCAGACGGGGACACCTGTCTGCTCTCCGCCCAGCAGGCCAGCGTAAGCCCCTTGCTGACGGACTTCCCGCGAGCCACCTGCTCCCTGGGGCCCCTGGCTGGGAGCACGCTCCCTCCCTCTGCCCCTGGGCCGCAGCCCTCTCCCAACACAGCTCGCCTCCTCTCTCCGACCCTGCCACCCCTGCGAGCTCCCCGAGAGCAGAACAAGAGCGTGTCTGTGTGGGCCTCCATGCTGGCACACAGTAGGTCTCTGTTTCTGTGGAACTCAAAGCGATGGGCTCCCCAGGGCCTGAAATCAGCACTGCTGCTCCTTCAGGTCCCTTCCCTGGTCTGAGGAAGCCGATGCCGGGGGCAGGCCAGGCCCAGAGGGTCTTTTGGGGCTCAGCTCTTGATGGCCAAGGGGGTAGCCAGAGGGGACTTCTCTCTTCCCACTGGAAGGGTCCCCAGTTGCGGAGACCACAGAGCCCTCGCCAGGGGCCGTGGGGACACAACTGCCTGGGATGAGCCTCTCCGTCTTGTCTGGGTCACAAGCCCCTCCGAAAATTGTAGGAAAATGCATTTTCCATTGCAGTTCCTTGGGGATTGGAGGTGCTCCAATTCTCAAGTGACAGTCCCCGAGATGGCAGCTAGGTGGATCCTCAGAGGCTGCCGGTGAACCCCACGCAGCCCGACTTCCCTTCAGGATCCCTGTGGCCCCAGCACCCAAGCCCTCGACATCTTCAGGGGCCAGAGCTCCGGAGCTGGGTCCTCTCGAGGGGCCAGGATGTTCCCACATTCTGGGTCTCAGACTTCCCCCGCCCAGACCTCATGCCTGCCCACCGACGCTCAGTGCCCCCCTCCCCAGAGCCCAGCCCCTCCAGCTGGATCTACACCCAAGTAAACAGCACAAGAGACACAGTCGGACCCCTGTCCGCACACTGTGAACCACCTCTTAGCCAGTGACCCTTGGCCAGCCTCTCCCCACCCAGAGCCCCCTGCGCTCCTGGGTAAGTGCAAGTCAGGGAGACGAGGGCCCAGTGCCCTGAACCCTGATGAAATGAGCTGATGCTGTGAAAAGCCCCAGAGTCCACCACCCCACAGTGAGTGATTAACGAAGAGCCACTAATTATTCACTGAAGAGCAGTGAAAAGCGCTACTACCCCCAGAGGGAAATATGGATTCTCTGCTTGGCTCTGCCTGGGCCCCCCAGACAGGCCCTTCTGCCTCTGGCCTCAGCATCCTGCCCCTCTGAGTGAGGGAAGCTGGATTAGCCAAGACAGCCGAGACAGCCCTTCTCCCTGGGTAACTCTTTGGTCTCACTATTCTGGGCCTCTGGCCACGCCCCCTCGGCAACTGTTGAGGACAGGCCCACCAGGACCCGGAGTCCCTCACTCCCACCCCAGCTGCTCGCTGCTCGCTGCAGCCCCAGGCCACTCACCATAAACCTGCAGCCTGGTGCTCTTCTCTGTGACCCCCACAGGGTTGCTGGCCTGGCAGGTGTATGTGCCAGCATCCACGCCCCGGGCCCTCCCCAGCTGCAGCTGCCGGCCGCCCCTGGTGTAGACAGCCTCAGCGCTGAGCGGGATGGAGGCCCCGTCCTTGAACCAGCTGATGTTGGGAGCTGGCACCCCTCGAGCCTCACACAAGAACCGTACTGGGCGGCCCTCCATGACGACCACCTCGCTCGTCTCGTTGGAGCCCCAGATGGTGGGAGGCGCTGAGAAGGACAATGGAGGGGGGAATGCCGGTCACAGGGAGCCTGCCCAAGGCGGCAAGGCGGCTGGTGTCCCAGAATGTGTCTCCACACCCAGAGTGGTGATCCCATGCCTATGGGCCACAAGCCCTACACACGTCGTGGGCTCCTACAGCGGGGTGTGGAGTGTGTGGGGCACGGCGACAGTACAGGGTCTGGGGACAGATGGGAACAGGCCTCTGGGGACACGATGATGTGGGGCCCAGTCATCACAAGAGGTGTGGAGATGGACCCACTCTGCTTCTAACTCACTGCATGACCGGGCACAGGTCACTTCTCTGGCTCTCAGTGTCTCCATCCATAAAATGCCCGAAACCAGGGGTTCGCTGCTGGTGACACCCACGGTGTTGGGGGGGGGGGTGTGGGCACAGCACGAAACAGCACTGCATCTCAGGAAGGAGCACCTCTGCCCTTCCCAAACTCTGTCCATCCTGATTACAACACAGGGAAAGGCGCGGTTTGGTAGACTGTGTACGTAACCCTTCTAGTACTTTCTAGATCAGTGCCCTCTTACTGCATTTGTTTTCAAGCCCCCCGCCCTCCACTTTCCCAGGATCCAGGAGGGCGATTCTGGCCTCTACTCCTGCCAGGCAGAGAACCAGGCCGGGGCTGCCTGGAGGCCCTGGCTTCCCACTTAAGAATCGAGACATTAAATATCCTTTTAAATAAGTGCGTTTCCATGTAAGACAAGGGACTCGATTTAAAGAGACGATCATCCCCAGCAGGATCGGGAATAGGAAAGCTACAAAGCTGGGGATGGGGACAATGGGATTCAGGAGCACTGGGCCAGATTCCCTGTCCCTTCCCCCAGCCTTACTGGACTGGGGAGCTCCTCCTCCAGGGCCCCCTCTCTGCCCCGCCCTCCCTCCATGCAGCCGTGATGGGCGGCCAGGCTCACCCTGTATTCTGAGCCGGAAGTCCTTGGCCTGCTGGCCGGCGGGGCTGAAGGCCACACACTGGTACCATCCCTCGTCCCCCAGGTGACTGCTGGAGATTCTGAGGACCTGGCCATCCTCCTGGAGCTGGACATGAGGGTCTCCTGGGAGGACAGGCCTGGAAGGGTGGTCACGAGAACACCACCGGTCAGGGCTAGGCTGCACAGAGGGGAGCCTGGCTCTGGCAAAAAGCGAGTCTGAAAGGTTCGCAGTCACCGGAAAGCAGTGCCTATGGTGGAATGTTATCCAGCGAGTACAGGCCCAGGACGACTCGCTGAGAGCTCAGATAATGGTCACCACTTTTTAGCAATCCGTTATTTTTTTTAGACACTTTTTTTTGGTTTTGTTTTTTTTTCCTTAAGATTTCATTTATTTATTTAACAGAGAAAGAGAGCACATGTAGGCGGTGCGGCAGACAGAGGGAGATGGAGAGGGAGAAGCAGGCTCCCCGCTGAGCAGGGAACCCGACCCGGAGCTCGATCCCAGGACTCTGGGATCATGACGTGAGCCGAAGGCAGACGCTTAACCGACTGAGCCACCCAGGTGCCCCAAGCAGGTACATTGTTTTTTAGACACAATACTGTTGCACGTTGGGGAGACTGCAATAGAATGTCACGTGAATTTCGTGCACGGTGGGAAACAAAAAAATTCATTCGACTTGCTCTATTGTGGTATCTGCTCTCTTGCAGCAGCCCGGAGCTGAAGCCGCGGCATCTCCGAGATGTGTCTGTGCCCCTTGGTGCTCCAGAGCGAAAACTGTGCTGGAGAGGAGCCCCGAGAACTGCGTGCTAAGTTAGAGACGCGGGACCCAGAAGGAGACGTGCTCCAGGACTGCAGGGAATTAATCTGAGAAGGAGGCACGTCTATGGAGCTAGCGAGAGGACTCGCGGTTGCCAGGGGCTGCTGGGTACGGAGTCCCCTTTTGGGGTGACGAAATGCTCTGGTACTACAGAGAGGGGACTGAGGGTGTGCCCCGTGCGTGTACTAAATACTACGGCAGTGTGCCCTTTAGAACGGTGGATTTTATATTTTGCAAATTTTACCTAATAAAAAAAGTTAAAAACAAAAAGCAAGACTGGCTAAGTAATGAGAAAATCCTGCCGGCGGGAAAGAGGGGTGTGCCCTGGGTAATGACGAGGAGGGGGCGCGGGAGGTGTCCCATGCTCTCCTCTGCTGCCTGGGTCCTGGGTGGCACGGGTGATGCTCGCTGGCCTCCTTGCTCCCCCAGGCCCCCTCCACCCGGCCCCAGCCCGGGCCCCACCCCCACGCCATGCCCCGGAAGACCACTCACTGCCCGTCCTTGGTCCATTCCACCTGGGGCGCGGGGACCCCCGAGGTCCGGCACTCCAGTTCCACCTCTGCACCGGCCAGGCCCAGCACCTCCTGGGCAGCCCCGGCTCCCAGCACGGAAGGAGGGACTGCGGGGCGAGGGCCAGAGGGGCGAAAGCTCTTCAAATCCTGCACAGGCGAAGGCCCTGCGGGGGGCCTTCGTCTGTGCGGGTCCCCAGCCCGGTGCACCCTTCCCTCCCCGTCCGCCCCTCACTCGAAGCTCCCTGGCTGGATCTGGACCCCGCTCTGCACTCTCTCGGCAGCCTGTAGGGCTTTTTCATAGCACGGAACACGACACTCATGACAGGGTTAATCACGTGACTGTCTAACTCTCTATCCTGAGAGCTCTGTGAGGACAGGGACGGGGTCTGTCGTGGGTCTTTCTGTGTCCCTGACACTCAGCAGGCAAAGTCCCCCTCCTCCCCAGCCTCCGTAAAAGAGTAGGGGCTCAGGCCTCACTCACTGAGCACGAGGAGATCGAAGTCCCTCCGGGCAGCCCCGGCCTGGTTCTCCGCCCGGCAGGAGTAGAGGCCAGAATCCCCCTCCTGGATCCTGGGAAAGTGGAGGGCCCAGGGCTTGTCTAGGAGACGGTGACCGCCCATCTCGGGGATCTGGGCGGGAGAGGCCAGGGGGAGCTGGTGAGAAGGGTCTGGCCACTCCCCGACATCAGCAGTAAGAACCTGAGGCCCAGGGAGCTGGTCGGTGACTTGGAACGCAGGGCTTCTGACTCCCAAAACAGTGCCACGCCCCCTCCACCATGCAGCCCCCCAGGCTTCCTTGTGGGAACGCAGTCCTCCACTGCCCAGCACATTCCCCCAAACCCCTGTCACATCCCTTTGCCCCCCTGGTACATGCAGGAACTCATCTAGAAAGCCCATACCCTATTCAGATCCCACCCACAGCCCGACCCCCTCCCCAGGGGACACCCACCGGCTGCCCATCCTTGAACCACATGATCTCAGGGGCTGGAAAGCCATTCGCATCACATTCCAAAGTCAGGGACTGCCCGGCCATGCCTGACACATTGGCCCTGCGCCCGTCCTCCCGGATGCTAGGAGGCACTTGGGAGAAAAGAGAAGCAGAGAAGTTGTCCCCTGCCCGGAGGGCCGAGGCTACCCAGACCCTGTCTGGGCCGCTCTTCCTGGCCTGAACAGGCAGACTGCTCTTCCCCGGGTTCTGGGATCCCAGGATGCCCACCCCAGTCTCTGACCTGGCCACCAGGATCGAGGTGGACATGGGAATGCTGCAGAGCCCACCCTGGGAACCGCACACCCCACTTGCTCCCGGGTACTGTGCCTCTTTCTCGGACATTCAGCTTTGCAAGGGGCCGGGGCCCCCAGAACCATCTGGTTCTACTTCTAACCCATTGCCGTGGTCACGTAGGAGGGACCCCCGAGTCGGAATCTCTGAAGGTGGGCCTGGGTCTATCTTCATAACAAACTTCCCGGGTAGGTGATTACAGAGCAAGCAGCGTGGCTCACGGCCTGCCCCACTGTGAGCTCTTGAGCCCTGGGGAGCGGGCACCCTGGGGCACCATTGGGAAGTATGTACAAGCCACCCCCTGCTCCGGGGTCCCTGCTTACCATAGACCACCAGCTTAGCTCTCCTGGACGTTGAGCCTGCCTCATTGGTGGCCTGGCACTCATAGTCTCCGCTGTCAGTGGGAGAAACTGAGGCCAGAAACAGGGAGCCTTCATCCAGCACCTCCAGGCCCGGCCGGCCACGCAGGGGCTCCGAGGATGGGCCCTTCCGCCACGTGACCTGTGGCTTGGGCGTCCCTGGTGGGGCGCGTGGCGTCATCAGCACGAGTGCTCTGCCCTCTTTCCCCTCTGCACGCACATCCCCCCCTGGTGCAATGTCACTGACCCTCCGGCGGTGACTCCAAGCCCCTCCTCGGCCCCCTCGCCGCTGGGCTGGCAGGAGCAGCTCCCTCCGACGAAGCAGGCCTCTGCGCGCTCGGCCCTCCCCGCCCTCCTTCCCTCTCCGGAGCCATGTAGGAGGGGGGCACTCCCCAAACTCCGAGGACAGCACCCTCACACCTCCATCACCCCCCTCACGGCCAACGCAGGTCCTCGGGACCCTCGGTGAGGGGGTGGGCTAACGCCGCGCCCCACGCTCTCCCCCCGCAGGCATGAGCTCCCCGAATCGCTCCTCCAGCCTCAGCCGCAGGGAGGAAGGGGTGCGCCGCCAGATTTGGGCCAGCACGGGGGTGGGGGGCAGGACGTGGCACAGCCCAGACATCCCAGGTGGGGTCTCCTTCCAGAGGGTCCCCGGCCCGCCCCCCACACCCCAGCCCCTGTGCCTTCTGTTCTGGGGCTGCCCGCCGGGAGGGGAGGGCGCCCGTCACCGCCTGTGCGCTGCGCGTCTCCGGCTCTGTGCCCGCCCGGGAGCCCGCTGGAGCCGCCCGCCGCCGGGGCCTCGCTCCCCAGGGCGCACGCGCACGTGAGCACGCACACCACGCCGCCCACGTAAACACCGCGCCACACACACGCTGCAGCCCCCAGACCACACGTGCTCACACATACGTACACACAC
>CM052813.1:75898730-76102888 GCA_028533885.1 Nasua narica | reverse complement strand
TGGCTGCCCCCTTCTTGCTGCCCCAAACCCAAGCACAGTGTCCTGGCCTGTGTGCACCTACTCGGACCAGTCCCCCACCGACCTCCACCCCTGCTGGACCACCGTTCTTTCTGGAGGGACCAGGTTCATCTCACCTCCACTCCTTTGCACATGCTGTTCTTTCTACCTGGGGCACTCCTCCACCTCCTGCTCACCCAGATTACGCCTGCTCACCCTTCAATACTTAGACATCACCTCCTCCAGGAAGGCCTCCTGCCTTGATGCCTCAAGGGTGGTAGGTACAGCCCATGGACTCCCACAGCTGCCTGTCCTTACCCCCTCCAAATCCCACCCCCCCAGCCACGGGCTTGTGACCCAGCTCTCCCTCCCCTTTCTCAGAGGCTCTGCAGGTCTGGCAGCTGCAGCCCGGGGGTAGGAGCCGGGGAGAGGTGGGAGGAAATAGGGAGAACACCGCCACTGCGTGCATGCGGCGTGATCAGCAGCAGCCCGTCCATCGTGGTGGAGCGGCCAGATGGCTCCCCACAGCCCCCAGATGAGAACAGGGGGATTTCCTGTTTATGACATGTCCTGGGCCCGAGTGGTCACTGTTCGCTGCAGCTGCAAGTTTCACATAGACACGCGGATCGGGGCTCAGAGCTGAGAGGGGCCCACCTGCCCTGCCGGGTCCCTCTGGTTCTTGGAGCTCCAAGGGGGGGCGGGTACCTGATGGAAAGTGCTCAGAATCAAGCCAGGAGCCAGGCCACACCATCAGCCGCGTTCCCAGCACTCCTGGGCCGCAGCCTCCCTCAGGGTCACCTGTCCAGCTCCCTTAGTTCCCTTTGGCTCAGAGAAGAGCAGCCACCCCTACTGTCCTGGGCGATGCCCTGCGTCTGGTTACAAGATCCCGGAGCCTTTACATCATTCATCACACTTGGGATCACTTGTTGATACTGACGCTTCCGTAAGTGGAGGGGCCAGGGTCCTGCCCTGTCCCCAGCCCTTAAGGCAGGCCCTGGCCCACAGTAGGTGCTTAATAAATGCGCGATGGCAAATCTGTCCATGCACACACACTGCCCTCCCCCCCTTCACTCATACTGTGTCCCCCACTCCCAACCTGTTCTCAAGGGCACTCTCCTGCCCTCCAGACTCCCTTCAAGGCAGCATATGCCCCAGCTCCTCCAGGAAGCCCTCCCTGATACGTGCTCTGCTCTGAGTTGCATGGAGCCCAGCTCAGCCAGCTGCTCATTCATTCCCTCGCTCGCTTGACAAAGAGCGAGGGTTTCTGGGTGGGCAGGCCGCTGCGGGGGCGGAGAAAATGCTCCCGTGCTTGGGTTGCTCAAAGTCCAAGCGGCTTGTCTACACTGAGTCCCTCTGGCCGTATCCCCTGCTGCTGCCCCGTTCCTAAGGGGCCCTCTGCCGCCCTTCTAAGGTCACTGCCGAGCGCAGAGCCTTCAGGAGAAGGACCGGTGTCTGCCCAAGATACAGCACTCCTCACGGTCACCCGCCGGAGGGCTGGTCCTCACCCACGTGTGCCCGCCACGTGCCCGGGTGTGTCCCGCGTCTGCTGGGACTGGGGCGGGGCTCCAGGAGGCCCACACCTTCTCCCACCGACGGCCGCTCTGACCCTCATCTCCTCGCTGAGGGCCACGCCACAGGACCTTGTAAGGAAGCCCCAGATGGAGAAACCAGTCTGGAGAATTTAGGAAGAGGGGCCTGATACCCACGAAAGGGCCAAACACGACTCAGGTGAGAGCAGGAGAACATGCCATCCCCATGAGTCTGAGGAACAGCCCAGCAATCCCAACACAGAGGGCTGGCAATGATTGAGCGCCTCCTGTGTGCCACGCGTGTCTCAGCACCTACTACGCCCGCTCTCGCTCGAAACTCCCCACGGCCAGACCTGCTGGGCAGACAGAGCCTACCCAGGAGCATCCTTTTCTGCAGAGGACAAAACTGAGACGAAACAGAGAGATGAGGCCCCCCAAGCTGGTCAGGGCAGCACGCGGACTTGACCTCTGGACGCTGCGATCATGCTCCCCACCACCAAGGTGCTCCAAGTGTTTGGTTCTGAAGTTCATTGCACTTGACCGTTCTCCAGAAAGAGAGCTGCTGGCCACAGGCTAATGAGACCCCAGCTCAGAGCCGCTAGGCCAGAAGGCAGCAGGAGCTGTGAGCAACCATCCATCCATCCATCCATCCATCCAGGGGAAGACCCCCCAGGGGGGCCCTGGGCAGTCGCTCTTGCCCAGGCCCACCAGAACCCAGCCGCGGCTCTGACGCTCCACTCGGGGCTACCCTCGGGATGCTCCCTCCGCTCGCTGTCCCCTCCCTGCCAGCTCCCCCTCCCCCGGATGCGTCTGCTTTGGCCCCGTGTGGGACCCTGGCCTGCTGCCCCCGGGAGCCGGAGCCCGAGCCAGGAGCGCTCGCAGCTGTCCCAGCCACACCTCAGAGCCACAAACAAACACTGTTGCCTGGAAACCCCACCTCGCCCCAGCATCCCGGGGCTGAATCATGGGACCAGAGCCACCAAGAGTTCTCTGGCCACCATCGTCTGCCCAACCCTTTCATTTCTCAGACGGGAAGACTGAGGCCCAGAGAGGGGACGGGTCTCACCCAAGTTCGCCCAGTGAGCCGAGGATCAGGCTGGGATGGGACCCCAGGTCTTTTGCCACCCAACGTCACGCACGGACAGAGCCCGGTGTCTCTGAGGTGAGAGCGTGGCCCTCTCTCGTGGCTGCTGCCGTGGCCCCCTGGGCACACGGGCTTGCTCGTGAACCCTGCTGACAGCAGGTCTGAATCACGACTCGGCCTTTCGTGAGCCCCGGACACACGGGGTAGCAAGCGCCCCACGGCCATTCCCACCCCTGGACTCAGTTGTTTGCGTTTGGGACGATACCCCATGGAAATGACCCAGAAGATAA
Source organism: Nasua narica (assembly GCA_028533885.1). Taxonomy (NCBI): domain Eukaryota; kingdom Metazoa; phylum Chordata; class Mammalia; order Carnivora; family Procyonidae; genus Nasua; species Nasua narica. The sequence goes on along the minus strand of CM052813.1, from coordinate 76,099,988 downwards.
GGAGAAGCATTTGTGGGAAGATGTTCTAACAGCCCATTGATCACCACGGAGAACTGGCAACAGAGCACATGCCCCAAACAGAGAAGAGCTTAGCAACCATGAGAGCCGAGCGCCCTGGAATGTTATTTTGCCCTTTAAATGAACAGCAAGTGACATGGGCCCGGATGAATCAAGGAAACGGGCAAATGGGGAAGAAAATACCAGCGACGAGGGGCAGAAAAGAAGGCACACTGAGCTGGATCCTATCCAAGCATCCGAGCGCCCAGATGGGAAGGGGGCAGGGACGCAGGTGGATGGTTTCCAGTTTAATGATACTCAAGGTCCTACAGTTGTCTTTCCTTTGGGACTCATTGACTCCGAGGACAGAGGAGCCCAGAGAATTCTCTAGACCCTGCAGAGAGAGCAGTGGCCTGCCTGACCTTGACCCAGAAGCCCGATGTATGTGTGTCACTATGTTCTCACATCTGCATGCAGGTCCCCATGTGTCGGCGTTCGTGTCTGCACGCATGTCTGTGTCTGCCCGTGTGTGTGTGTGTGTGTGTGTGTGTGTGTGTGTGCACGCGTGTTAGGACCCAGCCCCAGGAGTCAGGATCCCAGTCTCCCCACCCCGTGGGATTCCATTTCCCCCTCTGTGCACCGGGCATGGTGCCGCTCGCCCCAGCCGCCTCCAGGAGGGCTGGCCGGAGAAGAGGGTCACCAATGCCCTCCAGTGGAAAGGCAGGAGGTCTCAAGGACTCGACCACACTGTGCCTCTCAACCTGAGCGCACCACAGAGTTGCCAGGGAACCCTGAAGAAGCACAACCTGGACCTCTGCTGGCGGCCCTAACTGCAGCCAAGGCTGAAAGCCCCCGGCCAACGTCACCCAGGGTCAGGAAAGACAGGCCCCCGGCAACCACGGGACACACGCCGGCCTCTGATCCCTCAGTCAGACAGGGAGGGTCTGGGTCCCAGAGGCCCGTGAATACCTACGACTCAGGAGACTGCGTCCACAAACTTCTAGAATGGCCACTTTGATGGAAGCTGAGCTTTGGGAGCCCCCAGAGAAGGAAGGGAGGAAGGTCAGCTGCCGAGAAGGGGCAGACAGACACAGCTCCCTTCCGCCCGGCAGCGCCACAACTCTGCTCAGTGTGTATTTCCAGGAGGGCTTTTAAATCCTCATTTTCTGGCTGAATGGCAGTAGGACTGAGGGCAGCTGTGTGTCTGTGAGCAAACTGAGATCCGTTCTGTGCAGGGAAGCTGTCTGCGCTGCGGGGAGGCCCAGAGGACCATGGGGACCCGGGACCTATGAACCAAGTTCAAATGCAAGCAAAGTCGGTGAGGTTACTCACCGTGGCCAGCCACGGAGGCACCCCGGAGGCCCCTCAGGAGGCGGATGGATAGACCAAAGGGCGTCTGTCCACACAAGGAAGTATTATGCAGCCACAAAATGGAAAGCAGTCCTGACCCATGCTACGATGTGGGTGAACCCCCAAAACACATGTGGAGTGAACGGAAGCTGTCACAAAAAGCCACAGATGACACGACTCCATTTCTACAAAACATCCAGAAGAGATGAGTCCGAAGCCAGAAAGCACATCAGGGGTTGTCAGGGGCTGGCGTGGGGGAAGGGCAGACACGGGAGGGGCTGCCACTGAGTGTGGGGTTTGCCGGGGGCGGGCGTGCTGGAAATTGCTGGAAATGTCCTAAAAGCAGCTGTGGCACCACTCTGAATATACCGAAACCCAGAACTCTCCCACACGGGGACTGTATCTCACTAAAGCTTGTATACTTAAAAAAAAGTAGGTAAGAACAAAACGAGGTAACAGACGTGATCATTGTCTAAAAGCCAAAAATGATGCCTTAGTTTGTGAATAGCCGTGGCAAAAAAAGTGGCATCAGAGGGCACGATTTTCCCGCACGTGGCCATGGACTACGCACCACACGTCCCTCGAGGGACCGCTGAGCCTTGTGTAAACAACGTCCACTTTACAGGTGGAGATACGGGCCGGGAGGAGCCAGAGGCCACCTGAGGCCCCACGACCCATCTAACAGCAGCCGGAGCCGCAGCCGGGCAGGACGAACTCCCCGGCCTGAGCTCCTACCCAGCCCCCCACCCCCGCCGGCCTATTTTCCTCCTCATTTAGATAAACTCCCAGAGTCTCATAAACCTCAAGAGGAAGCTGGAAGCCAGCGAGAAGTGGAGAGGGCAAGGGAGAAGGAACAGAACTCAGGATTGCAAAAGCAGCTCCCACAAATTTATGGCTCCCGGCTGATCTATTAACACATCACAACGAAGAGGGGTGAACAAATGGGTATACTGTGGCTCTTCATTTCAGTGACAGGCCATAAATAAACAAGCCCCCGGCCGGCCGCCAGGCGTTCTGGGAAGACACGGAGGCCCCCCTGGTCTCCCGGCCCCGAGACGTGCAGTTGCAGGGACACCGACGGGGCGCGGGGGTGGTGGCACTCCGGACCCAGTCCAGGCACAGGACCCCAGACACATGCAGGGGTGCGGGCTTCGAGGTTTGGAAGGGCTCACTAAACAGATGTTCTGAGATGCACAGACACACGTGTGGGCGTTGGGGGGGGGTGGCGGTCGAGACCTCCTGGGTCTGGAACTTCTCAAAGACCTCGCCAGGACTGATGTCACTGGCCGGAGCTTCCCCCACCACCACCCCCCGCCTCCCGCCACCCTGGGCCCGAAAGTCAAGGGCCCCAGGAGTTTCGAGGCCTTCTTGTCTGGAACGGCCATCCCCCACAGTCATGCCTGGCGGGGGGGGGGGGGGGGGGGGGGGGGGGGGGGGCGGGGTGCGCCTCCCTCCCTCTCTGACGGCTGGAGAGAAGCTGAGTCAGAAAGCCAGGCACCTGGTCTGTGGAGCAGGCGAGGACACAGAACGTGACACGGTCGGGATGCTGTCCCAACTGCGGTGTGCCTCTTTTCTAGCTGGGTGACCACGAGCGGCTCAGCGCACCTTGCTGAGCCTCAGTGGGCCCGGAGAGAAGGGCTGCCGTGCAGATTAATGGGGTTTCTGCCCGCAGCACCCAGGGGCCAGTTTACGAAGCTCTGGTCACCCGTGACTTCAGAGGGGTCTCTGTCTTTCCCTTAGAGGGGTCTCTGCTCTCTTAGAGGTCCCCTGAGAGGTTTCTGGGGCCCATGGCCTAAAGTGCTATGTGTGAGGGGTGCCTGGGAGGCTCAGTCGTTAAGCGTCTGCCTTCGGCTCACGTCGTGATCTCAGGGCCCTGGGATCGAGCCCCGCATTGGTGGGAAGGGGTTCCCTGCTCAGCGGGGGATCTGCTTGCCCCTTTGCCCCTCCCCTCACTTGTGCTTTCTCTGTCTCTCTCTCAAATAAACAAAATCTTAAAAAAAAAAAATGTGCTATGTGTGAAGTTGAATACACATCCCCCTGGGAATGTCCACAGGGTCCCACCCACTGGCTGGGTCACCGGCCACCTTGAGGCGCGTTTCCTCGGACCCCAAGCTCCGCCCATTTCCCAGGCCCAAGGGCATGCAGTTGGGGTTACCTGTCAGTGACAGACGGCACAGGGCGGGAGTCCTTGGTCCAGGTGACCAGCGGAGGTGGGGAACCCTGGGCCTCGCAGTCCAGGGTCACCTCGTCACCAGCCTTGGCCGTGACTCTCAGAGGCTCGTCGGCACCACGTGAGCCATTCACACGGATCCGGGGCTCAGCTGTTGGTAGAAGCACGCAGGGACTGTGAGTGGACAGGAAGACCCTGCACGGAGGCCGGTGGGGGGGGGGGTGGACCAGGACGGCTGTCCCAGGAAGCAGCGAGGACACCGCCACCCTGGGAGGTGCAGAAAGTGGGTGGTCTCTGCTATCAGGGGAGAGTGAGGGTTTGGGGGAGACCTCAGATCCAACGGTTCTCCCCCAGCCCCAGCCTCCACCTCTCCACCATCACCCTCCCTCTGGGAGCCCCGCTGGCCTTGATGACCCTGATCGGGTCCAGCCCGCTCCAATGTCTGCTACCCACTAGCTTGTTGGAATGTTCCCTGGGGACATTCCAGAAGGTTCTGTCCTTATCTTCTCTGTCTCCCTTCTCCCCCAGGATCATCCCAGTTGTTCTGAGGCTGTCGACCACCAGAAGGCAAACCATGTCCCCTGGCCTTCTCAGACCCTGTTGGGGGTTTATAATAATCCAGGCCTGTCACATTTTTCTCGTATCGAGCTCGAGGCTCCTGATGACAGAGATTCCCCTGCACCCACTGTCTTTATGCCCCACCCCCACATTCCTAGCCAGGAGCTCATCCACGGACAGTGCCGACAGGTGTCTAAGCAATGATAAATTAAGCTCGCCAGCTGGGGATCTCAAGACCCATGTAGCCCTCATGCATTCCCTTGCCCACGAGAGAAAATCTCCTCTCTAAGAAAAAAAAACCTTTTTTTGCAATATGAAAATATCGGCTACAGGAGTATATTTAGAAAAACTGGGCTGTGCATTGGCTCATTCATTCCGGCCAGTTCCTGGGTACCCAGCCGTGTGTGGATGCTGGCCAGAAGCAGCAAAGGAGACAGAGGCCACCCCTGTCCTCCCAGCGCTGGGGCCACAGGGAACACGGGAACCAAACAGCTCAATGCAGGATTCATTATTTAACCAGAGTTGTGAAGGGTCTCATGAAGGGGACATTCTAGAGAATTTACAGCAAAGAGACTTGGCTCAGTCTGAGGATTCAGAGAGCCTACATCTGGCCACCGGGAGAAGCCAGCTGGGCCAAGAGGGGGTAGGGAATTCTAAACAGAAGGACCTGCACGTCCCAAGGCCCTGAGGCAGGTGCACCGTTTAAGAAATTGAAAGGAGCAGAGCGTCTGGGGCACAGAGAGTCATGGAGAGAGGCGGGCAAAGGGGCTGCCAAGCTGGGAGGGCTCTGGTGGAGGGCCTGTGGGTTTCCAAAGATGTTAAAATGATGGTTGCTTGCCATCTGCTTATGAAGGGCTGAGTTGGAACCCCTTTTAGGGTATGTCCACACTACCGAGGACAGGGGCCGGGGGAGGACAGCTTTGGTCTATGGGCCTTTCAGATGGGAAGAATTTAGGGGCAGGATTGACAAGGGACAGGGAAGATGCAGGTAAGGTCAGACTGTCCATGCCCCTGCCTCCATGCCTGCAAGCCCCTCTCCTGGGACGCGGGTGGCCATCACTCACTGTTGACAGAAAGCCTCATCTCCTGGCTTGAGAAGCCTACAGCGTTGGTGGCCGTGCAGACATAGGCCCCGGCATCCCGGGGAGATGGTCGGGCAATGACCAGGGTCCCATCCTTGCTCACGTTGTAGTGGGGACCCCTGGCGGTCAGCGCATTGGTTTCCTACGGTGACATCAGCAAAGCCCATGCCCCATGGTGATTTGCATCATTCCCTTTCCCATGATGCACTGGGCCCACCCTCATGCTAACAGGCTTGTCCTACCTTGGTCCAAGTGATGGTGGGTGTGGGCACTCCTGAGGCCACACAGGGGAGAGAGGCTGGAACCCCTTCATTGGTGACATGGTGGGTGGCAGTGGGCTGGATCCGAGGTGGCACTTTCAGAAACAAACCGACTTTATAAACCAAGGTGCCCAGCAGCATTATCCACGGTAGCCGAAAATAAGAATGCACCCTGAACACAGTATGCTAAGTGAAATCAGCCACAGGACAAATATTGTATGGTCCGACTCACATGCGGTCCCCAAAATAGGGAAAGTCAGAGACAGAGGGGAGAATGGTGGTTGCCTGGGGCTGGGGGAGGAGAAACGGGGAACCTAGTGTTCAATGGCGACAGAGCTTCATTTTGGGAGGAGGAGGAGAAAGTTCTCGAACTGGACGGTGGTGGTTGCAGAGCAGTATGAATGCGCTTCATGCCACTGAACCGTAGGCTTTAAAATGGGTAAAATGGTAAGTTTTATGTTATGTATATTTGACCACAATTAAAAAAAAAAACCGTTTCAACAAAAGAATACAAGTGGCATGGATCGTTTTGAGAGCCACACTTTTGTAAATGGACAGAGGGCAGCCCATGCCTGGGAACCAGCTGTGCCCTTTCTTTGCTCTGGGACTTTGGCTAAACCACTTAATCTTTTGGTACCCGTATTCCTTCATCAGCAAAAAAGCTCCTTACACCTAATTCCCTGCCTACTCTCCAGGGAGGGACAGATGAGGAATGGCAGCAAAGAGTGTTCACAGAACACCGCGAACTTGGAAGCAAGTGCCAAATGCATTCTGGGCACCGTCCCGATTTGCGGGGGAGGAGAAACTGGGTGTGGACCAGTCGGGAGAAGCCGAGGGCTCTGCCAGTAATGCTGAGGCCCGTTAGGGAGGAAAATGCCCTTCTGGATTGTCTCAGGGGGCCGAGGCCCGCAAGTCCATGATTAACGTTGAATGGGAATGAAGTGAGCTGAGAGCCAGCCCGGCCCCACGGGCCAGAGGCAGCTTCTGCTGATCCTGAGACCCTGCGGAGTGACGTGCCTCTCTGAGCTGTCATCTCAGAACGGGGAGTCTCTTAAACCCCGAGTCTTGAGTCCTTAATGAAATTTAAGTGAAACTTACACAGAACCCTGCAGAGGTCTGGCCCGTGGAGCACGCCCAGCCTTCGATCCCGTTATTAATTAGAGTTGTGCGGAGGCCAGACTGTGTTCTAGACCCCACCTCCCTCTGAACTCTGGTTTTCCTCTAGAAAAATGGGTAACAATGTCCTTACCGCTCCAGCCTTTGGGGTTTTATGAAACAAATGGAAAAAAAAAATAGGGGACGTTAACATACTTGGTAAATGACAAAATATAACCAAACTTCGTTTAAACTACTTGTCTTACGTTAAAAAGAACGGTGGTAGCTGGTGGCCTGAGTGAAGGGAACAGGGGCTCTCCAACACTGTGGGGGGAGTGTTATTGGGTAAATGCACGAAAAGCCCTAAAAATGTGCGATTTCGTCAGTCAAAAGTCAATTCTATATGAATGGGTTTATCTAAGGAAAAAATCGCACCCGTGGGCAAAGGTGGCCACAAGCCACTACCCCAGGGCATCCATACTGGGGAGCAGCCTGACAAAGGGGGTGGGCGAGAGGCTCGTGGCTCATCAAAATGGAGGACACATCGTTTGCCACCGAGCCTTCTGCGTATTTATTCACAGGAAAGATTCAGAATCTCTTGTCAAGGGAAATACCCAGGTTGTAGGAGTAATACAGTGTGGTCCCAGTTTGGTTTTTAACTTATTTCTGTGTATTATAGATATACGGAGAGAAATATAGATACACAAAGAATTTATACACAAGTTATATAAAGAATGCATAGACGATGTAAAAAGTTATTTACATACAATGTAAACACAGTTTTATACAATTTCAGTTACACATAACTCATTACATAGTGTGTACCTGTGCACGCGTGTGAGCTCACATGTGCGTAAAGTATGAGAGATACACACCGATGTGTGAAATTGCCCGGTTCTCCCTAGCTTCTGGCATTATGGGAGTCTTGTCTTTTACTTGTCTGACCTCAAATTTTCCTACAGTGAAAATGTACTATTTGTGCTTTTTTTTTTTTGAAACAAAAGTATGGAAGGTCAAGTTTTCCCCATGCTTTTTTTTTTTTTTTAAGATTTTATTTATTTATTTGACAGAGAGAGAGAGATCACAAGTAGGCAGAGAGGGAGACGGGGGGCGGGGGGAAGCAGGCTCCCCGCTGAACAGAGAGCCCGATGTGGGGCTTGATCCCAGGACCCTGAGATCATGACCTGAGCCGAAGGCGGAGGCTCTAACCCACCGAGCCACCCAGGCGCCCCCCCATGCTTTTTTTTTAAACATAAGTATTAAAGATCAAGTTCTCCCCATGCACCTTCCCCATCCCATCACACCCCGCACCCCTCCGTCTCCCCCGGGACTCACCGTGGACAACGAGCTCCACGTCCCGGTGCTGAGAGCCAGCCAGGTTGGTGAGCACACAGCTGTACCTCCCTGCGTCCTCCTGCAGCGCCCGGTCAAGGTGAAGGCTGCCATCTGCTCGGATGGAATGCCGGCTGCCAGGTGGGAGCTGGGGAGGGGGGAGGGGGAGGAAGCCCCAGTTTGAACTGCGGCCCGACACCAAGCCAGCTGAGAGAGTGTTCTAGAAACCACACTGCCTCCTGGGCCAGGGGGAAGCAGGCTGGACTGAGAGGCTAGTGGTTTGGAGAGCTTTCTCCCCTTCCCAGAGACTCCTCCACCCCTGCGGACCCTCAGGGCGAGTCACCCCACTCTCCCACGGCCAGCTGGACCAGGGCAAGCTGCCTGACCCCAGGCGGCCGATGGGAGCCTCTCCCAAGAGCGCAGGGTTGAGGCCAGAGCCTTTCCTGAGCAGGGGCTGGGGCTCCAAGGCCCCTCCACATCAAGGCTATGGAGAGGAGGGACAAACTCCTGGGGAGAGAACAGAGCCACACGGAGTAGGACAGAGGTGTGACCACACTGGATGTGGTCCCAGAGAGAGAAGCAGAGACAGGGGGCTCTGGGTGGCTGCCAGATGTGCCCCCCTGGGACCAGGGTGGGGCAGGGAACGCTGGTCCAGAAGGGGGCCTGGGATAACCTCTTGAAGATGTAAAGTCAGCCCAACTTTGGTGAGAGGTTTCGGCCTCCTTGACCCTGTCCCGGGAGTCCGGCCTCACACCCTGCCCTCAGGTTCTAGAAGCCACTCCTGCGCCATCTCGGGACCAGCCCCTTTGGGGCCGAGCAAGCCCGAGGGGGTTTCTGCTCGTGGCACTCAGTGGCCCGACAGGCGCGGTTCCACCCAGCGTCCCTAGAGAGCCGAAACTAACTCCGCTTCTCCAGCTACCCCCGTCCTGGGCTCGGCAAGGCCCAGGGCCGCTCCTTCCGCGCCTCCGATCCTCCTCGGGAGGGCTCCTCACCACCGCACCCCACAACCCCCAAGCAGGGGCCTCCTCGGGCTCATGTGCAATCACACAGGCCGCAAGGGAGTCAGCCGCACGACCGGCCTCTGCAAAGCGCACACGCTCGGGGGGCAGGATGCCGTCTGCCCTGCACCAGGGTCCGGGAGAAGGAGAGCAGGAATAGAAACACAGCCACACGGTCGCTACCTCCCTAGGTATCCAGGGTCTGCCCATCTGCTGGCGTGAGCGCCCTTCTCTAGGGCCTCGAGGGCACAAGGACCCCAGGATGTCTGAGGAAAAGGCTCGAGAATTGAGGGGAGGTGGGCAGGGAGGGCGGGGCAAAGAAGGCGTGGCCACAGGAGGAGAAAAGAAGAAAATAAAACCAAATCAATTCGAGCGAAGTGAAAGCAGCCGCTGTGTGCCCAGCTGTGCGCCCAGCTGTGCATTCAGGGCAGGTGCTAACGGGCCACGTCTCTGCCCCGGGAGTGTCAGAATGGGGGGGATGAAAGCATTGTCTCTGTGCTCCCCGACTTTCTACTCCCCAGCCTCAGCGCTGATGGAGCCCAAGATCCCCCTATAGCTCTCCAGTGGGGACCAGCAGCCACATGATCCTCGGCAGGACTTGAGAGGGCAACAGAGGCTATCAGTGCACTTAGAGAAATTTCTGGAAGCAGGCAGGAAAGAGAGGGAGGAAGAAAGAGCACACTCCAAAACAAGCGAAGAAGAGCAAAGCAGAGGCCAAGAGGGGGGACACGAGAGCCCCTCCGTCCCCAGGCACCAGTGCTACTGCACCCCAAGAACTGGCACTTACGGGCAGGCCAGCCCTGAGCCAGCGCCTCTCTGGGAAGGGCGTCCCAGCCAGGATGATGCAGGGCAAGGACACCGGCTGCCTCTCCAGGACCCGGACGGTGGACGCGCTGCTGGCGATCTGTGGGGGGGCTGTGGGACAGGAGATGGTAGGGGTCACCCAGATTCCTGTGAGTGGTCCTCTGGGGGACAGAGGCCCCACTGCCCCCCTCCTCCCCAGGGAACCAGTGGGAGCATCAGGAGAAGGGATCCTTAAGTCCAAGGGCACAGCTCCTGGGGCATGCTGTCCAGGAAGGAGGGCTCCAGAAGCTCCTTCTGGGAGAACCGGGCACGGACACATCTGTCCCAGATGTGGGCAGCCATAAGGGGGCCTCCCTGGGGGCCCCGATCTCCCCACCACACCCTCCTCCCCAACACCAGCAAACCGTGTCCGGTCACGACGAGCTGGGCCTCTGCCCGGACCTTCCCAAACACATTCTGAGCTTCACAGACGTACTGGGCCTGGTCTTCGGGGACCACACCTGAGGGGCAGAAAGAGGCAGCCTGACTGCCCAGGCATGCCGTGGCTCCAGCCCCCCAGGGGCAGGCAGTACCCCCCCCCCCCACCGCCCCGGTCTGCAGAGGGAAGGGAGGAGGGCTGGGGGAAGCCGCCCATCCTTGGAAGGGCGGGAAGGCCTCAGCGCTCCTCTGCAGAACGGGGGCCCTCTATGAATCCCTGCGCCTTGTGGCACGATGGGGTGGGATCATCGATGCAGACACAGTGGCCGGCCTGCGGCCCGGCCCAGGGCGAGCAGTTGTCCTCGCGATGATGGCGGCCGTGACCATGGTGGACACAGAGAACACCTTACATGTGTCGGGAACCGTGCTGGGCACTTCCTGTGTCAAACCCATAAGCGACCCCTCGAGGCAGCCTGTTCGTAACCGCAAGTGGCGGGTTTTGTCTTATCCTCGCTGCATGCGTCCAGACTGGGAGAACGACTTGACCGGGGTCAGCCAGCCCACTTCTCCTGCAACCACCTTACCCATGGTCAACGCCGGGGTCAAGGCTCTGCTCCGAGCCCCCCAGCCTGGGGGCTGAGAATATCAGAAGCCATGCTGCCTCCCCTCCTCCCCACCAGCCCCAGGGTCTTACTTTCAAAGAACAGCACCCCCGAATCGGGCTGCCCGGTCCTGCGGCCTCGCCCGGGCCCCAGTGGCTGGCCGTCTCCACGGCGCCAGGTGACCTTCGGGGGCGGGCGGCCCGCGGCCCGGCAGGCCAGGAGGGCGCTCCTCCCCAGCTCCACAGTGACGTCCCGGGGCAGCTCCGTCAGCTGGGGCGCATCTGCAGGGAGAGGACCGGTCGGCCATGCCTGGTGCCCCCAGAGGGCTGTTCCCGCCGCCCGCCTCCCCTCCCACTGTTGGGAGCTTCCATTTCTCCCAGCCTCACCCTCGGGACCCTGGGGCTGACTCACGCCCAGGGCTCCAGGGCCAGCCTGAGCTTGGCTTGGTCCAGCCCTGGAGAGCTCTTGGGGATGAGGCAGAGGGAGCGGCCTTTGGCGGGACAAAGTTGCCGCCACGCCTCATTCCCCGCATGGGGTCACGGGGGCCTCGCTGTGGGGGAGGCAACGGGCCTGCTCCTCGCAGCAGTACCTCCCCGGAAGCCTACCTCTTGGGGGGGGCCAGTCAAGCTCCAGCCACAGGAGCCCCGCAACCTCAGAGGCCCTCCCCCCTCTCACCCTCCTCCACCTTCCTCTTGCAGGTGTCCTGAACTTGGGCAAACGTTTCCTGACTCCCAAAGAGCCAAATCCGTGGCAAGATGAATGGTCATCTTCACCCCCCTCTCTGCATCTCCGTTTGCTAATATTTTTGTAAGGAGTACGTAACACTCCACCACGAAATGAAAACAGGCTTACTAGAAATAAGGAGGCCTTACACTTGATGGTCCAAATGGGACACCAGAGCATGACAAGGGCCATCTTAATCATGGCACCAGGACAAAGGTCCCAAACAAGGACTGCCCTGCTCACGGGAGTCAAACAGAACTCCAATAATCCACAAGAATATATTTCCCCCAATTTTTCCTCCACACACCCTAAATCTCATGCCCTTCCCTGGGGTCACCACGGTAACAGTTTGCAGTGTTTCTTCTAAACTTTTTTCTAAGCCTCATCTTCTATTTATAATCAGGAGAAAATAAGTTGTTTCCCATACAGAAATTCATGATCCTTTCTGCCTTTCAGCAGACCAGGAGCCAGGCCAATTCCAGATGGATCTGGGCCCTGTCCCTGCAGCTTATGGGCACAGTTCTCAGGTCTTTGTCCCCAGACCTATGACCAAGAAGGTCCCCTAGCCTTTTCTTAACCCGTGGGGTTAAAAATGCCATGGGGCATCCAAACCCATGGAAAATCCCTCACCCCTTTGTTCTGTCCGTCTCCCTCCAGAAACCTCCCCCATCCATCCAAATCATGACATCAAATTTCCCTCCTGGCCCAGGGATTAGGGATGTTCCAAGGAGATATAAACACAACTTGGAAAATTACCGCGAGGAGGACCCGACAGTCTCAGAGCCAGCCTCAAACATCACCCGCACGCCTCTCTTTCTCGGTGGGGCCTGGCAGCTGTCATGGGACCAGAATCCCGGAAAGCCTCGGTTCCAGGCTCGCCTCAGTAGGGACCATTGGTCCCATAGAACCCTGGCCCCGGGAGGCACGGCTCTGCCATCCCCCCTTGCTGGGGAGACACCCCAGGGCCTGCCCTCACCCGCTCCATCCAGCCAGACCTGCTTCATGACCTGCCCTCCTTAGCCCCCAATCAGCCCAGCTTTGTCTCCAGGGTCTGAGATACCCCAAAGCACACTCTCTTCCCCTTTCTCCTCCCAGTCCTGAAAGGGCCCCCCAAAAGGGACAGCTGGCCTATAATAGCAAATAACACGTATAGAGCGTAGCCTGTGGAATGCCTACTAAGGGATAGGCACGGTGATGGTGCTTTTAGAAACACAACTTCATCAACCCCGTTTTACAGATGAAGAAACTGAGGTTCAGAGAGATTAAGGAGGCTGCCCAAGGGCACAGCTTGAAGTCAACGGCAGAGATGGTCTGGCCCAGGCTCTCACCCACCGCATCCCTATGTCCCCCTGGGTCCTTGGGAGCAACTTGGCAGCCATCTCAGCCGGAGCCGCACGCACCTCTCCTGTCCTCTCTTTGGGGTGAATCCTAAAGCAGCCAAGTCCCAGAGTCAGATCCCCACCCAGAAAACTCCAGCCTCTAGCACAGCCATCCGCCCTGCCCTAGTCCTCACTAGAGCCCCCAAATAAGGCAGGACCCAGAGTCCTCGTATGCCGGAGCCAAAGGCCCTGTGGTCCCCTCATTTGAGATGGGAAACTGAGGCGGGGGGCAGAGGCAGGGCCGGCCCTGAGTCCTACAGCTCCCAACCCGGTGCCCTTCCCAGGGACACATCAGAGGGTCAGCCACCCCTGCCCTCAGGCCCCCTCCTCACAGACTCCCAGGCGACCCCTGCCTGCAGCGACCCAGCGAGGGACCGTAAACTGGCCCTGTGTTCAGAGGGAATGTCAGGGTGTCCGTGACTGGGGGGAACGGCCTCCACAGCCCCCTCTGGGATGCTTCCTGCAACTGGGCCCGGGCCGCAGGTGCTGGGGCACTCCCCGGGGCCTCTTCCTCCTTGGAAAAATATTGACAGCTCGATTTTATGGCCGCATTGACAGAAAGGCAAACACAGTCCAGGCTGGATTCCTTTTCATCTACTTGTCGTCATCCATTTGCTTCCTTCTGGTTTTAAAAGAAATGAAAATCAGAGCCTTGTCCCCGGGCCCGGGCCCCATCCCAGGCCCTGGGTCCGCACCCGCTGTGCCTGATGGAAAAGCCAGAGCTGCTTCTCTCCTGCTCCCCCAGGCTGGCCAGGGGGGCCCCCTGTGCTCCCCAAGACATAAGCTGCTCATCTACCCGGCAACCTGGGGCTCCCAGGCCGGGAACAGCAGGCGGGGGCGGAAAGGAGGAAACACACAGAGGAATGCGCATGGTCTCTCTCTGAGGGGGAATCCAGCAGGTGCAGATAACTTCGCTCAAAGCAGGGAAGGAAGAGAGAGGCCGCTGAACTTGGGGAGGGCATGCCTGCTGGGAGCCCCCTCTCCAGCCCTGAGATGAATCCCGCCGCCTCCCTTCCCCAGGCCCGGAGCAGCCGGGGTCTTGATTATCTATTCCATTCAAGCTCCGAGTGATGCCCGTTCTCTCATTTAATCTCTCAAGGACCCTATGAGCAAAGCTCTATGGCTATCCTCCCTTTCCACAGATGGGGAAAGGCAGGCTCAGGGAGGTCAATAACTTGGCCAAAGAAGCAGCGGATCCTGGGCATCACCGATGCAGGAGTCGAGTCTGCCAGAAGCCCGACCCAGCGGTGATGGGGGCCACCTACACTGGCCCTCGCCGCCCTCCTTCCCAAACACGGCCAGGAAGCCGGTTCCCAGCTCGGCAGCAGGAGGTGGGCACGGGGCCCAGCCATTCCCCGCCCTGGAAGGCTCTGCCGGCCTGGCTAGGAAGGCCGGGCCACAGCTGCCACCCAGATGGGCAGGAAATTCGATTTCCCACCGCTGCTGCCAAGCCAGCTCTCCTAGACATGCTGGTGCTGGGCCACAGTGGCCCCCTTCCCTGACCTCAAGGCCGAAGGCCACCAGTGGCCAAGAAGCCCGCCTCCGGGGTACCAGCCGTCTCCTCCTCTGACACGGGGAACCGGCCCTAAGGTCTGTCACTGACAGGTGAAGGGCCAGGACCAGGAGGGCATGTCAGCCTGGGCCCCAAAGAAACAAGGCGTTGCTGAAAAGAAATCAGACACGGAGCAGAGGATGGCTGCCTGTGACAATGCCAAGTGCAGCCCTGCCTGGAGCGCCCTCTCCACTCACCCAGAACCCACTAACATGGGTTAACCCCCGACCCCGGCCTGTCTTACCTCGCGCACATACAACGTCCCAGAGACAGTTTGCTGACGAGGAACCCGAGGCTCAGAGTGAGGGCAATGTCCAAGCTCACCCTGCCGCTGAGCATTAGGGATGAAGTCCAGGGGCTAAAGGCCTGGGCCCTGGGTTCGGATCTCAGCTCTGCCACTCACCAGCTGTGTGACCTTGGACAAGTCCCTTAACCTCTCTGTGCCTCTCTGTGTCCCCGTCTCTACAGGAGATGATGACAGAACCCGCCTCAAAGAGTTATTGTGAGGTTTACATGTGCGTACATGAAACATGCTTAGAGCGGGCCCTGGTACATGGCAAATTTCACAGAAATCCTGGCTTATATGTTTCTTGTTATCAGGCTCTAAGCCCGGGGCACGTGCTGGAGGAAGGAGGGACAGAACAAACGAAGGCTAAGGGCACCCCAACCCTGGAGGGATCCAACCCTGACACGGTGCCGCTGTCCTCAGGGATGGAACCTTCTCCACCCAGGGCCCCCCACCGTCCTTGGGGAGCCCCTTGGCCATCCCCCCCCAGCCTAGACCAGTGCACTGTTGTTTCTGTGCTTTCCCGGGACTCCCAACACCTGCCTTCCCGCCGAGGCCGCGGCAAACCCCTCAGGGCCCAGTTGGCGCTGGTCCAGGATGCCCAGGAGCCGCGCCCACAAATCTGAGCAATCCCCAGGACCCAGGGCGCAGGCCTGGAATTCAGGCGTCAAGGCCTGGAATTCAGACGTCAGGAATTCTTCTGTTCGTCACCACAGAAGAACCCAGGCTCCCCATCTGTGAAAAGGGGATAATCGCCCCTCTACTAAGCACCCAAGATGGGCCAAACCTCGTGCTAAGCATTATATGCCTGATCTCATCGAACCCTCCCAGCCCCCCCGCCCCGTGGCATGATCGGCCCCATTTTACAGATAGGGAAACTGAGGGTCAATGACTCAACCGAAGCACCCAGATGGTAAGTGATGGAGACAAGACGGGAACTCAGGTCTCAGGGATGACAATGCCTGTCTCTGTGGTAGGCGGCCTCCAAGGTGGCCCCCAGGACCCCTGCTCGGGGTACGCGCACACTTTAGTAGCCTCTCCCACCGACCATGTACCAGGGTTGATCTGTATAACCAACAGAATACAGAAGTGAGTGTATGTCACTTCTGGGACCAGCTGGTCATAAAGACTGCAGCTTCCTTGTGGGATTCTCTCTCTTTCCCTCTCCCTCCCTCGCTGTCTCTTCTCCTTCTCTCTCCTCTCTCTCTTCTCCCTGTCTCTGTTCTCTTTCCCTCTCCTTTCTCCCTCTCTCCCCTCTCTCTTCCTCTCTCTTCTCGTTCTCTTTTCTCTCTCTTCTGTCTTCTCTCTCCCTCTTTCTCCTCCCTCTCTCCCTCTTTCTCCTCTCTCCCTTTTCTCTCTTTCTCTCCTTACTCTCTCTTCTCCCCCCTCCCCTCTCTCTCCTCCCCTTTTCTCCCCCCTCTCCTTCTCCCTCTCTCTCTTTTCTCTCTCCCTCTCTGTCAGTTTCTCTCTCTCAGCTCCCTTGATCGTGGGAATCCATGTCAGGAGAATCTTCTAGAACACACACACGGCGGACGAACAGAGGCATCCTGCCAGCCGTCGCAGCGGTGACTCCAGACCGCTCCTCCAGCCCCGGTCAAGCCTTCGGATTAAGCTTCCCCCACTGAAGCGCTGACTGGATTCCCAGGACAGCCTCCGAGCCTCCGCCACCCAGCCAGGCCACTCCCAAGCCCTGGCCCTCCAGAAATGCAAGCGAGTAAATGCTTACTGTTTAAGCCACAGAGTTTGGGGGCAATTTGTCATATAGCGAGAGGCAGTGTGTCCTTTGTCCCATGTGCTCTGGACGATACAGATTCTACACGGGCGTTCTCTATGGTGGAGCTCCCTCCTCCCCGCTCAGAGGTGGGGCAAAGGGGCGGGGGCAGGTGGGGACAAGCTGTGCACTCACGTCCAACCTCCAGCCGGATCTCTGCGGACGCATCGCCTATCTCATTGATGGCCCGGCAGGTATAGACGCCAGCGTCCCTCTCCCGAGCTGCTGGGATCCGCAGCATCCCGGAGCTGGAGCCCTCAGGGGCCAGGATCATTTCGAGACCCCCTGGACCAAAGATGGGAAAGCATCAGGCGGGTGCCCACGGTGGCCACAGAGGCCAGGGTATCAGGCTGCTGAGCCTTCCCGACCCTCAGGCTCCTGGAGCTGCACTGGGCTGGGGCCGGGGAGGGGCTGAGTGGGGAAGGCTGCTCCCCAAAAGCCAGGACCCCTGTTAGTTAACGGGGACAGAGTTTCAGTTTTGTAAGAGAACAGAGTTCTAGAAACCGATGCCAATAACGGTTCAAAGACAATTCGAAGGTACTTAATACTACCGAGTGATATTCCTAAAAAGGATTAAGATGTAAAGTTCGTTATTTGCATTTTACATTTTTTTAAAAAAAAGATTTAAGTCAGCACTCCTGGCTCCATCCAGCCCTGTGGGGGGGCTTCCCCTGCACCCCTCTGCTGATCAGGAGTGAGGCCCCGCCGGCCCCCCACGTGGGACAGGCTCGGCACCCACAGACTCCTTGCCTGGGCCTCCCTGCCAGGTCCCCATCCTCCAACCCAACTCCAGACTGAGGTCGCCTGGGATGAGCACACCCCAGTGACGGCCGCCTGTCTGACGTCTGACCCCAGGCAGGCCTCCCGAAACCCACCCCGAGGCCTCCCTCCTTTCTCCCGCCTGTGGTCCTGGCTCCCCCAATCCCGACCCACTTCCTAAATTTTACTGTAATTTTTTTACTTCTACTGCTTTTATTGTGGGAAAATGTCCACAACACAAAACTTTACCGTTTTAAGCATTTTGAGTGTCCGACTCAGTGGCATCAAATAGGTTTACGTTATTGTGTAACCCCCACCTCCATCCTTCTCCAGAACTTTCTCAGCTTCCCAAACTGAAACTCTGTACGACTGGAATTCCACTTCTTTTCCAGCCTGAATAACATCCCACCGAGAGAGGCCCTTTTACAAGGGGTTCCCGGGGCAGGCGCTCGGCCCGAACAGGAGTGACACGAGTACCGAGCCGGGAGTCCCGCGGCCTCTGCCACCCGGGGGTGGCCTGGCACAAAACGCTCACACTCTGAGCTGCTTCTGCCTGTGTCAAGGTCAAGGTGGCTCTGACAAGCCGGCAGACAGGAGCCGTGAATGATAGCGTGCAACCAGGTGGGTGAGGGCTGAGCCTTGAGCGGGAGTTGGGAGTCTACCCCTGGAAAGACAGGAGCAGCCCCTGCTGAGGGCTCGAGAACACTCCCAGCAGCCAAAGTCCAGCTCAGGGTCTGGTAGCCTCTCTGTACCCACTGACTCAAAAGAGCCCCAGCACAGCTCTGGTACTAATGGCCCCATTTCTCAGATAAACCGCATCACCGTCGCCATCACTAAGAACACCGAGCCTGGGGGCGCCCGGGGTGCTCAGTGGGTTAAGTGTCTGCTTTCGGCTCAGGTCAGGATCCCGGGGGTCCTGGGATCGAGCCCCGCGTCAGGGTTCCCTGCTCAGTGGGGAGTCTGCTCTTCTCCCTCTCCCTCCGCCCCTCCTCCCTGCTTGTGCTGTTTCCCTCTCAAATAAATAAATAAAATCGTAAAGAAAAAAAGAGAACACCGAGCCCAGTCCGTGTGCCGGGCTTATTCTAAACACTTACGTGAACTCATCTCATCCTCGCACAACCGACTTATCTCGTGTTCCCCGTTTCCCGGATGAGGAAGCAGGCTCAGCGATGGCAGGCCACCTGCCCATTGTCACCCAAAGGAGCCAGAATTTAATTCTGAGCCTACTCGAAATCCTGCTCCTCACCACGGAGCCGTGTGGATGCTATGCTGGGGGAGGGGGTGCTGCCAATGGGCCAGGCCCCCCAGACGCCCCATCCGCAGGGCCACGCCCCCCATGACCATTCTGAAAAGTGGATCCTCCAGGGGCCCCAGAGGGACCGTGCCCCGGGCCCCTCTCCCACCTGACGTACCTCGATACCAGATGACCCGGGGCAGGGGCACCCCAGACACGTCACATGCCAGCACGGCCTCGTCCCCGACGGTGGCCAGCACCACCGTGGTCACCGCAGAGGCAGTGGGCGGGTCTGCGAGGGAACAGATGGGGAACTTGGGACCTGCCCACACACTCCCTAGGACAACAGTGCACATTTTCCTGGGGCGGGGTTGGGGGGGGTGGGGAGGTGGGACGAGGACAGAGAAGGAGCTGCGCCCCCTGCCTTCTTTCCCACCCCTCACCAGTCAGGGACTGTCACCCAGAAAGATCTAGCCACTGTGGCTTTCTTAGAAGTTTCTGACCCAGGACCTCAAATGAAAGCCAGTCACTCCTAGAACCAACCCACCCCGCACACATTGTTTCTCACTGAATTTGCCATAAAAGCCGAAACGTGCGGCCCCTGGGTGGCTCAGCTGGTTAAGCAGCTCCCTTCAGCTCAGGTCGTGATCTCAGGGTCCTGGGATGGAACCCCACGTCCATAGGGCTCCTTGCTCAGCGGGGAGTCTGCTTCTCCCTCTCCCTCTGCCCCTCGTCCTGCTTGTTCTCTCTCACTCTCTCTTAAATAAATAAATAAGATCTTAAAAAAAAAAAAAAAGGAAGCTGAAACCCTACAAAGTCCTAAAATCCCCTACATGGACTGCCCATCCCTCCCCATCTCCGCCCCCAACTCCCTCCCGTTCTCTCCACACCAGCCTTATCGCGGCCTCTTGAGGACCCCAGACTCATCGTGACCTCAGGGCCTTTGCCTCACTGGGTCCCTCTGCCTGGAGCACTTTCCCATCCCCGTCTCTGGCAAGCATGCCCTCCTCGTGGAGGCCTTGGCCAGTCCTGTGCGTACCAGCCGTAGCCCCCCGGTCCCCACCCGCATAGCGTTCTGCCCTGCGCTCTTGCAGCACCCTCCGAAAGTCCCAGTATCCGCACGCTTTCGTGCCGCCCCCGTTAGGACATAAGCTCCCCGCGGGGCAGGGACCATGCATTTCCCGCTGTATCCCCAGGGCCTGGCACACAGTAGATGCTCAGTAAGCCTCTGTTGTTGGGAAGGAGGGAGGGAGAGAGGAGGGAGGTGCTCCTGAGATGCCCGGGGCCCGGTTACCTGTATAGTAGAGGGTGACCGTCTCCTCGTCTGTGCCGACCTCATTCACAGCCCGGCAGCTGTAATTCCCAGCATCCTCTGGGGCCACTCCCTGAATGATCAGTGTTCCCTGGGCATCCACACGGATTCTGGAGTCAGGCCATAAAACAACATGTTCAACGGCCAAGGGGCTGATCAGTTCCAGTCACACGAGGACTACCTTGGTCATCATTAATAATTAATAGCATCACTAGTGATCACCATTTTATACTGAATGCTTGCTCTGGGCCTGGCTGCGTGCTGGGAACTTTACATAGATT
Source organism: Nasua narica (assembly GCA_028533885.1). Taxonomy (NCBI): domain Eukaryota; kingdom Metazoa; phylum Chordata; class Mammalia; order Carnivora; family Procyonidae; genus Nasua; species Nasua narica. The sequence goes on along the minus strand of CM052813.1, from coordinate 76,080,026 downwards.
GTGCTTGTTAATTCATGAGGCTCAGAGAGGTAAAGCGACTTGCCCAAGGTCACACAGCCTGAACGGCATGGGCAGGATTCAAGGATGGGTCTGTGGATTCTAGAACTGTAGCTCCTGGCCCCGGAGCTCATACTGAGGCGTCGCTGTATTTCCAGAGTGATCTTCCTCCTGAGTCTCAAACGATCCCAGGAAGGAGGCAGGGCAAACGCTACCCTCTCCCCACACCACCTCCCCACCCCCGTGGCCCCGTTTACAGGTAAGAAGATGGAGCCCCCGAGGCGTCCCCGGGGGTGCTTGTTCACCTGCTCCTAGTCCCAGAGCCCCTGGCCCTGGGCCCCTTACCTGCTGTCCTCTCGCAGAGCGTGACCCTCACGGCTCCAGGAGACGTGGGGTGGGGGGTACCCAGAGGCCGAGCAGCTGACGCTTACCTCCATCCCCCGGGAGAAGTGCTGGGACCGGGTGTGGATGCTGACCTGTGGGGCCTCTGCGGCATAAAGAGTGGAAAGATCGGGGAGAGCCTGTCAGGGCAGCCACGCTGCTCCGAGTGCCCGGCCCCAGCCTCCTCTCCATCCCCGAAGTCACGGATGGGCCAGACGGAGGAAGCGAAGGCCCCAAAGGGCCTGAATCCCTAGGCAGTGGCTTTCCTGGGAACTGGGGTTGACCAGGCAGCCGCCCAGGCCACACGAGGCAAATTTCCCAACGTCCCCAGGAGAGCCTCAAGCTCCCTGGGGTCCCGCTCCGGGCTGAGCATCTCGGGGAGGCTTGGGCAGATAGGCAGATGCCAGGGCTGGGGACAACTCTCATCTCCAGTGACCTTGAGTAGACCCCAAGTTCTGCCCGCGTGTTGGCCCCACACTTAGGTTCTATTCACAGTACAATAGGCTTGTCAGACTCAAACAGAACTTACGAGGCCAACTCACCTAGAAAAGGTCAACAGCCCTCTCCCATCTCAGTGGCAGACACAGCTAATGGATATGGCAGAGCCTAGACACGGCCTCGGACTCCTTCTCAACACACTCTAGGCAACCAACCAAGACTTGTTGGCAGCAGAGAGAACAGTTGTCCCAGTAGGCTCATTTTCACACTTGGGGAAATACCAGCCCAGAGAGAAGGATCTGTCTAAACCCTGGGCAGACCCGAGGTGACCTCCAGGTCCTAAATCTCCCAGATGGTTGCTCTTTCCACCGTCTCCCTGACCCCATCTGGCCAGTGCCTCCCAGCCCCTGCCAAGCACGCCTGATCCCTGGACTTCCAGAAGTTTCCCGGATTCCATCCCTGCCCTAGCATACTGGGGAGGAGGGGCAATGGCATGGGAAACCAACAGGACACAATGAAATCAGCTTGGCCTACAGCAGTAGAAATGTAGGTTAGATATTAGGATGAACTTTCCAGCAGGGAGAACCACTAAACTTGTGCTAGGAGGCAATAGAACCTTTTCTGAAAGCTCAGGAGATACTCATAGGACTAATGTCACCTGCAGGACATGATATGTGGGCCGAGGCATGGATTGATGGGCTCTGGGGACAAGCACTAGACCATGTGTCAAACTGCTGGGCCAGTTAGCCACGGAAGGCAGAGCCTCACCTCGCACCAGGAGCCAGAGGGATGCCCTGCTGACCCCGTTGGCGTTGCTGGCCAGGCACTGGTACCGCCCACCGTCGCTGGGGCTGACATCGCTGACCTCCAGGGACAGGTCGGCCAGCTGGGCAACTCTGCCCGTCAGGGCCGATAGGACTCGCCAATCCCGAATCCACGTCAGGTTGTAGGGGACATCGCTCAGGACCTGGCAGGACAGCACGGCGGTCTCCCCCGGGGACACGGTGATGTTGGGGGCAGGGACGAGCTGCGGCGGGGGGTCTGGAGGGACAAAAACAGAGGAGACCGGGAGGGGGCTGACCCAGAGAGGGGCCATCCTGCCGGCGCCGGTAGCACCCTGACTCCAGAAGGCACGGGCTCCTCGAGGACACGCCGGGCTGCGGAGCAGCGGGGGACCATCTGCTCGCCATCCGCTGCCCGGGGAGGGCGCATTCCCCCCACGGGCCCCCACGTCCCCACCACCATCACACCCCCGGCAAGGGCTGCGTGGCGTGTGCGTGCTTTCCACACGACAGCCAAGGGCAACATGTACCCGGCTCTCCGACGCTCTTCTCACTCCGGGAGCCAGCAACTCCTCCCTGGGGAATACAGCCTGGGAAACCGCCCTCTCGAGGGACACGCCAATGAATGCCAAGCTATTCTCCCTGCAGATCGCAGGGAGGTCCTAACAGCCGAAGTGTACAACTGAGCCCGCGGCCCCAAGAAAGGCAAGAGCTAAGAAAACCACTATCTTGACAGGCCAAAGGGGTACGTGACGAGATCAGAGACCGTCTAACTAGGGCTGTGGGCCCGAGCGCTCGCAGGGAAAAAGCTGGGTCCACACGGGTTACGCACGCCAATGGCCTGCTGTCACAAAAGAGCATGTGAACTTGACAGCCCCGAACAAATGATACCGTAGAAACCAGCCAGAAATAATATTCTGGGGCCAATGAGAAAATCTGACTGCGGCCAAATTAAATAGCATTAAGGTATTATCATTCGTTTTATTAGGTGTGATCGTAATAGTTTTTATTATAGGGGAAAATCCACTTTCTAAAAAAAAAAAAAAGAGAGAGAGATAAATCCTGAAATGTCAGGATGCCTACAGTTTAGTTTAAAATAGTTTAGCCAGAGAGCGAGAAAGCGAATATGGCAAAATTTTAACGATTAGTAAGTCTAAGGAATGGGTGTGTGCGTCTCTTTACACTGTTCCCTTTTCCTGGCCTTATCATTTATAAAAAGGGAAACCGTGGGGCGCCTGGGTGGCTCAGCTGGTTAAGCAGCCAACTTGATTTCTGCTCAGGTCATGATCTGCTCAGGGTCGTGAGATCAACCCCACACAGAAGTCCACTTGGGATTCTCTCTCTCCGTCTCCCCCTGCCTCTCCGCAAATAAATAAATAAATCTTTTAAAAATTTTTTAAATAATTAAAAATAAAAAACGTAAAACTGTTAATTCATTCCATAGAAGCATGTTTGCAGACACATTATATCATTAGATAATAAAAAAATCAGGTTGTCCTATGTGTATGTACGTGGGATACATATGTATAGTACTATCCCAGTTTTCTTAAAACGCACACATAGATAAAGGTCTTAAAGGGAGTAAATTAAAATGCTATGAAGTTTCGGGCAAGGGAGGCTGGGTGGCTCAGGCATTTAAGCATCTGATTCTTGATTTCGGCTCAGGTCATGATCTCAAGGCTGTGAGATCGAGCCCTGCGTCAGGCTCTGAGCTCATGGGGGAGTCTGCTCGGGATTCTCTCTCGCCCTCTGCCCCCCCTCCCAACCTCACGTGTGCACACGCGTTCTCTTTCTCTTTTACTAAAATAAATAAATAAATCTTTTTTGAAAACCGCTATGGAGGTTGTTTCTAGAATAAGACCAGAGGTTATCCAGATCTCTTTTTGCCTGTCTGTACTTCCCCCCCTGTCTTCCTGCAAGGAGTATGGTGAGTCTGTGCGAGAGTAGAGACTGCAGACTGGCTAATCTTTCCATGTTCCTTGGGCTCCTTCTCTTCCCTTCAAGACACTTTAGATTCCCGATTTACAGAACGGAGCTGCTTTCATTTCGAGACGGCCTTCCTGAGCTGGATGGTGCCATCCTGGTGGGGCCCTGGAGGCCTTAAGGGAAGGGAACTTCCAGATGGATGGTGGCCCCTGGAAGGGCCGAGGGGAGGAGGGCATGACCCTAACCCAGCTCCTGGCCTCCCTCTATCTGAGATCCACAGGCCACTCCTGGGTGACAGCCCAAACGGGGCTCCAGGAGGCAGGTGGCCGCGTGGGCAGTGGACTCTGGGGGACGGACAGTCCCCAGCAGCTGGCTGGCGTGCTCCCCTCCCCCGCAGACAGACACCCTGGGGGAAACCATAGAGGGAAAAGTCAGGAAGGGGGGCGGGGAGGGTACACGAGGACAGGCCAGAAGGACAGACCTGTGACAACAATCTGGGCCTTTGCTCGTCCGGTCCCAGCCCTGCTGACGGCCGTGCACTCATACGTCCCTTCCTCGGTCTTGGAGGCCCGTGGGATCTCCCAGCTGCCGTTTCCCGACACCCTGCGACCACAGAACAGCTGGAGACACACAATCCCGCTGACCCCAGCCAGGGGCCCCCCCAGCCTCGTACGGTCCCTAAACCCTGCCCGGAGGGGGCAAATCCTCTTGGAGACTTGGTAGGAAGAGTCAGACCGCCAAGGACATGCAAATTTTTACAACATGCTATGTGACTTTGAACAAGTGCCTTTCCCTCTCTGAGCTTTAGGCTTTCTGGTCCATGAGGGGGAGGGTCTCCGAGGGTCCTTCCTGCCCCGCCCCCACGCAGCCGGGCCCTGCTCAGGATGAGAGTTCCAGAAGCTGAGGAGGCCCACGGCACCTTTGGGGACCACCCTCCCCCAACCCAGGCCATGGTGCGAGGTGCCTGGGAGGACACTAGGACCGAGACCAAGGTCCTTCTCCTGCTACCCACTCCCGTCAGAGCCCCGGGGCTGGGGACACTGGATGACAAGCACCCACTCACTGGAAGTGCCTCTCCTCGCCCAGCCTGGCTCCGCCCCGCCGCAGCTGCAGCCGGAAGGGCAGGGCGCTGTGCACGGAGCAGGAGACCAGCAGGGGCTGGTGCAGGTAACCGTGGATCCTCGGGGGCATGCTGACCAGGGGCGCACCTGCAGACAAGGCCCAGCAGTCAGGGTCCCTCCCTGCCGTGCCCCCCACAGCCCACCCTGGTCAGCGACTCAGACGCCGCCAGAGGGAGCCAGGATTCCGTCCCTGCCGTATGGTGGGCACCAAGAACAGGTTGCTTTGCCCCTCGTCAGCTCAGTTTCCATCTCTGTAAAATGGGCTTAATCCTGGTACTGACGTCCCCATGCTGTCCGGGGAGTTGGTGAAAGGCAGGGCATGTGCACAGGGCATGGCCAGCCCCCTCAGGACGAGCTCCTGCGGGGTCCGTGGTTTGTGGGAGGACCAACCGAGATGGACCGGTCTGTGCCCCCGCCTTCTCCACCGTCCAGGATGCAGAAGTCGGACCAGTCCCGAGAGCTGACGAAATGCTCCCCAGACCAGGCTCTCCACGCTTCCAGACTTCCCATCTGCCTGGAGGGTCAGTCTCACCCAACGATGTTGGAAGAAAGCCTTTTTTTTTTTAATTTAAAAATAAGCAAAGCCAGAGCATGGCTGTGAATGCAAAGTTCACACACATTTTTGAGATAAAATAAGAGACTTCAATGAAATCTCACAGTTTCTGATGGGCCCCGTGGGGCCCCCGGGAGACCCCCTCCCCCGCCTATCCCTGGTCTTGGGGTGACACGTTCTCTCCCCGTGACGAGTGGAATCGCTTCAGTGGGAAGGTCTGAGAACACCCCCGCGGGGTCAGTGACTGCTGTAGGGGCCTCCATAGGGGATCGCAGGCGGAGGCTCAACTCTCGTCCTGCCCTCCCCCTCCCCCTTCCCACCAGAGATGCTCCGTGGGTGAGACAATGCACCAGACGTCCTCCGAGCCCAGAGCTGGGGGTGGGTGGGCGGCGGGTGACATCATGCTGCAGGCTCCCCGCCACATCCCAGGGGAGAGGGATGTCGGACCATCCAGCCACGTCCTCAGCTGTGTGCCGAGCAGCCACCGCTCACCCCCACACACGGGGGCCTCTGCGAGGCCAGCCCAGGCTCCGTCTTCCATGAGCTCGATGGACCCAGGAACCGCCACCCGCTCGTGTCTCTAAACCCAGAGCCTCCCGCTCGAGGCGAAACACACACACACTTTCATCTAGAGTGGAGATGAAGACCAAAAGCCAGAGCTAAATTCCAAACCCTTGGATTCATCTGGAAGACCAGGAGAAGGAGAAACAGGGGTTGCTATTGGCCCTGCTGAAACTCCTACCTGAAAATTCCTCCTCAGGCTTCTAAAAGCCAAGGGAGGAGGGGCCCGGGGACCACCACAGGGGAGTGGAGGCCAGGAGGCTGAGAGAAGGGGGTTCCCGGCCCCCCCACTCTGGCCCCGCTTGGGGCCTCAAAGTCCTCCACCTCACTGTGGGCACCTTGGTGCCCTCCCTGCACCCCTACTTAGAGTAGACAGAGGAGTCTGCTCCTTGTCAAGAAATCCCAGCAAATGTAGGGTGTCAGTGACCTCCATCCCTGTGAGCTTCCCCCAGGCCACTGCCATGGGGAAAGGCGGGAGTGAGCAGGAGGAGGGAACAAAGCCCGAAGGGAAGGCTATTGGCCATTGAACTCAGATACCCCAAGCCAGGACCAGACGCAGAGCTGGAGAGCCAAAGACTCAGCCCTGGGCTCTGGAGGCTTCTGACCTGGATGAGAGACCTCAGGGACACGAGGAAACAAGCAAAAAGCCACACATCATGACCAAACATAGGACCATAAAATGACCTGTGCCCACAATGCCATGAGACCAACAGCAGCTGCCATATGTCGGGGGCCCTGGGCCACGATGCCCACATCCTGGGCACAGCCTCCGGGCACCCAAGAGATGTCTTGTTATGCGTATTAGCTTACAGAACCCTCAGGGCACCCCCATGAAACGGGTAGCCTCAGCTGCTTCATCTGTAAAATGGGGACACACCTCAGAAGTATTATAAGCACTGAGTCAGCGACTACACGGCGGGTGCTTGGCTCAGCATTGTCCCCTTGGATTGAGAGGCGCTCAAGACGGTGACTGGTATTACCATGATTACGATCAGGGAAGAGCACACCCACACTCACTGCCCTGCCCTCCGCTGTGCCTACAGACCCTAGCACCACGTCGGGCACAAAATGAATGCCCGATGAATATCTGGATGGAGGCACGCATGCATGAGTGGCTACTTGGATGGATGGGTGCGGGGGCCAGTAAGTGGGTAGATGGGTGAAAAGGCAGATGAGTGGACGGGGGTTTGGATCAATGAGTGGGTGAGTGGATGCGTGGGTGGGCACTCAGAGCATGGCCTTGTACTAAATCCTTGACCTGATCGCTACACCGGAAGCATCTCAGTATCGAGCCCGACACATTGCAGAGTGCGCTGCTCATAGAAGTTTAGTAAACATTTCCTCATCTCACCTAGTCAGGGAAGGCTGCCGGGAAGAAATGGGTTCCCCGGTGAGCCAGGGAGCTGGGAGCGGTAAGAGCCAGTCACTCACCTGGGGCTACCCCACTGTAGGAAACTCCAGAGACACGGAGCAGGGAATTCCCCTCGTGGTCTTTGCCCTTCACCTTGAGGTAGAAGCGCTCCTGGGGGGCGTGGAAGGGCGGTCCGCCCCACAGCTGATACGTGGACCCGTTGGAGAGGAGCCGCGTAGGCAGAGTCAGGAGGGGCTGCCCTGAGCTGCGTGAGAGCTCCACCGAGTCCAGGTGGCCGGGAGCCTGCAGGCCCGTGGAGTTGATCACCAGGGAGATGGGCACCCCTGCAGAGGGAAGGGTGAGGAAGAAGATCCTGCGGTCCGGACCCGCTCCATGATCCTCCCCAAGCAGGGGCCTTCGGTCCCCAGTCAGGGACCCAGCCTGCCGGCCCTCCTGCTGCTCGCTCACCTTTCTGTTTCCTGTGCCAACAATGCCGGGGGTGGATAAACAGAGGGGGCCTGCTACTGTCCGAGGTCCTGAAATGCCACTGTCCATCCCAACCATGGCTTCCCACGGCTGCATCACCTCCTGTCCGCAGACTTAGGCTCTCATGGAGGAGAATTGGGAGAGGGCATTTCTCTCCGCCCTCCTGTCCCCCCAGTACCTCTGGGGTTGGCTGTCATCGGGTAGGCTCTGGGACTGGCCCAGGTGAGACACCTGTGAGTTTGGGAACTCTGGCTCCTGCCCATCCTCTCCCCTCTGTTTCGCTTTCCTTTGATTTTCTGTCTTATTAGAAAGGGACTCTTCACACTATTCCAGAGAACACAGACTTGGAGTTGGGTTTCATAATTCCCTTAGTTGATCTGGGAATGTCACTCGGGTCTTTCTCTTTTCACAGTTTTTTTTTTTTTTTTCCTTAGAGATCATAAACCAGGAAACAGAGGATGTGGTTGGTTGGTATGGTCCATCAAATGCTTTAAAATCTTTGAAGAAACATGGAACAATCTGGAAAGGGCATATAAAAATCTGGAAGTCCAGATTCCTTTGAAAAAACACATGTGTCAGTGCTGGGCCCCAACCCCGAGCAGCAGCAATCAGCCAAGGGCATGCTCCCGGCGGGGGCGGTGGGAGGGAGGGAATCGCTCCCCCACTCCCTGATGCCCCTGCACTGAAGCCAAGTGCCAACTGCTGTTTATCATTTGCAATTGCCCTGATGTTTCTCTCTCCTTTTTTTAAAAAACTATCTTGGACCCACATCTTTCTCAAAAGCAGAAGCCCAAGAAGGTCACATGTGACCGCCCCTTCTCCCTCTTCCAGTGGGGACTGGCCCTAGGGACCCTTCAGTTTTCAAGCACTGCATTTAGGATTTCTTTTCTCTCCTGACTCTAGAAGTTTCCCTGCCTCTCCCCCTTCCTGCTACTGGGAAAAACAAGCACTAAATAAGCAAGCCGCCCCCTTTTGCTTTGAAGATTTTACTGCTGGTCCTGGCACAGAACCAACCAGAGCTGAAAGGATGGCAAAGATTAGAGGAAATGCACACTCAAAAGCTCTAAGGATCTGGTAGCTCCCACTCTGGTTCCCAGTCAGTGATCTGGAGTTAGCCTGATCTGGTCTAGGTCCCTCCCCATCTCCCTTCTGAGCTGGTCCCAACAAAATCCTCTGATGGGCCCCATGGTGAGGGACCAGTCTTCCCAAACGATAAACTGGGACTCCTGATCCGGCCACCAAATGGTGTTTTCTGGAATGGAGTTCTGGCAACCCGAGCCAAAAGCCCCTGCTTGCTCTGGAGCCCAGCCTTCCCCAGATGGGACCATGATGGGGCACACAGGCAACCCCAGATCCCAGTGAGGTGCCTCATAACCAGAAAATGGACCTTGTGCCTCCACCTCCAACATCCTCCTAGGTTCCCAGACCCCACCACCCTGCACAGGCCCCATTCTAGCCACACACTCATGGCCTGACCTCCAAGGCTCCCCCGCTTCCCAGAAAGCATCACCCCCAGGGTCGGGAGCACTGTACCTTGCAGGGGCCACTCGATGGTGTGGTTGAGGTCCAGAGAGGGCTGGGTGGAGAAGCCGGCCCGGAAGTCGATGTTGCTGACACCTGTGATCCTCACTGAATGGCGACCACTGCTGTAGACCTAGCAAGACCCAGCCCCCATCACCAGGGCACCAGATTTCAGCTCCAGGGCAGAAGGCGGCCGCCCTGACCTGCCTCTGGCGCCAGTCGCTGGAACTCTGCCCCCTTTGCAGACACATGGGCAACTTCCCTGCTCCCTGGGGGCCCGGCGCTATGCTCCCTAAATGCAGAAGAGGTCCCAGCTGTGGCATTGTCCTGAGTGGGACTCTTGAAGCTGCTCTGCCTTTCCAGCCACCCCCACCCCCCCACCACACTCACAGCCCTATCTGTCCTCCGCATGTCTAATCCCCGCCTTGCCTTCCCCACCGGCATTAGAGCTCTTGGCTCAAAAATGCTCAGAGTTTAAAGGGCAGGGTCAATGTTGCCCCTTCGCCTGTAGCATCTACACTTAGCCCAGGCCCTGGCATCCAGAAGGTGCTCCATAAATGCTTGAGCAACCAGCAGGAGCTCACATCCTTCCGAGGCAGCAGCCTGACCCATTCCAGGACCCTCTGCCAGGAGCGCAGTCTGCCCCTGGTCTCCAGCACCTCACAGATCACAGCAGGGCCCCCTCTCCCTGCCAGGCATGTCCCTCTAAGCCATCCTTGCCCCAAGGTCACCCTTGCTTCTTTTGTTCTTTCTTCCCAGGATAAGTTTCTGAAATGCAAGCTGCTTAATCACCCACCTCTGGACACCCAAGCTGTTTCTCTCTTTCTCAGAAGCTCCCTAACTAACCCCAAACCACTCCACTTCCTCTCACTGGTGCAAAGCAGAATACTCCTCCTCTGTTCTTGACCCTTTGCTTCTATTGATATGTCCACGTCACCACCCATGCCCCAGCCCTCGGCTTCCCAGGGCCCCAGGCCCGCCCAGGACAGGCAGGAGGGAGACAGGGTCCCGGTTTGGTGAAAACAGTCCCCCTCTCCCTGGGAATAAGGGCCCCTTACCTTGATGGACCACAGCCCAGGATGCTCAGGCTTAAAGGCCACAACCTTGGCAGAGTCAGGGATGTTGAGAAGCACGTTGAGACCCTCATCCTTCTGTAGGATCCTCCCTGTGGAACCCCCAAGGGTTTCTCAATCCCCGATCCTTTCCTGGCGGTGACAGAGGCCCCACCCGTCCCCAGGAGCCCAGGGCCCTCCAAACGCCCGCCTCGGGCTTCCCAGAGTAACTGACAAGAGACCTTTGGTGGTGGCTGGCCCTTCATCTCATTCCGCACTCCACCCTCACCCACCCCCAGCTGGGGGCTGGACGCCTTGCCTCTAGACCTGGGAACCGTGACTTCCTTGGAGCACCGTGAGGCCAGGCGGCCGGGTCCAAATCGCACCGACCCAGGGTGACCCAGACAAGTCACCCCACCTTCCAGAGCCCCAGCTTCTCATCTCGGTGGCGTGCCACTGATTCTTGCCCTGACTGACCTGCTAGGGCACCGTAGGGATCCGCTGAGAGAACACGGGGAAGACCACACGTGAGCCTCGCATCCCAGGGACTGTGGTTGTCTTCCTTCTCCTCGCTTGGCCCCCGAGAGCTTCCCTGCTTCCTCACCCACCATAGGCAGCCTCTCTGCCCTCCACGTGGCTTCCCCCACCCTCCTTGTTCCCGGAGCCTTGGGTCCAGGAACCCCCTGCCACCCCAGGTCTCGCCCTTCGTCCCATCCTGGACTCCCAGCTCAGTCTCAGGGTCAAAGAAGAGGCCAGTGCTGGGGTGCACATACCCAGGGGGTCGCGGACCTCGATCTGGGGCCCCGGACCGCTCAGGGAGATGGTGACTTCCTTCAGGCTGGGGTCAAAGGGAATCTTCCACGTGTGCTCGCCCTCCTCCTTGTGGTCCGTGGACAGCAGGTGCACCTTGGTGGCCTGGACCGCTGACTCTACCCACTTCAGCACCTGGGAGGCAGGCGTGAGAAGCTGATGCCAGCTGGGGGGGTGGTGGTCTTACTTAGAACCGCCCACTGGACGCAGGTCTCTAGAGGTTCCCAGCAGAATCCAGTCCCCCACCTGGGTCTGAGGCAGCAGAGAGGCTTTCCGGGTCCCCCAAAGCCACCCCCCCTCCCACAGCCCTACACCAGGCCAATTCACACTTCATTACCTTCCTGGCCTAGGGGCTGGGAGTTGTGAAACCTGGATTGAGGCCGCTTGGAGGGAAGGGCCAACCTCTATGGCACCCGTTACTTCCTCCGGAAAGCCTTCCTGATGCCTCCTACCCGCAGATAAGCCCTGGAGATCTGGAATCTGCCCCAGAGCAATGCAATCCACCATCACCCCAAAGGGCCTCAGACCACCCTCCTGCCAGGGCGCCATGCTCTCTAGGCAGGACTGAGGGGGTCCGCTGCGAAATCAGAATCTCCTCCTGATTCGTGTCACAGTATTGAGAAACCTGAAATCCTTAAACCTTATAATTGCAGATTCATTCTAAAATCTTAAGCGTTTTGGACGAGTCCCAACGAAAAGCAGGTGACAGGTGAGGCCTCCCCCTCCAGACTACCAGGCCACCTGGATTCCCATTTAAAGTGTGATTTGGGGGAGATCCTCAAATTCCCTCAAAAACTGCCCCCCACGAGGGTACCGACCCCGTATCAGCAACACTGGGTCCGATCTCAGATACCTCACTGAGCACAAACTCATTGAGTTTCTCTGAATCCTTACCACGGCCTTCACAACTGTATGGGTTTTGACTCAAGGTCAAGTTTGCCCCTGACTCTCCCCATGGTTGCATGGGTTGGAGCCCCCTGGATGGACCCCCACGCCTCCCTAGGCAGTGCCCACCACACATGCTGCCCTCTTACAGAAATGACCCGCTCCCTCCTGCTTAAATTCATGTCTGTCTCCCCTCTTGGCCTGGGAGCCCCATGAGGGCAGGGACCCTCTGCTGTGCCCCGAGCTCAGTGGCTGGCACAGAGAGGGCTTTCGGGAAGCTTCTGTTCACTGTGTGTGATACAGCGGGGCACACAGATTCACCTTACAGACCCCTCACTCTGCTCCACCCCCCGGACCCGCCTTGTGATAGCCACACCTCCCAGTTTCCCGTTAGAAAACCAGGAATGAGGATGAGGAGGGGGTCTCCTTCCAAGCCAAGTTACTTTCAAGTTTTCCCAGTATGCTTCTCGAACTAAACAAAATGAAACATGAGCCTCGCTGTGCACCAAATGAGCACCATAACCACAGAGAGAAGAGAAGAGCTCCTAGAACATTGAGAACCCAGGGGTTCAACTGGATTTTCCCAGTGGAAGGCACCCTGGGGACAGAAAGAACTGCAAAGAAACTCATGTAGTGGCTTTGAGTTGGCGCGACCATCCGTACCGTGCTCGGGAGCTGTTTCATGTATCTTGCAGGATAAAGCAAGATGATAGATGATAAGGCTTGCTGAACCAAGATTTTCTCTTACAGCCAAGTATAAGAGAGAGTTGCAAGTGTTTTATTTATATACAAATTCACTCCAAGTGAATTTATTACCCGGGGGTTTCTAAATACCATTACCCACTGGGATTGTTTGGAGAAATGGCTGATTCCAGGCCTGGGGCAGGTGATTTACAAGGTAAGCCTGAGACAACCAGTAATTCCATCAAGCAAGGAAGTTCTTAGGGACTAATGGGACAAACCAATAGGACACAGGAACCAGCCTAAGGGAGCTCCCATTAGCTAAATCTGGGGAACTTGAGCCCCCCAAACATACTGACTCTAATTAACAGAAACACATCCAATTGTGGAACCTGCGTGCCCACAATAATACTCAAAAAAGAAAAGCAAAATTAAAAGCAATAAAACCTCACTTACCACCAGTGAAGGTAACTTCTTTATTAAAGACAAAGAACTAAGTATGATCCCTGCTTTCTCAATGGGTTTTTTGTGTGTGTGGTTCAAAAAAACCAGGTCCTCGAAAGCTCTTCTTCGTGGAAGGACGCCCACTAATAAATGTGCGAGAGATGATGCAATTAGGACACCATCATCCCGCAACCCTTAATGAAGTCACCATTTCAGGCAAGCGTCCTCTGTGGACGCTTCAACCATTAGGCAAGAGTGGATGGGGGACTGGATGTCCACGTGGAGACGAGCATTATCCCACAGGCCACATGTGGCCCTGCAATACAGGTGACTGTCACCCCCTTCACCCGGGAACCAAACCCACCACTGGGACCAACAGGACAATCAGACTTCCCTCCTGCTGTGACGCACTAGGAAAGACACACAGTACCCACCGGGAACTATTCCTGCCCCAAACGCTGGCCTCCGCTAATCAGTCCCTTAGAACTAACTCCCAGGTTAGGGGAAATACAGGGGGGAAAGGAACAAATTAGTGACACAATAAGGAAACAATCAGATGAATCCAGAACCCGGAGCATTGTACGATCATGGCCTCGCCAACAAGTGAGTCGCAGGGGGAAAAAAAAGCGGAGGGGGGAGAGGTTAGAAGGCTCCAGATGTAAGCAGATTTAGCAGACAATGAGCAAATGAAATGCATGGCCCCTGATTAAATTCCGATTTGACAAAAACTGTTACCAAAGATATTCCGAGGACAATTAGGGAAATCTGAATTTGAACTTGGCATTGGATGACACCAGCACTCTTCATTTTATGAGAGGATATTGTGGGTTATGTCCACGATCAAGTTTTTTTTTTTAAAGCACACACTGAATTATTTACGGAGAAGACAGAACAGGAGAGACGAAGCAGGTGGGGCCAAAATGTTAAGTGCTGAATCTAGTTGGGACATAAGTTCTTCTCGATTTTCTTTAAGATCTTTCATAGTCATTTTTTTAAAGAGCAAGTATGCCATGACTTTCATGAATACCCTGAAGCAAACACAGCAGGATACTGTTGCCAATTCCAATCAACGGGAAGCAAGGCTGTTGGACAAAATCCAAAGCCGCGTTCGGCCACAGGGAGGAAACCGCTCTGTGATTGATGAGCGATGTCTGCCACGGATACGGGATGAGAAAGCGGTGTCTTGCGTGCTGCACGTTGGCCAGCCTCACTCTGAATCATAGTCCTACCGTGCGATCTTCCACGCAAGAGCTCAGGAGAAGAAGGGAATGGGAAAAACTGCCCAAGTTTGAAAAGGCGAATACGTTTTGTTCGGACTGAGCTGGAATGCTGGTGCCTAGATTTTGGTTGTCCCAGGATAAGAATCCTGTGTTCTGAAAACCCACTTGCTCGCACGATCCTATGCCCCCTTCTGTTTTGCCTCCCTTTGTAAGTAACGTTTCTCTTGACGACGTTCTCCGTGCACACGGGGGCCGACTAGAGGAAGCAGCAGCCGAGGCTCCTGGTTAGAGAGGTGGGCAGAAGCTGGTGAGGTGCCCCCACTGCAAAGCCACAGCCCCATGATCACTGTCGTCTTCCCTCCACCCCTCACCCCGGGGTTGGGCCTTGTCAGGAGTCAGGAGGAAATCACGACTGAGCAAAGCTGCTGGGAGGCGGCGGCAGCACCAGCCGACAACGTCGCAGAGAGCTCACACCTGCTGGTTGTGCTGTAACTGTCATTACGAGCTTGTCCTAAGATGTTCCAACAGAGGGACGATGCCCGGGAGTTCAGGCTACTGAACCGCAGAGAAGGCTCAGACAGCACGATGCCAGTGACCCCACCAGGAGGCGGCGTGCCCACGGGGTCTGCCCGTAAGCACGTGGCCGCCGGGGAGCCGGGGGTGCCGACCATCTTGCCCACAGCAAGGCCAGACCCCCAGTAGGCCCAGGCCTGCAGACCAGGCTTTCTGGACCCTGCGATGCCCCCCAGGGCTCCGAGCAGAATGCAGGGAGCCTTCTGAGCAGAGAGCCTCCATCAAGCAAGCTCCGTGTTTATTTGGTGGAGACAATGGCTTCCAGATGTTAGCGGGACTGGGGGCCCGCGAGCCAGCATTGCAACGGGGCTCATCTCTCTTGTCACCAATAGGGAAGGAATGGAAGAATCTGGCGCTGCTGCCCTGGCCAGATGGCTGCCGCTCGGCCGTTCGCGGCAGATAAATCATCCCTGAGGTTCCTCCCCGGACACTTGACAGCCAGGGCAGCCGAGGAAGCAGAGAGGAGAGGCCAGGGGGCCTAGAGGGCTTCGGAGCCACAGAGCAGAAAGCTGGGGCCCGGCTGCGGGGCCTGGGGAAGCTCGGCGGGCAAGGATGGGGAGATGGCCCCAGCCCCTGCCAGCTGCCCGCAGCCGGGCACTCGGGTCCTAAGAACGGGTTCCGAGAGCCCCCTTACTCTTCAGGGGGCTTCGTGGGCGCCGGGCACGTGTTCTGGGCTCCCCGCCAAAGCAGGGGGCTAGAGTCACAGCCATCACCGGCTCTGACCAAGGGCTTCCCAGTGCCTGCCGGGCACCCCCGTCTCACTAGGCAGGGGCTCTCTTAACCCATGGTGCCCAGGAGGAAACAGAGGCCCAGAGAGGTTAAGTACCATGTCCAAGGTCACGCTGCAGGCAGGTGGCAGGGCCGGGGTCCGAAGCTGGCATGGGGCCCTAACCCCCAACCACGCTGCCTCTTCCCAGAGGAGTCCAGGATGAAGTCATCTCCGGGGCCTGTGCCTCCTGCTCTGATCACTGGTACCACCTGGTCAGACCTCCCCTCCTCCCCCACCCCCCACACTTCCTGTCTTAGAAGGCGGTTCACCTTTCCCCTAGTCGATGTACAGAACCTGGGCAATCTGGCCTATTGGTATGGGCTGGTGCTAGATAGGGGAAAGGACCGGGCTCCCAGAACGGACTTCTCGGGACCAGGGAAGGCTGCAGAATGAGGGGGTTTGCCCAGCAATTCTGGCCCACTCTGCTGGGGTTGGTGACAGTACATTGAGCCGGGTCTGAGCTGCGGGGAGGCCGTGCTTGGGCCTGGGGAGGGTCATGGATCTAGCTAAGCCTTGACCAGAAATGCACACCCCCAGGCGGTGATGGTGCCCACCTCCCCCGTCCATTGAGAGATGGCAAAACTGCCAAATTACCCCCACCAGGGGGAGGGGACCTTTGCCTTGCTTTAATTACCCTAGAACCCCACAGGGCCACCGCCGCAACTGGAAAAAAATGCCCAAACTCAAAAGCACTGAGTCTAAGCTGGATGGACTCTGTCTCCGTGCCCAGCACCTGGGCCCGAGGTGGCCGGCAGCAGGGGCACGGTAAGCGGGAAATGAAGGCAAGAGAGAACACCGTACGTGTCCCTCCCGCCACACTGGGCATACTGTGAAAAGGTAAAAGGACTGACTCCACACGCACAGTTTGGGGACTTCGGCTACTTCTGAGGAGTCATTCTCTCAGCTGGAGCCCCCGGGCTTGGGCAAGACATTGTTCCCTCTCCTTGGGCGGGGTTGGGGGGACGGCCAGAGCCCTGGCTGCCGCGGCCACTTCTGCAGACTTGCTGAACGTCTGGGGACATCGGGAGTGACACAGCTCAGGATGGAGAAGGATCCAGGCCCCTACCCAGAGGCACCCAGTCCTGGCCACTAGAGGCCACTAGACTTGATGGAACCTCAGAGGTTCCATCAAGTCCTCTGGCCACTAGAGGTTCCATTGGGCTCCCACAGCAGAAGGCTGGACACCGTGGCCAGGAGCCGGTGGATTTGCTCCCACTTTCCCTGCCTCGAGAGAGAGGTCAGGGAGCCCAGCCTCATACCCGGGCAAGCTGCCCCCTGCTGACCCGCCAGCTGCCCTGCTGTCTGATTTGCCCCTGACCTTGAAAACCCAGCTCCCGCCCAAATAGGTCTCCCCTAAAAACAAGGACTGAGCCATCCCTCCACTCTGAAAGGCCTCCCACCCTCGCTTTGGGAGGCTCAGGGCCAGAGTAGGCTGACGTGCCAAAAAATAAAGTCTCATGTGTCGCCGAGAACCATAAATGCCATTGTCAGCAGGGAGTTAAGGCACGCTAATCTAAACACGGCCCCAGAGACCGTTCTTTTCAGGCCATAAATATATGACACAGAAAAAATCCTCCCCTGAAGGCCGCGGCAGGGCTGGCTGGGGCTGGGGCCCGCCTCCCAGACACAGCCTCTCCTGCCTTCCTCTTCCCAGGGCCTCAGGCACAAGGGACCCCGCATCTGTCCATTTACCAGCTATTTACTGAGCACCTGCACCGTGCTGGAGGCCCCAGGAGGTGCTAGGGATACAGCAGCAAAGAGAACCCATAATAAAGGGCTAGCTCTCAGCGAGCTCACAGCCTAACGGCACTCAGCGATGCCAAGCTTATAAAACTACAGTTACATAAAGCAGTACTGGGAGCTGGGAGAGGGTATGAAGGAAGAGTTCATCTTGATGGGAAATCAAGGAAGGTCTGCCAGGAAGAAAGCATTTCAGCTAAGACTGGGAAAATGAGGAGCCTGGGGTGGTGTAGGAAAAACAGGCGGTATGAGCAAAGGCCCTGGGGTAGAAAGACATGGGACACTGGAGAAAGAGCAGAGGCCAGTGGGGTGGCAGCAGTGAGCAAGGGAGAGAACACAGGCCATGGGGTCAGAGAGGCAGGGGTCAGAGAAGGCTCTGGACCTTCTCCAGGGGACAGCTGGGAAAGACCCATTGGTCGGATTTGTTTTAGAAAGATCCAGTATACGAGAGATGGCTCGTAGAGGCTCAAAAAAGTCCACTGAGAGCATCACTTCCCAACTCTGCTTGGTGACTTCACGATGGCAGCTTGAAATCAGTCAGGGTAGGAGGACTTATGCCCTGGAAATGGGCATTCTTGTTCTTTTCAGGGAGGTAGTGGTGAACATTCACCAGCATGGCCCTGGAAGGATCCCTCCAGCTCCTGGGAGGGAACAGACATGTGGGGAGAGGGAAAGCAGGGCGGGTCCTGAGCAGCCCCTGGGGCCTGGAGCGGAGGAAGGGCAGGTACTTGTTCTGAGGACAAGACAAGGACGCAGACACCTGCCTGGCCAGCACTGAGCTGAATGATTCCAGATCACTGACAATCTGTGCCTCGGGACACAGAGCCAAGCAAGCCCCCGTCGGCCGAGTCCCCCAGCAGGATCTCCTAGCGCAGCAACACAGCCTGAATCGGACAGCCCCTGCCCCCCACCCACTCCTCTACCCACCCCTGGGCTCCCTGACTCCAGGGAGAAGCTCACCCCTGTACCCCCAGCTCTGGCAAACTTTTCTAGGTCCATCCTGGCAGCCTGCACCATCTGGGGGACCCAGGGTGCTTCTTCAAGCTCCGGCCTCTTTACCTGCAAAATTGGGAAGTCCGTGGCACCTGCCTTTGGGGTGGGCAGCAGGTAGAAGGGTCTGGAGAGATGACGTCATATAGCCCTGAGTACGGCCCTGACGGCGCTGGCCACAGGGTGAGACGCGGCGTTGCTCACCAATGGCAGAGACCCAACCGCCAGGCACTGACGCCCGGAGACGCAGGACAGCCAGGGAAGGCTCACCTCAGTCACCTGCTGCTTGTCCAAGTGAAACACCTGCCCCGAGCTGGTGGCAGCGATCTCCTCGTAGGCCAGGTAGCCGGGATGAGTGCGGTCGCCACAGTCCCCCGTCAGCACGAAGACCACCTGGAAGAGGGACAAGAAGCCTGGCTCGGGGTTTCCCTGGCCACCTCGTTCCGGTGTGTGTGGCAAGGCCAGGGCGAGGGAGGGGAGACCCAGGGCGAGCCCTTGCCTCTCTCTGGGCTCAAGCGATGCATCGGTAGAATGGGAATGATGGGAGTGTCCGCCCCGTGGGGACCGGGGCTGAGGCAGGTCAAGGGCGTAGCACGGGACCAGGAACACTCCAGGTGTTCCATAAATGGGAGCCGTTACTAAATCTACGACAAGGAAGGGAATGGAAATCGGCTCACTCCGAGCGGCCCCTGGGGACCCCAAAGTTAGAAGAACCGTGGAGAACAGAGTTTGTTCCTGATGGGAGACCAGAGACCAGAGAAGCTGTCCCACCCCTTGAGAGCTTCACCCAAGGAGGTCCCACGGGCGGGTGGCCCTTCCCCCTTCCCCACGCACGTCCCCCCCCCAGCCCTGGCTGTGAAAGCCAGAAGCAAAGGCCCCAGCAGGGAGTCGGGCCCCACGGCAGAAGGGAAAGAGCGCTGCACACCCCAGAGATGGGAGCGGAGGCGACACCGGGGGGAAAATGGATTGCACGGGCTCTGACAGCATTCGAGGGAAGCGGGTGGTGTGGTCTTTATCAAGAATGAGCCTCTCCAGGCGGCAGGAGCCCCGGCGGGCGGGGGGCCCAGAGCATGAGAACACACTTGGACTTCACCAGACCGGCTGGGACTTGAGGGCTTGCGGTCGCACTGGAGGGGAAGCAGCCGCCCTCCGCTTGGCAGGTGGGGGCTCAGGCTGCCGCACCAGGGACCCCGGCTTCTTCAGCACCCCTGGGGGCCCCCACACTTGAGCCCCCCCTGAGGCGGGCCCACTCACTTGTGACTGTTTAAGCTGTAAGAGCCGCAGGAGCTCCTCTTTCTTGTGGTGGTCCTTGGCGCGGGCGTCCGAGAAGACGTAGATGAAGGAGCCAGGGTTGGCCACCTCCACGGCAGCCTTGATGGCCCCCACACTCATCTCCGGGCAGTCACCGCCCCCCTGCAGGAAGGGGGTGTGTCAGGGGCTGGCCCACCCAGGGTCGCCTAGACACCGGCAGGTAGGGGGGGTGTTTAGACAAGAAGCACCTTCCCCTCACTCAGCCGCGCAAGAGAGGCGCCGTCCTTCCCGTGGGGTCAGCACAACATGATTATTTAATTACCACTGCAATGAGTGATACAAGCTGGGGACGAGGGCCCAGGGCCCCGGGACATCTAACAGGTGCCCCAAAGAAGCCACACGTTAGTTAGCCGAGGATGGGAGGACAGACGGTGCCGGGGAGGGTGGGGGGATGGCCAGGAGAAGGAGTGGTGGGGGTGGGGCAGGGGAAAGCATTCAAAGCCGCCTCCCCAAATCCTCTTTGTAGCCAGCCCTGGAATCAGTCCCAAATCAGCACACACTCCCGCCCTCCGCGACCATGGACGGGAGCTCCGCTCTGCGGGAAGGGAGCATGTGCCGCCTCACGGGCTCTGCCCAGCCAGTGCCAGCGATGGGGTTGGCCCGTGGTCACTTTTCGCTAATGCTCCCTCCTGGGCTCAGTCCTCCAGCCCCACAAGCACTTCCTGTCCCCTCTACGTGCCGGGCCCTGTTCTGGGCCCCGCAGGACCTGGCGGCGGATTAGACAGCCTTCAGGAAGCAGCTGCTCTCCGTGGGCAAAGGTGTTTAGGGTGGCAAAGAAGCCCAGGTGGTTTTGGGGGGTCTGGAGTGAGACCTCTCACACCCTCTTTCGCTACCACACCTCCTCCCTCTACTGCTTCATCCATTCACTAAATAATAAGCACCTACTATGTGCGGGGCCCAGGGACTCCCATAGGTCCTTGGGTCACTGAATAAAGGAAGGAACCCCAAGAAGTACAGGATCCTCAGCATCCCCAAGCTGGGGTGCAGGCCAGAGGCAGTGTTGGGAGACAGGGCGCGGCAGTGGCGGGAAGCCGCCATCTTGCCCCCTGGGGGAGCAAAGACCTTGGCCTCAGGCTTGGACTGGGAAAGGAACAGGTGGCAAGCAGCCAGGGGTGGGGGGGCCCACCTGCACATAGAGTTCTCTCAGCTCTCTCTGAAACACCTCTGGATCGGCCGTGAGGGTCACTGGGCCAATATCTGCAGGGAAAAAGAGAGAGAGGCCCAGGCGGGCTTGTATTCCCAGATGCATCACCTCCATGGGATGGGGTAGCAGTTACAAGATGTGCTACCAGAGGGTAAAGAAGGGGAAACCCAGGCCCCAGAGACACCCTCCCAACCAAAGGGGGAGCGATTAGGGGACAGTTTGCAGGTCTTCTGGGATCCTGAGCCCCCTGCCCTGCTCCAAGTCAGGCCCAGAGCTCCAAAGGGAGCACGGAGCTAAGACAGAGGGCAAACGCCCAGTTCCTCCTCAAAACCACAGTTCTCAATCTTTTCTGAACACAGCTGTCCTAGGAACCTCCCCTCTATCACTCTATCCACCCCACCGTCAGTGGGAAAGGAATTCCAGAAAGACAAAGAGACAGAGACCTGTCTAACACCAGACTGATCAACAAGAAGAAAATCTTCCAGAAACTCCATCCATATATTGGCTCATTTAAAAAGAAGAGAGTTAAATTGCAAAGGTCGACTACACCAAATGTAGGTGAAGACACGGGGCAACTGGGACTTCTATCCGCTGCTGATGGGAATGTAAAAAAAGTCAACCACTTTGGAAGACGAACAGAACTTTCTAAAACCTTAAGAATGCACATACCAAGAGGTCCACTCATTTCACTCCTAGGTATTTACCCAAGAGGAATGAAAACACATGTCCACACCAAGACTTGTACTCAAACGTTCAGAGTGGTTGTATTCATAATAGCCCAGAACTGGAACTCAGCCCAATGTCTATCAACTAATGAACAGGTAAACAAACTGTGGTCTCTTCATATAATCAAATTCTGCTCAAGAAGAAAGCAGAGCAAGCTACCAATGCAGGCAACCACACAGATGAATCTCACAGACATCACGCCGCACGAAAGAAGCCAGACACAAAAGAGTGCACATTTATATGGTTCCATTTATAGAAGTTCTGGAACAGGCAGGATTAATCTAAGGTGGAAAAAATCAGAACAGAGGTTGTCTGCGGGCTGGGGAGATACAAAGGGACTGTCAGGGGAGGCGGAAATGTTCTATAGTGTGATAGGAGTGTGGGTTCCACGGGTATATGGTTTCTCCAAAGTGCAAAGCAAAGATTTGTGCATTTCAGTGTGTGTAAATTTCAATCCCTAAAGCCAGCACTACAGACAACAATCATCACTGCGTGGGGTGGGGGGAGGGTGGGAAGAGGTATAGACGAACAAGAACGGCAGAACGGTTTTGATATTAGGCGACGGGGATGTGGAGGTTCATTACACTACTCTGCTGACTTTGTATATATTTGAAATGTTCCCCGAGAAAAAGATTTTTTTTTTAATAGCTGTAACCGAGAGCCACAGCCAGGATAAGACAAGGCTTTCGGGGCACTAAAACAGCGGCAGGATCCCAACTCCCCGTGTGGATGTGTGCACGAAGCGGGTTTTACAAGTTTCGTGGACGTCAAATTTCTTGGGAAAATATTTCATCTGAGTCCTTGGTGAACTCTAATAATGGACTGTTTTCAGTTCAAGAATTCTAAATTCTAGTCACCCTAAAAAAATTCCCGTGCTCATCGACTACTCAGCTTGACCTTGGTCGGTCCTTCTTAGGGAAGGAATCCCATGGAACTATCCAGCATTCATCCACAGTTCTCAAGGAGAGTGCGGGCACCAGCTCTTCTGCCCAACACTTTAGGAATCAATCGTCCCCTGGGGGCCCTTGACTCTGCGTTCTGGATTTATCATTCATCATGCCCAACACCCCTCCCTCAGCTGCTCCATTGTCTACTAAGTCTCTCCCCGCCCCCCTGGCCTCCCATTTTCTGAACTCTGCAGTAGAGGATCCATCCAAACCCTCAGCCTTTGCTGCCAGATCTGATTGGAATCTTGACTCCTTCCTTCGGCCACAGGGCCCCTCAGACCTTACTTCCCTGTCCCCAGGCTCAGTTTCCCCATCTGTAAAATGAGGCATAGAACAACACCATCTCTCCCAGCTGAGAAGCATCTCTGTGAGAATGCAGTGGGGTCGGGGAGGGACACACCCCGCAGGGATCCCACATACACCGCAAAGGCTCAGCAAACAGGGCCACGTGGCTGCCCATGTCCCGGCGTGAGGTCCTCCAACTCCGGTTTGATGGAGAAAAGCAAAAATTCTATTCAACATTGGTTTTTTTCTTTATTACATGATAATACATCTCAATGTTAAAAAAAAAAAAAAAAGGACACTACTGATACTGTATTATTAGCATTTACTAAGTCCCAGTCCGTGTGCTGAGATGCTTTCCAAGCACTAAGCTCTCCCTGGCACCGGGTTGGTCTCGGACTCACCCACATTTTACAGAGGAGAACATGGAAGCCTAGGGAGGCTGAGTAACTTTCCCAAAGACACACAGCCGGTAAGGGGCAGGGCTGGGATGAGCCTAGGTCTGTATAACTCCAGAAGCTGAGCTCTTGAGAATGGCTCCTTGAGATCTGTATATAGAAATTCCTGACACACAGAAAGAGAAGGGAATTCTACCAACCAGAGACAGTCATTCTGATTTTTACACATGACCCTCAACACTTCCGTGAGTTATCTGTAAGCCTGCCTCTTACACACATGCATGCTATTTTATGCAGTTTCTCCCGAAGTATAAATTACATATTATTTTTCACCTGATTCTTTTCACCGAACAACATATACTGAACAACTTTCCAGAAGGCCAAATGCTCAGTTTCAAAGTCATTGTTCATGGCTACAAAGTATTTCCTTTGTATAAATGACTAGGAGGGGACGGGCTCCCTCTCACCGCGCCTTATTTCCAGTATTTACACGGAACAATGTTACCAAGAACACCTCTAGATCCAGAACATTAACTGAGGCCTTGGCACATACCCCGGTGAGCACAATTCCTGGGTCAAAGGCAAGGACGTTTGTAAAGGCTCTGGAAGCAAGTTCAGTAACCTCGTAACTGTCCTCCCCTTTTCCAGATGAGCCAGCCACTCATCTGTCCACCTGCCAATGCGAGGGAAGCCGGCGGGCGCCCAGTTTTGTCACATGGAGAAGAGAAACCGACTGCTCATTGTCTGTGAACCCAGGGCAGCCCCGGGAGAGCCCAGCTCGGACTCTGGCCGGCCCCACCGTCCCCATCACGGTCTAGCGATCTCAGCTACCCTCGGTTCCCAACGCTGGACCAGGGCCCCACCGACCATGTTCTCTCCCATTTGCAGCAACGTGAGAACAATAAAGTCGGCGACGACGTCAGTTATGGCAAATCAAGCGGCAGTTGGAAGGGCAGCCCTCTATTTTCCAGTCTCTGCTCTTCCTCCCTGGGGAGTTGCGGATTGGTCTCTTTCATGGAGGGACAGTAATTGTTCGGGGGAGGTGATTCTGTCCACGGTTCTGCCTCGTAAGATAAAATGTTGGTCACCTATGTCAATTCCTTCTATTTTTCTTTCCTTTTTTTTTTTTTCCTTTTAACAATTTTATTGGATTGAGAAACCAAAGTGGGCAGCCCGGTGGTAGAGGACAGGAAAGATGCCGGACCCACCATCTAAGGTCTAGCTTTCTACCACCAAGGCTGTTCTAGAAGGGTCCACGCTCTGGGAGAGAGGAAGATTCTCCCGGGAAATCGCCCATCCTGACTCCCCCACACCCTTCAGCGATGCTCAGTGACATCCTCGTCCAACCTCCTTATGTCCCAAGCACTCGGCCAGCTCATGCTGAGGGCCAGGGACTGTATGGCTCACACACGGACTTGGAACATTTCAGGAGCCAGGGAGGATCCTCTGAGCTGGAAAGCCCTGGAAAGGATTTTAAGGTTGGCCTCTGTATTAGTTTCCTATTGCTGCTTTCATAAATTACTATGAACTCAGCATCTTAAAACAACACACATCATTTCTGAAGGTCAGAAGCCCTCAAATCCAGTTATCAGCAGCATGGTGTGTCCCTTCTGGAGGCTCTCCAGGAAAATTTGCTTCCTTGATCTTTCCAGCTCTGAGAGGCTGCCCACCCTCCTTGGATCATGGTCCTCCTCCGTCTACAAAGCCTACAGCAGAGAATCTTCCAGTCTCTCTCTCGCTACCCTCTGCTTCTCTGCCACATCTCCTTGGACCCCTACCCCCCTGTTCCCTCTTACAAGGAGGCTTGCGGTTACTATGAGCCCATCTGGGTAATCCACAAAAATCTCTCCATCTCCAGATCCCTAACTTAGCCACACAAGCGGAGTCCCTTCTGCTATCAAGTAACAGATCTCCGGGTTCCGTGGATTAGGACATGCACATCTTTGGGGGGGGGCGTTTACTCTGCCTCCCACAGACTCCATCACCCTGTCTCCAGCAAGAATGCACTAGGGAGAAAGCAATTCGGACTACAAACCTATGTGCCAAACATAACGAAGTTGAAGGTAAAGAGATCCAAAGACCTTTTTAAAGATGGAGAAACTGGAGGCCCAGAGAGGAGAAGGGAGTCCTTCAAGGTCAGCTGGGAGGATCCGGTGCAAGTGTTACCTGGATATATCACACAGACAGTGACCCTCTCTGGTCACCACTGTAGGCTCGGGCTGTGCTCAGGGCCTGGCACATGGTAAGCGTTCAATGAATGCGGTTCTGATGAGTGACTGAATAAATGCATTTGAATTTCATATCGTCTGTGCAGCTCCAGGTCGGGACAAAGCTTCATTTATCTTTATAACCTGTCCCAGAATGACACGAGGCTACAACACTCAGCCAGCCTGTGCTGAATGTCAAGCCCACCCGTCCCCCAGTCCCTCTCGCTACAACACGCTGCTGCCTGTCTCCCGGAAAAACAGATACAAAGCGAAGTAGGGAACTGATGTGGTTACACTTACACACACACACACACACACACACACACACACACACAGAAGAATCTGGTATTACTTCCTTTTGCTAAATAAATCATCCCCAAGCCAGTTCCAGGCACAGGGTGCTACCGATAACCAGCCCCATCATTCCAGGGCAGGACTGGCTTCCAAGATGCAGAGAAAGGGCCTGGGGATATATATGGAAGCCCCCTTGCCACCTGTTCTCCCGGCCACCTGCCAATCCACAGCTATGGGCAGCAAGCCAGAGATGGATGCCTCCTTGTCATGAATCAATACCGGCCCACGGCTTCCTCTGTCATTCCCGGGACCCACTGCACACCGTCACTCACCATCCTGATACCCCACCAGGAGAGGGTGCTCGCAGCAGGACACCCACCTTCCAGCAGGACAGAGTGAGGTGCCAGGTCAGAGCAGGAGAGTGTAGGACACCTGACATGTCCCCACGAGAGTCTACCCACTGAAAGGGGTCACTTGAGACCCTCCCAATCTCCTTCTTTCACCCAGTCCAGGCAGGGCTGGCTCCGGACAAAAAGCTCTGATCACCCTACATAGCCTGCTGCCCTTCAAGCATGATATTGATGATGATGGTGGTGGTGGTGATGTTGACATTGATTTTGATGATGGTGGTGCTGGTGATGTTGACATTGATGTTGATGGTGGTGGTGGTGGTGATATTGACATTGATGGTAGTGGTGGTGATGTTGACATTGATGTTGATGGTGGCGCTGGTGGTGATGTTGACATTGATGTTGATGGTGGTGGTGGTGGTGATATTGACATTGATGGTGGTGGTGGTGATGTTGACATTGATGGTGGTGGTGGTGCTAGTGGTGATATTGACATTGATGGTGGTGGTGGTGGTGATATTGACATTGATGGTGGTGGTGGGGGTGATGTTGACATTGATAGTGGTGGTGGTGCTGGTGGTGATATTGACATTGATGATGGTGGTGGTGGTGATGTTGACATTGATGTTGATGGTGGTGGTGGTGGTGATATTGACATTGATGGTGGTGGTGGTGATGTTGACATTGATGTTGATGGTGGTGCTGGTGGTGATATTGACATTGATGGTGGTGGTGGTGATGTTGACATTGATGTTGATGGTGGTGCTGGTGGTGATATTGACATTGATGGTGGTGGTGGTGATGTTGACATTGACATTGATGGTGGTGGTGGTGGTGATGGTCACAGCAGTTTCTATGCCTTGAGCACTTATTATTTTATAGGCTGCAGCTCACTTTCATTAATATCTCCCTGTTACAACCGAGGATACCAAGGCTAATGCCCTTAATGAAGGTCAAACAACTAGTAAGTGTACTTAATGTCTACCCTGGTTTCCTGGGGACACCATAATAAAATACCATGAACTTGGTGGCTTTATATAAGAGAAAGTTCCCTTCTCGTAATTCTTGAGACTAGCAGGCCACAATCAGGGTATCAGCAGAGCTGTGCCCTCTCTGAAGGCAAATACCAGCAACCCTTGGTGTTCCCTGACTTGTAAACACATAAGCACTGTAGTTCTGCACCCGTTATCATGGGGCTTTCCCTCTCTGCTGGCTCTGTGTCCCCTCTTCTTACCCAGGCACCAGCCATATAGGAGGAAGGTCCCCCTCTTCTCCAATATGAGCTCATTCTAACTAATTACGTCTTCAATGATCCTATTTCCAAATAAGGTCACATTCTGAGGTTCTAGGAAGGACATGAATTTCACGAGGACATTATTCGACCTAGAGCAACATCAAGTCCACTTGCTTGGCTCCAAAGCCTGTAACCTTTGCCACCAGCCATGCTACCTCCAAAAACCACAGCGAGGATAGAGATGGTATTTTAATATTTTAACAGGATTAACTGTTTTCATACTCAGTGAGAATCAGGTGCTGTTCTATGCGCTTGGCACACATTCACTTAGGAAACAAGAGAACAACCAAAGAAGTGGACTGTTTGTTATCCCCATTTCACAGATGCTAATTTGAGGCCCAGGGAGGTGAAGTGACCTGCCCAAGGTCTTACAACGTGGAAGCTGTGGAAGTGGGATTCAGAGCTGATCCGTCTTGCCCCACATTCAAGATCTCAGCCACCGCCAAGCTGCAGATACTCAGAAATCGTCCCCTTGCTCCCTAGTCCCTCTTTCTTGTTCCCGGAGGAGCAGGGGGGCGGCGGGGAGGCTCGTGACTGAGGGCGGGCCCTTTCCAAACAGCTGGACAGATGTGGCGTGCAGTCCTTTTGAGCAGGGCCCGCCGGCAGGCTGAAAAAAATCATTATACTCGTGACCTTGGCTCCGCTTGTGCCGCCCTTGAGCATCTGAGCCCCAGAAGCCTGGCCTGGAACCATCCCTCCCCAGGCAGATTTTTTCCGCTCCACCCGAGGAAGGCGTGGGGCCTCTGGGACGTGGGAGGGTCACACACAGCCTCGCACCCAGCTCCTCACCCAGGTGATGCCCCAGCCCCTTACCCAGAATCCTGTGCTCCAGTGGAGTCGGTCAAGGCCACCGTCAGGCACGAGAGGTCCAGCCTTAGAAAGACTTCCAGTCGTGAACCCTTTCCGGGGCCGGCCCTTGCCCCTCCTCCTTGAAAGCAGGGCTTGAATCCTGGGACCAATTCTGGATTCGCCCCCCTCTCCAGCTGCTGTACCCCCAGGCAAGGTCCCACAGTCTGCCACCATCGTGGGCAGATGGCGTCCCCTCTCTGGGACACAGTCTTCCCATTTCTAAGGCAGGGACTGGAGAAAATGAAGTCTAGCCCACTAGAATTTCGACAGTTCCTGAGCCCGGTGCTGGGTGAACGCGATTCCCTTGAAAACACTCACAAAGGACAGACAGGGTGGGTCAGGAAGCAACTGGACAGGTGAGTCTGTCCGAAGAATGAATATGGCCCCAGAACCTTCTTCCACCACCTCCTTCGTGTCTAGAAGTCTAGAACCCAAGACTCCCAAAGGCCTCTCAGGAGGGCCCCTTGCCCTGAACACCCAACGGATCCGGACCCAGCCCTGAGTGTCCACAGCAGCCAATCCCTGCTGTCTTCAAGGAGAGCTTCATTTCCACACTCCTCGCAGCCTCCGAGCCATTGTCTCTGCTGTTCCCTGTGCCTGGAGTGCTCTTCCCCAAGCCGTCTGGGCTCTCCCCTACCTGCCCAGCTCCCCTCCGCCTCAGCTCAAACGTCCCTCCTATATCCCCAGGGCCTCTTTGTACCAGGGACCACCCTGTGGCTAATGAACTTGGCTCTTTGCTGTGGGCTGGGCTGGACAGAAGTTGGCAGGGCAAGCTGGCTCCTGCCTGGCCTGTGGTCATCCTTCGAGAATCATCTATTGAGCAAATAAACAATGGGTCTGTCAGGGATCCCTGGGGACCAGACTAATGCCCCCAGCCTACCCCAGGCCCTTCAGGCAGACTCCTGATGTCCTTACCTTGCCACTCCTCCTCCCAAAGGCATCCCCAACCTGCCTTTCTCTCTGCACCCATGCCCTGCACAGACTCACGCCTGGAAAGCCCAGGCAGGGACGCCGCCCTTGGATCAGGTGCCATCAACGACAGGGAGGTGCTTAATCTAGCTCACAGCTCGAGGGCAGCTCAGAACCCCCAGCATCTACGGAGAGAAGCACAGGGGCCCGGGACCACAGGGCTGGACTCTCTGCTCGGAGCAGAAACCAATCAGACCTATTCATGATGAGCGGTTGGTTAATAGCAACATCATTCAGGGGTGACAGTACACACACACACACACACACACACACACACACATCTGCAGCCAGAGGCCGAGCTGCCCCAAGTCACCAGCCACGCTGTGAGCTGAACACAGTGGCCCACCTCCATCCTCGCCACCCGCCCCCCCCCCCCCCCCCACCGCTAACACTCCTCTTCCCAGAGGCAAGCCGACAACGCCCCTGGCCGCCCAGAGAGGATGCTCAAACTCACTAACCATCAGTCACAGGCTAATTAAAATGGGACACCGTTTCACATCTAGCAAATTAGCAAAAAAGGGAAGAATGATGGCCTCAGATGCCAGCAAGGTATGGCGTAGGGGGAAGTGCAGTCTCGTCCTCTGCTGGTAGGACAACGGGATGATACGGCATTTCTGGAGGGCGGTTTAGTAATAGCTCTCAAAATTTGAAATGCTCACATGCTTTAACAAAGCAACTGCATTTCTGGAAAATCTACCGTACAGATATGTTTACGAACATGTATGTGTTTTGCTGTCCGAAAGCAAGGCGCCTGGGTGGCTCCATTGGTTAAACATCTGCCTTTGGCTCAGGTCATGATCTCAGGGTCCTGGGATCGAGCCCTGCATCTGGCTCCCTGCTCAGTAGGGAGCCCGCTTCTCCCTCTGTCTCTGCCCCTACTCCTGCTTTCTCTCTCTCTCTCTCTCAAATAAATAATTAAATCTAAGAAAGAAAGAAAGAAACCGAAAGCAATCTATCTTCCACAATATGGGAATGGCTGGATAAATCAAGATAGGATTAAGATAAATGAAGACCCCTTCTGTCACATCTTATGTGGTAGATTAATACTTCCTAACGTGGACAGATATCCAGTGTATCACGTGGGGAAGAAAAGCAAGTTGCCAAACAGTATGTGTCGCATAATTCCATTTTTTATGTAATAAAAAATTAAGTATATAAATACGTACGAGTGGATTACACACATACACACGTAGTCTGGAAAGATGGAAAATGATTAAAAATGTTTGCATTCCTTGAGAGTTGTACTATTAGAATATTTTACAAGCGTATATTAATTTTATAATTTAGGGCCTGGCTGGCTTGGTCAGTGGCGCGCACGGCTCTTGACCTCAGGGTCATGAGTTCAAGCCCCACGCTGGGTGGTGAGATTACTAAAAAAGTAAATCAATAATAAAAAAAAAAAAGTAAATCAATAAGCTTAAAACAAACAAACAAAAAAAAAAGCTTTCACAATTTGGGGAGAAAACTTAATAATTTAAGTTGTTAACTGAAGGAGCTAATTCAGGCCTGATGCCATCACTTGACAAAGGACACACAGAGAGAATGTCCCTTACGGATCTGACGCGCTGAAACAAAACGCAAAACTCCCCAAACACAACACTGGCCAAGGGGATCCAGCTGGATATGAAAGAATCATCCGTGACCGAAAAGGGCTTACGCAGGGAATGTGGAAGTCGTTAAAATGAAGGAATCCCATCAATAGGTCAACAGGAGAAAGAGCTTATAAATATCTCAACAAAGCCAGAAAGCTACTGGCTAAAATTCAGCGCCTCTCCCCGTTCGGGTTTTTTTTGTTTGTTTTTTTTTTGTTCTGGGGTGTTGTTTGGTTTCGGGGTTTTTTGTTTGTTTGTTTGTTTGTTTGTTTTCACCCTTAGTCAACTAGGAATGAAAGCCTCATCTTTGTTCACTTGTTGAAGAAAACCTCAAGCCGAGAGCCAACATCACACAGCAGCGCCCGATAAGACGCAAGGCAAGAGCTATCACAGCCGTCCTTTGTGTGTTTGTCACTGTTCTGAAAGTTCTGGCTGCTAAGTAACACAAGATATTTCAAAAAAGTGAAATATATGATTGGAAAAGTGAGACAATATTATTATTTGGACAGGCTATGGTTGCCAGCCCAGGAAACTCAAGCCGTTATCCAAAAAAATTAGAAATAGTTAAAAAAAAAAAAAAAAGCTTTAGTAAGAACGTTGGAGACAGAATAAATATATGAAAATGAATTGCTTTCCAACATACCAACAATACTCATTTGCAAAAAATGTAATGGAAAAAATTTCCTAGTCAAAATAGTAACAAAAAAACAAAATACTTAGAAATGATCTTTAAAAGAAATGGGTGGAACCTATAAGGAAAAAAATGATAAATCTTTACAAACGGAAATAAATACGCGAACAAAAGAAGAGGCAGGCGTCCTAGATGGAAACGACTGAATTTTTTTTAATGACGATTTTCCCCAAATTGAGATTTCATACAATTCCAAGCAAAATCACAGTAGGAATTTGGGGGGGGGGTGACTAAGTTTCTCTGTTTGTCATCTGAAAGAACACATGTTCAAGAGTATTTTGAAAATAGGGGCACCTGGGTGGCTCAGTGGGTTAAAGCTTCTGCCTTCGGCTCAGGTCACGATCTCGGGGTCCTGGGATCAAGCCCCATATCGGGCTCTCTGCTCAGTGGGGAGCCTGCTTCCCCTTCTCTCTCTGCCTGCCTCTCTGCCTACTTGTGGTCTCTCTCTCTCTCTCTCTCTCTCTCTCTGTCAAATAAATAAAATCTTTAAAAAAAAAGAGTATTTTGAAAATAAAGAAGAGGAATCCAAAAATTACAAACAAGGCACTGGCCAAAGTCATTCTGCAAATAAAATAGTCTGTAAGACTAAAGGCAAAAGAAAGGACTTTAGTTAATAAAGTTGTTTCCCATGGGGGAAAATAGCTTAAAATAGACACCCATGGCAACCTATAGAAATACTTATAGATACAATCATATACACAGGTTACTGCTACAGCGCTACAGCATCCCTTTGTCACTCTGTCAGCTAAAGGTCTGAAAGCAGTGACATCCCAGTACACCCAGCTCTCAGATCCTACTTCCTAGTACCGGTTTTCCATAAAAGGACCCAGGGATTCTTGGATAAATTGCTAGATCCAGGATTGGGGCAGGAAATATATAAGATAGGTCTTGAACATCTTATAGTGCCGGAAAATAAGACAGTGCTTTAAAACACACACACACACACACACACACACACACACAATAGGAGCATGTCAAAGGCACACAGAAGCCAACAGAAAGAGCTTCCAATGACCAAAACACTGAGCGACAAAATTAAGTAGTATTGGCTAGTAGTATTGGGTTATAACCCAGAGTACAAAATGACTATCCGTGAGTCTATAGTGAGATATAGAAATAATAGAATAAGTGAGGAGGAAGAGAAAACTCTCTGATGAAGAAGAATTCCAAATGATTTACGCCAATTCTCCACCCTCAGTGAGGTGGAGCACAGCGTCCCTTTCTTAAGTATGGGCCGTACACAGTGACTTTCTTCCAAAGAGGACAGTATGGGGGCACCTGAGCGGCTCAGTCGGTTAAACATTTTGCCTTCGGCTCAGGTCATGATCTTGGGGTCCTGGGATTGAGCCCTAAGTCAGGATCACTGCTCAGCGGGGTGTCTGCTTCTCTCCCTCTCCCTCGGCCCCTCCCCCTGGTCATGCTCTCTCTGTCTCTCTCAAATAAATAAATAAAATCTTAAAAAAACAAAACAAAGAGGACAGTTTGGAAATGGAGACAGAGAAGAGGAATTTCACAATGGAGACAAATGACAACCTCAACCATGTGATCAAGGTCAACATCAACTGTGACCGGTCATACTGATAGTATGCACCCTTGACAGAGCGTAATGAGAATGGCATTGCTCCTCTGTGGTCTTCTTCTCCGCCACCCAGTCTAACTGGAGAGAAACACCGGACGAACCATGACCATGGGACAAAACGTCTGAGCGATTCTCATCAAAACTGTCCAGGTCATCAAAAACAAATCTGAGAAATGGTCACAACCAAAGGAGCCTAAGGGGACACAGCAACTGAATGTAATGTAGGATCCTGGATGGGATCAGGAAAAGGACATTTAGGAAAAACTGAGGAAATCTGAATAAAGAATGAACATTAGTTAATAAGACATTAATATTGGTTGGTTAATTGTGATAAATATACTACAGTAATGTAAGATGTTAATAACAGGGAAAACTAGGTGTTGGGCATATGGAAACTTCTGTACAATCTTTGCAATAAATCTGTAAATCTAAAGTAGAACTGTGCTAAAATTAAAGGTTTATTTAAATAATTTTTTAAGATTTTTTTTAAGTCACCTCTATACTCAATGTGGGGCTCGAACTCACAACCCTGAGATCGAGAGTCACGTACTCCACTGCCTGAGCCAAACAGGTGGCCTTAAAAATGTTTTTAACCACAAACTGATGAATGGATAAATATGTGGCACACATACACATGGAATGGAATATTATGGAATACTGGAACATTATCCAGCCATGGAAAGGAAATCCTGCCATTTGCAATTACACGGAGGGACCCTGAGGGCATTGCGATAAGTGAAATAAGCCAGACAGAGAAAGACAGATACTGTGTGATCTCACTCACATCTGGGATCTAAAAAAGCCAAACTCAGAGAGTCCAGTGGTGGTTACCAGAGACTGGGGGGACAGGAGACGTGGGATAGAAGCTTCCAATTGGAAGGTAAATGAATTCTGGAGATCTAATGTACAGCATGGTGATTATAGCTAATAACTGTATCACATACTTGAAGGTTGTCAAAGAGTAGGTATTAAATGTTCTCACCCCCAAAAATAAATGGTAATTAAGTGACAAAGGGGAGATGTTAGCTAATCATTTTATAATATATAAATGTATCAAATCAACACGTGTCAATTACATCTCAGGAAAGCTGGGGGAAAACTAAAAAAGAAAAAAAAAAAAGATAGACCCATTGATTGGTTGATTGATTGATTTAAAGTAAGCTCATGGAGCCCAACATGGGGCTTGAACTCACAACTCTGAGATCAAGACCTGAGCTGAGATCAAGAGACAGACGCTTAACAGACTAAGTCACCCAGGCGCCCCTGGGGATAACAATTTTTTAAAGAAAAAACAATATGAGGAAGAGTTTGCCTTATTAGTACATATTGTAAAACCAAATAATGAATATAATATGCTCTTGGCACAAGATTTGCCATAGAACAAAACAGAATGGAAAGCCCAGATAAATTCTTAATAGATAAAGTAATTTAGAATAAAGACAGGATCCAAATAAATGGGAAAAAAAAAAGAGGATTGTTAGATAAAATGTAACTGAACAATGATCCCATCCTGGAAGAATTGCATTAGATTATTTTTTACACTAACTTTTAAAAAAAAAAATCCAGGTTAAAGATTTAAGTATAAGGAGAAAACCAGCGGAAAAAATCTAGAACACGTACCTAACTGATTTTGTGATGAGGAAAAAAAATCCTTCTAAGCATGTAGGTGAGGAAATGACAAAGGGAAAAAGTCAATAGATTTTGCTACAGAAACATTTAAAATTTCAGACCACCAGAAATTAATTAATTAATTAATTAATTAATTCAGACCTCTGGGAATCACATACAATACTAAAAGGCCAACAATCAGGGAAAAAAAGTAACCACGTAACAAAAAACAGTTAATAGCATCAATATTAAAGTCCTCATACTGACTGATAAGAAAACTACTAAAACTCCAGCGGGAAAACAAATAAAGGCACCGACAATTTGTAAAAGAAGAAATTCACACCAAAAAAACAAAAATCTAGTGAACATTTGAAAATGCGCTGAACCTCACTAGAAATTTAAACATTTTCCATCTTTTCTATCTTTTGAGTTGGCGGGGGGAATGTTTTTATCTTAAATTCCCAGTGTTGGAGGTGGCTGTTCTGAAACTATCCCCCCAGAAGCTTCTGGTAGAAGTTGAAACTCCTGAAACTTTTTGGAGAACAAATTGAAGAGTTGCCTGGTGTGTTAAAATGGCATAGGAAGCTTCGAGAAGCTTAACCCTGAGGAAAAACCAATCAGAGATAGAAAGATTTGCACATGAGAGTGATTTTTGCATCATCTCAATAATGAAAACCTAAAAATGGGCTACATTTTCAGCCGGAAAGAAACCATGGACAAAATGCTCACTTTCTAGCTTGGAAACATACCATTTTTTTCATTTAAAAACTTCAAGAATATTTCCAAAGCACAGGCCCTGGTTTGTCTCTCCAAATACTTGCAGTCCAGAGCCACTGACAGCTGGTCCCCACAAAGACTGGTCCTTGGGGTTTAGGATGGGGGTTTCCTTTAAGAAAGCCCTCTGGGTCTGCAGCCTTGGGGGCCTCCAATAGTCAGCTAAAACCTCTGTTTCTGAAACTTCTCTTCCACAAAAGGGAATTCTACTGGCCGATTCAAAAGACAGCCAAACCTAAACCACAGTCCAATCCCTGCTCAGAACCCCTCAGTGGTGGCTCACAGCCCATAGAAGGAAATCTAAGTGCTCCAAACCCCCAGTCCTGAAGACAGAGCCTGGACCAGTCTCGCCTTTCCCACCTTCCCATTTCTCTCCTCCTATGCTCCCCCCCAACCCCGCACCTGTCCCTACATGTCAGCCGCTCCCCCAGCAAACTCCACGTGCTCGGGGAGCCCACCACCCCCACTGCATTGCCAGCACCTAGCATCCGCCCGGCAAATAGTCAAAAGCTGATAAACATTCATTGCAGAGCCTTTGGTCAGTACCGTCCCCTGCTGACCCATAGTCAGAAGCGGGTATAGGAGCCACCATGTGACATGTTCTACTCTCCACCTGACCTGTCCCCAGCAGGATGCCTGCCCCTTGCAGGGAAGCCTGCCCCCCTTCACACTGGGGGCCTCACAAAGGCTGTGCACACAGAACCCGTTCGCTAAACACCGGGGTCCCCCTCTGCGCTTGGACCTCGACGGTTTGAGGAATGGGGCAGGAGACTGGCGGTTTTGTCTCATAGAGGATGCAGTGAAGGCCAGAGAGTTGCACACCTGCTCAGCATCCAGAAAAGGGAGGAAAGGCTGGGGGTTGGGAGGCGGGCTCCAGGAAGCTCACAGTTAGAGGGGGTCAGGGGGAACAGCCCTCAGGAGCCCCAGTCTGGCCCCCGGGGACACTAACTCTGCCTCCAGCAGGCTGCTCTCCTGCCCTGTGACCGCAGCCAAGCATTTTGGAGACAAATGTGGGCTATGAATCAGAAATGACAGCACCCTGGCAGGTGGCTTTGGGTAAGCCCCATCCAAATCCTGAGCCTCAGTTTCTCCATCTGTAAGAGAAGGGGGTGGCTTGGATGATCTCTCAGCTCTTCCAGTGTGATGTCTTTGGAAGCTCAAGAATGATCCAGAAAGGGAGAGAGAGCATTAAGGGAATGGAGGGTGACCTGTGTCTGACCTGAAGCCTCAAGGACCCACTCCACACATCCCTGGCTTCACAACTTCCCCAACCTTGCTGCCCCCACCCAGAGGTAGAAGCTATCCTTTGGTTTCCAGAAATATTCTTCTAGACGCCCCACCCCCACCCCCAGCCTCTGGGCTTGGAGCCACGGAGCCTTATAGAGCTCAGAACTCCCGGAAGCAGAGGACCTCCAAACCCAGCCTGAGGACGTCACCAGATTAAGTCACCCCACTGTTGCCCATTTTGCAAAACTCTGTAATGATCTTGTGATTAATAAAGGTAACTTCTTCTAAAAAGGCTTACTATCTCATATAGCCTGGGGTCAATGCACGCTTTCTCAGCCTGAGGCGCTCTGTAGTGCCATTTTGCAAGGAATCTGTCATTTTTATGCCATTTTTTGGCTTTGCAAAGCTATCGTTCTTGGTAGAGAGGCGGCTAGATGGAGAGGCGCACGGTAAAGCAGACGGTAAAATATTAATCCCGGGATCTGGGTGGCGGGCAGACAGGGGTTCAATGTACTTTCCCCCCTACCCGCCCCCATTTTGCTGCAAGTCTGAAATTTTTCATTAAAAACTGTTGGCGAGAAAGCAGTCCCCCTCCTCAGAAGGTCGGGGTCTGCAGCAGTACTCAGCAGCTGTTTCCCAGAAGCTCCCTCCCGCAGCGGCGTCTCCCAGGGACCCTTTCAAGGCCATGCCGCTAACACTGAGTTGAAACTCAAGTGGCTGTGAGGGGACCTGCCCGTGAGAATCCGGGAGGCGGAGGCCACCTGGACAGGCTGCGGTTTTCCTAGGGAAAACAGGTCAGGAGTATAATGAGGCAGGGGTGGATCTCTGCTTGCCTTTGGGGGCTCTTTTGGCTTCTGAAGCCCGTGCTGGGAGCAAATTCTTAGAATTAACAAAGAGTACAAACGCAAACGCTGCGTAAAAACGCATCACGTGCCAAACCCTGAGCATGAATGTGTCTCAGCAAGTATGGGGGACAGTTTCTCACCCGGTTTCGTAAAGGAAGGCGAGGCTCAAGAAGGTGAGGTCACCTGCTTAAGTCACACAGGTGTGGCGGTGCGGCATCTGAGCGCGGTGCCCGCCGCTCTCAGTCACTAGCCAGACTGGGCGCCCCGCTACCCCTGAGGCTTGGGAGAGGGAGACAGCGGGGTCCCCGGGGCAAGCAAGGGGCGGCTGCCCCAGGTGCGGGGTCCGCGGGCGCGAATGTGTCGAGAAGGCGCCCCCGCCCGGCGGAACAGTGTACCGCCCTCCAGGTGCGCCCTGGGCGCGATCGCGGGCGGGGTGCCCGTGAGCGCCGCACGCCAGGGCACCCGGGGTGGCGGGGATGAGGGGTGACGCCGGGACGCTACCTGGGTCGTGGAAGGGCACCAGCGCGTAGTTGGCGATGGCCTGGCTGCGGCGGCTCAGGCTGCTCTCCAGGATGCGCGAGGCGCCGTCGAGCACCTGCATCAGGTCGTCCCACATGGAGCCGGTGACATCGAAGACGATGGCCAGCGTGGCGTCCCCCGTGGGAAGGGGCAGCGCCGGCCCGGGCTCGCCGACCACCGCCGCCGCCGCCGCGGAGACCGCCATCAGCAGCGGCAGGAGCGGCGCCTGGGGCATCGTACTGAGCGGGGGGCGACCGGCGGCGGCCGCAGCGGTGGAGGCGCGCGGGTCGCTGCGAGCGCGACGGTCCCGGACCCCCAGCGGCCGCCCAGCGCGAGGCGGCAGCGCGGCGTCTAGCTCCGTTGAGCCGGTGCGTGCGGGACGCGGGCTCGCGGCGGGTCCCCCTGCTGGGAGCCCGAGGCGGGTCCTAGAGCCCACCCCGTTCAGGGTCACAGCCCGCCTCCGCCGCTCCCCCCGCCGTGACTCAAATTTTCCCGGCCCCGCCGTTCGCTAGTCCAGACCCGAGGTTAGCGGAGGACGCGGGGCGGACGGCAGTAGGGAGCTGGGGCGGCGGCCAGGGCGGCGAGGGCTGAGGACGCGCGGGACGCCGCGGACACCTGCGCCTCCCGCCGAAGGCGCGCCCCGCTGTGGGGGTGGAAGAGGGAGGGGCGACGCGACAGCCCCTGTCCCAGAGGCCAGGCCACAGCAGGCTTTGGCTTTGGCAGCTCTCTCCACCCATCCCCCTAAGCCTCCCCCCACCCCAACACACACACAGACATTACCAGGTCTTTCCTTTCCCCAGGGGACTGTGCTTCCCAAGTATTGCACTTATTACTGTTATAATCAAGCCCCATAAGCTGAGCACCTACTACGTGCTAAGCGTGTTTACATAGTTATTATTTCCTCTGACGCTCGCTGCAACCCTAGAGGGAAAGCACTAACACTAACCCCATTTTACAAATGGGCAAACTGAGGTTCAGTCAGCTGCAGACTGATGGGAAGTCATTCATTTGCCCAAAGCCACTAAGCTCTCCAACGGTGGAGACTAGAGGCCATAGTTAGAGAGATTCCAAAGCCCCTGGGCTCCCCTAAGTGTTGGAAGACATTGTCAGGGTCACCTGATGACTCCAGGGGATGCGGGCTGCCCCTCTGCCCAGCTACCTCATCAGATCCCGTGACTGCATGTGAAGGTTGCAGGGAACCTGTGCCGGGCTATTGGTGCTGCCTGGGGACCCCCTCCCTCAAAGAGCTCCTTCCCCCCCCACCCCCCCCACCCCCGCGCTTATCCCAGGCTGCGCTCTCCTCACTGGCTGTGAGGCCTCTGAGGGCAAGACTTTGTCTTGGTTCCCCCAGCTAGCTCCCCGTTCCCAGCCCAGTCCCTGGCACGGCGAGGGGACTCAACAAATGCTGCCTGAATAGAAAAGGAAGAGACAGTGGGCCTGCCTAGTTTTGAGTCCCCCACCCCAGACCCTCCTCCGAGAGAACCATGCTCCCGGGATAGGGACGGCCAAACCCCCTACACACAGCTAAGGGCTCTGGGTCTAAAATCGGCTGTCGTTATGGGATGGGGGGGAGTTCTCCAGGCCTTGCCCCTCCAGACCCCTCAACCAGGAGGAAGTCCCCCCCTAACCCATACCTCCTCCTTCCCCTTCAATCTCTGCTCATATCCCATCTCTGAGGCTGCTTCAGGGACCCCACAGGCCCTTGTCTGATCCCTTGTCCCAGCATGGACCACACTATCACCGGTGTCATGTCATACCTGTAGGTCTGTCCCTTCCACCCCGAACCGTGAGCTCGGTGGCAGCAGGGACCCAGTGCCTGGCGCCCCCCAGGTGCCCAAGGAAGGTTGGCCACGTGAATGGGTCAGCGGATATCAGAGAAGCCTGCTAGCTGGGCACTGGCAAAGGCGGGGGGGCAAGGGGGAGGCGTCCCTGGGTGTGTTCAGGGACTCACTGCTAGACCAGGGCAAGGTCCCTGTGTCAGAAGGGCTGGGGTCCAGGAGAGAGGATCTCCATGGAGCTCGCTGGCTCACAGGGTGTGGTGAGAGCCAGGTGCCCAGGCCCACAAGAGAATAGAACTCATGGCCAAGTTCACCGGAAGTTGAGTCACCTGCGCTTGTGAACACTGGCTCTTTAAATCTCCCTGGGCTAAGGCAGTGATTGGCCCCAGAGCCTGGGCAGGGCTGGGCCAGCTGTTGGAGAGAGAAGAGAGGCTCCAGCTGTGGAAAAGCAAAGTCGAACAGGAGCCAGGATCAGGCCGGGCTCACAGACGGTGACATTTCACGCACAGTGCGGGGAACCTTTGGGGACAAACAACTCCTTCGGTCCTTCATTCCAGGGACATGGGCTGAGTCTAAGCTGGGTGTCAGGTACTCTGCTAGGCACTGTTGGGGGAGGGGGGACACACAGATGCAGAAGACGTGCTTCCCACCCTGGGGAGAAGAGACAAGTAAACAAATAATTCTAAGTCAATGACATAAGCGCTAATAGAGGAATTACCAAGAGCTTTGGGAGCTCAGAGGAAGGAGGGGCTGAGCCTAAGGGGTCACTGGAGGTCTCAGAGTGAGCCTGAGAAGGCTTCAAGAACAAGAAGGGAAGGGCATTAGAGGAGCAGGAACAGCATGTGCAAAGAGGGGGAGTCACGAGACACCCACTGCTAGCCCCATGTGACTGGAAACATGGCCGAAGAGGGGACAGAGGCTGGATCCCGAAGGGCTTTAAATGGTTTGCGAAGCGCGTAGGATTTCTCCAAAGGCACTGGGGAGCTATGGAAGAATGTCAGGCAGGGAAGCAACCAGATCCAGTCTGCATTTCAGAAAGGTCACAGTGCAGAAGTTCAGAGGGGAGAACTTGCAGACACCCAGAAATCATAAACCCACTCCCCAAGGACGTGAGAGCAGAGCTGACCCCAAAGGCATGTGGGATCATGGGTTCGAGTCCTGAAATAGCCTTGTGAACTTGACCAAGCCCCCACTCCCTGGCCCCTGGTCTCCCCATTTGTAAAACTATTTGAGATGGAGGGGCGCTAACAGGAGGACCTCCGATGGCTCCTGCCGCCCCACCACTCTAGACCCACCTCCAGGAGTCCCTTGCAAGCACAGGAAGGATTCGAGAAAAGGTCTGAGCTCGTTGAGACAAAGCCTCCCCACCTACCATGGGAGAGGGCCTAGGGCAGGCACCTGCCATTCTGTCCGGGGTGGCCGGGTATGCTGTCCCAAGCTTGGCCTCTCCAGGTGCCCAGTGCTTACTAAGAATGTAACTATGGTCACCCCAAACGAGCAAGGCCCCAGTTCCTAGCAAGAGCACCGAAGGCCCAGAGGAAACAACCCAGCCTTATCAATCAATTTCCATCCCACCATCTCGACCTTCCAGACCACCTGGGAGCCTGCATTTTTGAACTTAAGATAATCCACATTTTCCCCCTCTTTCCAGAAGGAGCCGTCTCAGGGGAGCTTTCTGTTTCCTAACATAAGCACATGTTTGCTCTGGAGAGCACCGTGGGCCTGGCCCGTCCACTTGCAGGAAGCGTGTGCTGTTTCGGCTCACCCCACCGCCCTCCGCCTTGGCTTGGCCATCCGGTCCGGTCCGCTGTGTCTACACTGGGGATCCAAGACCAGATGGGGGGCTGGATCAAAACCCAGGGCTCTGGATACTTGGCCGGTCAAAGAAAAGTGGCTCCTCCCTACCAGTGGGCCTTCCTTATGCTTCCTTATGCCCCACTCCCTAAATGCATCCCACTGGGATCAAGTTAGAGTCTCTGATTTTAACCAGCACCTCTCCCCTCGTCCCCCCCAGCCCGCTTCCTGAGGGAATCTGGCCTGTTCCTCTGAAAGGATGAAAACACCAATGGTGGAGAGCATTTGGCCCACCCTAACCCAGTGCCAGAACACCGGGCGGGGGGGGGGGGGGGGGACTTGGACTCAAGTTGTAGACACTTAGCACCTTTGAAATGCCGGAGAGTCCTATCCTGCCCATGTTTAACCAAAATTCCCGGGGCAAAAATCAAGAGAAACAACCTATAGATAAGTAGGTGGGCTGCCCCTTGCTCTGTGGACATAGGCCCAGGGCCCCGAGAAGTAAAAACAGTCTCCAAGGCTCGTTCCTCTCTTCTGGGGAGGAATGCAAGAATTAAGGGAGGGCCCTGGAGGACAGGGCTAGCAGGGAGTCTCAGCTACTGAGGAGAAGCAAAGAAGAGCCCAGAACTTAGAATCTGCACCGCTGCCAAGGGCTCCAAGCAGCCAGGCCCTTGAGTGATTTACTGCTGAATCCAATCCTTCTAAAGAACCGGCCTCCAAATCACATGGACCGTAAGGAATGGTTTGAGACTGTCCCAAGAAATATGTGAGCAGCTCAAGACGGGAACTCTTGCCCATCCCCATGTCTTCAAGAACAAATAATGAAATGAGGTCCACCAGAGCCAGGGGATTTTAAGACTCAGTCCCCAGCACCCGGGCCTCTGGATGGAGCTCACGTGCTACCGAGCCCCTGATGCTGTCATCAGGGTAGAAGAAGCCTGCCTCATTAGCAGCTCACTGTGCTGTACACTAAGCCTCATTGTCATTTATGGCCATCATGTCACCTCTGTCATTGTCATCAGTGGCTGGCAAGGATACCCAGAATGAGTTGAGGTTTCTTGTCTGTCCCTTTTGATTTTTTGTTCCATCTCTCTATCTCATAATTTAAAATTCCATTGAACTGTTTCATACATTTTGACACAAACTGTGGACTTCTTACCCTAAAGTCTTTCCCTCCTTCTTCCTGGAAAGCCTGGCTTTCCCCCCAGGCTTCCTAATTCAGGATCAAAACCCAGTGTGTCTACACTTCTTCCATGTGACTTGAGGGAAAATGACCCTTTCCCCTCTCCAAGGGAAATCCTGATGGGCTAGGTCACCCCTGTGGTCCCACTCTTCTTGCCAGTGTTTAGGCTGGGAAGGGGCATTTGATGCCATTCTGGCCAATGAGATATAAAGGAACATGTGCTAGTGTGTCCCCAAAGTCAGAGGACTTAACACTGGCTGACTTGCAGTCTTATTCCAAAACAACCAGGAATGAAGACGGTGCGATACAGGCAAAAAGAAAGATGAATAGGCCAACAGGACAGAAAAGAGAGTTCAAAAATAAATCCACACATACATGGGCAATTGATTCTTGACAGAGGTGCCAGTGAGTAAAGGAAAGTCTTTTTCAGCAAATGGTGTTGGATAACTGCATGGAACAGCAATGGTTCTGGATCCCTACCTCACACCATACGCAAAAGTTAATTTGAAATGATTCATTGGCCTAAGTGTACAAACTAAACAATAAATCTTCTAGCAAAAGAGGCACAAAGAAGAAGCGTCCCAGGCACCCGGGTGGCTCAGTTGGTTAAGCGACTGCCTTCGGCTCGGGTCATGATCCCAGAGTCCCGGGATCGAGTCCCATATCGGGCTCCCGGCTCTGCGGGAAGTCTGCTTCTCCCTCTGACCTTCTCCCCTCTCATTCTCAGTCTCTCTCTCTCTCTAGTAAATAAATAAAATCTTTAAAAAAAGAAGAAGAAGCATCCCTTCTTCTCCCACTTGTTATCATGTCTGCCTAGGAACCCTGGAATTTTGCAGCCTGACACCATGAGGAAGCCAGCCTGATGGAAGAGAGCTTTAGAGCGGTCCCACATGTGACTTTCTTAACATGTGCAATAACTCATTCCTTCCTAGTTAAGCCAACTGCATTGCATTCTCTGTTAATTGCAGCCAAAATAGTGCTCACAGAGACATGTCTATCCTTTCGATTTTCCCTGCTATGGTGTACAACTATACACAACTATTTCTACTCGGGCAGCAAAGAAACCAAGTATTCGGATCATCATGAGTAGTTTAAGGGATGATCAAACAATTTTTCTAGACCTAGGTTTCTTCTTATGTGTTGACTTTGGACTCCAGCCCTTTGGCCAGGTGCCAAGATATCCTGCAGCAGAGAGCTGCAGAAAAGTGACCCACAAGAAAATGTCCCCAAAGCACAGAGACCGCATGTGACTCTATTTCATTCAGAGCTCCAAGTCCTAGCACAGCCTCTGGCTCATTGTGGAGCTCGATAAATAAGTATTGTGCAGATGGAAGGATGAACAGGAAAATCCAAGCCCTCCCACTCACTGTTTTATAAACCCACAAACTGAATCAGCCCAAGTAAGTTCCATAAGCTGTATCCTCGCTCCTTTACTAAGTCCACTTAATTTATACTCTCCCATTAATGGAATAATTTCCCCCCAGGTGTTTGAAGA
This sequence comes from Nasua narica, assembly GCA_028533885.1. NCBI lineage: Eukaryota > Metazoa > Chordata > Mammalia > Carnivora > Procyonidae > Nasua > Nasua narica. The sequence continues at coordinate 76,035,889 of CM052813.1, read as the reverse complement.
ACATGGTCAGAATTGGACAGTCTTTTTTTTTTTTTTAAAGATTTTATTTATTTATTAGAGAGAGAGACTGAGAATGAGAGGGGAGAAGGTCAGAGGGAGAAGCAGACTTCCCGCAGAGCCGGGAGTCCGATATGGGACTCGATCCCAGGACTCCGGGACCATGACCTGAGCCGAAGGCAGCTGCTCAACCAACTGAGCCACCCAGGTGCCCAGAATTGGACAGTCTTTTGTTAGGGACAGGATCATGAAAGAGCAAGGCCCCCAAGTCAGGACCCTTCCTGCCACAGCAGGTTCCCCTCCTATCAGGCCTAAGTGCCCACCATGAGTACCACTTCCTTCGTGTTCCATGGCAGAGGTGAAGGAATTTGCTCCAGAAGGCCCCTGAGATACAGCACTTGGCTCAGAAAAGGTGACCTAGCCCTTTCTCCTCAGTCTATTAGCTTGGATTGTTCAGCAGACCGGCTCTTGTCAACCAGAAGATTCTGAGAGCCCTTCTCCATGGCAATGGGAGGGAAGCATGACAGCCAAGAAAAATCACTGCAGAGCACTGAAAGATGCCAGGTCAACAAGATTCGGGCAGTGGGGATGTTAGAGGGGGAGGCTGCTGTGAACGCTTGGCATTTCCTCAAAAAAATCAAACACAGAATTACAATATGGTCCAAGAATTCCACTCCCAGGTATAGACCCCAAAGAATTGAAAACAGGTGTTCAAACAAGAACTCGCACACCCACGTTCATCCCAGCAGTACTCACCATAGCCAAGAGGTAGAAGCGATCCAGATGTCCATCACAGACGAACAGATAAACCGAATTCGGTCTATCTAAACAACAGAGTATCATTTAGCAATAAAAAGGAATTACCGATACAGGCCACAGCATGGACGAACCTTAGAAACGTGCTACTAAGCAAAAGAAGCCAGACACAAAAAGGCCACAGATTGTACGATTCCATTCATATTGGGTCACATAAAGAGAATCTGGAAATAGCCAGAATATGAAATAGGCAATCCATAGAAACATAAAGCAGACAGCTGTTTGGCTAGGGTGGGGGGTAGGAGAGAGGGAGGGGCAGTGACTGTTTAGCGGGTCTGGGGTTTCCTTTGGGGTGATGAAAATGTTCTGGAATCAAATAGGGTTGATGATAACACCGTGATATGGACTAAATGTCACTGGATTGTATGCTTTAAAATAATTAAGATGGTGAATTTTATGATGTTAGGTGTATTTCAGCACACCCCGGAGAAGAGGCAGGGTGTGGATGTCTGGGGAGGACCAGGGGATCTGTGGAAGCCAGCTTTGGCGACACTGATTCTGGTGACGCTGGATTCTCCCACCACCCGGGAGCCCTGCCCCTCAGCCTCCTTTACCTTCCTGCCAATTCAATTTCCCCCCAGGAAATCGACACGGAAGGATCCAGAGTGTCATGGAGATGATGTCAATCAAAGAAACAGTTCGATCTGACCATCCAGCCCTGACAGCCGACCTTTGATGAAAGCAGAGATTTGCAAACAAGGAATCAGATTAAAGATGTTTAAATCCATGGTGCCTGGAGCTACTTCCCAAGAAACCCCACCTGGAAAATCTGAGAGAAATGACGCGCCCCAGCCCAGACATCAAGCCGTGACCTTCTTAGCGTGAAGAGGGGCTGCTTGCCAAGTGGCAAGATTTATGGGGTGGACTCCTTGCAAAAGGAGATCTATTACCTCTCCTTTGACATTTAGTAGAAATAGACCTATGAGGCCAGGAACGCAGGCCTGACCCGGCAAGGGCGGCGGTGTGAGCCGCAGCCCCTCCTTCTCAGGCTTGTTCCCACCCGGTTAGCACCAGGCGAAATTCTCTAGCTCACCTGTGAGCACCCAACAGCTGCTTACATCAGCAGAAGTCATCTTCTGTTGCTTACAGTTAAGAACACGGACCCATTCCTTCTGGTAGCTTCCCACAGACTTCCTCCAAGGACAGTACGGTCACGTGAGCCAGGCTGAACTGATGCTACTGTCCCAGGCCTCCAGCTGCAGTGATTGGCCTGGAGATGGACATGTGACCCCAGCAGGGCCAATCAACATCCTTCCCTGGGGTGTTGCTACTGGGGAAGAGTCTTGTTTCTGGGGTGTTGGGACTCAAAGACTTCCAGTGGGAAGGTGGCTACAGACTGCTCCCCACTCCCCCAGGAAGAGACCATCCCAGTAGGAGACAAAGCGAAACCAGCAGAGAGCAAGTGAGAGAAACCTGACATCCTTGGAGTCCCCGCTCCGCCCATACTGTTTGCGGTGTGATTATGTGCACTGATAAGTTTCCCTGTCTTGCTCGGGCTCCTTTGGGTTGGGTTTCTGCCATTGACAACGAAACCCTAAATATTGAAGGTGAAGAGGGGTGCCTGGGTGGCTCAGTGGGTTAAAGCCTCTGCCTTCGGCTCAGGTCATGATCTCAGGGTCCTGGGATCGAGTCCCTCATCGGGCTTTCTGCTCGGTGGGGAGCCTGCTTCCCCCTCTCTCTCTGCCTGCCTCTCTGCCTACTTATGATCTCTCTCTGTCAAACAAATAAAATCTTTTATTTTTTTTTATTTTTTTTAAAGATTTTATTTATTTATTTATTTATCTATTTATTTTAGATTTTTATTTATTTATTAGAGAGTGAGACACTGAGAATGAGAGGGGAGAAGGTCAGAGGGAGAAGCAGACTTCCCGCAGAGCCGGGAGTCCGATATGGGACTCGATCCCAGGACTCCGGGACCACGACCTGAGCTGAAGGCAGTTGCTCAACCAACTGAGCCACCCAGGCGCCCCATTTTATTTATTTATTTAACAGAGAGAGAACACAAGCAGGCAGAGAGGCAGGCAGAGGCAGAGAGAGGAGCAGGCTCCCCGTGGAGCAAGGAGCCCGATGCGGGACTCGATCCCAAGACGCCGGGATCATGACCTGAGCCAAAGGCAGTTGCTCAACCAACTGAGCCACCCAGGCGTCCCCAAATAAAATCTTTTAAAGAAAATATTGAAGGTGAAGAAACGGTGCTTTATTCAGGAAACGGCCTCAGGGGCTGATCTTTCTCTTGAACTAGCTGATTGACAGTTAAAAGGGGCATATTTCGAGAATCAAAAGACCACTGATAGAGCAGGCCAATAGTAGTCGGTCAGCAAACATTTAACGAACATCTTCCTAACGCTGGGTCCTGGCCTACGAACTTCCGCTGTCCTTGAAATGATCTGGCATCCAGCAAGCACTCAATAATTGCGAAGCACCTCAAGCTATTGTTAGCATTGGTCCTCATGTCTCCTTCCCCTTTACAGGGAGGAGGGACAGAAGAGGGCCGACGGGTTGGGTGTAGGATAGGCTGTTTCCCTTTTTCCTCCAAACCTCTCCAATTAAGGCCCCACCCCAAGTGGTTCCTCCGAACTCTGTGAACTTGAAAAAGGGGAAAATATATTTTTTGATGTAACCAGGAAACTGGGCTCGCTGAGGGAGTTGATGAACTGCTCTTGGAGGAAGCGCGCGGCTTCGAGTACGGTACTGCCGTAATTAAGGAGTTGCCTGAACTCCAACTTGAAGCCTTCTTGCCAAGTCTCCCCTGCTGGCACGGGGACCGCAAGTCTGGGCCTTCTGGGGCTGGAATGAGAGAAAAGCCATTGCCCCAAGCCATCTTGTTCTTCCCAAGTGTCATTTTTTTTTTAAGATTTTATTTATTTATTTGACAGAGAGAGAGATAGTGAGAGCAGGAACACAAGTGGAGGGAGTGGGAGAAAGAAAAGCAGGCTTCCTGTGGAGCAGGGAGCCCAATGAGGGGCTCCATCCCGGGACCCTGGGATCATGACCTGAGCCGAAGGCAGACGCTCAACCATCTGAGCCACTCAGGCGCCCCCCCCATGTGTCATTTTGTCCCCTGCTTAACAGACTTCTACATGAGTGGCAGCTTCTCTCTGTAGTTGATCGAGCTAGTAAATAGAAAACCCCCAAGGAGACAAAAGAGCTGAACACCACCATCAACCACCTGTCTCTGATATTTAAAGAACATTTTACCCAACAATATCAGAATACACATTCTTTCCCATTGCAGCTGGGACAATGACCAAGATATACCACGGCCTGGGTCATCACAAACCGTCACCAATTTAAAAGAATTAGAGTACACAAAGTATGTCCTCTGACCATCATGGCATTAGACTAGAAATCAAGTAGGGAAATGAAATGACAGTATGTCAAAATATTTGGGATGCACGTAAAGCCAGGGAAAGTTTATAGCATTAAATGCTTATGTTAGAAAAGAAGCAGGGTCTCAAATCAAGAATCTATGCTTCCACTTGAAGAAACTAGAGAAAGAAGTTCAAAATAAATACAAAGCAAAATAAATAAATAAATAAATAAATAAATAAATAAATAAATACAAAGCATAAAGAAGGAAGCAGAGATTACAGCTGAAATCAAAGACCTTGAAATCAGAAAAATTTGGGAAAAAAGTCCACAAGACCAAAAGCTGGTTCTTTGAAAAGATCAATACAATTAATAAACTTCCAGCAAAGTGACAAAGACAAAAGAGAAAAAAATTATCAATATGAAGAATGAAAGAAGGGATATCACCATTAGCCACACAGACATTAAAGGGATAACAAGGTAATAGAACGACTGTGTGCTCATAAACTCAATGACAGTGAAATTAACAAGTTGCTCAAAAACTACTAAGGATCAAAACTCCACCGAGGTGAAACAATGACCAGATTCATCCTATAACTGATCAAGAAAATGGGGGTGCCTGGTGGTACAGTCGGTTGAGCCTTCCTCTCTTGGTTTTGGCTCAGGTCGTGATCTCAGGGTCATGGGATGAAGCCCATATCCGGCTCTCCGCTCAGCATGGAATTTGCTAGAGGATCCTCTCTCTGCTTCTGCTCCTCCCCCCATGTGTACATGCGCTCTCTCTCTCTCTCTCTCTCTCAAATAAATAAGTAAATCTTTAAAAAAAATAAAAGTAGGGTGCCTGTGGGTTAAAGCCTCTGCCTTCGGCTCAGGTCATGATCTCAGGGTCCTGGGATCGAACCCCGCATGGGGCTCTCTGCTCAGTGGGGAGCCTGCTTCCCCCTCTCTCTCCGCCTGCCTCTCTGCCTACTTGTGATCTCTCTCTCTCTGTCAAATAAATAAAAATAAAAATCTCTCAAAAAAAATAAAAAATAAAAAGTAAAAAAATAAAGTGAACCTGTAGCTTGAGGACTTTCCAAAAAGGAAGACTCCTTGTCCAGAAAATTTACTGATAATTATACCAAATATTTAAAGGGGGGGGGATTCCTCCCAATAAAAGAAAAGGGAACATTTTGTAACTCATTTTATGAGACCAGGATTACCCTGATATCAAAGCCAGATAAAGATATGCAATAAAAAGAAACTATAGACCAATATTTCTCATGAACATAGATGCAACAATCTTCAACATTTTAGCAAACCAAATTCAGAAAATAAAAAAACACACCAAGACCAAGTGAGGGTTTTCCCAGATGTGCAATATTCAGTATTCAATAGCAGTCAGTGTAATTTACCATGTGGAGAAAAAGTACATGATCAAATCAATTGATTCAGAGAAAAAATTTCACAAAATTCAATATCCATTCATGAAAAAACTCTCAGCAAATAGGAATGGAAGTCAATTTGCTCAGTCCGATGAATGGCATGTAGAAAAAACCGCAGCTACCATCATACTCACTGGTGAGAGACTGAACGGCTTCCCCCTAAGACTGAGAACAAGGAGAAGGTATCCACTCACAATGCCCCTTTCCAACATTGTATGGGAATTCCTAGTCAGTGTAGCAAGCCAAGAAAAAAGGAAGGTGCTGATTATAGCTTGGAAAGGAAGAAATAAAACTGTCTCTCTTTTCAGATGACTTGACTGTCAGAATAGGAAAATTCAATAAATTTACCTCCAAAAAAATCACAGAACTGGTTTGTGGGGGTTTTTTTTGTTTTTTTTTTGTTTTTTAAGATTTTATTTATTTATTAGAGAGAGAGAGACTGAGAATGAGAGGGGAGAAGAAGGTCAGAGGGAGAAGCAGACTTCCCGCAGAGCCGGGAGTCCGATATGGGACTCGATCCCGGGACTCCGGGATCATGACCTGAGCCAAAGGCAGTCGCTTAACCAACTGAGCCACCCAGGCGCCCGGTTTGTGGGTTTTTGGTTTTTTTTTTTTTTTTTTACCAAGGAGGCAGAATCAAGGTCAACACACAAAAATCCATCTTATTTCTATCTGCTAGTAAATGAACAATCAGAAATCAAGAATTTAGGGGCACCTGGGTGGCTTAGTTGGTTAAGTGTATGCCTTTGGCTTGAGTCATGATCTCGGGTTCCTGGGACTGAGCCCCACATCGGGCTCTCTACTCAGTGGGGACTCTGCTTCTCCCTCTCCCTCGGTGTTCTCTCTCCCTCTCTTGCTCTCTCTCAAATAAATAAAATCTTTAAAAAAAAAAAGGAAGAAAAAATTTAAAGATACTGTTTTACAGTAGGCCCCCAAGATGAGATACCTAGGTATAAATCTAACAAAACATCTAGAGGCTCCATATGCTGAACACCATAAGATGCTAATGAGAGGAAGCAAAGAAAATCTGAAGAAATGGCAAGACGTGCTGTGTTTATGGATTGGAAGTCTCAACATAGCAGAGCTGTCACTTCTCCCCAAATCGATCTGCAGTTTTAATGCAATTTCAATACAGATCTCAGCAGGCTTTAAGATCTAAACTCACTGATTCTAAAATTTCTACTGAAAGGCAAAGAAACGAGAACACGCAACGCAATTGTGAAAAAGAATAAATCGGGAGGAATCATGCTCCTCACTTTTGAGACTTACTCTAAACAATAGTTAACCAGTCCAGCCAGGGCAAGGGAAGAGCAACATAGATCAAGGGAACAGAAGAGACAGTCCAGAAATAGACACTCATAATTACGGCCAATTGATTTTAACCAAGGCATGAAAGCAATGTAATGGAGAGAGGATAAACTCTTTAACAGTGATCTTGGGAACAAGAGAATCTCCATATGCAAAAACTAACAAGGGATACTTGTCACAAAACTTGATACAAGTTACAAAAAAGAACCCTGACCTACACTTCCTACCTTATACAAAAACCAACTCGAAATGGGTCATAGATCTAAATACACAAAGCATGAAACTACAAAACTTTTAAGAAAAAAAAAAAAGGAGAAGATATTTATGACTTGGAGATGGCCATCGAGTTCTCAGAGGTGTCACCAAAAACACAACCCATACAACAGCAAACAGACTGGACTTAACCGCAACTGGAAACGTTTGCTCTGTGAAAGACACTGTTAAGAGAAAGGAAAGACAAGCTGTAGTTTTTGAGAAAATATTGGCAAATCACACATCCCACGTAGGACTTGTCTTCAGGATGTATAAGGAACTCTCAAAGCTCAACAGCAAGAAAACACTCCCAGGAGGACATATGGAAGGCCAACGCTCGATATATTCAGTTACCATTAGCCATCAGGGAAACGCACGTTAAAGCCAGCGTGAGATGCGCTACATACCCAGTAGAACAGCAGGATAAAAGGTAAAAAATAAATAAAAATAAAAAGAGGGACAACACTCAGTGCTAGTGAGGATGTGGAGAAACTGGGACTCACTCACTCGTGGCAGGTGGAAATGTAAAGTGAAACATACACTTGCCGTATGACCCCAACGTCCCACTCCTAGCATTTACCCTCGAGAAATCAAGATGTATGTTCATTCAAGAACTTACGCATGAATGTTCACAGCAGCTCTGTTCATGATCGCCAACAACCAGAGATGAGTCAAATGTCCTTCAGCAGGGGAGTGAATCCCTCCACACCACCCTCCAAGGTAGGAAGGATTACCGATGCAGACAACAAGGCGCACAGACTGAGAGAACGAAGCCAGCCTAAAAGGTTACATGCTGTGTGTTGGTTGGTGCCCTTGGGAGCTCAGGGTGACATCTAAAACAGACCCCTGTACCAGGAAGGCAAGGACAGGCCAAAGACCGAGGCGGGCCACTCCAGATGGGTAGCTGGCAGATTTAAGAAGCAAGGGAACTTACTTAGGAAGCTTGTCTTGGGGGCCACAAGACGGGTAGGTCTCCCCATGCAACACCTGAATGTTAAAAGTTTCTATAGAGCTTTCTGAGGCTCCAACATATATACCATCCAGGGGATCCCCGAGACACCTTAGTCTCTCAAAGCTCTGTCCCCTAAAATTCAGCTCCTGCTGTGAGAACAGGGGCCTGGACTTACTCTCCCAGGATGGGGGGAAGGCAGTGAGGAACCTCTGATTGCCAGGGTCCAGCTTGCGGGTCAGCTGGGCAATCTCGTCCTCTCGATGACCTCCCCCTACAGTGCATGTTTCCATTTTTAGAACACTCTCAAAAAGACAAAACTCTAGTGATACAGACACGAACCAATCAGAGTGAGGGGAGCCAGCGGCTGCAAGAGACAGCATAAAACTCTTTCTTTGAAGTGACAGAAATGTTCTGGATCCTGAAGGTGGTGGGGGTTACCCAGATTTAAACAGGGGTTAACACTCAGGGAACTTGACAACAAAAAATAGAGTTAGTTGTGCTATATTTTAATTCAAAAACTAAAATTAAAAAATACAGAAGTCTAAGAAGATTAGTATAGAATATAGAAAGAGCTGTCAATCTATAGTTCAGAAAGCAATATATATGAGGTTTTAGCTATTTTCTCTTAAGATTTTTATTTTTTTTAAGATTTTATCCATTTATTTGACCCACAGAGAGAGAGCACAAGCAGGGGGAGCAGCAGGCACAGGGAGAAGGAGAAGCAGGCTCCCAACGGGGAACTCGACCCTAGGACCGTGGGACCACCACCCAAGGGGAAGGCAGATGCTTAATGACTGAGCCACCCAGGCCCCCTAAGATTTTTATTTTTTAAGCAATCTCTACCCCCAATGTGGGGCTCGAACTCACAACCCCGAGATCAAGAGTCACACGCTCTACTGACCGAGCCAGCCAGGCTCCCCTACGTGAGTTTTTAAATTCAGATATTTTCCTTCTAAAAACAAAACATGTTAATTGCAGAAAATGATTTTTAAAATGAAGACACATGATGAGAGATTTAAAATATTTCTTAAATCGGTTTCCCAGGGATAAAACCACTGTTATCTTGGTAAATATAACTAGAGACCTCTGTCTTTGCCTGGGTCTCTTTTGTCGATGAATAAAACAAAACAAAACAAACAAACACACAAAAACACCCACAACAAAAAGCTATAAACAACAAACCTGTGTTTCTCAAAGTTCCAGAGGCTGGAAAGTCCAAGGTCATGCTGCCGGCAGATTCCGTGCCTGGAAAGGACTTGCTTCCTTGTTCATAGATGACCTTCTCCACACTGTGTCCTCACAGGCTGCGTTCGGGCGCCAGGGAGACCTCTGGGGTCTCCTTCATAAGAGCACTAATGCCATTCGCGGGAGCTCCATCCTTATGACCTAATCACCTCTCAAAGGCCCCACCTCCTAATGTCATCACCTTGGAGGTTAGGATTTCAACATATGAATTTCGTGGGGGGCGAAGTTACAATATCCCCTTTAAGAGTCTTCTTCAACCTGATTTTTAGTGCTGCTTTGTAATCCATTGTACCACGGGCATCCCGTTATCTATGTAGATAATGCCCTATAATCAGACGCTTACATTGTGTCCTATCTTCAATATTACATATGTGATAGCAAAATTCTCAAAAGGATAAAAACAGGATTCTCACACAAAGAAATAGCGTTATGTGGCCAAGTTCATTAGCCAGGGGATCAGCAGCAGGACAAAGCAGGTTCGGAGATTGTGAAAAGGTTGGGATTGCACACAGTTGTTGGACCAAGAAATGCTGACAGATTGCTAAATTAGATACAACACTGGGATTATTGGAGGGTAACTTTCTCCCTGGCAGAAAAGAAAATCTTGGCACTTTACAAATTGCCTACAAATTAGCCTGAAACTTCCCAGAGATGTAAAATAGCAGATCCCTAATGCACTGTGATTAGAAAGTCAAAGGAAGTTACAACTCCTAAGAGAATCAATCCATCTTAGAAAATACCGCAGCCTGACTTCAAAAAGGATGACTTTTTGCCTTATTTCCACATTTGGAATTACTTTCCTGTATACAAACAAGTGTTATTTTTGTTAACACTCAGTGAGCACCTCGTCGCTGAAATTTTGCCCATGTCCGTAATTCCTTTAGATGGAAAGTTTTCTGGAAGCAGAACTCTGAGTTGAAGAATTAAAAAAAATATATTTTTAAGATTTCTTTCTATCTTTTTTTTTTTTTTTTTGAGAGGGAGAGCTCAAGGGGCAGAGGGAGAGAAAGAATCTCAAGCAGACACCACATTGAATGCAGAGCCCGACTCAGGGCTCGATCTCATGACCCTGAGATCACGACCAGAGCTGAAACCAAGAGCTGGTCGCCCAACTGACCGAGCCACCGAGGTGCCCCCAAAATATATATTTTTGTGCCTTCAAAAAACCTGGACCAGCATATCCTTCCATCTGCAGTGAGTGGAGGTCTTCATTCTCCTACACCCTCCCCAATATCAGAAGTTATTCTAGGGGAACCTGGCTGACTTAATCAGTGGAGCTTGTGACTCTTGACCTTAGGGTGGTGAGTTCAACCCCCATGTTAGGTGGAGATCACTTAAAAATAAAATCTTTAAAAATAATCATAATAAAAATCTTTTTAAGAAATAATAAAGGAAAAAAAATAATGTGGGGGTACCTGGGTGGCTCAGTTGGTTAAGCATCTGCCTTTGGCTCAGGTCATGATCTCAAGGTCCTAGGTTCGAGCCCTGAGTCTAGCTCTGTGCTCAGCGTCTGCTTCTCCCTCTCCCTCTGCCCCTCCCCCTGCTTGAGCTCTCTCTCTCTCAAATAAATAAATAAAATCTTTAAAAAATATATGAGGATTGTGTGTGTGACCATTCATTCATCCACATGTTGCTCAGTTTGGTGGCACAGTGTGAAACTCGATGTCCCCTGCAGCCTCCTGGTCATCTGGGCGTGGACAGAAGCTACTTGGAGAGCCTGTCATTAGGCAAACCTGCCAGGAGGGAGGAACCCCTTTCCCTTCCGCAGCTCCGTACAGGCTTGGTCACCCTTCTTCAAGACTAGGGAGCCCATAAACACCGTCACAAGGAAAGGAGTCCTGATACGTGCCACAGCGTGGGTGAAACTCAAAAACGTCCTGTTCAATGGAGGAAACCGGACACAAAGGGACAGATATTATCTGATTCCATTTATACGAAATACCCAGAAGAGGCAACTCCACGGAGACAGAAAGCAGATTTGCAGCTGCCAAAGGCTGGGGACGGCAGGGAATGGAGTGACTGCTTTAATTGGGAACAGGGCTCCTTTCTGGGGTGATGAAAATGTCTTGGAAGAACCAGAAAGTAACCCTCAAACTGCGGGGAGAAAAGGATCCTTGCTTCTGTGCTCTTGGCCCACTCTGTTAAATATTTGAAGCCCGTTCCATTGATGTGATTTCATCTGGGTCTTTCATTTTTGCAGAACTCCTATGGCACGGAAGCGTGAAATATATGATCTTTTCCATTGTAAACACACACGCACAGATGAGGGAACAGAAGCTGCCCAGAGTCTCCAGCTGGTGCTTCCGCTGGATTTGAACCTGATCGGCTTGACCTGAGGCCAGCCGGCGGTTACGGGGAGTGCAGCCCCAGGACGGCAGGTGGGGGCGGGGACTCCGGAAGTGGCTGAACGACCCCCGGGCTGGGGCTCCCTGGACAAGTGCTTCCGCTGGTACGGAACTAGGAACACATTACAAATCATTTCATTTCACTTTATGGGGAAAGATCATTTTCTCATCCTTCTCCATCCCCTGTGTCTCTGTACGTTCTCAATTTTCTGCTGGCGCTGAGCAGAGTTCAGTCCACTCTGTGCTGGGTATTGATCTGGGGAATTTCCAGGTATGGATTCTGGTCACAGACACCTGCCAAGCGCGGGCTGCATTTGAGGCAGACTTCCCTGCTCATGGTAGACGTGAGCCCTTGTGGCTCCAGGAAAGGAGGGCACGGGGAAGGCAGCAGCAAGGGCACGGTGAAGTCTAAATGCCCCCCACAGGTGAGCAGGAGGCTGGGGCTTTCTCCCTGCTGTTGGCACAGCATCCTTTTTGTGCCTGGAGGGTCTCAGGGGCTTGTGGTGTTCCAGAGACAGCATCGTGGGCAAGGGTAGGCAGGGCAAGAGCTGTGCTAGCATGGAGGGAGTCTCCCTCGGCTACGGAATGGTTTGCATTCCGTGTTTTCCTCTAGAATTTGAGACTCGGACCAGGATCTTGAGTGCAGTCTATCCAGGTGGCAGAAGTGGGGCGAAATAAAAGCTGAGAGCCTTATCGCTGGACCCAAATGCCGCCAAATAGAAGGGGAGGCAACTTCGGGTTGGGGAGCTTTGGATAGTAACACTAACTTCTTCGTTTCGTGAAAGGCCTCCAGACATGACATTTCATTGATTCTCGGAAGGAAGGAAGGAAGGAAGGAAGGAAGGAAGGAAGGAAGGAAGGAAGGAAGGAAGGAAGGAAGGAAGGAAGAAAAAAATGTGCTTCCATTGTCCCCCACTTTACACACAAGGAAAGGGAGGGGGAGAAGGTTCGTATTCAGTATTACCCCAGATCTCGCAGCCGGCAGGGCCGCAGCCAGGACAGGAAGCCCAGGCAAGAACATGACTGCGTTGTGTTGGTGAGGAGAGAAACCCTGGGAAAGGAGGGAAAGCCTCCTCCTCACCCCTGCAGTATTTAATTTATAGCCAGATGGTACAGCAAGTGGGGTGGCTTAGAGATGCCTTGAAACCAGCTGAAAATCCCAAGGAGAGCAGTCTTTCCCAGGCCCCATCCTGCCCCCGGAATTCCAGGCCTCCCCAGGCCACTGGGAGGTCAATGAGATCCCTTTTTGTGGAAGAAACCCCTTCTGCTCCCCCGTCCAAAGACCAGTCAGGAGAGTGAGGACAGGGGTCATGAGAGTGGCTCAGTCATTGCCTCCCTTGTCCAGAACACACAGAGGCAGGGCGCCTGGGTGGCTCAGTGGGTTAAGCCTCTGCCTTCGGCTCAGGTCATGATCTCAGGGTCCTGGGATCGAGCCCCACATCGGGCTCTCTGCTCAGCGGGGAGCCTGCTTCCCCCTCTCTCTCTGCCTGCCTCTCTGCCTACTTGTGATCTCTCTCTCTGTCAAATAAATAAATAAAATCTTAAAAAAAAAAAAAAAAAAAAAGAACACACAGAGACCAGAAGCCAGCCACGGATGCCCAACTGGGGGCCAGCGGTTCCAGAGAACCACGGGTCTGATTTGTCTTTGCATCAGGAAAATGACATTTCCTCATGAGGATTGAACCCCATGACTTGGTGGAAAATTCCAGAATCTGGGAAGGGCCCGTTCTAGGTGACCCAAGAGAGAGAACCCCAGGCCAAAGGTGATGGATCATAGTGGTGGTTTAAGGCTTTGGGTCCAGGAGGCCTGGCCTCAGATCCCGATTCTCCCATTCATTAGCTGTGTGACCCCAGGCAAGTCACGGAACCTCTCTGAGACTAGGTTTCCTCACCTGAAAACGGATGTAAGGACAGGAGCTTCCCCAGTGGGTGTGAGAAGGCAACACACAGGTGCGGTGGTGGCGGAGACAGGGGTGAGGAAGGGCCGAGAGCCAGTCCTAGCGGAGTCATCATTACAATAGCCGCGGCAGCTGTGTGGGGGCTCCCGGAGAGTTCGGCCCCCAGCCAAGTGCTCCCTATTCTGTCAGGTGATGCTCCTGATTACGCTTGGCAAGGTGGATCCCCTGATCAACCCCATTTCATAGCTCCAGTCCTGCCCAGGGCCCATCCTGGGTCCCAAGGTCCCAGGGCCCCTGTTCAGGCTCACTGCCTCCAACCTTGTGCCCTGGGAGAGCCCCTCTCTCGGGCGCACCCCCTCCCTCCCCCACCTCCCACACTTCATGCCTTATTGGCAGCCCAGCCAAATGGGCCTCTAGGGCTGGGGCGCCCTCAGGGTCCCATGTTCCCAGCCTCAAGCAGATTGTAAGCAGGACCCTCTTCCCTGTGCCCAGCCCCTGCCCCTGTCCCCTTGCCTCCCCCAACCCGCCTCTGAACCTCTTCTCCCTCCAGACGCTGGGCCTCCCTCTGATGGGCCCTAGTTGGCCAGGCCCCCTCCTTTGTAGACCTTACCTCCCTGAGCACGAGACACTTGGGAGAGATCATTGTTGAACAGGCACTGCCCAGATCTGGACTTAACAGAAGCTACCTCCCCCAGCCCCCTTCTTCTGACCAAGGACGGTTTGATCGGAGCCTGGAAGCCCCTTCCAGACTGTATGATTGGACAAGTACTTCCCCTCTGGGCCTCCGCACCTTTATCTGTGAACCGTGGGATGATAATACTAGCACTGGCCTCCAGGGGCGCTGCCATTAGGCATAAACGAGATAATGCGGGTGAACCCAGCACGCAGTAAGTGAGTGCCATGTTAATTACGATCGTTACCAGACTCAATATTGTTATGACCACTTTGTTAACAGTTAAAATGGGTGAGTTACAGAGAAGAGCCTTTCTGCTTAGGTTCCCAAGGAGCACAGAGAGAGGGCTGCAGGGTTATAGGTTCAGACAGCCCTGGCCTGTGTTGGCGCCAACTCCCTGGAGGTGGCCTGTATCTTGTCTTTCTGTGTGGATTCATATCCTAGAAAAATCTGACGTTCCACAGGCATATAGCTGCCATTAGTTCTGTTTGCCTCCCTGCCTCCCCAGTTTGTCTCTTTCTTATAATCCAACCTCTGTACCTTTGCACCTGCTGTTCCCTGCCCGGATGCCCTTCCCACCTCCTCACTCATTGAGATCCTGCCATTCTTCAAGGCCGTTCCACGAGGGGCTCATTCAGGGGGGCCCCTGGTGACTGCAGATGGACACCATACTGGGTCACTTAGTGGGCATTGCGCATCTATAGCCAGCGTTCATGACCTTCTACGGGTGTGTGCGCCTTCTTGACCCACCAGCACGTTCATCAGAGCCTGTGGCGCAAGCCTGACATTGTGACCACCCAGAATATTGAAGGGTAGCAGAATATGCCACCCCAAAAATATGCCTCTTCAGCATCAGGATTATTTTGAGCTGATTATTTTTGAGAAACAGCAGATGCAAAAGAGAAGTTCTAGAAACAGAGTAGAAGGGAAATCTACATTTCTAAAGGAAATTTCCATTAGAAAGGGTACCTGTACCAGGAAGACAGCTATTACCAGAGATCAGTTTTCTTTCATCTGAGAGACTTATCTGCAAAGCAAGGCAAACTTTGTTTCCTATATATCTCTTCCTGTCATCTTTCTGTGAATTGCTTCCTCCCCACCTAGAAGCCCCAAGCCTCTACCCCTTTCCTGAGCTCAGAATGGCATGTAAGTAAATCATCTGGCCCCTTTTTGAGGAATATCTTTTTGTAACTCCCATGTGTATGTTTGCAATTAAATTTGGCTTTTCCCATACACCTGTCTTATGTCAATTTAATTCTTGGACCAGCCACAGAACCTGGAAGAGTAGGAGGGAAAATTTTTCCTCCCCTACAGTTCATGTATCAGACTCATTTACCCTCATAGAAGCCGGTGGAGGGCTCCAGTTAGCTTTAGGTTGTTGTTTAGAAATTGCTTAGAAAACCCAGCATTGGGCTAGTTGATTCGATGCATGAACTTTGGTGACTCTGAAACTCAGAGTGGGCTGGAGATTTTCCCTGATACCGATGATGATTCCCTCCCAGTGACAGGGAGCTCCCCACCCTTCTCCAGGGCTGGCGCATTGTACCTTCTCCCCCAGGTCCCAGCTCTGGCCTCTGACCTTGCACAAATATGCTCCTTCTACAGGAGGAAGGCCTTTTGACACATATTTATTGGGTCTTGGGAATCCTTGAAAATTAATGCAGCCCTTCCACAATATCCCAAAGACTTCCCCTCACCTCTGGGGCAACCAACAGACCCATGACTAAAATAGAACCCACCCTCGGCCAGATAACAATTCCCACCCGTTCCTCCTCCTCTCTGAACAATGTTGGTTTATGCTTCATCACATTTGTTAATTCTAAGATCTGCTTATGCAATGACTTTATTTCGGGTCTCTGGAGAAAAGGGCACAATTTCTGAGATGGGAATTTGAAAAGACTGTGAGGAGTTCTAGTCCCATCATCGCCCCCTTCCAAGGCCCCCCGACGTGAGGCCAGCCTGCCCAGCGCCCTCACTGTGGTATCCCAGCAAAGACTCACCTAGCCTAGTCTTGTAGGGCCTCCCCAGGACTCCCCTGGCCTCTGCCCCCCATCCCTAGTCCTTCAGCAAAAGAAAGCCCTGCCCTAGGTGCCCTCCCCACTGGAAACTCGGTCCCCGAGCCCGTGGAGGAGGGCACAATGGAAAGGAAGAGGAAGAGGCAGGCTGTGAGTGAGAAGCAGCAATGTGGGGGACACACTGCCCTGTGCAGTTTTTATTAAATCACTTGGGCATAAAGTGAGAGTTTAGATGCAAACATTTGTAGGTAGGGTCTGATCATTTAAAATGACCCAGGGGTACCTGGCTGGCTCAATTGGTAGAACATATGACTTGATCTTGGAGCTGCAAGTTCAAGCCCCACATTGGGTGTAGAGATTGCTTTAAAAAATAATGATAAAATGAAACAATCCAGCGGATTACTCAGTATATTAGGTAGAATGCAAATTTGGCTGTTGACACAGAGACCCAGCATGGCTTAATCAAGATAGAAGTGAGTTTCTCTTCCTCCTAACTGTCCCTGTGTAAATGGCCCAGGGCTGGTGTGGCAGCTCCACGGGTCAGGGACCCTGGTTTCAGGAAGGTTTGTTTCTGAGTCCTTGGTCCATCCGGAGGGAAAGGGCCTTGAAAGAGGAGTTGTGCTCATTGCTCTCACCCCATTGGTCAGAACTGAGTCACGTGGCCAAACTCAGTTACAAGGGAGGCTGGGAAATGTAGTCCTTTATTCCACGCAGCCCCATGTGCTGCTAAAAGGGGTCAAGAGATATAAGAACCAGTAGAAGGCTCTATTATACCTACGTGGGCTCACTTCTCCTGCACTCAGGTGGCCTTAAAACCTCCTCCATGCCCACTGCCCTGACCAGGCTCCTCCAGATCAGGGAACCTGAGGGTTATAAAATTTCTGTCCCTAAATGTGAATCAGGCTCTGTTGTAGGGAGGCACCCTGCATAGGCCTACCCCAAAAGATGGCAGGAAGGAGGAGGCAGCCACAGCAGAGCAGGAAGCTGCCCAGGGTAGGATGGGCCAGGGGCAGCTCAGGGCAGAGCTCAGCCTGACCCCAGAGCGCGTGCAGCAGACGCTCTGAACCTTGTTCCTGCAGATGCCTCCCCAGGCTGCCTAGAAGAGTCAGGAGTCAAGTTCAGCAACAGCTACACCCGCTGTGAGCTCACCAGGTGCTGGAAACATGGCCCCAGGCCATCCCCCTCTCAGCCCTTGGAGCCAGATCCTCGTCTTACTTTCAGTGCTTTGGTAGAACCTGAGGGTGTGCATGTAAATTACCTCCAGTCTTCGCCTCAGGGACCGTCCCTTAGTATTTGAAATAACCCTAGTTAGGAATCTGCTCTCCGGAAGGTATCGCATTAGCATTTTAAACACGTGCTGTTATTAAAATGGTCTGTTCCTTAGCAAAGGGCTGTTAGGAATCCCTTTTCTTAGAAGCGTGAGGTAGCGAGATTGTCAGATAAGTGGTTGGCTACAAAGATTCCCCGGGAGTGAGCTGAGCAGCCTGAACCCGCCTCTGAAGCTGTGCCCTGGGGCAGGGCCCTGGGGTCCTGGTGCCCCCACTCCTTGGACAGATGGGTACAGGTGTATGGCTCCTTTGTACCCGCTTGCAAGTAAATATTTGGGCATTTAGCGGACTAAGACCTGCTTTTGTTATAACGTTCTATCTGGAGGCAAGGTTGCGGGAGGCAGTGTGTGTATGGGGGCGGTGTGTCGGTGGAGCCATCCTCTGCCGCTGATTGGGGGTCCACATTTTTGCCAGAAAACCCCATCAGTTAGAATGCAGGCCTCAAATCAAGTGGTGGAGCATGGCTGAGAACCAGGTCTGATTCTGGAAACTGTCCCCTAGCCGCCACTCCACGCTGCCTTCCCACCTGGGCTTTGACTCGCTGCCACGTGTCTGGAGGAGTTCTAGCCTTTACTCCAGACCCTGCTAGGCCAGGGCACTCTGCGGGGTGCCCATCATGGCCGCAGAGGGTGCCCTCTTTGGGCGTCCCTTCTTGGCGGCTGCTTTAGCCCCGAAGCGGAAGTCAGTTTGGGCCCCCCAGCTCGGTGCGGCAGGCGCTGTTGGTCTGATGATTCCTTTCACAAAACCCACTCCGAAGCGTGACCGGTTTTGGAAGGTGGCGGCTCATTCTAAGGTTGCCTGTTGGGCCTCATCCACGTACGCGTTTTTTTCGAGAGCCTTCGGCCGAGAGCAACAGTCTGTATTTCTGAGTAACTCTGGTTTCAACATCGCCTTTCATTGTTCTCCAAACTACTGTTTCCTCAGCAGGCTCCAGAGAGCAAGGCCCCTCCCCTCCTCTCATCCCTTCTCGCCCCCAAACACCCAGCACGTGGAGGGCCCAGGTGTGTCAAGGAAACACTTGGTTACCTGACTAGAGGGGAAGAGGAGGCCAACCCCCTGGCCCCGCCAAGAGCCCAGGTTCCGGGCCGAGGGGACCACGGCAGAGGGCAGCCCCACCAACGGCCACCTCATGGGGTGCCTTTCTGAGAGCTCCCCCAGGTGAATGACTAGCCTGAACCCCCGGGGAAATGGAGGCAGGAATCTTCTCTAGGACCCAACTGGACGGCCTGCCGTGGGAATAGCTCACCAGGGGTTCTCCAAATGTGCCCCCCAGACCGGCAGCATCAGCATGGCCGGTGAACTTGTCAGAAGAGCTGATCCCAAGGCCCGGCCCAGAGCTAGCTAAGCAGCAACTCTGGAAGCAAGGCTGGCCCTTGGGGTGGTCCCGACGCAGCGCCCCTTTTGACAAGAACTCATCCAGGCCCCTAGTCTTGTTTTCGGACCATTGAAAACCTTTAGAGAAACCCCTTAGAGAGCCCCAGGAGACGACAGAGGCGGGAATGGACACGCTGGCTGGAAGCCAGACAGCGGGGTGTGGGGGTCCCCCTGGTGAGCTCTCGGCTTCCCGCCGCACGCCCCGAAATGTTCTGGTTTCGTCATGAAGCCCAAGGCTCTCGTCTTACGTCTTACACAGTCTCTGTCTTGGGGACGCTGGGCAGACAACACCCAAAGCAGGAGAAAGAGTGTCACAGGAAGAGGAGGAAGCCTAAAAATGAAACGAAAAAGAACAGAAATAGACAAAGCAACAGGTCCACACAAGGGAGGCGAGGACAAGTCAGGAAGCGTGTTTAATTGGCGTGACATGGAAGACATACATCAGGACAGGAGGCCTGGGCACGCTGGGTGGCCCTTGTCACCCCGCCCCCACCCGGACCGCAGGGTGATGCTTCTTCCCCAGAGACACAAACCAGCGCATTCAGACAAGACAGCACCCCAAAAAGAGGCTCGGGGGGGGTTGGAAAGGCAAACAGAAAGAAAACAACCATAGCCAGGAAACATTGCACTTTTTTTTTTGGTTAAGAGTTGCCCAAATCTCTTTACAAAGTTGCAGGCACTGGGTCGGGGCCGCCGGGACAACGCAGACTGCCCCACTGGCCTTACACCTCTACAAGGTGCTCTAACCCCCATGCTCGGGCCGCTCTCCACTCCTAGCTTGGCCCCAACGGGGTGCTGAGCAGACCCCTGCCCCCATCTGAGGGACCCAGAAGCTGAGCAGGAGCGACTTGCCCCGAGTCTCAGAAAGCCCGTCACAGAGTCGGACTGGGACCGTGTGGCCCTCCGTGGAGCCCCTGGCTCCTGCAAAGACCTAGGGAAACCGGAAGTGTCCAGGCTGCGGGGTGGGGGTGGGGGTGGGGATATTCTGCGTTTGCCCCAGTTCCGGGCAGTAGACAGAGCCTGAGCCTAGATGCCAAGACAGAAGATGGGACCAGCTGTTTATTCAACAAAAGCCTTTTATTCATTCAAAAATCAACCATTGGGTTTATTCCGCAGATATTAAAAAAATGGGTAGAGGGCAAAGCTTCCCATCACGGTGCCCTTATGCTAATTAACTTGCTATCCCCTGGAGGGAGACCTAGAAGAGGGGCATCTGGGAGACACTCTGCCAATAATACGGAGATGGCGCCCAGAGCCCGGTTGAGATCGGAGCCCCCTCCTCCGCTCCTCCCCTCCCGCTGCCCCCCTCCAACCAACCTCCTGTTTGGCCGGTGGGGGGGCCACATGCCTTTGCAGCTCCCCGCCACCAGGGGGCGCGCCCGCGTCCCCTTGGATTCCCCAGACGCGGAGGCGAAGCTGCGATGAGAATCGGGGAGCTTTGCGCTGGGGTCACCTCGGGGGTTTTCTCCGGGGAGAGGCTGCCTCTCTCCGGCGGGGGAAGAAGGGGCACCTGCAACCTTCCTCCCCTTAGAGAAAAGCCAGGTTCCCGAAAGCCCAGGCGTGCTTGTCCTCTAGGAAATTGGCTGTCCAACGGAAAAGCATTACAGGGGAAAGGAGGACACACACATTTGCCTCGAGGTTACTCAAAACGTTGTCTGGTTAAAGATCGGGAGCTCTGGCATTCTCCTCAGTGCCATCAACACAGAGTGGGGAGCGGACGCTGCGAGGAAGAGGCCAGGGCCGCTGCTCCTGGGCCAGAGAACAAGGAGCAAGGGTCAGCAGAGGGATGGAGAGCCTGGCCACCGGCCTGAGAGCAGCATGTGAGCGGCCTGGGCCTCGGGTGGAAATCGCTGCTGGGGACAGAGGTCCACAGCTGCTCAGAATTCCAGATCTGGAGGCCTGGTGAGAGGAGGGGACAGAACTGTCCCTGCCCGGCAACCTCGGGCACAAATGGCCAGTGTCCAGCACCCCGCCAGGAAGAAGGCTGGCCCTTCCGGCAGCTCTGGGCTGCCCCAGGGCATCGACCCAAGGTGCGCCTAGGCCTGCGAAGGCCAAAAGCCACACCCACGGCTCCAAACCAAAAGGTCAGAGGGCAAGAAGGTGGGAGGAAGGCCTCACAGGCAGATGCTCTATGGATGCCTGGGAATTGATGCCTGAGCTTGGGGGCGAGGCGGGGAGGGCTGGGGGGCTCCACACGGGTAACCCTGGGTGATTCTGAGCTACAAGTCCCTTACGGAGATAATGCCTCTCCACGGGCTTCTCGACAACTCCTCCCCTCTGGGCCAGAGATGCAAATTGAGGCTCAGGCAAAGGCCAGAGAAGTAATGTGACATGGGGAAGGGCGCCTCTCTCCCCAACTCCAGCCTCAAGCCACCAAGTCGATCTCCTGCCTAGGGTCCTAGGTCAGAGCCAGGATTGGGTGGGGAGTCCTGGGGCTCCTGAGGGGCTCCAGTGGCCTGGGCAGGAAGGTGACCGCAGGGGCCTCGAGGGAGGCCCCCACCTGCAAAGTCGCCTGTGAAAATCAAAGGGCACCCAGTACCCGCGGAATCTGGGGGGCTTCCAGTGGAGGGCAGCCACGGGCTCTGCTGAGCAAGAAGGGAGTCTGGGACTGGCTGAGCGGTCGGCCCGCGGGAACGGACATGCAAGCCCCGCGCTGGCAGAGCCAGGCTCCAGGTTAATGAGCAGACGCTCTGGCCTCCTGGGAAAGTGCAAAGTGAAGACCGAGGACAATTCAAAGTGAGAACCGAGGGCCAGCTTTTCCTCTCGGGGGGCTGGGGTAGGCAGGGAGAAGACAGGCTGCTGACTTTGCAAAGAAGCAGGAATTCTAGAGTCAGCCCTGGCCCTCCATAGTCTGGGAGGCTGCTTCCCATCCCAGAGGACTTCCTTCAGTGAGGTTCGGGGCCAAAAAGTTCTGGACCAAGAGTCCAGGAGGGACCAGGAAGAAGTAGAGAGAGAACCAGGTAAGTCATCTGACCCGAGACACCACAACCAGAGACTGCCATGTCCCCAGAGACTTGTGCCAAGAGACAAATAGTGACTAGGACCGTTCCCAGGTCTGTTGGGGTCTGGCGAACTTAGCCATAGGCCGCAGAATCATAAACTGTAAAAAACCCAGGCTTACAGTTAAAGCGTTAGCATGGACGAAGGCCTTCCAGATCCAGCAGCCCAAGCCTCCTGGCTTTGCCGCCGGGGGGAGCTGGGGCCCAGAGAGGCCTGGGGGCTGCCTACAGTCACACAGCAGGGCCGGCCACAGGCTCCTAGCCTCTGGCCCAAGGTCATCTGACTTTCCCGGTGGCAGTTCTGGGGCCATCCTGTCTCAGTGGCTGGCGAGGTTGGAAGCTTCCTATGGGCACATGGGGGCCGTAGCCCCTAGGAGCAGTCACTATCGAAGGGGACTGCCTGCGGCCCTTCTCTCCTGCCCTCCCTCCCAGCATCTGAGCTAAGAGAGGGAAGGAGGATGCTCTGCGATCTACTGGACGAGGCAGACACGCAGGCAGAAAAGCAAGTGGGAGGGAACTGAGTGACGGTTTTCAAAATCCACTACGGAGGGAGAAGGAGCCGTTCCTTCTGCTCGCCTGCTTGAAAAGAGTGCCCTCCTCCCCTTTCCTAACGTACCCAGGCCTCCCTTGCCGGCTCCTAGGCCCCATGCTGCGGCAAACACCAAAGCAAGAGTTGCGAAACTGAAAGATGTCCCCCGTTTGTCCTCAGAAAAGATGCTGTGTTCCTAGAGGAGGACACGGGATGGGGAGCGTGGACAGGAAGCAGAGAAAAGGGGTCCAAGAAGAGGCATTCGGGCTGGGGGTGGAGGGGGAACAGTGCATTAGCCATTTAAGAAATCCACCCTTCCTCCTCTCCACACATCGACCACAGTATCTGAAAAAAAAAAAAAAAGAGAGAGAGAGAGAGAGAAAGAGAGAGAGAGAGAGAGAGAGAGAGAGGAAAAAAGTTTTTTGGCTTCTTGGCCGCTGCCAGCCACCATCCTCCCAAGCGCAGGTGGGCAGGGGGCGAGGGCGCGCACATGTAAACGGTAGGCCCCGCATCCCTGGGAGCTTTGGACACATGAGGCAGCAGCAACAGTTAACAACCAATAAATAAAAGATATCAATTCTATATGTATAAAAAAACTCACTTTCCCCACAAAAAGCACAATACTGTTATCACAAAAAAAAAAAAAATCATCATCCTCATCATCGTGAATCATCCTAGCCACGCAGGGGGTTTCGCTGCTCGAGGATGGGACGACGAATAACGTTAATCAGGCAGGGCCCCCTCCCCTCCCCTCCCACCGCCCCGCCCCCTCCCCGAGCGCACCGTGGCCGTGGCCCTGACTTCCCGTGGCCTCTCCGGCGGCCGAACGACGGCCCAGGCGGGAGGCAGTGTTCTCTGAGGTCAACGGTAGCCTTCTCCCCATCTGTCAGTCTGCACCTTCCAGGACAGAAGGTAGTTTTGTTTTTTGTTTTTTGTTTTTCTTTTTCAAGGTCTGTTTCAAATAAAAAACAAAAGCACACGCACAGGAGAGCGGGAGGGACCCAGAGGCTGCCTGCGAAGCAGCCGAGGCCTTGGTTTTGCAGAAGGCTCAAGCCTTTTCCGTTTCGTGTTGGTTTCTGGACAAGCAGAGGTGGCTGGCGATTGGAGCCGGTGGCTTCAGGCGGCGGTGGGTGCAGGGCAGGGGGGAGGAGGGCCGGGCCTCATGGTTCCAGGGCAGCCCGGCCGGCTGTGGATGCGGAGGAAGGCTGGGTGGACACAGGAGGGCGGTGTTGGGGCGGAGGGGGCCTCACGGCTCGGGAGGAGGTGAGTGGTTCCCAGGCATCTGGAAGACACGAGGAGGTGAGACAGGCACAGAGCTGGCTGCCAGGGACGCACCCCCACAGGGCTGGGGGGAGAGTCAGCGAGGGGGCGGAGTGGCATTCTGTCAGAAGTCCTAAAATTGAATGTGCACACCCTCTGATCAACCACCATTTGGTGCTCGGTATTTATCCTTCGGAAATAAACCAGGTGCAGGCGCTTGGGTGGCTCGGTCGGTTAAGCATCTGCCTTTGGCTCAGGTCATGATCCCAGGGTCCTGGGATCGAGTCCCGAGTCGGGCTCAGCGGAGAGTCTGCTTCTTTCTCCCTCTCCCTCTGCTACTCCCCCTACCTGTGCTCTCTCTCTCTCCCTCTCTCTGTCAAATAAATAAAATTAAATAAAAAAAAAAGAAGGGGTTTCCCTCAGGATCACCTGTAACAGGAAAAGGAAAAGGAAGGGAGCAAACTCAGTGTCCGCTGGCTGGATACCCAGGATGCAGCCCAAGCATCACGTGATGGGCAACCATTGAGAACGGACGCGTGGCTTGGCCAGGAAGCTCAGCGGGCTCAGTCAGCAGGGAAGCGCAAAGAAAAACCAATCTAAGACCCCACTTCACGCCCACTAGGATGGCTCTCCCCAGAAGACGGGGAAGTAACAAGTGTTGGAGAGCGTGCAGAGAGACCGGGACCTCATCTTTGCTGGTGAGGAGGCAAGATGGCGCGGCCGCATGGAAACCAGTCTGGGGGAGGTTCTTTGAAAAGTTGCCACAGGAGCCAGCATTTCCACTCCTAGGGATCCCCTTAGTGGATATGGCATCTGATTTTGGAGGGATACAGATGTTTTGGAACTGGACAGAGGGGGTGGTTGTAAGTCGGGAATGTACAAAATGCCACTGAGTGGTTCACTGGAAAATGGTTCACTGGAACCCACCCTTCCCCCCGGGATGAGGCATCCTGCCGGCTCAGTCACTAGAGCACGTGACTCTTGATCTCAGGGTCGTGAGTTCAAGTCCCACGTTGGGTGTGGAGCCTCCTTAAAATAAATTAATATTTAAAAAAAATTTTTTTTTGAAAA
Source organism: Nasua narica (assembly GCA_028533885.1). Classification (NCBI taxonomy): domain Eukaryota; kingdom Metazoa; phylum Chordata; class Mammalia; order Carnivora; family Procyonidae; genus Nasua; species Nasua narica. The sequence continues at coordinate 76,011,094 of CM052813.1, read as the reverse complement.
CAAAATGGTTGATTTTAAGTTAGGTGAATTTTGCGTTGATCTATTTTTGAAAAAAAGGCACAGAGGACCGTCCTGTCTGTCAGCATCTACGCCATCCACAGATCCTTCCCGTAACCTGCTCCACTTAAATCCCATGTCTCCGCTGCCTCAACTGCACAGGCGTAGGTGTTTGATCCAAAAGGGACCACCTCCCAGATCTGTGTGACACGACCTGAAAGCATCATCTGGGTCAATCAGAAGCTAGGTGGTGGGGGCCCTGGAGGAACAGGAAGGCCCCGCAGGACCAGAGTCGGGATGGCCGCCGCAATGCAGGCGGGGGGAAGAGTCACCCAGGGAGAGGCCTGCGTCCTCTCAGCCTTCCGTCCCCGTGCCAACCCTGGGGCGCTTGGCTGAGTTTCTAATCACATGCTTTGCCTTCTGTGGCAATCTGTGAACCCTTGTGATCTGCAGTGTGTGGTTAAAACTGCAAACATGATGAAACTCATGAAATGCATCTGAATCCATAAATTCATGATTATATGTTAAAAAAAAAAGTCATCGGTCACCTCAAAAGGATGTTAGGAATCCGACTCCTTTTGAAAACTGAAAAGGAGGAAGAATCAAGTATCTATCCTGCCTTTCCAATTAAAAAGTAGGCTTTGGAGTCACCAAATAGTTGACGAGGGGAAAGTTCCCTGGGTAGAAGCCACCGAGCCACCAACAAAGGACAGAGAGCTTTAGGACATCACCTACGGAATGAATGAATGAAGTGGTCATCACCAATGGCCACTGATGTCACCAGACCTCACAAGCTACGGGTGAACACGTACAACCCCACTTGCGAGGCATTTTCAACAAACTGGACCAAACCGAGGGCCGGGCAGGCCTATAGATGTAACTGCCCGCCTTCCAGGAAGTGCAGGGAACCGAAGAACACGTGAGAACCACCATGGGGGCACAATCCGCAAATCCTGGACGGAGGAGACTTGTAGAACATGCTTCTAACAAATAGCAAGCCATAAAGGGAAGGGGAAACACAGATTAAAATAAACTTGAGAGACCTACCAGCCAATTGCAATCGCATTGATTCAGATTCTGATGCCAATAAACAAAAACCCGTGAGGTTAACAGGAAATGGGAATACCAGCTACAGGCTGGGGGGGGGGGGGGCGGGTAGTAAGGCATTAGTATGGATTTTTCAACTATTATGGATTTTGTAAAGGATCGCTATATTTTAGGAATACATTTTGAAATTTTTATGTATGAAGTAATAGAATGCCTTGACTTTGCTTCAAAGTAACTGCAAAGTGTATATGGAGGGTATAGACCGAACAAGATGGGTGGCAAATTGGCGATTCTGAAGGAGGGTGGTCAGTAATGGGATTTCACCATTCGCTTCACCACTGCTTATAAATACGAAGTTTTTTTAAAAATCCACTTCGAGATTTCAAGTGTCCCACAGCACAGGACTGGGTAAATTGTGGCCCAACTATACAACAGAATACTATGCAGCTATTAAAAACGATGGTCTCAAACCACCTTTTTACTGATGTAGAAAATAGGCAGGATCTCAGTTTTTGGGTGTTTCAGTGAATTACATAACAGTAACTTATCTAACAATTAGGATACATCAGGAATCTGAGAAGGCAAATCCATCACAAAAATGGTGGAACACAAGTTGGGTATAATTACTATCCAGTAGGTTCTAGGAAGCCTGAGAAAAGGAATAGGGCAACTTTGGGGACAAGCTATAGGAAGGTTGCCTGAAAAGCTTATCATGGAAATAAAGTCACATCTTCTTGACTGCCATGGTTTCCCTCTCCCTCACTCATGGTCTCCCTTCCCCCCACTCATGTGTCCTCTTTCTCTCTCTCTAAAAAAAAAAAAAAAAAAAAGATCTTTTCTAAGGGTTGAGTCTCCAAAAGAAAACATAAATGTTTCCTATAAGTTGTTCATTAAAAAAAAGAAAAAAACCCAGCCAACAACATATGGTTATGAACTCATTGTGGCTGAGGAAATACAAACACATATGCATTCATAGAAAACCATAAGGCAGAAACAATTAGAGTGATTGAAAGATAATCGCACACCATAAAGAAATTAGTGACACCGCGTGAATTTTTCGGGGGGGGGGCGGATATATCAAGAACCTATGTTTGTACCACTTTTTCCACGGCCTGCGGGAGACAAAGCAGCATGTCATAGGACAGCTGCCAAGGAGGCCATTGGTGGTAATACACAAAAGAAGCTTCTGGGAAATGAGACAATGGATCATACACACCGTGGGACTCAGAGCCACATACCGAGTGCCTCTAAGATCAGAGAAACAACTATGATGATTCCTTTAGAAATTGGTTTGATTATATATCCCCAAGTGACCCACTTACTGAGTATTAAGTTTTTGTGAGTGTTCGATTCCTTTTGAATCACCCTGGACACAAAATGCTCACGGTGGTTATATTTGGGTTCTACATGAAAGTTTTTAAAAATAAACTTTTGGTGTTCTCTTTCAACACATTGTCTAAGGTCTCTTCAATGGAAAAGGATTTCTTGTGTAAATTCATCAACAGCAGCAGTGGCCTCGTAGAAACCTCAGAACAGCATAAGCCCCCAAAATAAAGCGTCAGCAAATCAAATCTGATGATATGTAAAAAGGCTAACACGCCACAGTGGAAGTGGAGTTTATTCTAAGAATGCAAGGGAGGCTTAGCGTTCAAAAACTAATCAGAGCTATTCATCAGGTTAACACTCCAAAATGGAAAAGAGTCATATGAACATCTTGATAGATGCAGAAAATTTTTTTTTCTAAAACTCAACACTCTTCATGGTTGTTTTTTTTTTTAAAAAAAACAACTCCTAGGAGAAGCCCCTGGTGGCTCAGTTGGAAGAGCATGGGACTCTTGATCTCGGGGTTGCGAGTTTGAGCCCCACGTCAGGTATAGTAATTACTTAAAACAAATAAACATAAATAAATGCAACTCCTGGTGTACTAGAAAAGGAAACTTTCTAAATCTGATAAAAACCTGTCAACAGAAGACCTATACCAGATATCCTAATAATAATTATTGGATTAATTATAACTTAACTAATCTAATAGTGAATTCTTGAAAGCTGTCCCCCAAGACCAAGAGGGAGACAAGAATGCTCACCATCGCTACTCCTAAGTGATACTGCACTGGAGGGCCCAGCCAGTTCAAGGAAGCAGGACAAAGAAAAAGATGGAGAATGAGAGGAGAGGAAGAAATAAAGCATAGACAGTCCCAAAGAATTGAAGGTAGGTTCTTAGATTTGATAAGTGATGTTAGCAGGACCATTAGATATATCATCAATAAACAAAAACCAACTGAATTTCTAGAAACCAGAAATAAGTGGGAAATACAGTTTTAAAAAATATTGAATATCTCAGAATAAATTTATCATAAGATGTGAAAGAGCTTCTGGCTGAAATCGATAAAATGTCCTAGAGGAAAACTCTGAAAGACCTAAATGAATGGATATACCATTTTCATGGATTAGAACACTCACACAACAAAGATGCCAATTCTCCCTCAAACTGAACTGTAGATTCGACTCAGTCCCAATCAAAATCCCACTGCGTGCACCTGTGTGTATAGAAATAGATACATTCATTCTAAAATCTATATAGAAATGCCCATAGCCTAATGTAGCCAAGGCACTCCTGAGAAAAAAAAAAAAAAAAGCAATGAGGGGTTACTTCCAAGATCAGGTTATGAAAAGATGGACACCTGCATCTTGGGTTCTCGCTCTCCCTTCCTGCTGGGAAGCTCACCCTGGCAGAAGCCAGCAGCCCCATGCAGAAGTCCCCACGGTGACCGAGGCTGCCAATCCGAATGAGTGAGCTTGGAAGTGGATGCCCGCCTCCGAACAACCCTTCAGATGACACTGCAGCCCTGGCCAGCAGCTGAGGCTTATGTAGGTTACCTGAGGCTGAGGAATTTCCCAGAACTTGAGACTTCTGCTGCTCGATCTGGGACAGTCCTGGGGAAACGGGGATGGCTTGTCACCTCGCTGACAGCCTGACTACATCCTCGTGACAGACCTCAAGCCAAAGGGCCCCAGCTAAGCTGTGCCCAAGTCCCTGATGTCCGATCTTTTCGGCGGCTCTTTTGAGCTAACCTAGCATTCGGCAATAGTTAATTAACTAAGACGTCACTTCCTAAAAGGGTTAGGTACCCGACGTCTATGCTCACCGGAGAAAGGCAAATTCAAATGTCAGGCTATCACGACATAACCACCAAAATTTGTAAAATGTCAAAGACAGGGAATATTCAGTGTTGGCCGGGGAGGAACTGGAGCTCTGCGGCCGTGCTGGTGGGGTCCAAAGGGGGGGGGGGCGCCACACAGCAAGACTGGAGTCGCCTCTAGCGAAGCCGAACACACACACATCCTGTGTCCCACAGTCCGCCTGAGACGCCCACCAGGGGAACGCCTCGTCCGTCCACCAGAAGGCAAGTTTAAGAATGACCTTGGTGGAGGTCAACACCCCCACTCTGCGCACAGCAGGGAGGGAGGAACAGAGAGGAGGCAGAAGAAAGAGGAAGGGGAGAATCGGGAAGAGAAAGGGAAACAGTCCTCTCCCGGCCACAGAGGCCTCTCCGGGCCCTACGGCTCAGCACCTCCAGCAAACCCGACTGGATGACACGAGGAAGCATGTCTGAGCTACTGAGCAAGGGACCCGGGGCTCACTCAGGACTTCCATGGGCCACACACAGAGGGCCCGTGCAGCCCTTGCTCCCCCGGTCCCCCAAAACTGTGCTTTTCAAAGCACTTCCAATCCAGGGACACTCCTACTTAAGCAAACTCTCAGGCCGAATTGGGGCATATAAAAATGACAAAGATAGAGGGGCTGTAGATTTGAACCCCAGCTCCAGGCCACTTCCTACCAGCTCGGCTCCAGCTGGGCAGGCCCCAAGGAACGCCAGGAGACCTGGTGAATCCCAGGTGTCCTGTGACTGGCTTCCCCCCCGCCCCCGCCCCTAACTCCAAGCCCCAGGTCCCCCTCCACTCACCCCGGCTCTGGGCCCTGGACTATACCAGCCCGTCATAAAGGGACAGCGCCTGCACGATGGAGGGGTCTGCCTTCGATCCTTCCTGGAATTCCTGCAGGGTCAGCTTCCCGTCGGCATTCTGCAAGCAGAGAGAGGCGGCTGAAGGTGGGGGGACAACCAGCCTCCTAGGATAGGGGCCTCTGGCCTGGACCCTGGACCCCCACGCCCCAAGCCCATCCTAGGACTGGCCTGGAGAGAGCTTCCAAGGTGAGGTCAGGAAGGAGGCAGTGCGGCTCACCAGGGAGGAGGAGTCGGGCATCCGAGAGACCCGGGTACTTCCTGGCAAGGTGACCTCGGGCCCGTGACCCGGGGGCCCTAACTCCATACTTATCATTATCATTGCAATGAATTCCCATAAATGGTGGTTAATCCCCAAGTGCTGAGGGCCCACTGCATTTCTCTGGGGTCACTCTTCCAAAGGCGTTTAAACCCACTCCCGGAGCAGCCCACACCGGATGCCAGGAGACCCAGCGGAGCTCACGAAAAAGGACCTGAGAGCATCTCTCGGGGTAGCGGTGATCTGGACCAGAATCCCTGTCTCTGGAGCATCTCTCAAGGAAAGCCGGGAGAGCCTAGAGAGATGGCTCACTGTGGGCCCTGAGCACACTACACGTCTCGTGCTTGGTCTCAGGGGCTCCTCACGGCCGTCCTAAGAAGAGGCACTTTTCTTATCCCCATTTTACTGGTAAGGAAACTGAGGCTCGATCACCGCCCCAGGATTCCATGGCTAGTCACTGGGGAAGGCAGAATTTACACAAATCTGGGTGGGTGGGGGGCTCTGTTTCCCTAAATAGAGGAGGGATGAGTCAGGGAGATTTAAGGAGTATGTCATCTAACCACGCGGTGACAAAGTCAGTATCCTTCGTGCCACACGCTGTGGACGCGTCTTTTGATCATCGCCAAGAGACCAGCGTAGTCTGAACCTAGAGGTCTTCACCACCTCTCTGACACGCGCTGATCTCAGGCTCCAAGCTTTCCGGGCAGGCGCGTGGATCCTGCCCATTGTCAGGGACGCCGGGGCGGCTCAGTCAGTGAAGTGTCTGCCTTCGGCTCAGATCATGATCTCAGGGTCCTGGGATCGAGCCCCACATCGGGCTCCCTGCCTCTCCCTCTCCTGCTTCTCCTACTTGTGCGCTCTCTCTCTCTCTCTGTGCGTCAAATAAATAAAATCTTTAAAAAAAATAATAAACCCTCTGTCACTGTAATTTGTGTTCTTCGATTTAAGGCAAGTAGTACTGGGCTGCCTTACTCTCATCAAATCAAATTTCCAATAAAACCAAAGGTATTTTGCTTAAAAAAAAAAAGTGGGATATAAACAAGGATTTCTTAACCTTGGGTCTGTGGTTAGAAAGCAGCAGGTGTGTGACCTTAGATGGGAAAAAAACGAGGTCTTTCTTTTTTTTTTTTAAGATTTTTATTTATTTATTTGACAGAGAGAGAGAGAGCGTGCACACAGACAGAGTGGCAGGGAGAAGGAGATGGGGAAACAGACTCCCCACTGAGCGGGGAGCCCGATGCGGGGCTCAATCCCAGGACCCTGGGATCATGACCTGAGCCGAAGGCAGATGCTTAACCGACTGAGCCACCCAGGCGCCCCAAAACGAGGTCTTTCTTTCTAACTGAAATTTAGCTTTTCCATCCACAATGACAGTAGGTGACAGTCCCGGAGAGAACCAGCCGCACCTGGGACCTGTGTCAACCGTGGGGGTCACGGGCCAAGTCACAGCACATCAGAGCTACCGTGGGCATCACGTACGCCTGCCACCCCACGTGGGGGCTGGTGACACCCACCGGTGACACCTACCTTCTTCTTTAACATGTTCATAAAGAAGCCTACAGAATGCTATATCCACAAATTCTTTTTAAAAAATATGTTGACGACTGTATTCCAAAATCATTAGCTTCCTTTTTGATCCTATGGATTTGATTTGAGGCGCTGAAAACCGTTGTTCTGAGACGTCCAGAGACTTCTCCAGCCAAAGAGTCCAGGTCAAGAAGCAAAAATGGTTAAGAATCTTCACTGGGGAAAGAAGTGTTGGCTCAACTTCCTTAAAACCCTGGAGGTTTGACGGGGATGTGCGGAATGTCTCTGCATCTCCGAGGGTCTGCCCGCCCACTGCAGCCCAGGGCCTGGCCCCGATGACTTACCTCCCTGGTCAAGGACCAGCCCGGGCTCACCTTGTCCATCATGGCGAAGATCCGGTCCACCCTCTTCTCAGGGGTGTTCTCCTCCTCGGGGAGCTCCACGGTGTTCCCCTGCCAGAGAGAGACAAGGTGGGCGCTGGGCTCCTGGAGCTTCGGCTTTGGGGTCCTGGCCAAAACTATGCCCCCCCAGATCTGGGTGGGTTCCCGACGCGGACTGCTCTGCCTCCCACTCCCCACACCACCCCTGCCCTCTCTGCCTCCTGCTCTGCAACGCTCTGCCCCCGGTCAGCCCCAGGGACACCCCAGCCGCCGGCCGCCTCGCAGATGCACAGTGACCCCTCTCCTGACCAACTCAGCCCCGGCGGGAGAGCCGCTACGTGAGTGGGCTCCCTCAGGGCCCACGAGACCCTGTCCCTAAACGTGAGGCCCCTGCTGCCTCTCCTACCCCATGGGGCCCAGGCCTCACCACCATCTGGTAAATGGCGTCCACAATGTCCAGCATCTCGTTCCGGGTGATGTAGCCGTCGTTATCCAGGTCGTAGAGCTTGAAGGCCCCTGTGAGCAAGCAGTGGGGCGGAGTCACCCCCGGCGGAGGGCGGGGTCACCCCGGCGGAGGGCGGGGTCCGGCAGGCTCTGCCACGCCCCCTCCCCTACACATGCCGGGGAGCCCCATTACTCCTCCGCAAAGAGGATTCACATCAGGACAAACAGGGATGGACACACACATACACACACACTGACACAGGTACCATTTCAACTAGGGTTTTTTTTAAAAAAGAAACTAAAAGTAAAAAGAAGGGGGCTCTGGGTCTGCAGAGCCGGGGCCCCGCCCTCCCCAGTCTCCGCCTCCTCTCCACCCACTCCCCTGCCACAATCACGCAGCTTCCCGCTACGGTCACCTTAGAAAATAAAATAATGTGCCCGGGATGGGGGTGGGGAGGGGGTAGCTTTTACAAGAATAAAATCCTCCTTTATTCCTAAAAAAAAAAAGAAGAAGAAGAAGAAGGAAAGAGAAACCACTGCTTTCTTGTTGCCAGCGCGATGCAGCATAAAGGCCCGAGAGAGCGGGGGATTCTGGCCTCACTGGTGCCCTGCCCGCTCTGCCCTGGGGCCTCGCACATGCTGTTCCCCGGTTCCGGAGACTCGCCTCCTGCCCGCGCCAGCTCTCTCCCGGCGGGGCTCAGCTCCTGCCCCTTCAGAGCCCCCAGCTCTCCTGTCTGCCCTGCCGCCCTTTCCTGCCTGGGTTGCGGTTTTAGGGGATTTTTCAAAATCACGGCCCCGGGCTATACCGACAGCCTCGAGAGCAGGCGCCTGCCTGTGTGCCTCTCTCGTGGCTCCCCCGCCTCGTGGCCAGCACAGACTGTGGCCGTGGCCGTGGATCTCTGCTGCGCGAGTAAGTGCATGAACGAGACCGGTCGTCAGAACAGCGCCAGCACCGGATCTGGGTCTTTTAACGCAGAGGCCACACCACCCGCGGTCCGTGTCTACACCTGTCGACAACCCCATCTGTCCCCCTGGCCTCGGTGAGCCGTGTTCCTCCTACACGGCCACCCCCGGGGAAGCGCCTCTGAGCTGGAAAGGCAAGACATCTGCACCAGCTCTCAGCCCTGGACCGACAGCCCGGCCCGGTTATCCGGGCTCCCTCCAGCCTGGGCCCAGCCAGAGGCTGCTGGGCAGAACCCAGGGACAGGACTTACACCGAAGCTTCTCGTCCAGGGTTCCCCTTGAGGTCACGGACAGCGCCTGGATGAACTCCGAGAACTCAATCCGCCCGTCCTGACGGGAGAGAGGGGCAGGTGGCCTCAGTCAGTACCGGGTCTCTGGTGAGGCTGGGTCCCGGGTGCGTGATGGGCGACAGCAGCCACCAGATAACCCACAGCTGAAGGATACCCAAGTGGAGAGGGTGGGAGAGAGGGGACAAGGGACGGGGTGGGGGGTAGGATTACAGACGGGTCAGGCCAGGCAGGAGGACCAGAAGAAGGAGAGAGGCTAACGCAGAGCCCAACTCCACATCTGATGGGAGAAAGAGCCAGAAGGCACTGCCAACACACACCCCCTCTCTGGGCAAGGGCCGCCTGGAAATCCCCTTTCCCCTTGGCCCAGAGCTACGGGCTCCGAGGCTTTCGAGGAGGGCAGCGCTCTAAACTGTTTAATCCCACCTGTTCGTTTTGCAAATAGGGAAACTGAGGCCTGGGGAGGGCGGAGCTCTTCCCAGACCCAGGCAGTGTGACTGTCAGCCTGAGGGCACCCGGGGAGAAAGCCAGGGTGTGACAACACAGAAACAGTCCGAGGGCCCAACGGTACAGAGCGTGGAAACAAGTTACAGTAAATCCCCTGTGAACACGAGGAAGCCTGGAAAAATACAGGCGTGGGACAGGGTGCTGAGGACTGTGGGCGCCCCGACAGTGGAGACGCCAAGATAAGCCTCGAAAACACGATGCTCTGCGGAAGCCGCCAGGCACAAACGATCCCATACTGTATGCTGCTCAGAGCCTCAGTTTCCCCATCTGCAAAACGGGGGTATTAAAAGGACATATCCCACAGGTCGCTGGTTGTAAAGCCTCCCTCAAAATTATCCATGTACAAAGCTTAGCGCACAGTCCGTGCTCGGTAAATGTCAGTGTTTATGATTCTAAATCCGGTTATTATCCCTACAGGCATTTATGTTCTGTGCTTGTAAGAAAAAGGTCAAGGTATATGTACGGGCACGCGCGCGTGTACGTCTCCGTGGAGCAGGTGTAAGTGTGTGTGTTGCATTCGTGGGTGCACGTGTGTGTGCACACAGGTGTGCATTTGCATGCACCAGCGTGTGTGCATGTGTGTGCACGTGTGTGTGTGTGTGTGCCTTCTCCAGAAGGGAATGCTGGCAGAAAAGCGTGGGTGTGGAGGTGCGGCAGGCGCCCGCAGGAGGGAGAGGACTCTGGGCCGGGTGCAGGCCCCGTCCGTGCCCAGCTCACCTTGTTTTCATCAAAGACGTTGAAAACAAACGTGGCAAACTTGGTAGGATCTCCAAATGGGAAGAACTGCTTATAGATTTTCTGGAAGCCTGCAGCATCCAGCTGCCCGCTGGGGCAGTCCTTGATGAAGCCTTTGTACCTGGAGGTAGCAGACCGGGTGAGAGAGGGGACAGGAGGCGCTGACATCTCCGCCCAGCCAGCAGCCCCTGCCTGGCACCCCGGGAGGCTGCAAGTCCTGGTTCAAAGAGACGGTGGTGCCCCATGGGGGTGCTGGGCTGCACGTCCTAGCCGGGGCTCATCCCACCTCTGCCTCCGGCCAGCTGGGTGACCTGGGACAAGTGACTGCACCTCTCAGAGCCTCATCCGTGCAAGGGGGATAAGAGGCACCATGAGAATGAACCCCCCAGCCCGCCCCCCACAACACGGCGGGGCTAAAACAAAACTCACCCGAACCAGCTCCACAAAGTGGCGCGCTCTTACACCAGGCAATCCCGCCTCCCCCACTTCTCCACCGAGCCCCTGCTGGCACCACAGAGTAGGCAGAGCCACCATATGGGGCCGGCAGCTGGCTCCTCCCACATGCCTGCGCCCCACAATATGCACATCCCCCTCCCCCACCTCTGTTCCCAGGGATCTGCGCTGAAGGACACGGGAGCAGGGCAGCGAGCTCAGAGGGCGCCCTGGTTTGTTCCGGGATCCTGCGGCTACACAGCCCGCTGACGGCGGCCTGGCTTTGTACTCCAAATCCCAGCTTTGCCCCTTGCTGGCTGTGCAACCTTGGGCCAGTGCCTTCCCGTCTCTGAGCCCCCATCCCCTCATCCAGAAAAGGGGACAGCTCTCACAACTATCTTGTTGGGATCAGATGAGACGACGATGTAGCATACTTACCCCAGGGCTAGGCATGAGAGATCATCAGCAGTATGATCTTTAGTATTGTGAACTCAGATGAGTTGTTGTAAAGCAATTCATGAGTTGGCTCCTGTGTGTAGCTTAGCAACCCAACGGGAGGAGGAGGACTCCCAGCAGAAAGGGAAGCGAGCGAGGCAGCAGCCATTATCTGCTCCCAGCCCTTAGCTCTCTGCGCCCCTCGCTGCAGACGCGGCCAGTGACCGAGTCTATAGTGAAGCCCATTTGAAGGATGGGGAAGCTGAGATTCAGGAGGGGGACTTGCTCATCCTCGCAACCCGGACTGGAGCCGGGTTGAACGCCAACACTGAAGAGACCCAGTGCTCGGAGACTCGGGGTCCCTGAGACTCTCCTGCCCCAGGGAGGGGATTCCGGGCCCCGCCGTCCTCCTACCCCCAGGGAACAGTCTAAAGGGCCTGGGGGGGACACTGTACATGTAAGGACCTAAAGGGACACGTAGGGTACTCGGGGATCTACAGCCTCACAACTGACATCAGATGTTAACGAAAAAGAAGGCCTCCTGGGCAGCTCAGTTGGTTAAGCGTCTGCCTTAGGCTCAGGTCATGATTCCAGGGTCCTCGGGTGTGAGCTCTGCGTCGGGCTCCCTGCTCAGCAGAGAGCCTGCTTCTCTCTCTCCCTCTGCTGCTCCCCCTGCTTGTGACCACATTCTGTCCAATAAATAAATAAGATCTTAAAAAGAAAAAAAAGAAAAGATTCTTGCTAATGCACCAGCTGCTCCAGAAGATGGAATGGGGTGGGGGGCTTCAAGCCTGGGGCTGGGCTGGAGTGGGGGCCCATGGCAGGGAGGAGGTTGGGAAAGGGGACACGCCCCCAGACCCTCCCCGCCCTCCCCCTGGGCACCTCGAGGGAGCAGAGGCCCAGGGAGGCCAGGTCCCTGCTCTGTAACTGAGGGCTGCCCCCCCTCTCACCCTCCTCCTGGACCTCTGGCAACAGTCCCCATGCCCCGGGGCTGAGCTCCCTGCGAGGTGGGCTCAGTGATGCCGGGGTTCACCGGGTTGAGGCAAGAGGTCAGGCGCCTTTCCCACTGCCGGAACCAGGAAGGGGCCCAGCCCCGTGCAGTTCCCTCCCCTAAATTCTCCTTCCCAGCGGGGTGTTCTGGGTCCAAACTTCATACCAGGTAGGACACACACACACAGCCAGGGTGAAGGAGCGTTTCAAGGACAAGATCTGGTCCATGACACCGGGCTCCCAGGCCAAGACGGGTCCCTGGACAGGAGGAGGGGATGTGCCAGGTGCCAGGACTTGATGGACCTGTGGGGACAGGCTCCCTTCTCCCCAGATCATTCTGGATGCCTGAGGGGGGTGGTGTATGTCTCCCCAGAGCTTCTCAGTTCCTCACAATGGCTGTATGTTACTTAAGAGACTGTTAAAAACAATAAGGAGGAGACAAAAGCCTCGCGGAGGGTCCCTGGGGGGGGGGGGGGTCCCAGGGGCGGGCTCTTGGAGGGGAAGGCGGTTAGCTCAGCGGCAGGAGCCCTCGGCAGGAGCCCTCAGCACCAAGAGCAGCTGCCTGAGCCCTCGGAGGGGGCCCTGCGGCAGTAATGGGGGGGCGGCAGGGGCGCAGGAGGGCCAGCCTCAGTGGGGAGCCTCGTGGGGGGGGAGGCCTGTCCGGTTTCCCCTGCAGAGGCTGTCACGGTCGGGCCCCAGGAAGCCCACCCCCGGGGCCGATGCCAATTAGAGGCTGCCCGACGGGCTGGCCTCCTTTTGCCAGGCACCTCTCTGTTCCACAGCCAACCACACTTTCTAGAACTTGCCATCTGATCTCCAGCCTCCAAGGCCTTCGTACCGGCAGGTCCTTCTGCCCGCCGAGCACACGTCTTCCTTCTCTTCGTGGGGCTAATCCAACCACCTACCACTACCGAGTCCCAGCTTAGACGTCACTTCTTCCGCGAACGCTGGCCAGGCCCCCCCAGGGCCTTGCGAGCTCCTACGCCCCCTCACCCCGCGGGGACCCCAGCAGGCCGTGTGCAGGCTGTGTCCCCGTCCGACTGAAGCTTCCCTGACACTGCAGTGTCCCGTGCCCAGCACAGGGTCTGTGCTCGGTAAATGTCTGTCCAAGGAGATGGATGGATGGACGGACGGACGGATGGGCATACAAAGTGCCAGGCAGGGACAGAGGGAGGTGTCCAGGATGACTGAGCGACGTGACTCCATCCCCTGCCCAGGGCCAGGCCTCAGGTTCCAAAGGCCCAGGTCCCTCCCGCTCTCCTCCAGACGCACGGCCGGCAGGAAAACAGCTCCAGGCCTGGCCCGGTCCCTGTGTCCCTGGGAGACGGACTCCTAGGTCCCCGCATTCCCCGCAATGCCCCTCAGTTTCCCTGTTGCTAAAATAAGTGGCTCGGACCAGCTCGGGGGGCAGGGTTTCCCCACCCCATCCCCAGGCATTTGGGGATGGAAGATTCTTGGGGTGGAGGGGGGCTGTCACGTGTCCCTGGCCTCCATCTGCTAGATGTCCGAGCACCTGCCCCCAAGTTAGGACGAGCAAAAGCGTCTCCAGCCAGGGTCAAACATCCCCTGGGAGTGGAAGCACTCCAGCTGAGAACCACTGACCTGGATGGCCCCTGGGAGCCCCATGAGCTGGAGGGGGTCTGCCCCCACCCCGTGTCTTCTGTGCTTCTGAGTAACCACCACCCCTGGGGGGGCACTACTGAGAGCCAGGCAAATGGCTCTGTACTTTCCAAGCCTAATTTCACCCCATGGTCCCACTGAGCCCAGGAGGCAAGGACAATGATGCCCATTTTATAGATGGGGAAACTGAGGCTGGGGAAGGTTACGTTCTTGCCCTGGCTCGGGACCATCAGTCAGCACCCCTTCTGTTCAGCCCTCTCTTCCCCTCCCTACCCTGCCGACACCCACCCCCCCCCTTCCATTCTCAGCTTCTCTGTCTCCCCTTAGAGACACGCCCCCCAACCACTACAGACCAAGTCACACTCTGGACCCAAACTCCCCCCGAGTCAAGTGTCCTGTGCACGGTGGAGAGGAGGTGGGGAGGACCGTTTTCTTTTGTTGATTATTACTAGCTCCCCGCACTGAGCACGCACGAATTCCCTAATATAAAAGAAGTTTAATTTTTTTTAGAGCTTAAAGAACTGAAAAGGAAGGGCTCGGGCTTCCCCATTTAGACCTGGCTCGATCCCAGCACCGCCCTGCGCCTGTGTGTGACCCTGGGCAGGGGACTTCCCCTTTCTGAGCCTCAGTTTACTGATCCCCGAGGTGGGAACCAACACAGCACCTGCCTTCCAGGTCCTGGGTGAGCTTCGGCAAACGGCAGCAGTGTGGTAGACGGCAAAGGACGTCCTGGACATCTGCTGGATGCCAAGCTCGTGGCCCGACCTCTCCCACACAGCAGAGCCTGAGATGTCACGGACACGGACCCGCCCCCAACGCCCTGTACTGCCAGCTGCCCAAGGAGGAGGTTCCAATGCACCAAGACCCCTGATGCCCCCACTCTGTCCACTAACTCACCTTGCATGGAGGCCACCCCCATAACACAGCCTTAATGGTTAGGATAGTAAATTTCACATCATGTGTATTTCACCACATTAAAAAAAAAAGTAATTAAAATCATCACAGAATGTTCTAGATCAGGTATAAAAATATCAGATCCAGACACAGTAGGGTGTAACACAGCATGCGATATAGAATACAAGTCCTAGATAGTAAGAGTTGTTCCTATCCCCGTAGACCCATGAACCGTGAACACCATCGACCATGACCCGCTAAAACATGAGCTACTTTTTAAAAAGACTGTTGCAGAAAACAAAACCTTTGAAAAACCAATCCAAACCACAATCACGACTCTCCCTAGATCTGCCTTCTCTTTTGAAAACCATCCTTAGTTACTAGGACTCGCGGAAGCTATTTTTTAATTTTAAGTCGTCTTTTTGAGGCAAGAAGACGACATTTTGTTAAATCTATTGTCTCGGTACCTATCGTTAGCCTTGAAATCTTGTTCAAGAACAGGGGTCTTAGCTCCCTGGGGGCCAGAGGCGGGTCTGGGAACTGGACCGAAAGCTACGGGGCCCGAGCCCGGGAAACGGGCACACGCCGTCCGGCCACCTGAGCACGGGGTGGCCGTGTTTGGGGGCCAGCTCTTCGAGACAGGGCAAAAGTCACAGACCTGACCAGCGCACTCTTAAACGTCTTTGAAAGGGAAAGGAGAAGAGAAACCTGTCATTTCACAAAGCAGCAAAGGCTGAATGCCACTTATGGAAGGGGCTGCCCCACCGCGCCAGCCTGGGCCATGCCTGGGTCCCCTCCCCCAGGGGACTCCTGGCACCTGCGTCCCGCGAGCCACCTGCCCCCAGTGCCCCCGCACTGGCCCGGCACATAGCAGGTGCTCAGGAAAGACTTCCTGAGCCGACGGTTGAATGAGTGAGTGAATGAGCGAATCCCCGCTGTGACACGGGGGTCCCACTCCGGCTCTGGTTCCCGTTCTCGGAGGACCCCGAGCAAGGGCCAAAGGCCCCAGCCTGCTAGGACTTTCTGGGATTCCATGCTCTCGGTTCCCAGGGATCCCTGTCCCGTGGGACCCAGCTCGAGGCCAGGGCGCAGCTCCCTGCACGCCCCTCTCCCGCCAGGCCCAGGGTAAAGCAAGGCGGCGTGGCCTTCTGCAGCGGGGAGGTGGGGATAGATGGACACAGGAGAGCGCTTCACCCCCACCTGCCACCAGCCCCCAGCGCGGGCCCAGCTGCCTCCGTGTGCACCTAAGGGATTCTTCTCCCATTATCTTTGCGAACAACCCCTTCCCGTGCTGCTCCCCTCCCCGCGTAGATCCTGGAGGAGGATCCCAAGCACCCCCATGAGGAGGAAGCCTCCTCCTTCCTGCCCTCCCCTCCGCCAGCCCCCGTGGTCTCCAGCTTTCGGGGGGCTGCCCAGGCGAGAGCCAGCAGGATGGGGCTCCCATAGGCGGGCCATGGAGGTGGAGCAAGCTGGACCAGTGTCTCTGCCCCTCTGAGCTTCAGTTGCTTCAGAAAATTTGGAAAACAGAAACTATAAGAGAGAGCTTCCTTCCCAGCTTCCGGGCCGTCCGTCAGGGCCCCGATGGGGGTTGGGGGGTGGGATTATGTGGGCCCTGCTGTCTCTCCGTCCTCTGAGTGACGGCAATTTCACTCCCATCCTCAAGGCCTGGGACCTGTCGCAGCTTCTTAGCCCGCACTGCGGTTCCTGACCTTGCACGGTAACAAACCAGGCTCAGCATGGGAATGGAGAAGGTCAAGAGCAAGGGGCGGGGACCCAGGCTGGCTGTGGACCCCGACACTAGCCTCACCTCGCAGCCTCCAGCCCTCCCTGCAAATACAGAGAACCGCACAGCACTGCGGGGCTGGGAGCCCCCGAGGTGATCCCAAGGGGCACCCAGCAAGAGCCGGGTGTAGGCTGAGCCCCGATGATGCTGGCCTGGGCGCCCCACGGCTGCAGCCCATCCTGTGCTCCTGAAAACCTGGGCGCTGGGCTCTCCCGAGGACCTGCGCCCGACCGGCACCGAGGCCCGAGTGCAACTCCCGGCTCTGCTTCTGCTCCCTGGGTGGCCCATGACCAATCCCAGAATCATGTAAGAGCCCTGGGCCTTGGGCTCAGCCGGTGGAACATAGGACTCTTAAATCTTGACGTGAGTTTGAGCCCCATGCCAGGTCCAGAGATGAGTTAAAAATAAAATCTTAAAAAAAAAAAAAGGAAAAAAAGCCCTGGGCTGGTTCCCCCACTGCATTGTGGCTACTAAAAGTCCGCACAAAATAAGGTGATCCTAGTGCACGCTGGAGAAACAGGGACTGGGTGGTCAGGGCACGCCTCTCCGAAGAGAGGTCCCTGGGCTGGAGATGCCAAGACCTGGGTGCAGAGGGAACAGCAAGGATGTGGGTTCTGAGGTAGGAATGAGCTTGGCGGGCGTGAGGGACAGCGAGGCGGGGGCGGGGGATGCCCAGCGAGGCCGCGGGAGAAGGGGAGGTGAGTGATCCTAGAGAGCCCACGTCTTCCCAGGGAAGGTGGGCGTCAGCACTGTCCCCAGCTGTTGGGGGACAGACTCGAGAGCTGTCTGGGACAGGAAGCAGCTGGCCGGGGGCTGTGGTGGCAAAGGGTCCTCTGAGAATGGCCCAGGGCACTTGGGAGGCAGGTGTTCGTCTTACCCATTTCCTGCGCAAAAGACAGAGGGGACGGTGGGCCACCTACAGTGCTAGTGAAACAGTGAGGTTCGGGCCAATTGAGGGAGATCAGAAGGGCTCATTTTGTTTGCCAGCAACAACGGCACTGGCCGCCCCAAGCACTGGAAGAAAATGATCGAGTGCTATAATCTGTGATCCATTACTGATGTCTGCTGTGGGCACTGGCGGAGAGAGTGGAGGTATGAGTGTCCCTGTTTAACCATCCCCAGGCTAGCTTCGCCCTACGGGATTCCAGAATACCACAGGGAGGTGGGTCGGGGGCTGACCCAGGAGGGCCAGAGGAAGGCACTCAGTCAACTGCCTCCTAGGCTTGAAGGCACCACCCAAATGAACCAAAGGACATGTATTTGAGGCCCACAGAACTTTCTGGCAAAGAAAGATCAGTTCTCGTCTTTATAAGCTCTTCAGAGAGAGTCACCCTACGGCAAGGACTGGGTGTCACAAGGCCTAGGGCCCCGGCTCCGTTATGGGAGCCTCCACAGCTGTTCTCCAGGGGTCAGCCTCTAACGGCCTCCCTGCTGTTCCTTAAATGCGCCAAGTCTATGCCCCACTGCACCTCCTTGCTCTTGCCTGTGCCTGGAACTCTCCTCCACGGCCCAGTCCCTGTCCAGGTCGTAGCTGAAATAGCAGCTTGGCAAATGAACCAAAGTCACTCCACCTGTCTGGGCCTCAGTTTCCCCATTGTCATAATGAGAAGGGGACCTTGAATTTCAGGACTGCTCCATGGGTCGTACTGATGATAATGGGATTATCATTAACACCACTGGCAGGGAGAAGGTAACTAGGCTCTGCTTCAGATGGTTTATGTGAATTAGATCGTTTGTTCTTTACAATATTCCTATAAAGGTTAGCTTTCCAGATGGGGAAACCAAGGCACTGACAAGTCCAGTAACTTGCTCCAGATAGCTCATGCAGGATGTGGGGTGTGGGTCCCCAAGCCCAGCACACCTGGCCGCTCTGCTCTGCCTTCCCCTGGGAGAAGCACAGGTATGAGCAGGGCAGGGCCCAGGGCCTCAGAAGCCCCATCTAGAAAATGCCGTGATGGGACCCCCCTCTGGGTGACGGGGGTAGGAAGCGAATGAGGCCACTTCTGAGAGCTCGCTAAGAGCACAGCGGCACTGGGAAAGCATCCGCCATCTCTCCAGGACAGATCACAGCCCTGTCGGCCCCCAGGGCAGCTTCCAGGAGTCAAGGGTAATGTATGTGAAACACTGGGGGCGTGCTTCCTGGGGGCTGAGCACGTGCTGTGGCCAGGCTCGGGGGGCACGGGGGCAAACAGTGGCGGGCCGGCCCACGGGGCCAGGAAAGGTGGCAGGGAGGCTCACAGATGAGTAACTGTTGCCAGCTGTGTCCCCAGCTGTGGTGGAGGCCCCTAAGCTAACCTGGGAGCCCAGGGGTCTCAGGGACGAAGCCCGAGAGTAGGGAGATAATAGCCAAGCAAAGAGGTGGAGGGGTGTCCCCAGGAGGGGGATAGGCCGGCAAAGGTCAGGAAGACCCAGGGGGGCGAGGTGAGTTCAAGAACAAACAGCAATTTGGGCAGGCCAGGGGGGCAGGAGATGGTGGTGAGACTGGCGAGGTCAATGGGGTCAGAGCAAACCGGTCCTCATCCCCATATAACCATGCTGAAGGCACGGCCTTCACCTAAGCTCCAGGAAGGCTTCATGCAGAAGCCGGGAACCGTCAGGTTTTTGTTCAACAACGACCCCTCTGGCTGCTGCATGGAAAGGAGGATTATGTACAGATGGGGAATCCCGGAAGGCTTCCTGGAGGAGGTGACTCGGGTGAGCCTTGGGAGAGGGGAGCTCAGCTGGCCTAGGAAGGTGGGAAAGAAGGGAGCTCCGGAGGGGGGATATGAGTAGACAAAGGCCCAGGAAGGAAGGGCGGGAGCTCTGGAAGGCAGAGCCATGGGGATAAAGACCTAGAAGTAGGAATGTTTCTGGAACGCTCACCTGGGGAAGTGCAGAAGCGAAAATGAGGTCGGAGGCAGATCAGACCCACATGTTGGTCCTCGGATGTGGGGGAGGAAAAGGCAGTGGCGGCTGCTCCCTCCACATGCCCTCTCCCCGCCCCCCACCCCCGGCCCCTGCGGGAGCAGCCCGCTCACCATCCGGGTTGGATGGCGAGGGCATGGATGTCCACCAGGCTGGATGTCCAGCATGGGGTCAGCAGAGTTGGGCAGGGCGGCCACAGCTCCTACCCTCCGCACCCCGGACTCAGGGACAGGGAGGTGTACGGAGTGGCCCCTCGGGGAGCTGGCCCTGCACCCTCCCACCCCCAGAGCTGCCCCAGACTTTCATGGCGTGGGTCCTTGCAGGTCCGCCATGCCAGGCTGTGGATGGGGGGCCCCTCTCTAGGCCTCAGTTCCTCATCTGAACGGCGCACAGACCACTGGCCATGGCTGTCCTCTCTTGGGCACCGTGCTATGACCTTCACAGGGAATGTCTTCCCAGTGCGTCATCATTCCCACCATACACACGGGGAAACTGAGGCTCAGAGAATCCCTTGAGGCCTGGTCAGGATTCTAGAGTCCATTTCTCACCTACCTAACTTGCCTGGAAGTTTTCCGGGCTTGCCTCTTCCCCTCCCCAGCCCCTCAACCTCAGGTCTACCTTTGTGTGAGCCCCCCCGCCAGCTCCACGTTCTGCAGGTGACCAGGTGACAGACAATATGCCATCCCCTCTCCCCCAGCCCAGGCGGGCATCGCTCATCCATCACAGCCCTCATTAAGCCCTCATGGCTATACTTTCCCGCCGCTCCATGACATACAGCCTCAGAATCCTTCTTAACCCAGCACTCTGGGCAGCCACTACGCATTGATTGGAGCTGGCATCCAAGAGAAAACCTATTTGCCATCCTCGGCCCAGTCTCACCAATCACTTTATAGAAGAGGTGGTTGAACCCCAGAAATGGGAAGAGACATCTCAAGGATACCAGTGACTTAGTGACAAAGCCAGGCCCGGGACCCAGTCTCCAGACTCATTTCTGGTCCCAACCCCTCTCTCTGGGGGGCAGGGCCTGGAGGTCCCCGGAGATGACACACAAGGCAAGGAGTCCCCAACACCCCCCTCTCCACCCCAGCTCAACTGGCCCTACATCAGTCCCCTGAGGACAAAAGAATCTAAACTGAGGCCGCCTGGACTGGAGTGGTTGGTAGGGCAGCCACGCTCAGAAGCCCCTCCCCGCGATCGTGCTCTGGGCCACTGGACTGCTGGCCCATCAGCCCAAAGCCACAGGCCCCAGGCCTCCCCACCAACAGTCTGGGGAAAAAGAGCTACTCACCACTGCTGGACTTCCTTCTCGGTAACTGCAAGAGAAAACAGAAGCAGCCTTTTAGCTCTGAGAGGGGTTTTAGGGGGCGGGCAGACCCCAGGGAGCCTCCTTCCTGCCCTCCCCAGCCTGCCCCCCAGATGAACCATCCCGGCCAGGAGCTCCGTGTCTGGCCACCCCGCCAGGGGACAGCACTGGCCTTTCCCTCCTGAGGCCCACTGGGCTTCTCGAAGGACTGATGAGAACAGTCTCTTACACGCAGGGTTGGCTCTCCCTGCTGTCCTGGGGGGTGAGGGGGGCAGGAAAGAGCATCACACCCAGGCCAGCATGTGAGATACACTGTACCCCACCTCTCAGCCCCAGGAAAGCACCGTCGGAGAAAGGAGAAGGCTGAGCAGCCCTCCCCCGGGCCCTGGCTGCGCCCAGCCCCCTCCCCTCCTCGGCCTGCCCCTCCAGGGCCCCACGGCGGTCACTTCCAGGTTTTTTACAGGCAAGACGAGAACAGAGCCATGACCCAAAACCTGGGACAAGCCACATAATGTGGTCGAACGTCCAGCCAAGCCCAAAGAGTCCTTCTTTATTGAACCGTGAAACAAACAAAAAATCTTTTTTTTTTCCCGAAAAGTACTAAATTGGCTCGAGTTAGAAGCAAACCAGGGTTCTCTCTACAATCACTGAATGAGAATAGGTAGCCACCTCCTGGGCCACACTCATCTCTGTGGGGGTGATCTCGGGAGAGTGCCTCCCACAAGCCGTGCCTCGGTTTCCCCATTTGCAACGCGGGAGTGATAGGACCTGCGGAAGGAGCTGTGCCTCGAATTCAGTCCGCACAAGTGTGAAACGGGTGTGAAAGCTCCTGAGTCCCTGGCACGGCAGGTACAAGTGAACGAGTGGACAGGAAGGTGGGGGCCCGGCGGAGGTCGGCTGAACAGAGGAATTGCAACCCCTTCCCCGGGAAGTGGGAGGGGAGCCCCGAGGGGCTGTCCCGGACCGGCTGTGCCCATCGCACACAAGGAGGTCGCTTTTCAAAAACCCACTCGAAGGAAGCCCGCCCCAACTGCCAGAGACCAAGTGCCCACCGGCTCCGTGCCAGGGTGGGCCCCTGACAATGGCTCCGAGGGAAGACAGCATTAGTCCGCCCTGGCTCCAAATGGGGAAACTGAGGCACGAAGGGGCCAGGACACGAAGTGAGAAGGTGAGAGTCTGTACTCCGTGTGTCTCAGTCACGTGATCCACAGCCTGGAACCTGGCGGGCAGACCCCTGGGGCCGGCTGGAGGCCCCCCACCACGTTCCTCCTCACACAGTCCAGATCCCAGGCGGAGGAAGAGGCTAGTCCTCGAATAGGCAGCTGAGAGGGCATGGCTATGGTGGGAGGTGCCGGGTACCCGGATCGGCCAGACCTGGTGTAAAAAGAAAGCGATCTTCCCAGAGTTTTGGCAGAGCGTGGTGGGAAGGGGGTCAGGCGTGGGGGTGGAGAGGGAAGGTGACCTTGGTGTAACCCAGGCTGAGCTGCCCTGGACTTGCCACCCACGCCTGGCGGTGAAGGGCAGCAGGAGTGACGCTCAAAGCCCGGCCCTGGAGAGACACAGGACCCCCATCACGGCAGCGGCAGGAGCTTCTGGGCACACACTCCGGAGCCAGATTAGGCTGCCTGGATTCAAACCCAACTGCACAGCTTGCTAGCTGTGTGTCCTCGGGCAAAGTACTTCCCCTCTCTGAGCCTCAGTTCCCTCATCTGCGAAAGGCTCTTGTGAAAAGGACAATGGCTTGATGATTTCCTCCTGCGTAAGAATCCCACAGGGAAGGCTCCTGGGTGGCTCAGTTGGTGAAGAGTCTGCCTTTGGCTCAGGTCGTGACCCCAGGGACCTGGAAGGGATCCCTGCATCGTTGGGCTCCCTGCTCAGCGGGGAATCTGTTCTCCCTCTCCCTCTGCCCCTCCCCCCTGCTATGGCTCGCTGTCTCTCTCTCTCAAATAAATAAAATCCTTAAAAAAAAAAAAAAAAAAAAGAATCCTGCGGGTTGGTGGTGGTCCCATTTTCCCAGTTAGATTGAGGTTCAGACAAATCCATTTGCTTACAGTAACCCAAGGTCACCTTGCCAGGAAATGGCAGGGCAGGGACTGCCTTCGGAGCCCAGGATGGAAGCGCAGTTGAGTGCCTCTGCATGACCTTGTGTGACCTTGGCATCACATGACAGAAACAGCATGAGCAGGGTGGTAAGAGTTTGGGGGCAGATCCACTGCTGACCTCTGGCCTCACAGGGCCAGAGAAGGCTCCCCTGGAATCCCCTAGCTCAGAAGTTTGCCCCAAGTCCCCAGGATGGAACAGCTGCGTGGGGGGAGGGGACATCGTTGGCTGCCCCTCCCCCATTGGAATGGTCCCCAGCACCGAACCAAGTCCCGGAGGCGGGGAAGGAAGCTGGGGTGGGGGGCAATGGGCGCTACTGATGCTTTAAGGAGCTAATTAACCTTTAGGAAACAGACATCAGGTGTCCCCTGGCACCATGCTAGGGCCAGCAAGTCATCACCGTGTCACTGCCTGGAGCTATGGAGGGTCCTGAGTGGGAGACCCAGCTGCCTACCCGAAGCCCCTCCCCCAGGGTCGGGAACCTGGAGGTGGCCAGTGCGAGCCAGACTGTCCAGTGAGGCAGCCGAGCCAGAGACCCGAGGAAGGGACCCAAGGTCATGGCTGAAGGAGGCAGGCAGAGGTCACGGTCCAGGTCTGCCCAATGCTGAGACCTGTGTTCTTACCATTCTCTCTGGGTTTCCAGGAGCTCAGCCATCCCCATTCTACCTTCTCGATTCTTCCCTAACCCCCTGTCCGATGATGCACTCAGGAGATTTCTTCAAATCAGCTCACTCATTTCACTGATTTGCCTGATCCAGATTCAGTCTAAGCACCAACAGCCATAAAATGACCAATGACGTGGGCTGCTCGCATCTTCTCTAACACACAACAGAAATACAACCGTGGAGATGACTGTCCTTGATCAAAGCCGGCCTCTCCAATCAGGTGCCCCCCGCTCTGATGCCGTGGGAGGATGGGGCGTCCACGGAGCCCTCCTGCCAGAAATATCCAACCTGAGTCTAATCATGGGGACATAGCCAGACAAATCCAGAAGGCGGGAGATTCTACAGGGCAACTGGCCAGGACACTTGAGTCAGTCAGCGCCATGAAAGGTAAAACAAGGCAGGGGATTGTTCTGGAAAAAGAGACAACGCCATCAAACACGACCCGCCAAGCCTGGATCGGGTCCCGGACCTGGCGTTACAGACCAGCCATGGAAAACATTATTGGGACCGCGGGGGGAGCTACGCCGTGCGTGGGGCACAATTAGATGTCCCGACGGACTCTGCTGATTTTCTCAGGGGTGGGAATGGCACGGCGGTGGTGTGGGAGAATGCCCCTTTCCATCGGAGATGTGTCCGCAGTATTTAGGGGCAATGGTCAAGATGCCGGCAGCTTCGTGAGGGAGGTTCGGAGATGCGCGCACACACATTTACGAAGAGAAGCAGCTAGCCCCAGCAAAATGCTGGCCGTGAGCGGATAGGGATGAAGGACACACAGGTGCTCGCACCGTTATCTCAATGTTGCTCTCGCTTTGCGGGGACATATCTGTCCTCATCAGCCCACAACCTGGGTGTACCCCCATCCCACCCCCAGTGCCAGAAGGCCCGGGGGTCCTGCAGCTCTGACCACCATAGGCACGGGGAGGAAGGCAGGGGTGGGGGACGTCATGGGGTCCCTCTGCTCCACATTCCCCCCCAGATACCAGAGCGACTTTCCCAGGCTCCGGCTTCCCAGCTCCTCCCCAGGGCCTCCATCCAAGTGTGAAATTAAACAGGCGCCCACCCACACCGCACTTGCACGAGGCAGGTCCAAGCTCAAGGCTCAGGGCTCAGGCCTGGGGAAGGCTGTCCTCAGGGCTACTGCAGCCCAGCACCGCCCCCTCCATGCCCCTCGCCAGCCATCCCCCCGCCTCCTGACCCCTGCACCTGCTGATCCTCTGCCCAGGACATCTGTCCTCACCTCCTTCTCCTGGGTAACCCTTATGCCCCTTTCCGATCCCCGCTGGGATGTCCCTTCTCTGCAGAGCCCTCCTGCCCCGCCACAGCCCCCCTCTGAAGCCCCCTGATGTGTGGGAATCACTGCTTCCCACCTGGTCTGTCTTCCCTGAGGGTCTGTCTTCCCTGAGAGTTGGACCGGGAGCTGCCTGCTGGGTCCAGCTCGGGGAGGGGGACAGCGGTGAAACAGACCGGGCCACGGAAGGGGCTCTAGGGCCAGCTCAGCCAGCACTCCAGGCCAAGGCTCTGGTTGTGGGGCCCTGAGCAATGACTCCACACCTTGGAGCCTCGGTTTGCACATCTGAAAAGGGAACGAATAACAGTGTCTGCCTTAGAGGGGGAGGGGTGCGGAAAGCTCATGGCGCCATGTCTGGCATCCAGCAGGCGCTCAATAGTGGCACTTTTTCTCCTCTTCCCAATTGGATGCTAAGCACCCAGAGGCCAAGGCGCTTCTCCTGGCATACCCCAGCATCACCTGGGCGCCCGGCCTGGTGTCCCGCACACGGGAGGCAGAGAATGAACCCTCCTTGATTTCCCTTCGTCACCAAGCCACTTGGCTGCATTGGGGACACATCCTACTGGGTTTCTCACACATGTTTACTTTTACAACTGCCATCAGCTTTGGCCAACTTTAAAAACGAGCTGTCTTCCTGCAGCCCCCTCCTGCCTACAGGCCAGGGGGGCCCAGGCTCATTAGGAAACCAGTATTTAAAACCGTACAGCTGAGGCGGGGGGAGGCTCTGGGTCCGTATCCTGTCTCAGCCATGTGTAGGCTGTGTTACTCTGAACAAATTACTTAACCTCTCTGGGCCTGATTCCTCACTGAAGGATGGGGTATAAACTCCTACCAGACAGAGCCATGGGGAGGGCTTCTTGAGAGGGAACTAGAAAATTCCCGGCTTAGAGCAGGCACAGAGCCAGGAGGAGAGGGGCCCGGGCATCCCCTCCGCTCCCCTCCCACGGACCTCCCAGAGAGGCGGGGGAGGCCGGTGGCTGGGAGCGGGAGGGGGCCCAGCCGTGGCCTGCTCCCCAGCTGCCCCCAGCCAGCTCACTGCAACTAGGCCTTCACCTGCTGCGGCGGGGGTGCCTGCAGAGCCCCTCTCCTCGCCGCCCCCGGCAGGAGTAGCAGGAACAGCGCTCCCGCTCCCGAGGCTGCTCCCTGGGCCTCCTCCCTCGCGCACAGCTCTCGTCTGCCAGGAAAGAAGGCGAGAGAGCCGGTCCCTGGAGCCCAGGATAAATGTTGAGTCTGATTTTGATTTCCCTAAAGCAAAATACCTCTCTCCTGATTGAAGCTCAGCTCAAACATGGTGGGAACAGAAAGCGGGGGGCCCGCAGAGGCGCTGGCTGCCGCGAGAGGGTTGGCAGCCTCCTTCCGGCCTCTCCAGCCACCGTCCCGCGGCCGGTCCAGGCCCCGTCTCTGTCTCTGGGGACAGAGGCCGCATCGAGTGCCTGGGTCACATTGCCTCCCACCTCCCACTGCAGCAAGAAGGCCTCTGGTTTGATGAACACAAAGAGAGAAAGTGGGGCCCTTTGGGCCTGGCCCCCGGCCACCCCTTGTCACTAAATCTGACACTCCATTAGTCGTGACACCTGACCCCTGGGACAGAAGTGCTCAGAAGTGCAGAGAGCTTCCGGAGCACCGCGCCCCTCGAAAGCTCCTCCGCAGGCCCCGGGCCTCTCCTCTGCTCAACCTCCAAATACTGGGGTCCCCTGAGTCCCTTTCTCACATGGCAGTCGGGGGCGGGGGGCCGCAAAGGCACCCCATCCAGCTCACCCCAAGCTCCCCTCCGGCTGGCCCCCTCTAGCTCAGCCCCCGTCTACGCTCCTCACCGTGGTCCAGGCGTCCCTCACGCTGCATGTGGCCCAAAAGGATCCCCACCTCAGGCCGGACCTCCCGTTCCCAGGGATACCCCTCTTCCTGCTCTACTAGGGCAGAAAATGCAGGGACAGCCAGCCCCCCATTCCAGAACCAGCCGGGTGTCCCCCACCTGCCCCCCAGCCCGAGCACTGGCCAGCCTCCCACCCCCACCCCCCCAATCCAGTCCCCACCGGCAGCTGCCAACATCCTTAATTTGGCGTGTCCCTCCCCTCGGGGCACAGCTCAGAGAGGGGGGACGCTGCTGCTGGGGGCCCCAGAGCAGCCTGCCCCTCCCTCCACCCTGAGGACAGTCCCCCCTCCGACTCGAGGAAGGGCAGTTCCCTACAGGGGAGGCAGTGTAGCAGGGCAATCTCCTGGGACCTGGATTCCCGGGGTCTGCTAAGCCCCCGCCTGCTGCATGACCTGTCCCTTTTCCTGTCTATGAAAGGGGACACGCACGCGGCAGACGTTACCTACAGTGCTAAGGACTGGGTGAGCAGACGCCTGCACTGCCCCAGCCTCTAAGGGCCACACGCATCCCGAGCCCCAGATCACCTCCCAACAGACCCGTGTTGGCGCGGTGGAAACACGAATACACCGGTATTCTGGGGGCAGGGGCCTAGGTGGCCCACCTTGGCCGCAAGCTCTCCATAGACTCCAGAAAGCTCCAGCTCCCAGCTCCCACATCCCAGGGAGTGACCTACACAGGCAGCCAGCCGATGGCCATGGACCACCCCCCACCCAGGGCCTGGGCCCCGGACACCCACGGGGCAGTGTGGCAACAGGAAGGGGGGCACAGCCCTGGGCCGGACAACCGGCCTGGAGTTGCACTAAGGAGCTAGGGGCCCTCGGCCGCAGGGGGAGCTGGGCGGCGGGGGGTAGGGGGGGGTGGCGGGCTCCTCTTCGAGAAGGAATCCTCAGATACAACCAGAGAACAGTCACAGGAGCTGACTCTCGCTCCGTGCCTCCTCCAGGGTGGGGAGACAGCCAGCCAGCCCCCCGCCCGCCCCACTCCTGCCTTCCATAAATGCCCAGCTGGAGGGAGCCAGCCTGAGCTCATCAGAAAGGCAGCTGGCTTCCCGCCCAGAATTCCAGGGCACTCCGGGCTGAGCGGAAGCCCCTCTAGCTGACCCAGAAGGAGCAAGTTTCCCCAGGGGCCGGGACCCCACCCTCCCCCAAACCCCCAGCCCTCTCCTCCGGGCCCCTCCCCACGGTGGTTAGCCCAGCCTCCTCTCCGTGCCTTCCCCACCCGCGCCGGCTGGGGCCCACGGCAGTCCGCGGGCACGCGGGGCAGGGCCTTGCCTGCCGTGCTCACACCAGACCTCGAAGCCTTCTGCGTGGGCTCACCTGTGGGGACTCGGCGGCATCAGCCAGCCATTTGCAGACCCACCTGGACCAGATCGGCGAGCGGCCGCTGCGAGGCTAGCCCTGCACCAAGCTCTCTGCGCACAGCATTCTGTAAAGTCTCCCAAAGCCCCTGGGGTCGCAGCTCTGGCGGGAGGTAGGCCAGCGGCCCACCCCTCACCCCTCCACTCCTGGGACCGACTCAGGCTGACCGCCTGCAGCCCTTGAAGTCAGCCTCTCTCCCGCCTCAGGCCTTTATGGGGACAGGTCCACCGGCTACCTAGCTGCTGTGTGACCTCAAGCAATGTACGCCCCTCTCTGAGCGTTGAGCTCCCTTCCCTCTCATGGCGCTGCTGCCCAAGCAGAGGATGCAGGCCAAGAACACCGAGCCCAGTATGTGACGAGTGACACGGAGACTCAGACGATCACGACGACAGCCACAGTAGTGGAATAAGATGTCAGGGGTCTCACTGCCCCTGCGGCAGCTGGGGAAGATGCAGCGTGCTGGGGGGAGGGGGGAGGGGAAATGTCCTTGGGCGCAGGGAGGAGTCAAGCCCTCAAGGGGACCGAGCTGTGAGAGCGGCTCAGATCCTAAGTCAAATGTCCCTGCTCCCTCTTGGTCCCTCGGGACCCTCCCGAGCCCCAGAACGGCACCAGCTCCTTTGGCTGAGCTCTTAGGTTGCTCCAAGCCCTGTGCTGACAGGTGGCGGGAGTGGGGGGGGTCCCTGCCAGCCCACCGAGCTGGTGAAGACACTGAGGCTTCCCAGAGGCAAAGGCACCTGTCCAAGGTCACAGTCAGTGGTGGAGGATTGGAGGTGGGCGCCCAGGTCTCTCCAACTCCGAAGCCCGTGCTTGAGAAGGCTTTAGCCTCCAGATGGTCGTCCCCAGGGACGGGGCTGCCCACCGAGCCCCGCAGGCCGTGGCAAGCCCTCGCTGAGCACCTGCAGTGGGCCAGGCCCTGGGCACCTGGGGTGTGAGGTCCACAGCCCATCAGGGAGCAGCGGCTCCTGCCCACCAAAGTGCCCCTTGCTAGTCCGCCCCCCGAGAACCAGGCTCCACCTTCCTCCTGGGCGCCGAGACCACATTTAGATTTGCCAGCTAAAGCGTGACGTGTGCCTTTCCGCTCGTGTCTCAGTTTTCTCATCTGACAAATGGGGTTAAGAATGTTCGCTCCCCTAGAGGGAGGAGAGAGTGCTTGGTCTTTGGAGCAGGGCCACGTGCTGGAGGGGCCCAGGGGCTCCCCAAAGGTGCCCTCCCCGGAGCCTCTGAGGCAGAGGGCTGGCGCCCCCAGGAGCCTAGGGGCAGAGGCCCAGGAAGCCACGGGAAACAAGGTGTAGTTCAAATCGTACGTTCCAGCTCAAATGTTCCCAGGAGTTTTGCATTCTACTCCATCATTTATACGCATTTGTTTTACCCTAAAAATAAAGTTATAAAATGCATTGATTTTAACTTCTATATTTAACTTCTTTTCCCCCTAAAATTCTTAAAACTGCAGAGAGATGTACTTTGTCTTGTGGCTTCCAGGGACAAAGTCTCCGTTTACTTGGCATTTACTGCGTGCCCACCTGCGCTAAGCACGCGGCATGCGTTAATCTCATTCAGTGCCCAAACGACGCTGTGGGACAAAGACTTTGCATCCCCCCAACCCCCCGCTACAGATCAGGAGACTGAGGCTTCTAGAGGTGAAGCCATTTGCCCAAGGACCAACGTCCGTCTGCACTGAGGCTGGGACCAGAACCGGGGTCCATGTGAGTCCAGAACTTGCGGGCGAAGGACCGCACTCCCAACATCACACAAATGCATTCTGGGAGTTACCTTCCCGCCTGCCCCCCGAATGGCATCACTCGGGGCCCTCGAAGAGGCCCCGAATCTTCGGCTTCCCTGACTCCCCAGCAAAAGGCCACCGGGAAGCAAACGTTCTCAACATCTGCTCATCTACTAACAACTTGCTTTGGCTGAGCGACCCGGACCAAGGGACGGTCACAGGTTCCAATCCCAGCCACCACTGTGTGGTGCCGAACAAGTTGGTTAACCTCTCTGAGGCTCGGTCTCCTCATCAGGAGATTGAGGATAGAACCTACCCCAGCTCCATACGCAGAGGAAAGCCTGGACAGTAGGAGGGGCTCTATTCTCGTCTTTCTGCCTGCCTGGATTATCTAATTTTGTCTTTCCTCGGTGGCCGGGGCTCCACGGGGCAGGATCTGTATCTGCCTAAGTCACAGCCATAAAACAGCCTCCGGTACGTAGTAGGTGCTCAGTGCGTCACCGTTCTTGGAGGATGCGTGTGTGTGTGTGTGTGTGTGTGTGTGTGTGTGTGTGTGAGGCTTGTTCTAGGTGGGGGAGTAGGTGCGCCTGCTTTTACTTTCGAGAACTCAAGGTTATTCCTCCTGGTTATCGTCCTCCCGGACGATAAATGGGCTTGTCCTCGGGCTGCACTCTCGGGCACTCCTTTTCTCTATCTCTGCCTCCCACCTTCCCTCTTTTTTTCTCTCAGTAAATAAATAATAAGTAAAAAGGGAAGGGAAGAGGGACGCCTGGGTGGCTCAGTGGGTTAAAGCCTCTGCCTTCAGCTCGGGTCATGATCTCAGGGTCCTGGGATCGAGCCCCGCATCGGGCTCTCTGCTCAGCAGGGAGCCTGCTTCCCCCTCTCTCTCTCTGCCTGCCTCTCTGCCTACTTGTGATGTCTATCTGCCAAATAAATAAATAAAATCCTAAAAAAAAAAAAAAAAGCCTTCCATTTAAAACAAAAAAAAAAAAGTGAAGGGAAGGGAGGAAGGAAGGGAGGACAGATGGACAAATGGGATCTTTCTACCCCTTGATTCACCCAATAATGGCTGAGCAGGAGGTGGGCCAGGCCCTGAGCCAGGCTCGGGGAACACGGAGCTGACCCAGACTCAGGGCCTTGTGCTCCGAGGCTGCCGAGCAGGAGAGGTGGACCCAAGCCCATGGCAGCCCGGCTGGCTAACCACGTGTGTGAAGTGGGGTCCCGAGCCAGTCAGGGGCGCAGGGCTGCTCCCTGGGGAAAGGGGCGCGTAGACTGACATCCGAAGGATGGGGAGGCCTCAGCAGGCGAAGAGGAAAGGAGAGGGCTTTCCAGAGATGATCGAGTGTGGCGAGCTCACGGGACCCCAAGAAGCCCCAGCTCGCTGGAACGAAGGACAGGCCCGAAGCAGTGCGCTATGGTCCAGGCACATGGAGCACAGTGAGGGCCCCGAGAGGTTAACGGCTGCTACTGTTACTAATAAAGGTGTCACAGCACCCAGAGACAAGATGACCAGAGCCACTAGCACGGGTGCCTGGGATGGGGGGTAGTGCGAGGAGACCCGTCCCAGGGCATGTGGGCCATGTGGCATCTGCCTGCCCCAACATCCCCCCACTTCCCTGGCTCATCCCCAGACCGGGGAGCAGGTGGGGACATGCTGGGCTGGTTTCCATCCCATCAGGCAGGAGCCAGCTCAGTCCCCGCCCTTAATAAGGTCACAAGCCCCAGAGCAAGGAAACTTCAGAACGGGTGCGGGGGAGGGGCCCCAAAAGACCCAGGGAAGGTGCAAGCCCCCCCCCGCCAGACCGGGGAGCTGGAAGTGACACTGGTGGGGATACAGGGACCAAGTGGGGGCAGGCACGGGGTCAGCAGGATCCCGCCCCACGTCCACGGCCAGCAGCCCTCCCTCCCGCTTCCTGCCCAAGATGTGGCAAGTCCCCTACTGAGAGTGACCAGCCAGCCGCAGGCGGTGACTTTGCACGTGAGCCCCACTAGGGTGGCCCAGCTCCCACAGCATCCCCGGGGGGTGCTGAGTCAGGCTTGGAGCCCCAGGCACCCTGGGGGGCCAGCAGCACTGTGGGCTCTGGCCCTTTAAGAACCGAGAGCAGAGGGTAGCTCTGATCTGACCTCCACAGGGAAGTGACTTACCCTGGTCCTGGGCAGCAGGAGCCCCCAGCACTGGGACCCCCAAGCAGTCCCAGGACACAGAAAGGCGCAGCCGCACAGCAGTCAGCCCTGCCGGAACCCACCGGAGGCCAGAGGAGGCCGTGACCCCTTGCTGGGGCCTCCTGTGGCCAAGGCGGACACCCATCTTCCCTAGGGTCCCTGGGGCTTCACATGGCTCACCTGGTTCCCCAGACTGGCCCCCCGCAGGGCTCCCTCCGGTGGGGTCCCCGCCCTGCTGGCCGGGGCAGCCCCTACCCCGGCGCTAACTTACTATTCCTCCGCCTTACCACGGGTCTCCTCTCCACTCTGGCCGCTGCACCTTCCCTAGGTCCTCAGAGTTGCCACGCCTAGATGCCTCCGGACCTGGAACCTGCTGCTCCTTCTGCCTACAACACTCTTCAGTTTTCCCCATAAAATACCCCCCAAAACCTCTTTATGCCTTCTCAGCTCCAGGTAGGGCCATGAAATTTAGCACATGAAAATACAGGATGCCCGGTTAAATATGGGTTTCCAGATAAATAATGGATAATTATTATGGCTGGCAACCCCACCCTCGGGTTTTAACCAAAACATCACCTCTTCCGGGAAGCCCTCCCAGATGCACCCCCCAACCCGGAAGTCTCCCACAGCATTGTGGAATGCCCTGTCTTGATGCTTATCCTAGCCTTCTATTAGTTTCTCCACCAAACTGCGAATGCCAGGAAGGCCAGAAATCCATCCATCCAGAAATCCTGGCACTCATGGGGTTCCAAAAAGGCTCTCTGCATCTGGAAGTAAAGAGCGGCAAGGTGGCCCAGGGATACCCTTGGCCAAACTCTCCCCACACGGGCACCCGGGGCCTCCAGCCCTTGTCCCCCAGCCCTTGTCCCCCAGCCGACTGGGCCTCCTTCTCACAACCACCCCCAGCTCCAAAGGGCCTGAGCCGAGGCAGCACGAATCAAGGTAAGAGCAGCTAACAGGCTCCTCTCCTTTATTTCGAGGGCTGCTATTAGTTTTAATTAAGATCATGTTCTGCTTGGGCCCAGCAAGGGCCTCATCATGGGCGGTCTGGAAACAATAATCACCCACCGCGGCCGTGCGGGCGGCTGGGCCCCGGACGGGGAGCAGGAGGACCCTGGGGGCCGAGAGGGGGTGAGTGGGCAGAAGCCCCAGCAGCACAGGCTCTGAACCCTGTCGAGTGCCTCGTCTGCCCAGCACACACACCATATACTTTTGAACAGAAGGGAAGCATTTGCTTTCTCCCCCCAACCCCAGTGCCAAAAATAGCCCCATCTCCTGCCTTGCAACAGGAATCTCTTGGTTCCTACAAAGAGACAGGAGCGGCGGGGAGGGGGCCCTGGAAGGAGGGGCCATGCTGCCTGGCTGGCCTCCTCCTTGCGTCCCCAGCCCCGGGAAGGTAAGAAGGGCCCAGGTCCTTGCCGGGCCTGTCTTGCTGGGACCCAGCCTCCCTGGGCCTGACTTCTCAGGACCCCACCCCCCTCCCTAGACAGGGCAGGCCCCCCAGCCCCGGCCCAGGAGGTGGGAGGGGGCCAGACAGGAACAGAGAGCGCAGACTCGAGATGGATAAGCAGCTCCGCTCACTTGTTAGCTTCTTCCTTTTCGTATTCGCTTGTTCGTTCCAACAGCTACGCGCCAGGTTCTGTTCTAGGAGCCGGGGGGCAGCGGTGACCTCCACAACCAGACGAGTCTGTCCTCGGGGTGCTCACAGCCAAATGAGAAGAGGACGGGCTGAATGTGTCCCCGCCACCTGGTCTGGGGAGGCCACTGGCCGGTCCCTGGGCACCTCCCTCCCAGGCCGCCTGGGTACTGGCAGGAGTGGGGGGTCCGGTGAAGAGCGCCTCCGAGCTGCCCCTCGCCCAGGGCACGGACCCTCATTCAACCTGGCAGCCAGCCTGTGGGAGGCCACGGGGCTCAGAGGAGGGGTGCAGGAGCTTGGGACCCGCCAGGCCCTTATTTTCACACTCGTTCGGGCCACAATCCCGGGAGGCGGGATTATCATCGTCTGCCCATTTTACAGGTGAAGTAAGGAGGCTCAAGGGAAAGAGCCTGGCCAAGGTCCCGGAGCTCAGGAGAGGAGCTGGGCTTCGCAGCCAGGCCTGGCTGCTCCCTGAGCAGGAGTGCCTGACACGGGACGGCAGGCAAGCCATCTCCACTCACGTCATCGTCCCTCCCCCACCCCCCAGTTCCACGGAAGACAAAGCAGAGATGGTCAGGGTAGGAAGTGGCCACACGCTGGGAGGTGGAGAACGAGGGATCTGAACCCAGCTCCGCCTGCCGCCAGATCCTGGGCTCTCCTGGTTCCCATAGCAGCTTCTTAGTTGGGGGAAAAAAAAAAAAGAGGCCACCTTCTGTCCCCAAAAGGCCAGAGCAGTGGGGGAGCTGGGGGAGGCTGGGGAGAGAGAGAGAGAGAAAGACAGAGAGAAAGGGAGAGAGAATGGCATTCTGAGCCCACTTCCTAGCTGAAAACCCAAGCCTAAAATAAAAAAAGTGGAGTGCTATTTCTGCTTTGGGTTAAACATTCCTCAAAGCCACATTCCTCCCGCCCTCCTCCTTCTCCCCTGCCAGGGAATCTGGAGCACCGTGGCCTGGACGCCCCATCAGCGTCCTGGTGCCACTGCATGAGACCAGAAGCGCCAAAGCCTTGCAGCTGCCCTGCACCCCTTCCTGGGCACCCCCAACATGGACTCACTAGGTGGGAGCACCACCCCTGGGATGGCCCCATCGGGATACCCTCAGGCTAAGAAAAGGTGACGCCCCATTACATAGACAGCGGGATATCAGAGAAACTGAGATCCTGAGGGGGCAGCTAAAAGCCACAGCAAGTCGGGCTGGAACCAGGACCCCAGACTCCAAACTGGAGATCCGTCCCCTCCCGCCCTGCCCCATCTGATGGTAGGTCAGGAGCACAAGCAGGTCCCACCCTGGTCAGCAGAGGACCTAAACAAAGCAACACATAGACAAACACTTTGGAAAGCCCAGAGTCTTCTATAGAGGTGTTCACAGGCCTGCCCTGTGCGTGGCTCCAGGTTGGGCACTGCACAAAAAAACAAATCCACTACGCATGTCTCAGCATTCAAGGCACTGCTACCAGGCCTCCAGTTTCTGGGATCCCCTCTGTTGCTGTGTCTCTGAGCCTTGCACTGCACCTGCGGTCTCCCACTTTGTCCAACAGATATTTCTCAAGGCTCCCTGACCGCCCCAGGCATATACTGTTGGTCTCCATGAACTTATCCTCCAGCTGCCTCCTGCTTCTCAGCCCCAGCCTGCGGGCTCCCCAGGAGCAGGGATGGTGCCAGCACTGGACAGTGGGACACACTGCCTCTGACCTCACAGGCTAGGAGGACCCTGTGAAGTTAGCACAGTGCTGGGCGCCTTGTGAGCATCAGAGCCTCCCCTGGGACGGGCAGAGGCTGAGAAAGCCTCAGAGGCTGGGGCGGGGCAGCCCCCTGATGCCCACTCCTTCCAAGGCCCCCTGGACTTCTGCTGCCTTCCTGCAGGTCTCAGTACTACCTACTCCCAGAGGAAGCCAAGGCCGAGGCTGCCCCACATCCCTCGCAGGAGGCAAAACATTTGGAACCACTTGGGCTGCCTGTAAAGCTATGAAGCTGGAAGGATCCTACCCACTGTCCAACCTCACTTCCAGCCCAGGAATCTGGGATGCCCAGCCAGTATCTGATAGCCAACAGCTGCTTGAATGCCTCCAATGATGGAGTGCTCACTACCCTCCTCAGCAGTTCTAGGGTTCTAAGGCTCACAGAGATTGTAGGAGAGAGGCATACAGAAGGAGGGGCAATGCTTTGGCAGAAAAAGATTTAAGCCTGAGCCCCAACGGGGCCACTGACTGTCTGGGAGGCCATGGGCATATCCCTCAACCTGCTAGGGCCTCTTTTTCTTCACCTGTAAAATGGGCACACTAGTCGCTATTCCCAGGGTTGTGGTGAGACCAGAGGTTGGTAAATCTGTACTCGGTATTCCCGGCCGGGCACACTCCCTTGGTAAGTGGGGGCTGTCATTTTTGTTCCTTCTCCCCAGTTCCCCCCACTGTCCCAGGACAGACGGGCTCCCACAGGGCACCGCGGTGATGGCAGGAGGGTGAGAAGCAGCAGCCAGGTCGCCGGGTCCCCGAGCAGGCAACTGTGGCACGGGCTTCTGATTCAGGTCCCTGGGCCTGTCCCCCGCCCCCTGCCCCGCGAGGCACATCTGCGTTTACAACCTGCGCAGAGCTGTGCTCACCTACACCAGCTTGCGCACGCGCGGGCACAGACACGCCGGCTCGCCCACTCCCGACACATGCCGCGACCCCGTCACTCACGCCCGGAGCCCGCCCCCGCGAACCGGGGCTCGCACACGTGATCCACGGCCCCCGCCCCACCACTCACCCACACCAGGCACCCACGCTGGTTCACGATCGCCCGCACACCTCCAAGGCAGCTTCTCGGCGCCCCCGCGCCCAAGGGCCCCCGCTCCGCCCAGGATCAAACGCCAGCTGCCATCACTCACCGGATGAGCCTCAGTTTCTCACCTGTAAGCGAGGACCACCCAGGATTCCCGGGAGGAGTTGGCGATCAGCGCGTGGGAACCCTGAGCTGACGTGCACGTTCGGCGGGGATGGCCTCTGATCCTTCCGCGATATTGATTGTGGATTTGTCCTCATCACTGATGAGCCATCAAATTCCTGTCTCAATTATCCCTAACCTCACCACCACAGCCCCAATCCGCAGATGAGAAACCGAGGCAGGAGAAAATAAGAACTGTACCTGCGGAAGTCTCACCAGCTGGCGATCGGAAGGTGGTACAGAAAGGGAAACTGAGTCCCAAGGGCACTGGGGACTCCACGGTCATTGTCCAGGCTGTGATGGTTTGGGGACTGAAGCCCAGGCAGGTGTCTCTCTGGCCCTCCGAGGCCACGTCCAAACAGGGACCTAAAGTCCAGAATTCCAAAGCCTGTCCTCCTTCCCCAATTCAGTGAGCAGGGAGGCCAGTGCAGAATGATCCTGCCACTCGCCGGCTGGGCCCAATACAGAGCCATCACATTCGCCACTCACTCCTAATTGAGCCCAGGGCTTGTGACTGTCCCTCTGTGACCACTAGGGGGGTGGCCAAGGACCACTGTCCCCTGACCCCAAGAACTTAGCAGACTCTTCCCTATGGAAGTCTTTACTGAGCACTTACTACACGCCCGTCCGCCTGTTGGGAATGTGGTCCATCCCCACGACACACATAAGACACCCAGAACTCAGAGGGGTAAGGGCTGGGCAGAGTCACAGCAAGTTGTCCCACAAGCTCTCGACACTCTGCAGTCCTGCCCTCGGCTGGGAATCTGACCCCAATTTCAAGTTACCTGGAAACCTGGCACATTAATCTATGACGTTCTCTGCCCTGGTAAATAGACCACACCCAGGACGTGCGAAATGTTACATCCAGTAAGAAGGATGCTCTTTTTAATTGATACTGGTTTTTTCCTTGCCTGAGAGAAAGAGCTATTTAGGACAAGATGAACCAAATCAGAAAACAGCAAGACACCCCTGTCTCAACCCCAACAGCCAACGCCTCATGGCATAGTGGGGAGCACCCCAACATTTAGAGCCAGCCGTCCTGGGTTTCTGCCTGGTATTTGCCTTATAACCTTGAGAGGGACACTTTGTCTTTCCAGTTCTTGATTTTTCCATTTGTAAAATAAAAGTATTGGACTATATGACCCCAAAGTCTCCTCTAGCTCAAAGAGGCTAGGATCCTATTTAATAGTAATCAAAGGAATGAACATTGAAAGAGTGAGCTACTCTTTTCTTCCCCCACAAAATCAGCAGTAATCAAGAAAAGCAGTAAAACTCAGTGCTGGTAAGAATGCAGGGAAACAGGCACCCTCTAGTCCACGTTTACTGAGAATGGAAATTGGAACATACTTTCTGGAGAGTGATTTAACAATTTTTCTATCAAAAGCCTTTTAAGACGTTCCCAGGCTTTAACTCCACAGTTTCATTTTGGGAAATGTATCTTTTTTTAAAAAAAAAAAAATTTGTTTTTATTTATTTATTTGACAGAGAGAGACACAGCAAGAGTGGGAACACAAGCGGGGGGAGAGGGGGAGGGAGAAGCAGGCTTCCCACTGAGCAGGGAGCCCGACGCGGGGCTCGATCCCAAGACCCTGGGATCAAGACCTGAGCTGAGATCGAGAGTTGGACGCTTAACCGACTGAGCCACCCAGGCGCCCCTTAAAAATCATGTTTTAAAAGAACGGTTAACGATGTGAGCAAATATTCACAATTGTCAGGTTTAAAAAAGTTGGAAAATAAAAAATATATAACCCCAAATGTGTAAGGTAATGAAACCTACACACCATGGAATCTTCCTGCTAAACATGCCCA
Organism: Nasua narica; assembly: GCA_028533885.1. Taxonomy (NCBI): domain Eukaryota; kingdom Metazoa; phylum Chordata; class Mammalia; order Carnivora; family Procyonidae; genus Nasua; species Nasua narica. The sequence continues at coordinate 75,973,033 of CM052813.1, read as the reverse complement.
GACTCTGTCGTCATCCCCATGGACTCCCAGTTCATCACCAGGACTACCCCGGCCCTGATGAGCGCCCCCTCCCCCCCATTCATTCTTGGACTATAGGTCAGAAGGCTCTCCACACCCACATCTAACTTTCCCCACCACCTCCTTCCATGGCCCCCGACCCATCTCAGAAAATGGGCAGATCCCTTCCATGGCCTTGGGGGCCCTCAGTGAGGAGTGCCGTGAGCCCGGCCCAGCTCCAGCTGCATTACCCGCGGCCCACGATCCGCCCAGGGCGGCTGAGGTCTGGCCTTGGGAGGAGAGGAAGTTGGGCGGCCAGGAGAGAGGGCTCTCACCTCACTCGGCCAGAATCTCTGCAGTGGGGTGGGGGTGGGGCTGGAGACGGAAGGAGCCAGAACAGGTGCGAGGAGGAGGCCTGGGCTCTGTGACCCGCCCCCCCAAGTCCCTGCTCCCCTCCGGCCTCCTCCGCTTCTCTGGGCACAAAGGGGGCAGGCTGCAGACCCACTCGGCGCTCCGTGCTCTAGGCGACAGAGGATCCTAGGACCGAAGCCACCAGAAGTCTAGAGGGTCCCCTCAAAGCCAGGAGCTGTGCTAAACCCTTCACACGCCCGCGAAGCCAACTCTGGGGCCTCTGGGCTGCCCATCTTCCACAGGAGGGAAGTGAAGCTCTGTGAGAAGGGCTTGCCCAAGGAAAGAGCCAGAACCGCAGCACCTCTGGCCCCAGAGCCCACTATCCTCCCTGAGACCCTGCTGCCAAGCCGCCCCCCTTCCCTCTAGGGCCCACACTCTGGACCTTCGAGCATCCTCCCACTCGGATCCCCAGAGTCACATGGGAAGCTGTTACAGACGAATGAGCCGGTGCTCAGAGAGGGCAAGTGACTTGCCCAAGGTCACAGAGCCTGACTGAGGAGCCAGCCCCCTTCTCCAGGATACTGAGTTCTTTCCTAAGAGCAGACGTGGATGTTTCCTGCCCAGATGCACCCCCCCCCCAGCGTAACGCCCCTAACCTCAATTCCTCTTGCTGCTGCTTTCTCTCACCTCCAGTGGAGAGAGAGAGCGGGCCTCCCCTTGTGCCCAGGATACATAGGATTACAGTAGCCACCTTCCTCCTCCTGGGCCTCCCCTCTCCCGGGTGGCTTATTCCTCGCTTGGCTGCAGGGCCCTTCACAGCCCGACTCATTTGGCCCCAGATGGGTCCCAGCTACTGCCTCCCCCACCGCCGTGTCTTGCCCCCTCTGGCTGAGCAGCCCTAGGTGAGGGGTGGGGGAGTGATCATCGGAGAATATTCCTTCTCTTACAGGAAGGGACCCTCGTGTGACTCGTCCCAAAGCCAGAGAGTCACAAGAGCCCAACGGGTGACACTCAGCATCTCTTAACCCCCAGACTCCTGACGGCAAACGGGGGTCCCCTTCTCAGCTCTGGAGGGGAAGAAGCATTAGGGGCCGGCTACCTGGACCTCCCCTCCGGCTGCGTCTCCCCTCACAAGCTGCCGCGTGCCGGGCACCCTTCTGGGCATCAGGAAAAAGGCTGCAGAGACTCAAGGTTGGCAAGCAAGGTCAAGGCAGAGCCTGGGCTGACCAAGAGCGACAAGGAGCAGGCGCCCTCCTCCACGTCCTGGACAGAGGGTCCCTGGGGAGTGCCGGGAGCCTCAGGGGGAGAGGCTAAGGAAAGGGGGGTATCTGCCCATTGGGGCTGCCTGGCTGGAGCCCAGACGCCTTAAAACCAATGCGGCTCAGACTGCAACAGACGGCTCGAGCCCCGTAAGCTTGGTTTTGGAGACCATCTGGCTGGTTTCCATCTGAAGGCAAGAGTTACATCCCTCTCCCTCCCGTTTCAGCGTCTGCGCCCAACCCGGAGTGAGTGTTCGATGAATGGCAGGTGAGGGCAAAGCAGAAGTGAACAAGTGGGGGTGTGGGGGGACCACTGCCGGGAAAACAGGAAACTGCCAGGACTCGGGGACACCGAGGATCCCACCTTTCTCTGCCTCCTGTGGGCCAGGCACAAAGTCCAGGACTGTGGGAAGATTCCTGTGCGGAGAGACGACCTTGGCCCGTAAGATGTTTTTACAATCAATTCAAGATGAAGCCGAGTCGTGTAGTGAACGCGACAGGAGTGACGACTGCTCACGTGCATCCTTCCAACCTTGACAAGTGTTTGTCGCGCCTTAAGGAGGACCCTTTACCCAAGGCTGCGTATTAGGCTACAAGGGAATTACCCTGCGGACGTCTTACTTCCCCTGGGAGCCAAGTACCACGAGCATACCCGTTTCGCAGATGGCGAAACCGAGGGTCACTTAGGGGAGGGGCTGGCCCGTCCCACAGCCGGGGCACACAGGGTTCTCAACAGCCTCACCAGAAGCTGGAAGACAGTGGGCCAGACATCCCAGAAACGGGGCTGCCGGCCACACAGACTCCTGCTCTCCGAGTCCTGGCTGGGCAGGGCCCTGGAGCAGTCTCGAACCCCCTGCTGCTCCCGGATGTGAGCTGTGCCAGGAAGTGTGAGGGTCGCATGACGGACGCGATGACTTACAAAATCTTACCGCAGGGGAGGTTTTCCTCTCCTCTGCAGTACTGAGCCTGAAAGATGGGAGGTTTTAGATAGGCTTCAGCCAGGTGTGTCTTAGACCTTCTCCCACTCCCTCGTGTGCCCGTGTGCACACGCACACGCACACGCACACACACACACACACACACACACACGCGCGCGCGCAAACACACAGCACCAGGCCAGTCTTTCCCAGGGAGCTAGAGAGTCACCACCAAGGGTGGCAGCCGGCAATGACTCAGGTGCGAACATCTGGACTCCCCTCTGGGCATGGCCGCCAGCTGTGCTCTCCCGAGGTGGCCTAGGACCCCCGGAACCAGTGTGGGTCTTCAGATGGGGCTCCTGGGAACCAGGATCCGTGTGATAGGCACCTGTCAAGGACGCAAGGCCCTGGACCCAGCCCAGACCGCAGGCCTGAAAAATCTGAGCGCAAACAAGCAGTGCACTTGAAATTTAACAAGCTCTCCCGGAGACTCTGACGGCGCCCGCTAAGTGCTCCTCTCTTGACCCCACACGCAGAACCCCCGGAACACAGAGCAGATGGCTCCGGGCCCCATCAGAAGGAAGCCCATCTGGGGGCCTTAGGACAAGCTGGAGGCTTTCTCTGCTTTTCCTGCCGGGAGACTTTCCATCAGCAAATATCTGTGGACCTACTGAGTGCTAGCACTGCCAAGCAGCAGCGAGGGAGGCAGACGGGAAGCCGATGAACCCCCCTGCCGCCTCCCCGGGCCCACACCTAATAAGGGCTCTGCGGAGGAAAGTACTCAGCTAACTCTCTCCGATCAAAACTGTTCCATGTCTCCAAAGGCCTTTAAAAATAGCCCAGGCCGGCTCAGCACCACCAGACCCGTTCATATCCAAGCCCTATGGACTCAACTTCTCCCAAGGTTGATAGATTTGCCTGGGGGGGAGGGGGGTGCAGAAATGACCGCTACCCACCCCTTCCCATTTAGAATCAGACAGGGACCCAGAGAAGAAAAGCCTCTCGTGACTTCTCCGCCTGAGTTCTGAGCTCTTTCAAGGGGCATAACTTTGGAGACGGACCGGAGTTTGAGTCCTGACACCCGCCTGGTGACCGGCTATGGATCTTGGGCACACGACCTCACCTTTCTGAGTCTTAGTTTTCCTTGCCTGGAAATGCGGTTGGTAACAGTGCCCACCACGGGGAAGGTGAGCCCATGAGCTGATGAGGCAAAGAGCTCGGCATGGGACACACGCAGGAAGCGGACAACCCGGATTCATTCATAGGGACCCTATGCAGCCCAAGCCCACCACTCCGGTCAAAGCCCGAGGTGCCCTCTGCCTGCTCGGGCCCGGGAGCCCAGGAAGTCCCCCCTGCAGCCAGGCTGCCGACAGCCACGGCCCACATCTGGACAGAGCCTGAGGGAAGGCGCAGCAAATCTCCCAGAAGAACAGCCTAACCGGGCCGCCTCCCGCCTCCCCCCACCTTGTCCCCTCCCCAGGAAAGAGGGTAAGAGCAGGGAGGACGGAGTCCCAGTCCTTGGAGTCTCGGCGCCTCAGGGAGCAGCTACTGGGATGTGAGCTCCTTGCTGGAGAATGCCACGGGAGAAGGACCAGTACCTCCCAGCAGACTGGCGCCCACCCAGGAAAGCCCCCTTTGTTCTCAGCACATGGGGGCGAGGGGCAGGGAGCCGAAGCGTAGGCTTGGCCAGACGTGCAAACATGCCCAGAAGACCGGTGGGGGGAGGGGGCAGAGGTTGTGCAATGCACCAACAGAAGCTGCCTCCCAGGCTTCTATCAGCCCAGGAGGCGGCTGTCGACCTCCTGCCTGGGGGAAGAGCGCAGAGGGGCTCCCTGCACCCCCGGGCGGCTGCCCAGGTATGGGGTCTGAACTCCAACCCACACCCAGGGCCGTGCCCCCTTCCAGGCAGGAGCCCTTCCAGACCATGCAGCTGTCTTTCTCCCGGTCCCTCAAAATAAGAGCATGTGGTCAGGACCCTGTGCCGTGAACTCCTGGCAAGCTGGGGTGTCCCCCTAAGAAGGTGCAGGGAAGGGAGAAGTCCTTCACGGAGAAACCCAAGATGCGAGGGTACAGGACAGTTGGGAAGTTGGGCCAAGTGGAGAGATACACTCGGCCAGCTCTGGAGAAGTCCAAAATGGGCAGACGCTCCTCTTAGGGGGTCCCCCAGACGGTGACCTGTTGCGATGGCCCAGGTCATCCCCCCAGCCCCCCTCCCTCCGCTGTATCAACGCATTTCCCAGTGTGGCAGATAGAGCTAGAGATCAGGGCCACGGGAGAATTCACCCTGTAAATCCTGCAGCCCACAGGGCGCCCAGGACCCCGCGCCGCCGCCGCCACCTCGAGCTCTCGGGCAAGTCTCGCCCCTCTCCCGCCCCAACGCACACGATCCGGGCCAGGGAGGGGGCGACAGGCCAACCTCGCAGCAGCAGCAGTGGCAACAGCAGCGGCATCGTGATGCATGAATCACCCACCCCGCTGCGCTCGTGCCAGTCGGCTCCGCACAGCCCCAACCACCGCGCCACCCGGAGCCCCCTCCCCGACCACCGCCCCTCGCCCCGCCACACCCCCGGCTCTTTCGGACAGCTCTGCAGAGAGGGGGCCGCGGGGGTGGGGGTGGGGGGCTGGAGCCGGCCCTCCCGGCCCGGGGGTGGCCCCGCGCGCGCCGACAGGCGGCACCCGTCCCGGGCGTGGGGGTGGGGAGGGGTGCCCTAGAACAATAGGGCCAGGTGTGGGGCCAGGGGCGCGGCCGGGGGGCTGCGGCGGGGCCCGCGCGGAGGCAGGGCGGGGACTGGCAGAGGAAGGGGTGCGACGGGCGCGCCCGAAGGAGGGACGCGGGGTCCTGGGGTGGAGGCTGGGGGGCGGGCGTGGGGGAGGGGCGCGAGGGGGCGGAGGCAGCGCCGCGGAGCGCGGGGCGGGGGTCCCGGCGCGCGCACTCACAGTAGGTCTTCCTGGTCAGCTCCTCCACAACTTCGGGCTTCAACTTGCTGTTGGATTTCCCCATCCTCGGCTGCCGCGGCCCCCCGCCCCCGGCCGGACCCCGTCGGGGCGCCCAGCGGGAGCGGCTCGGCCGGCGCGGGGCCGGGGCGGGCGGCGGGCGGGGCGCGCGGAGGGCCGGCGGGCCGGAGCCGGGCCGGAGCCGGAGCCGGGCCGGAGCCGGAGCCGGGCCGGGCCGGGCCGGGGCCGCGCCTTTGTCTGCGCCGGGCCCGCGCGGCCCGGGCGCGGGGCTCCGGCGCGCGGCGCTGCGCGGCTGGCGGCGCCTCGGCCCCCTGGGCGCGGCGTGGGGCCGGGGGCGCGGGGCGGCCGCTCGCAGGCCCGGGCCGTCCGGCCGCCGCCCTCTCCGGGCGCCGCGGCGCGGAGCTGCGCTGGGCTGGGCGCCGACGCGGCCGCGGGGTGGCCGCGGTCGTCCCTGGTTACTGGGCTCCGCGGCACATGCTCGCTGCTGCGCTCCCTCTCGCCGCCGCCCCTGCGCTCCCCGCCTCCCGCCTCCCGCTCGCACCGGCGCGCCAGGGGTGGACCCGGAGCCGCCACTCAGCGCCCGGCGCCACCTCCCGCCCCGCACCCGCCCGGCCGGGCCTGCGCCCCGCCGCACGGCGGCCCCGCGGGCACCCAGCCGGCTGGCGGAGGGGCGCCCCCGGCCTCGCCCCGGCCCGCGGCGGGAGGGGGCGGCCGCCCCCCGCCTCCCGCTGAGGCCCCCCACGGCGCCGCCGGGCGGGGGAGGGCCCGGAAGATATGACGTGAATGGGGCCAAGTCTCTGCGCGGCGAAACTCATTCATTCGACGCGGATTTGTGGGGCGCCAGGGACCCGCGGGTGAATGGGACGGGCGCGGCCGGGGGCCAGGGGGCGGGGTGGGGGGCACTGCGCGGCACGATGTCACATGTCTGCTGGGGGATACCTACCGCGGCCTGGGGAGAAGGTGACCTCCAAGCCCAGGGGAGGGAGGGGGGTGGTAGGCACCCTGTTCCAGGCCGCGAGAACCTGGAGGAGGGGAGGCCCAAATCCGAAGGAGAACTCCTCTCGGAGCACAAGGCCGCAGGAGCGGGCTGGGTATGACCTGAAACCCGAGAGAAGGGCCAGGGCCAGAGGGGACTGGCCTGCCCCTCTCCCCAAGGAGCTGGGCCTCTGGGCTTTAAGCAGAGGGGTGACGGGGCTTCTCTGGTCTCCGTGGAGGGGTGGGGGGGTGGCATTCCTGTGGGAATGGAGGCTGAAGCCAATGGGGGGGGGGCTCCCCCTGGATGGACAGAGGCAAGAGAGAGTCCGCATGGCCTTACCTGACCGTCCCCATCCACAATGTCCCCATCCACAATGTCAGTATGTTGGGAACTCTCCTGTCTCCCAACCAGCTTTAGGTTTTTCTCCTTTGCAACCACCACAGACTAAAGGTCTGTTTTGTGGGTTGTGCTTGTTTCTTGTGTGTCTGCTCCCCTGTAGGGTGAGCCCCCTGAGGGCGGGGTTCTTGTCTTATTTGTAGTTGCATCTCCAACACCTAGAAGGCACCCGACTTGCAGTGGCGAATCTCCCTGATGAGAAAGAAGGGGCTGGGGGCCTTGGGGTGGACAGAGCCCCCCAAAAAATAGCCAAGGATGAGGTGATGGGCAGGGTTTCTTTTTCTCCCCTGCTTTGGCACGGTATTCAGACCTTGAGGGGCCTGGGGCACCCAGAGGAACCGAGGAGTGCCTCTCAGCCCTCCTGCCTCCTGCCTCCAAACATGGCCCATTCCCGATTCCCTTCCCTACACCACCTGGCCCCAGGAAGCCTTCGGATGGGCATACACTTGCCAGCCATTCATCAAGGATCGTGGAGAGGAAAGATCTGGAGAAGGGGGAGCACTGCTGCGGCCCCGCCCTGGAGCCCAGTGGGGCCGGGGGGGGGGGGGGTGCTTCGGAGGGACCCAGCAAGGTAGGGCTTGGTGAAGCAGGGAGAGGTGGGAGGTAAGTCAGACTCAGCATCTGTTGGTATTTAACTGGGTCCCTTGGCTGCGGCTCCCAGCCCTGATTCCCAGCAGGCACAGGCAGAACGAGGGCCCACAGGAGGACGCTGCATGGTCAGCCAGGGTGCTGGTGGCCGGGTCCATCGAGGCAGGCGAGGACATGGAGAGAACTGGTTAGACTCAGGTTATAGTTTGGAAGTAGAGATCGTGGGATAGCCTAATGGACTAGAAGGGGCTGTCGGACAAAGAAGGGAGTCAAGGTCAATGCCAAGGATTTTGACCTGAGCAGCTGTTACAATGGGATGTCCATCACTCGTGTGGGGAGTGTGGAGGCAGGAAGAGCAGGAGTCTAGCTCTGGTCTTATGAAGTATGAATGTGTGTTGGATGAGGTGCCCAGGAAGCAGATGATGCCAGGGCCTGGAGTTCAGGGTCATGGAGGCATGATGGCAGATCCCTCTGTGGGGATCCCCTGGGGAGTCATCCTGGTAGAGGCGGAATGTAAAGCCACATGGCAGGATAAGGTCACTAAGGAGGGAGGGTAGACAAGGAGAGCACAGAGGACGGAGCCCTCAGGGACCCGGACCCGTCAAGAGCGGCTCCCTGAGAGTTATAAACCAGTGTGGAAAAAGTAACCAAATTAACTACCTATACCTGTGAAAAGCAGCCTGAAGGTTCTACCTCCAGGATGTTCTATGTTTGTTACCAGTATTGCAAGTCCCTTTATTTCCTGCCCTCATTTGCATTTTTCCTTGCATTAAAAAAGAGTGAGATGTAATTCACATAACATGAAACCCACCGTTCTATGGGGTGCAGTTCCGTGGTTTCAGGATATTCGCTGGGTTGTGCAACTGTCACCACTACTGATCCCACAAATTCACCTGTATTTTTTACAGACTGTTTTCTACAACTAAACACATTGCTTTTGAATAAGACAAACATTCAGTTGAGTCATTTCGCTCATCTGTGGTTGCCCCGGGAAGGTGCCTTCCTGAACCACCAGCCCAAGCGTATCGATGACCCAGATGCCCCGGGTCCCGTACAGAAGGGGCGGATCTGAACAAGGTGGGGGGATGCCTGGGGATCGGCGTCTTAACCCAGCCTCTGGTCCTTCCCCTGACTTTCAGCGGAGAGTCCCCTGTCTTGTTTTATAAGCTCGCTGGGAGAGTGACCCCAGAAGCACACTCAGTAGTTCTTCCAGAAAGCCCTTGGGGAACAAAAATGACGTACATGTGGTAGGCAGAGTCTGGATTAAATATTCCCTCCGCCACTGCATCCTGGGCGTCGGTATGTCCCCCGGCAGACCAAAGCTCTAGCCTAGTCTCTTCCAAGTCTTTGCCTGTGTGCACATCCAGTGTGCTGCGGGGGGCGGCCATTCAGGTGTCCCTTAAATTCATCAGGCTGGAAACAACTTATCACCGTCCCCTTCCCCCCTCCAAAAAAGAATCTTCTCTTCTTGGGCAAATGGCTTCTCCTATACTCTGGCTCCAGCCAAAAATCTGAAACATCTTAGATGCCCCTGCTTTCCCCAGGGACCCCACTCTCCAGACCCGTCCTCTGTACCTCATCCATTGGATTTTGCTTCCTGAATAGACCTCAAGGCTGAACGCTTTCCTCTGTCCCCTCACCCAAGCCAGGTGAATCCAGCCACCGCCCTCTCTCAAAGCCATTTTCTCTCCTGACTCCCCTCTTGCTCCCTCTCATGGGGCTCGCTCCTCCAGGGCTGGTCTCCTTCCCCTCCCGCGATAGTGACCTGCACCTGCCGTGCCCGGCACAGGGGCCGCTCCCACACAAAGGCCACTGAGTGTGTTAAGTGTGGCCAGGCCAAAGGAGATCCGGAAGGTTTGCACAAAACAAAAAGAATGAAGAAATACCTCACTGATATTTTTAAAAGTTTAATGCCATATTGAACTGGAAATGTTTTGGATAGAAAGTTTCAATGTCTTCACTTTTAGGTGTCTACCAGAAACTTGAAAATTGCACCTGTGTTTCACATGGCATTTTTGTTGGGCAGCACCATTGGGTGTCCCTTCGAGTCACGACATAAACAGCACCTCCTCGGAGCCTTCCTGGCTCCCCCAGGTGAGCTCAGGTCCCCCTGGGGTGCAGCTACCCACAGGAACCTGGTCCTTGGGTTGGTGGCACTTTATATGATAAGGAGGCATGTCCAGGGAAGTCCTTTCCTTTCCACGGGCCTGGGGGAATCAGGGAAACAAAGGAGGATGCCCAGGGCGGAGTCCGCTGCTGGGCGGGGGTGGAGGGGAGTGCTGAAATTCGGCCCAGTGGAGGGGGGTGGGGAAAGAGGAGGGGTCCCACTGAGCCCCCAGCAGGGAGCGTGACACCACCCCCCCCACCAGTCTTCGTCAGTCCCGTTCCTCATGTACCGGTGGCTTTTGGCAGATCACTTCCCATCTCATAAACTAATCTGATCTCATGGTGTCGGGGGGAGACTTACGAGGATCAAAAATGCTTTGCATAAGCACAGGACAAAGTTAATATCTTTAACTTATTAAGAACTTTCTAAGTCAATAAGAAAAAGCTGAGCTCTCTCTCTTTTTTTAAGATTTTATTTATTTATTTGAGAGAAAGAGAGAGTGATGGAGCATGAATGGGGGAGGAGGAGAGGGAGAGGGAGAAGCAGACTTCCCGCTGAGCAGGGAACCTGATGCGGTAGCTTGGGAGCTCTTCTGGGGGCTTGATCCAGGGACTCCGGTATCATGACGTGAGCCAAAGGCAGACGCTTAACCAACTGAGCATCCAGGTACCCCAAAGATGAGTTCTCAATAGAAAGTTGGGAAAAGAACCCGACCAAGGGACCCAAGAGTAAATGCAAGTGGCCAGTCCACAGGAAAGCTGTCCCTCCCAAGCCCTCAAAGAAGAATAAGACAAATTGGCAAAAAGAAAAAAAGCGATCATACCCAGTGTTGGCAAAGGAGCAAGAAAACAGGCATCCGGACATTGCCAAGCCGGGTGCGAGTTGATACATCCTTTCTAAAGAACAGTTTGGCAATAAATATCCATATTCTCAGACTCAGCAGTTCCACTTCTAGGAAATTATCCTAAGCCAACAATTAGAGAACTATACAAATGTTAAGCCTCAAGGATGTGACTGCAGCAACATTTATAATAATGACAATAAAAAATGGAATGGAAGTGGTCTATAGATCCCAAACAAGGGATTCGTCTGTCGTACTGTGGGATCCTGTACAATATTAAATTAGAACATCGCTGGAAACCTATTCACATGGTGTAGATCTGTTTGCAGCGCAAAAAAACACAGAAAAGTTTCAAAAACCTATAAGATGACCCCCACTGTGGGGGGAAAAGAATCTATGCACATTACTGGGTATTTTAATTAAGTCGTTTGTATCATATTTTTCTCCAAATTAAAAAAAAGATTGTCAAATGTACATAACTCAGTGCCTCCTGAAGAAAAACCAGTCTCTGGTTTATACATCCCAAGGGAAGGAGGGTTCCCCTCTATGATGCTTGTGGGGAGTAGGCCACACTGTGAACCACTCCGTCCACAAAGTTGAGATGTATGTGAGCATCATAAAGGCTCTGAGAAGTCCTGCAGTGAAGGAATCTATTTTATTTAAGTAAGCATTTTCCACACTTATTGGGCAGGTGCAATTTTTTTGCCCCTTAACTTCCATTAGCATTTAAAGAACTGGTATCCTATGCAATAAAGAAGCATGAGGAACCCCCTGTTTTATGAGTCCGACCCCCCTGGGGAGAAATGATGGGGAGAGTATTCCCTCAAGGTAAGTGGGGCAATACTGAACCCTGATGAGGGTTAAGCGGATAGAAGGGTCGGCCTGGGCAGTGTGCCTCCCTGTGTTCTCTCAGGGAGAATTCTCCTGTCGTTCCCACTCATCTTGCTCACCCAAGTAAGTGACTACCCACTCCGGGCAAATGGTGCGTGGAAAGGACCAGGAGCTGGTCGCCCACCCATGTCAGAGCTGCCCACCATGGCATGCCCTCACAGGGCCCTCTGGCCAGCCTGGTGTTTTAGGGACCTGTGGAAGTGGCCTGTCACTTCCTCCCTGTTGAGGGAAGCCCGCGGGACACCGGTTAACACAGCCCCGTAGCCGCCTGCACTCATTGGTTGTGTGGCCTTGGGTGACTCATTTAAACTCCTTAAGCCTTAGTTTTCATACCCGTTAATGGTCGCAATAAAGATGCCACCTCCCCACAAGGTTGTTAAACGAATCAAGTGAGGAGGTGTGTGTAAAATACTTCGTACCACTTGGCATAGATTAGTTACTGTTATTGATGAATAATAATATTGTATTTTAATAATATTAAAATTATTTACACAGGGAAATGCGATCGCTTAATGAAGCCATCCGTGGGAAGGGCCCTAAACCAACAGTCTGAGAGCCGGTCTTCCCTGTGGGATCTGGGGTCAGGTATGTGGTCTTTCTGAGCCTCAGCTTCCTCATTTGTAAGTGGGGACCGCAGTGCCCTGGGGGGAGCCCGCTGCCTCGCGGGGCCGTCTGGGGGCTCGAAGCGGGTTCCTCGGGTCGCAGCAGCATGGAGGAGCCGCGTGAGCACCTTTGTGAACCAGAAACAGGTGCAAAGCCCAGCTGGCCTGGGGATCGAGGCCTCCCTCCTCGGTTCTCTCGGGTGCCCTGGAACTGAGAAGGGGGTCCCTTCCCTTCTGGGGTGCCTGGCCATCCTGCTGCGGGACAGCCACGGGTGGGCAGACTGTTGGGGTCCTCGCAGGCTCTGCTGGCGAGCGTGGGGGCAGGTATTTCTCTGAACCTCACCTTCCAAGCATTGAAGCCTTCGGGGAGGGTCTCGAGTGAGGTCCTTCCCACACGCCTCCCACTGTCTATGAGGACAGGAGGGAGGGCCTTGACCTTAAGCCAGGGCCCCTGAGGGTAGAGACGCTACTGGGAGGGAGCCTCCTCGCTCTGTCTGGACGTGGGGTAAGAAACTCCTCCCGTGGGGGAAGGGCAGTCTCCCCGCCCAAGGTAAACTGAGCGCTTTTACCAGAAGAATGGGGAGTGAATGTTGGGGTGGGGGGCAGATCCAGTAAGTGCCCAGGCAGTTTGTCTGCAGACAGCTTTCTCGGGACCTCCTGCCCTCCAGCACCTGCCCCCCAGCCTGACCGCTGAGCCACAAAGCCCCGTTCTGGGAGAGAGGGTCTGATCGGCCGGGGCAAATCAGGTGTTTGCCCCTGTCCGATCAGCCCTGGCCAACCAGGGTCAGGTCACATAGTTTATGGCTCCAGGGGCCTGCCCCCAGGAAAGGGGAGCTGGGCTCACCCCCTCTGTACCACCAGCCACAGAATTCGAGAATCCTCAAAGCCGGGAGCCACGACTTTGAAGACCACTCAGCCCAGTGTGCCCATCTTACAGATGGGCGAGTGGAGGATGCTGTGTCCTGTGGCTTGGGCCAGGTGCAGGGTAGAGCCTCCCGGAGCCAGCGGGCTCCTCCGGGGTCAAGCTGAGACACGCTCAGAGCAGCAGTGGGGAGGGGGAGCAGCTTTTCTGGAGGTCCCAGGCCGGGAGCCCATGAATACCCTCGGTGCCAGGGAGCTACCCTGTCCGCAGCTCATCAGCGAGATGCCTGCCTGTTGGTTTCTGAGCCCCTGCTGGCCCCTGGGATCCCGCCCGGCTCTCCCGGGGCCCTGGGTCCCCTACGTCAGTGATCTCTGAGCCAACACATGGGCCCCATGAGGGCCAGACCACATGCATCTCGTTGCTGCTGCCTACCCAGGGCCCAACCTGGAGAGGGAGCTCAGACCACACTGACGGGTGGCTGGGCCATGACTCCCCAGCCCCTCTCCTCTTCTTTGGCCATGACCTTAAGTCCATCCATCTCCTTGAGGTCAGCCACATACAGAATCCAATAATGCCCCAGGCCCTGTCTTGGGCTCCAGACCCACTCCCTTCTGGCGCAGACCTGGACCACTGTTCTCACCCTCTGGACCTCAGTTTCCCTGCCTGCACAGTGAGGGGCTTCAAGGTGCCTTCCAGCTGGGACGCTGTGTGCTTTGACAGTTCTGAGTTGGGGTCCGGTCTTGAAGGGGCACAACTGACCGGGATAGAAGCAGGGCATCTTCCTTCTCTGGCAGTCCTTCTTGCTTTCAGACTTAAACTTGGTAAAGAGCAGGTCCCAGGGTAACAACTGCAGCCACCCCGTTCACCGTTCAACGCACCACGTGCTTCCCATGCGTCGGCCCCTGGGCCTCGCAGGGTCCCGTGAATTAGGCAGTGAGGCCCAGAGAGGTTGGACAACTGAGCCTGGGTCACACAGCTGCAGACTGGCCATGGGGACGCAAGTGAGGTCTGTCTGACCCCCCAGCCTGGGAGCTCACTCCGTGGCGCGAAGACATCCTGGAACCTGGGTACGAAGAGATGTGTGCTGTGCAGAGACCTGCCTGGATGCACAGCTCACCGACCCCGGCGATCCCGATCCCGATCACAGGATTCGGGGATACCAAGGACTCACGGCTGTGTGGATGAGTGAGCTCCCCGTAGCCCCTCCCCTCAAAGAGCTCTGGGGGAGCTTGAGGCGGGCACTTGTCCTGCTCACGCCCCGAGGTTTTGCAGACAGAGCCCAACTGCCCCCTTCCTGGGGTCCAGCAAACAGCGGACAGCCATCATTGCGGTGGATCTTTAAAGCCTTCATTCTCAGTGGCCTCGGGGCATCGTGAACATATGGCCATGCTGACCGTGAGCACACTCCACTTCCCCCGGCCCAGGGGAGTCCAGGCCCGGTGCAGGATTCCTGCCCCCCTCAAAGACCAGCATACTGCTGGGCTTCAGACTGAGGCTTCATGTGGTTTCTGGGAATGTTGTAAATGAGGACGTGGGGAAAGTTCCACTGGTAGGTGGGGGCACAGGGCTGAGTTTGGAGGGGAAGTTCCGGAAGCGCCTTTCCTGGGCTCGGCCCCCATCTCCCCGGGGCTTCCCGCCCCAGCCCCTCCTGCTCCTTGCAGTTCTCAGCGAGGCTTCCTGGCTTAAAGGAAACCTGCCAACACTGAGCTGACAGCAGGCACAACTTCAGCTCCTTCTACATGGGCTGATGGCTTGGGTCTAGCTGAGCTGCAAACACCCCCTTTCTTGGTTGTCTCCACCTTGTCTCTGAGGAGAGGGTTTGACCCTGACCTTGGAAGGCTGTGGGAGCCAGCATGGGCCATGGGGGCAGTGGGGGGGGCAACCCTACAGTCACGACGCCCCTTACTGCCCGAGCGGCCCTGGATTTCCCCCATTTTGCTGCACGGCCACATTTCCCAGCAAGCCCCTCCAGAGAAGTAAATAGAGCCTTGTTAATAATTCTGTCTGAATGGCCCTGGCTTGGGAGCCAGATGAGCCGAGTTAGGAGTAGTTCATAGGGGCCTGGAGAGACTCATTACATGGAGGTAAAACATGGCTGAAAATCAATGAGGCCACCCACGGATGCGTTTTATGAGGGCTTTGACCGTGAAAAGGCCGGAGGTGCAGCCAGGGGCCCACAGGTAAGGGACGGGGACAGGGAAGGATTCTGCCTGAATTTCAGATGGGGTAAATGAAGTTTTTCTCAAAAACAGCAAAATCAGCTTTTCCCAGGCTCAGCCCTGGAAGCTTTGGCACTTCCGGTCCATCCCTGAGCAGTAATGGAAAGCACTCAGCCCAGGACTAGCATGTTGGTTGCCCCCTGGGCCCTCACCTTGGATGGCTCATCAGGACCCTTCTTGTGCTCAGTGTGGGTCTGGGGTCAGGGCCCCCGCCAACACCCCCACAGGCTACTGAAATCCCACCTGGCTGCCGGCCTTCCGGGCACTGATGATGAATGAATGTCATTAGCAGATTCTCAGGAAAGACAACGTATAAATCATCCCTTCCTCTCGATGACAGCCCTTCCACTTTCTTTGCTAATTACCTCCTTCTCGTTTTTCAGAATTCTGCCTCCACATTTTGCGGACAGTCCTCTGGGACCTTCCAGGGAGACTGCAAAGGCCTCTCAGGGCTCCCTGTGCCTTGTGTATCCCTTCTGTCAAGTGCTTTGTAGTTACAGGAAACATGACCTAAACTGGCTAGAGCGACTTATGTAATACAGGGACCAGCAGTGTCTGCTTTCAGGCAAGGCTTGATCCAGGCTTCAGGATCTCCTCTCTCTGTTTCTGGCTCTGCTTCTCGGTGTTGGGGGCTATTCTGAGCAAGGCTCTCCAACTTGGCTACAGGCAGCAGCTTAGGGCTTCCCAGTTGTTCACATCTTGCTGAAAGTGACCCAAGTCCTCCCCACCCTGCCAACCGAGACTCCAAGGTGGCATCTCATTGACCCAGATAGCCTGAAGGGGGTCATGTGTCTGTTCTCGAACCAGTCAATGTTGGCGGGCAGGGAGACAAGGGATGTGCTGATCAGTTCAAAACAACCAGGGTATGGGCCCCCCGGGTGGCTCAGTTGGTTGAGCATCTGACTCTTGATTTCAGCTCAGGTCATGATCTCAGGGTCATGAGATCAGCCCCATGTTGGGCTCTGTGCTCTGCATGGAGTCTGCTTGTGATTCTCTCCCTCTCCCTCTGCTCTTCCTCCACCCACCCCCAGCCCTGCTCTCTCTCTAAAAAATAATAATAAAAATAAGCCAATCGGGACTCAAGTCTAGAGTCAGGAATGCGGGGTCAGTTTCACCCAAACCAGAATCCTGAGAAATCGGAGGTTGGATCGGGGATAGAGAAGAGGGGATGAAAGCCAGAGAGGCAGCCAGGACATTCCCCGTATCGCTCCTTTGTGCCCATCACGGAGCCATCTGACCATGTGACTTTACTGTTAAAGCTTCCAGTGCCTTCCTCCCCTTCTCAGGGGCAAGTCCAAGCGCTAGCAGAGGGCCTCCTGATGTAGCCATACCTGCTTCTCTAGTCCCCTCTTGGCTCCCCACTTCCCACTCATGGCTCCAGCTCTGTTGGACTTGTCCACATGTGCCAGGATCTCTCTCATCACTGGCCTTAGCACATGCTGTTCCCCCTGCCTGAACCGCTGTCCACCACCCGCTTCATCATGCTCATTCACCCTACACAGGACGGTACTTCCTCCCTGAAGCTCTCCTGGACCTAGCCAGGGCTGGGCCCCAGGCTCTGGGATGCCAGACACCTCTCAGCTTGGATCGCTGTATTTTTTTTAACAGCTTTTGTGAGATACATTTCACATACAATTCGCCCATTTAAAATGCACATTTAATGGTTTTTAGTATTTTTGTAGGGTTGTACAACTGTCACTACAAATTTAGGGCATTTTCACCACTTCCAGAAAGACACCTTGTGCTCACGACCCCCCCACCCCTGGCAACCACCGATCTACTTTGTGTCTCTACGGACTTGTCTATTGTAGACATATTATGTAAATGGCGGCCTTTTGCAGCTGGCTTGTTTTTGCTTATATACGCCGTACAATGCTGTCAAGGTCCATCCACGTTGTAGCAGGTGTCAGTCCTTGACTCCTTTTTATGTCCTTTGTTTGGGTAGACCACTTTATGCATTCACCAGTGATGGACATTTGGGTGTTTTCTACCATTTGGCTCTCAGGAATGATGCTGCTAGGGGCCATCTACAGACAAGTGTTTGTATGGACATCTGTTTGCACTTCCTGACTGCGTACCTAGGAGTGGAATCACTGGGTCACACGATGACTATGCTTCATCTCTTGAGCAAGTGCCAGATTTTTCCAAAGCATCATTTTGCAAGCCCATCAGCGGTGTGTGAGGGCTCCAACCGCTTCACACCCTCACCAACCAGTTGTTATTACGTCTTTTTTTATAGCCACACCAGTGGTGATGAATCAGTATTCTCACCAATTTTGACTTACATGATGAGTAATGATGTTGAGTATCTTTTCTCGTGCTTGCTGGCTGCCTATTCAGATGCCAAGACCATCTGGTGGGGAAAGGAAGGTCCTTTCCTTGCTTCCAAGAAAGGTGGAAAAGTGGATCTCCACATGCAAAAGAATGAAGTTGGACCCTGTCTCACACTAAATACAAAAATTAACTAAAAATAAATCAAGACTCTAACCTAGGAGCTGAAATTATCAAACTATTAGAAGAAAACACAAAGGAAAAACTTAATGACAGTGGATTTTGGCAGTGATTTCTTCTCCATAATGTCCAAAGCACAGGCAATACAAGGAAAAATAAATAAACTGGACTTCATCACGATTTAAAATTTTTGTGCATCAAAGAAACTATCAAGAATGACAGTTTTTCTCCCACAGAGTGGAAGAAAATATTTGCAAATCATATATCTGATAAGGGATTAATACCCGCTATATATAAAGAACTTCCACAACTCAACAACAACAAAAACAGTTCAAAAATGGGCAAAGGGCACCTTGAGGACATCATGTTGGGCAAAATATGCCAGTCACAAAAAGACAAATACTATAGGATTCTCTTTACACAATGTACCTAGAGATGTCAAGTTCATAGAGCCAGGAAGTAGAATGGTGGTTTCAAGGGGTTGAGGGGTGGGAGGAAATGGGGAGTTGTTGATTAGTGGATATAGAGTATCAATTTTACAAGATGAAAAGTTCTAGAGATTGGCTGTACAACAATGCAAAGGTACTGAATTCCACACTTAAAAATGGTTAAGATTGTAAATTTTACGTTACATATATTTTGCCATAATTAAAACCAAGCTAAACTAAAAATGGGCCAAGTCTTTGAATATTTCTTTTTCTGAAGAACACATACAGATGGCTAATAAGCATGCAAAACGATGTCCAACATTACTGGTCATTAGGGAAATGCAAGTCAAGACCACAATAAGATACCAAATCACAGCCATTAGGATAGCTATGATAAAAAGAAAATAATAATAACAAGCACCCTCGTGGAGAAATTGGAACCCTTTGCACTCACTGCTGGTGGGGATGTAAAATGGTACAGCTGCTGCAGAAAATGGTATTGCAGTTCCTCAAAAAAATTAAACACAAAACTATCATATGATCCAGCAATTACACTTCTGAAAGCAGAGACATGGACAGATATTTGTATGCTCATGTTCACAGCAACATCATTCATACCAAAAAGTGGAAGCAATCGAAGTGTCCATCAGTGGATGGGTGAACAAACAAAATGTGGTCTATACATACAATGAGATAGTATTCAGCCTTAAAAAGGAATGAAATTCTCATACATGTTACAACATGGACAAACCCTGAAAATATGAGGCTAAACCCTGATAAATATGCTAGACCTGTTGCCCATTTTTAAAATGGGCTATCTTCTTATTGAGTTGTAAGAGATCTTTACATATTCTAGAATTGAGACCCCTATCAGATGCATGATTTGCAAGCAATTAAGCTGTCTTTTCACTTTAATGTGTCCTTGAAGCACATACGCTTTAATTGTGATCAAGTCCAGTTTATTTACTTTTGTTGTTTAGGCTTTGGTGTCATGTCTAAGAAAACTTGCTGAAATACAAGATAATGAAAGCTCACCAACTTCCTTCTAAGAGTTTTATAGTTTTAGGTGGATGATCCATTTTGAGCTAATTTTAGTATATGGTGTGAGGTAGGGCTACACATTTACTTTCTGCATGTGGATGTCCAGTTGCCCCTGCACCACTGATTGAATAAAAAAATGGTTCTTTCGGGCACCTGGGTGGCTCAGTTGGTTGAGCGACTGCCTTCGGCTCAGGTCATGATCCCGGAGACCCGGGATCGAGTCCCACATCGGGCTCCCAGCTTCAAGAGGAGTCCGCTTCTCACTCTGACCTTCTCCCTTCTCATGCTCTCTCTCTCTCTCAAATAAATAAATAAATAAATAAATAAATAAACAAACAAACAAATAAATAAAATCTTAAAAAAAAAAAAAGGTTCTTTCACCATTGAATTGTTTTGGTACCCTTGCCAAGTATCAACTGACCGTGAATGAGGGTCTATTCTTGGACTTCACTTCTATTTCATTGATTTATATACAGCTATGCTTACATCAGTACCACACACTCTCTTGATTACTGCAGCTTTGTAATAAGTTTTGAAGTTGAGGAGTGTCTGGGTGGCACAGTTGGTTAAGCAACTGACTCTTGGTTTCAGCTCAGGGCATGATCTCAGGATCGTCAGATCAAGCCCAACGTTGGGCTCCACACTCAGCACAAAGTCTGCAGAAGACTCTCTCTCCTGCTCCCTTTGCCACTTCCCCCTTCTCTCTCCCTTAAAAAAAAAAAAAAAAAAAAAGATGGTTTTGGCTATTCTGGAGCCTTTGCCTTTGCAAATGAATTTCAGGATCTGCTTGTGAATTTTTGCAAAGAAGTCAGGCTTGATTTTGATGGGAATTGCACTCATTTGTAGATTAATTTGGGAGTATTATGGCTTTAACAATATTGTCTTCTGATCCATGAATATGGGATAGCTTTTCATGTTTTTGGATCTCCTTTAATTTCTTTCAATGTTTCAGCTTTCAGAGTCTAAGTTTTGCACTTTTTAAAAATTTATTTATTTATTTATTTGGTTATTTTTTAAAGATTTTATTTATTTGACAGAGAGAGGGAGAGATCACAAGTAGGCAGAGAGGCAGGAGAGGGAGAGGGAGAGGGGGAAGCAGGCTCCCTGCTGAGCAGAGAGCCCGATGCGGGGCTCGATCCCAGGACCCTGAGATCATGACCCGAGCTGAAGGCAGACACTTAACCAACCAACTAAGCCACTCAGGAGCCCCCTCGCCCCCCGCTTTTTTTTTAAAGATTTACTTATTGAGAGAGGGAGAACGCAAGCCGGGGGAGGGGCAGAGAGAGAGAATCTCACAACCCTGAGATCATGGGCTGGGTCAAAATCAAGAGTCAGATGCTTAACCAACTGAGCCACGCGGGTACCCCAAGTTTTGCGCTTCTGTTAAATGTATTCCTAAGTATTTTACTCTTTTTGACGCTACTGTAAATGGAATTGTTTTAATTTCATTTTTGGATTGTTCACTACACGAGTATAGAAATGTGGCTAATTTTTCTACATTCATCTTCTCTCCTCCTTGCTCGCTTGTGTCTCTATGCTATCACGCAACAGGCAGACACTTTTAAAAGCTCCCTGGGCCGAGGCAGGGCAACAGGCCGGAAGCGGGGCAAAACCGGAGGCTAGGCCAGCTGGAAGGCGGTGGCTGGCGGTGTAATCCAGGCGAGGGTGAGGGTGGCTGGCCTGGGCAGTGGAAGTGGGGGGACAGGTGGGTGTCCTGGGATGGGGCGGGGGATAGGGAAGCATCAGGAGTAAGGCCCAGGTTTTTGGCCTGGATCACACTTACCAGGACTGGGGAGAAGGTGTGGTGATCTCATTTTGAAAGCGTGGCTTTGAAGTGCCTTTAAAACAGCCCAGGAGGCAGCTGGATAAGCCACCCGGGGCTCAGAACAGCTCCGGGCTGGAAATAACACTCCGGGCCCAGAAAGCAGCGGAACGGAGGAGGCTGCCAGGCCCAGAGCTGGGATTCTGCCCAGGAGCCCAACACCAAGGCGATGGCCACAGGAGGCCGACTGGGGCCACACAGTGGGAGGGAGGAGGGAGCCGGCAGGAGGTCTAACCGGCCAGTGCGCAAGGCCAGGAGCTGCTGCTGGGCACCCAGGGCGTGTCTGAGAGGGGAAGAGTCCTTCCAGTCGGCAGAGAGTAACGGAGCCCCAGGAGGTTGCAGGTGACGTTGGTGGCCAATGGCAAGCGGGCTGCAGCGAGGTGGGGGAACTGCGAGGCGAAGCACACCTGAGTGGTCTCTCCTAGGAGCGGGGGTGGGGGGCTGCTGCTGGGTGGGGAGATGGGGGGTTCGATTTTGAATGGCAAAGCTGACGGGCTGTTAAACTGGAGAAGGTGGGGGCGGCGGGAGAAAGTGGTGGCAGGGCTCCCAGCGCCCACGCTTCTCTCCACATGCACCCCAGACACCAGGCTCCCCCCGGGTGTCCCGCAAACACTAGCACGTGGAGAACTACTTTCACCCCTGAGTGATGGAGGCGCCTCGGGCTCAGTCCCTGCAGATCTGCTCTAATGAGCAGGTTCCTCATTTTACGAAGGTCAGCATTCCCCTGCCAACTGGAAGGAGCCGTGGAAGGCACAGCTCCTGAGCTCATCATCCCAGCCCCCTAAATTCCAGTCCCCAGGCTGCCGGGCCAGCTTCCTTCCAGGTGGGGACCTAGCTGATGCTCAGGGGCTCTGCGAATTCTCGCAAACGTGGCCTGGCAGAAGCAGCAGGTCTGCAGGAAGAAGGAAGCACTTTTCTTACCCCTCTCACCGGCCCCATTGTTCCGTAGCTGGAGGGCACGTGCAGCTACCTGTGTGCCTGCCTGCCAGATTCCCGGGGAAAGATGGGACATCCACAGGCAGCCGCAGCGGGGAGGGGGCCCATGGGTGCACCGGGAGGCAGGGGGCAGCTCTCGGCTAGGCTCCTGACTTCGCCTGCTCTGCGTCTCATCAGAGCACGGAGAGCAGGCGAGCGAGCTGCAGTCAGGCACCCTGGCGCTGGCCTTCCTGACTCGAGCCCAGGTCCTGAGCTGCAGGCTGCACGGCTGGCTTCAGGCCTAGAGGGCTGCCTTTCCGCCTGGGCGAGCCCTCAGCTGGCTGGGGAGGAGGAAGCCAGCGTTGATCCAAGAGAGCAGTTCGGCGGCCCCCCCAGCCCCTGCTAGCACCCCTCAATGCTCACCACGGAGGCTCCAGCCGGAGCCCCGTGCGAGGGCTGCTCGGACCTGTGCAGCTGCGCGACGGAGGTGAGTCTGCAGAAGCCGGCTGGCTGGCTCACATGGGCGGTTCTCAAAGAGAGATCTGGGCCAGGCGGAGGCCGCATCTCCCGGGAGCTTGCAAGCAGTGCCACTTCTCAGGTCCCTCGGGAGACTCTGGGCCCCCAGGGGGCTGATGCGTGCTTGAGTTTGAGAAGCACGGGATCCCTACGGTCCTTTCCACGCCTTCTCTTGGCTGCCCCAGCATCTCTCACCCTGGGAGTCCCGTCTGATTCCTGGGACCCCCAATTCCTCACGCGTCATTCCACAGACACTGCTGGTAACCCAAGGCCCCCAGAGTCAGGAATGGGAGGTGTGGGTGAAGCCCGGCCACTCACTGGGCCAAATAACCCAGCATAACCCAATAACCTAGGCCAAATAACGTGGCTTCCAAGCCCCCCAACCCCCACACCTGAACACCTAGGCCATGATGAATGAGGACTGAATCCTCACCACCCCAACAAGGCTGGAAACAGCAGACCTGGAGGGGGCCACAACCTCTAGCCCCAATTTCTGTAGCTTTAAAGCCAGAGCACCGGATGGATAAACCACACAACAGTCTGCCTCGTGGAAGAAGCCAGACACGGGGGAGGGACGGGCGCGGCAGCGTTCAGGCGGCGGCCCCGCGGCCCCGGTCTGGAAGAGGCCGAGCTGCGGGGTGGGGACGGGAGCGGGGGTGTGACAGTCCCGGGGACCAGGTGGTTCTGACTGAGAAGGCGCATGGGAGAACCTCATGGGGGTTGGAAATGCTCCGTCCCGATTATGGTGGCGTCCACAGAACTATACACACACCTGTCCAAGCTCATCCAACTGTACGTTTAGAGAGTGAGCTTGACGGTGTGGCAGTTACACCTCAGTTCAAGACATTCGTAGGAAAATGAGAGGCTCGGGATTGCACAACGTCTAAAAAGACTCTGAGTCTAGTCTTGGATTTCTGTGATTCTGATGGGATGCTTGCTTCAGAAGCAGCGTCAGAGGGCAGATCGGGATTCTGGGGCGGCGAGGGCGTTGCCCCGAGGTCCTGCCCTGGAAGGCGCCCACCCGACCCGATGGAGGCAGGGCACCAGGAAGCAACAGGGGGTTTCCAGTCTGTTCCAGAACCGAACCCCTGGGGGTGCAGCCGGCGTGTGCGCGGCCCGCTGCGGTTGGTGGAACGGCTCTAGTAGGAGTGACTGTTAGCGCGAGCAGGTGGGAGGCAGTTAACTAATTTAATGAACAAGAATCACAAAGGAAAAAATGACGAGAGGGAGGAGGAGAGACAGGAGCCCGGAGTCAGTGACTCCCTGCAGGATTACAAACATCCATTTCCGTCAGAGAATCTTTATTTTACACGTCTGCATCACAGCGAGAGAATCCAGCCCATACCTCGCCCGATCAGAAGCCCCACCCGATACATGTTTACATAAATACTCTTCAGTGATCATTAGTGTTAAAAGAAAAAAATACTGAAAACTCCTGCATCCCAATCTAACCTGGAAAACAAATGATATTTACAGACATTTTCTCCCCTAAATGAAGCTTATTTCTGGATTAGATGTGTCTGACTTCTTTTGAGGTCATATGACCCCAGACAAATCCAATTCATGGTTGAGAGAAGCTGCTTAAAGTGCCAAGAACCGCCCCCCCGGATGGCCAGGATTTGGGGATTTTAAATGCTAAGAAGGCTGCCCTCCTCCTAAGAAGGCTGGCCTCCCCACCTCGTCTGATGTGGCTATCCACTACAAAACCTCAGAGCAGCCTTGGAAGTGAGTGAGCTTTTCTGTCTCACCTCGACTCTTCGTCCAGAACTCCGTCCCCAACGGCCTGCCCACAGACTTTCTGCCACCAGAATTCCAACAGTCCCTGTGCCTATGACGGCTCCCACACCGCCGAGTCCCTGGGCCGGGCTGCCTCCCTCACACAGGAGCTCGGGGCATCCTCCTTCCCACGCCCTAACAGCAACCAAGAAACATTTTTCAAGCGTAAACCATGCAGAGGGGGCACAGGCTACAGCGCAGCCCTCGGGGAAAGCTGGAGTGTTCAGCTCAGTGATCGATAACCACACCACAGGTGGGACAAGTATTAGCATCGACCCCGGTGGGGCTTTTAAAGACTTCCTGCCCCAAACACCCTGGAGAAAGAAACCTGGAGTCAAGAGCAATCTTTTGGAACACATGGCATGTTCCAGATGAATACATTCTTGACATACCAAGAAGTACCAAGTCAAGGCCTAAATTCTTTAGTGGGGAAGCTTCTCATTTACTGGCGAATCCCGAGCGGGAGAAACAGGTAGCAGCCACGGGCACCGGAGGCAGCACATTCGCACTGTCAGAAGGCCAGGGAGGGTCAGAGGAAAGCAAAGGGGGGAGCGTGGAGTGTGGGCCGAGGAAGGGGCTGGGATGGGCTTCCCTTGAAATCCAGCAGCCAGTCAGCAGGAAGGGCCCCGCTGTCCCATGGGCTGTAGGGAGCAGCGCCAACCCCTTCATCAGACCATCTAATAATGTTCCCGAGCCTTCCTTGGGAGATGGTGCCCCAGGATGTGGGCGATGGCCAGAGCGCTGCCTGCAATTCCAACAGGGTCTTTCACGCTCTCCTTGGTCCGTAAGGACTGGCTCCTGGTAATAGAGTCTTAAGTATTAAATGAGAACACACTGGAGTGCGAGGGTCCAAAGCGTAACGTGCGGCGTTAGTATGTACGCTCCCGTAAAATTCTCCTTGGCTCCGAAAGTACATCCGTCACACAGCTACTGGGAGAAAATGCTGCAGTGCACCAAAGCCTTCAGCCCATTTTCCCAGACTGAGCCTGTGTGGGATCAGTAGCTGTGAGCTGAGGAGGAGCGTGCGGAGGAGGGAGGGGGGAGGGGAGGGGGGAGGAGGAGGGGGCAGGCTGCGGACCGAGAGGGAGAGGGAGAGAGAGAGAGAGAGGGAGAGAGAGCAGGATAGGTATCCCGATGAGCTCACAACGCAGGGGCAGAAAGCTCGCCAGGGCGCGCACGCGGAGCACGAAGAGACAGCGCCGCGGGGACGCCCGGAAGGGTCCGGCAGAGACCAAACCTGGAAATTTTACCCCAAAGTGGTTTCTTGGAAGAAAACTGAACTGACTCAGGCTATGATCTGGGAAACCATCTTTCACACTCGAGTAAGCAGCTCCCGATGGAAGAACAGGCCACCAGTCCCCAGCCGGAGCCAGCAGGCACGAACGCGCGGCTACTGAACCCTTCAAGCATCAGGGAACCTAAGAACAGGCTGACGGAGTCTCCGGCCACCGTCAAAAGCCAGGATGAAGAGATTGATGGTTGTTCCTGCTGGCTAAGTAGTAATCTTCTACACACACACACACACACACACACACACACACACACACTTTATTACAGGACACAGACCCTTTCCTTCCTCAGGGCTCGCAGCCAGCCGCCCTTGGGGTCCAGATAAGATTTCTCAAAGGAAGCAGGGGGATCCCGCGGAGGCAGAAACGGAGCAGGAGCACAAGGCAGAGCTGTAAATACCGCCAACCGCTCTCTGCCCGCCCGAAACCCGAGCCCCGAGCCCCCGAGGAGCCCCGAGCCCCCGACGGGCTCGGCTGTGCAAACACTGCTTCCCGACGCACCCTCGTGCGGGTGAGGACCGGCGGCTGGAAGGACCAGGGCGGCCATTTCTACTGGGGAGGAGGGCTGAGGGCGGGTCGCAGCCCCCAGATGACGGACACGGGGAAGACATTTTTATGGGAACAGGATGGAGAGCAACAACAACTTGTACGAACGTGGGAAAACCAGTTTTCCCAAACTGGGGTTGGGGTTTTGATTTTTCTTGATCACTGGGCCTCACTTCAAACCTTCTGCCAGTTACAATACAGGACTTGGGCAGACTTGTTAGCCTTTATCCCTAATCACGACCTTATCTGGCCTGCACCCTCCCGTTCGGAAGGGTCGAGACCATCCTGCCGCCCCTCAGCTGCCCTGTGCCCAAGCCCCGAGGTGCATGGGTGGCACCGGGGGCCCGCCGCTCCGGCTCCCGGCCTCGCGTGGCTGCCGAGGCTCGAGGCTCTGCGCGAGGAAGGCCGGAGGCACGGCCGGCTTGGGGACAGCAGTCAGCTCAGAGGTCCCCCACACGTTCTCTTCCTCCCTGGCTCCTTTGCTCCCTGACTTCCTGCAAGTGAATCGAGGGGATACCTCCGTGGGGACCCTTTCTGGGGGGAGGGTTCATCCCACTTCCGGGTCTTGCCAAGAAGTCTATGGACTAGTCAAGAATATCTGCTCGCAGGACAGAAGGCAGAGGCGTCCCTCTGAGGGAAGCACCGAGGGGGGTTTGACCACAGCTTGAGACACGGTTCGGAGTACTAGGACTGTGTTTACGCCAGGAAAACAAAGTCTTAATATTCCCATCCTCCCTGCAACCTCCTTCTCCTATCGTGTAGGTCCCATTTAAGAAAAAAGAAATGAAAAAAGAAAAAGACAAAGAAGAGTTCCTTTAAATAAATACTCAGGGCAAATTTCCTCACTCCTGAAAGAGGGGAGACACACGATCCCTTCCCTCAAATCTGGGGCGAGGCGAGCAGCAGCAGCAGCCTCGGAAGACAGAAGACGCCTGCTCGCAGCCCACGCCTAGTCAGGACGGAGCCTCTGCAGGAAGGCCGCGCGGAGCACCGAGGGCTAAGGAAAGTGCGAGAAGAGAACGTTTTCCAGCTCCCCGCGTCCGGGAGAGAGAAGAGCACAGGAGAGGGACAACTGAGGGCAGACTCTGCAGGCGCTGAACCTGGGGTGCTGAGGGCCATCTCCTGAACTCTGCAGTTTCTGAAGGACGCTTCCAAGCCGGGTGGGAGGGAGAAAACCACCTCCGGAGATGGCTGCCCGCCCCCCTCCCCAGGCCCAGGCAGGTGCGGGCTCCTGGCACCCCCGGGAAACGTTTCTGACGAGGCCCCGGCTCAGCCTCCGGGCTCAGGTCTGGGCGACCATCACCCTGGTGGGAGACGACTGCCCACCTCCACCCCGAGGCCACCGTGCACCTTCTGAGCTCGTCCCATCACCCAAAGGACTTAGGTACCAGCTGCACCACTGCTCCCTTGAGGCGGCCACCCACGTCCCTGCGCAGGCTCTGAGAGTTCAGAAGGGCCCCCTGCTGAGTCTCTGAGAAAGAGCTGGCCATTCCCAGTCCCTAAGAGGACAGCTCTGTCCAGCCGCACCTGTCCTCTTGGCAGTCGTGCTCCTGGGAGACAGGGACGAGGTCTGTTTCACTCCTGCCAGAAAGCCTACCTGGTTTATAGGAAACACTTGTTAATGATGACGACTTGCTTGTACTTAAGTATCTGTGTAAACACTACCTTTTCTGCCCCCAGCTGCTCCTTTAGGAAAACCCCTTCCTGTTTCTCCCCGTATTCTGATGGCACGAAGCAGACACAGCCACAGCAAGGGAGGGGAAAGAGGTGGGCCCGCTCTGGGCGGTCAGAGGAGCCAGCTGTTCGAGGGAATCCTACTGGATAATGCTTTCTGAGCTTAAACGGACGCTTCCACCCATCCGATAGACAAAACCAAATACGCTCCAATCAAGAGAAGCACTTCCCATCACGGTACCGGAGCCGTGACTCTGACGGGGACATTCAGCCCTCAGATGACAGAGCCCTTCTGGAGAGACGACGGCCGGGTCTCTGGAGCTGCTGGTTCCTGGTCACTTGCAGAGTCCGGGGTCAAGGTCTGGGGCAACATTCAGGGCCAGGAACCCTGCGACAGGCTCTCCGTACACTAAACTGCGTTTTGACGTTGCTTTCCAAAATAATCTAATTTCATTCCTTTTTGTCCCCCAAAGATGCCACAGTAATTTCCGTCTCCCTTCTAAGTCCCTGCATCCTGCCTCAGACCCGGCTCATTTCCTGCGGCCTCGTCCCCGAGCTGGGACTGGCCCCGGCCTCGCGCCACCGCCCTCCCTCCCCATCCACCGACACTCCTCTCCCTGCTGCCGCACACTCGGGGGCACGACTGCATACTTCGGGAGAGTTCCCAATTAAGAAAAAGAAAGAAATATAAATAACAAACAAAGTCTTCCTTTTATCCTCTGCCTGTCTACACTCCCTCCCCATCATTCCCCCCTGAAGGAGAATTCTAGCTGCCCATAACCAGCCACAGATCCCGTTTCCATAAAAGAGAGTAAAAAATTAGGTTTCCGTGGCACTTTGTTCCCGGCCGTGTGCTCTGCGGCGTCACTGCTGGGAGGTGCCGACTGCTCCTGCTCACCACTAGGACGATTAATAAATTAGAGGTTCTCTTTGACAGTCCCAGCCTCGAGGCTGCTCCGTCACGCGGTGCCTTCCCAGTCGCCCTGGGGCTCCACCGAGCCGTTGGTCACCTTCTTGACTTTCTTCATGTTCTCCATCACCCCTGATGTCGTCACTCTGAATGAGGGGAAAAACAAAACAATTGGGAAAATCTCAGTCTTCAAGTGAAAGGCCACCGTCACCGGGGCACAGCGGAGCGGCAACGCGTGTTGGCTCTGGAAGCAGACGGACCTGGGTTCCAGTCCGGACCCCGCTCCTCGCCAGCTCTGTCACCCCCGCCAAATCATCTGCTTTCCCCGTTCCAAGTATGAGAGACGGTTCCCGCTTCCCAGAACCGTCACCAGGGGAAAATGAGACTCTCCAGAGCACCTTCTCGATACACCCCCGCGGTTACCGTTACAACACTGACTGTCCCACTCTTTCCGTCCTGGCCTCCACAGACTCTTACGCTGCACAGCTACGTGACTGTGCTCCCGAGACCACCATCTGTGTCCTAACCTTCTGGAAAGAAAGCTCCTCAGGTGTAGTTGTTCTTAATAACCAGCCACAACGGCCTGGAGTCATGGGGCAGAACCACAGGTCTGGAGGAACCTTCTGGCCCAAAGGTCCTCTGACCCTCAGAAACAGAGAATGGGCTGATCTCGACACACCGGGGCCCTCGTCTCTGCACGGCCATCCAGGAGCACGTGGCTGGGCCTCCACTCTGGCCCACCCTGGTCCCTCTGGGGACGGGGGCCTTACCTCTGTCGGTGCCTGGCACTAAGGAGGTCCCGCGGAGCCCTACACTGAACGCACAGATCAGCGAGGGAAGAACCCGGGCTTCTGAGAACGTGTGGAGCTGAGCCGAGCGGCTCATTCCAGACAGTGAGTCAGAGCGTCTCTCGAGAAGGCGCGCTCTATGAGACGACCACCTCTGGCCTCACCCAGTGGGAGCTGGACAGGACCTACGGAGGATCTGGGTTGCTTCGCAGCAGAAGACGCCAGGCAGGGAGACTGAGCTCCGCCTGGCAGGCAGGGCTCAGGGGAGCAGCAGGGCAGGGTCTGTGCCGCAGACACGCGACATGACGGGCTCGTCCAAAGCCACAGACGAACACCAAGAGCAAACCCGGAGCTAAGTTACGGCCTCTGGGTGATAAGGGCGTGTCAGTGTAGGTCCATCGACTATAACAAAAGTACCTACCACTCTGGCTGCTGGTAACACAAGCAGCTACAGAGGTGGGGGCAAGGGGCACCTGGGAAATCTGTTCCTTCCGTTCAGGTTGCTGTGAACCTAAAACCGTGCTAACCAATAGAATTAAAAACAACCAAACAAACACACCTGCCAGCATCTCCCTAGTACTCTAGAAAACAAGGCACGTATGTGCCCTATCAGGACCTACAGGAATTTCTGAAACAGTGAAATAAATTCAGTCAACTCAATAGACCTCTTGGAGGACCCTCCCTAAGCCCCCCACAGGCTACCAGACCCTTTCACCCACAAACGGTAATTCAGTGGCCCTATGGCACGCACCCAGAGGCTATCCGGTTGGACCTAAAGGCAAATAAATGATTTTATGGGTAAGAAAGAAATTTCCCCCTTTATTTCTCCTTTCACTCCTGCCGCCATGTTGCTGCTGTGACCAGGCCTCCAAGCCCCCCAGGCCTCCCCAGAGGTGGGACTTAGCTCAGACAGGAGTCCTTCAGATCGTGGGCTGGCTGTACTTCTGGCCAAGTCAGGACAAGGTGGGCTGCCCAGACGTGGCTCCTAGGGGAACTGGGGGATCCTGCAGATGCCGAGAGTGTAAACGCGCTCCCCGGACAAAGGAAAGCACCCCCCTTCGCCATGTGACCCGGCATCACTTCCCGTCACCTGGCGCGGCCAGGGCCTGAGCCCTCCAGGAAGGGGGCACCTCTCCCCGGCCACAGGCACGCACCCAGGTCTTGTCCTACGGGGCTGTCTCTGGACTGGGGTACGCAGCGGGGAGCAGCTGTGGGCCTAAGAGAAGCCTTTCTAGCTCTGGCACAGCTTCTCCAAATGCATGAGATCAGAGAAGAAATGCACCCTCGAGTCTCAGAGGGTCGCTCGCGGCGACAGCAGCTGCGGTCGGGCTCCGGCCCTTGCTGGAAAGGACAAGGGCTTTCGCACAGCTGGGGCTGAGTGCTGCCGGTTCGTGGGACCCACGTGGGGCTCGGCCTGCGGCTTGGGAGACACACCTGCCGCCCGTCTTTCCCCAGCGAAACATGCTTTCCAGCTGGCGGACCAACTGAGCGAACAAGGCTCGCTCTGTCATGCGGGGCTGGGGCTGGGAGAGGACGGGACAGGAGTCGGGGCTCCTGGGGTGCCCACAGCCCAGCAGAAGACGGTCTTTCAGAACAACACACAAAGCTGCTGGAGACAGGAGAGCTCTGAGCAGGTGGGACGCGGGCTCGGGTGGGGAGAATCACCTCTGCCTGGGGTTGGGGGGCGGCTTCCAAGTCAGCATGGAAGGAGCAGCAGCGGCAAGATGGAGGCATGGGAGGGCCAGAGAGCGTCTGAGCAAAAGACACGTAAAGGGCGGAAAGCATGGAGGAAACAAAAGAAGGCTTCCCGCACGGTCCAGACGCTGCTGACGGGCGCTCCGACGCTGCCACAGTGAGAAAGGGGCCAGCGAGAGCCTGGCAGGCGGGGACGCGAGGGCCTCCGGCAACCTCGAGGCTCCGCGGGCACCTCCCGGCGCGGCCCTCTCTGGGGGTAAATGCCAAGGGGGACGATGGCAGAAAAGCCCCCATGCGGGCAGCGGCTCTCGGAGACCCTGCACCCAGGGCGGAAAGGGGCTCCCCGAGCTCCGGTCAGGCGGTGGGCCGAAGCCACCCGCCCGCACTCCCCGGGTGGGGATGGCGAGGCCGGAGAGGGCGAGCCCGTCCTTCTCACCTCTGCTCAGCCCTTCTCTGCCTGACTAGCTCCTTCTCGCCCCAGCGGCTGACATGCCCTTGCTACCGGCTCCAGGCGCACGCTCGGCTGCACAGCTCACCCACCCCGCTATTCCCCAGGGGGCCCGGGAGCTCCCTGGGGGCCGGGCTGCCGCACCGGCTGCTGCTCCAAACTGCCTACGGGGCTGACGGGGCCGCTCACCGCGGGACCCACACGGACCCAGTGAACGGTGCCAGGAGGGCCCCTCTGGCCGCCAAGGCCAGCGCCCGCTCCCGGCAGAGGCTGTCCCGCCTGCAGTGCCCGCTCAGGGAAGCACTTGTGACGGCTGCTGACATCAGGAGGGCACCCGACGGGCTCAGGAGAGTGTGCAGGACAGGGAGAAGGAGCAGAGAGGTGTAAGAGAGCTGGAGAGAGCGGACAGACCCAGCGCTGCCTCCCACTTCCCTTCTCCATCTAAAACGCGACCCCTCCTTTCCTGGCAGAACCCTGCCGATCTGTGCTTGCAAGCAAATGGGCCTACGGAGCACAGGCACGGTAAGAAGGGGGCTTCGGGCGCCCACGGCTCTTCCTGCTGCACCACGCTGGGATCTGGGGCCCAAGTGGCCCCTGGCCACACCTGTTTCTGGAACCAAACCAAACGGTAAAGTATAACCCTGTTGAAAAGTGTTCTCTGGACTTGAGACGTGGAGAGGCCTGCCTGAGAAACAATTCTTAGTCTCCAATTCCCGTCTCCACTTGTGGTGCTCATCCGCTTGAACGAAGGCGGCATAGCAGAAAGGTTCCCGGCAACCCTGAGGCCAGCATTCTGCACTGCGCACCCCAGAGAGGCTACGTCCCGGCCCTGGAACCCACAGCAAACGATTCGTCCCGTTTTGACATCTCGAGATAGCAGAAAAGAATTCAGATCTCCGAGGATATGCATAGCACAGGGCGCAGCTAACCAAGTCTGATCACTGACCCTGCAACCAATACTTACTTTTTAACTTGCTGACTTTCCTATGATAAATTCTCTTACCAAAATTGGTAAGCCTTTGCAAGCTGTAGCCCGGGGAGAGTTGTTACAGAAAGAAAAAAGAAAAGGACCGCAAGTCAGGTACTCGTGGCCGTGCCCTCACGCCACAGGCTCCGAGGGACAAGCCCGCTGGGGCTGCTGGGGAGGCAGGTGCACGGACCGCGAGCAGGCCTGGGCCAGAGGAAGGGTGGGAGCACTCTGCCCCCAGGAGGAGCCCGGCCCAGCCTGGGCTCAACTGCCAAGATGCTTCCCAAACGCACTGCACTTCGGAGAAAGGAAGTGAAAACAGGCAGAAGAGAAACTCCCCAGAATCTCAGTCAATAAGGTCAGTGAGTGGCCCAGCTCAGCGTTCAGGGGCCAATAATGCGTCAGACTCGTTAGGAAGAGAATTTGTTTTGGGGTGTGTGAGGCCTAAGGAATATTCCTTTCCACAGCGAGCGAGTAACATGTGTTCTGTGGCGAGGGTCAGATCAGTCCGCCCCCCACTGTGCACGACAGAGAGCTCCTGTCCTTTTAGAAAACACAAATAACGGCCCTGCTTGCCTCTGGCTTGAGTTGTTTCTGGAAGATTTAAGAGGTGCCATCCAGGAACAGCACCTCCAAGCAGGAGAGAGGGGGGACAGCCTGGGGTGCAGTGGTGTCCCCGAAAAGCCACCATCCGCCCTCACGCTCACCTACAGGTCCACGTGGACGGCAGGCTGAGGGCTGGAGCCTCCAGCTCGGCCTCTTATGTGTCTTATAGCTCGGATGTGTCTTACAGATGCGTCTTACAGCTCAGACACATCTTACTAATCCATAGAACTTTCTCTCAGCCAGAGAGAAGCCCCAGAACAATTTCCCTGCTGCCTTAAAGGCACCTGGCCTCAGTAGGCTCCCCAACTTCTTTTTTGTTCCTTTTCAAGGATCTTATTTATTTATTTGACAGAGAGACAGAGCACAGGTAAGCAGAGCAGCAGAAAGAGGGAGAGGGAGAAGCAGGCTCCCCGCTGGGCAGGGAGCCCAATGCGGAGCTCGATCCCAGGACCCCAGAATCATGACCTGAGCCGAAGGCAGATGCCTAACCCACCAAGCCACCCAGGTGCCCCCCAACTTTTCTCACAGGCTAAGCGGGACTAGCGCTCCCTGGAAATGACACCCCCTGAACAAAGCCTGCCCCTGTGGTTGGACTCTGGCTGGGACACACTCAGCTTTTCTGCCACTGAGGAGCAGCTCCCTGGCTGTCACAGGATGGCTCGCACGGAGCCACGGGAAACACGGTGTCACCACAGCGCCCCTCCCTTGCAACAGGAGCACAAGCGGAGGCCACCATCGGACAGCCCTCAACAATCCCATCTCTCCCCCAGCCTGCCAGACTGAAGGACACACTCCCTCCAGTCCCCATGTGCCTCGTGGTCCGTCTGTCCACTTCCCCCACTCCCCTGCCCTGATCCGAGCGCACACAGACCCTCCTGCTAAAATAGTCCCCACTCAGCGCCAGCGAGAAACGAAAAACCCAAACAAAATTTTTAAAAATTTCGCCACGAGACAAAAATCCTTCACTCTGCCTCTGTGCTTCTAATACAGTGGCTGATGGAAAGGACGTGGGAACTCCTATATTGCTGGTGAGAACATCCAATGACCCAGCCGGTCGGCTTCTAGCTGCTACCCCAGGGGAGCCCTGCTGAGAGGGGGCTGGATAAGCACACCCCTCCCGCTGCTGCGTACCCCACTGCCTCTCACTTGAGGCCCTTCAACCAAGTTACTGGCTTGGATCCTGCTACTGCCAGAAAAGGCACATCTGACGGCTCTGCCGCCTTCCCCTCTGCTATCTGTAAAAAGGTATTTCTTCTTCTACAGGAGGGCTCTTGTTTGGGGCTCATCAGTGGTTCCGCTGATTGATCCTGTGGTGGGGCTGAGCACGGGCCCAGCAGGGGCTGGAGGTTCAGCCTTTGAATTGGGGAGGGTCAAAGGCCCCTGCCTCACTTGGAGGCAGCCTGCTTGAAACTCAGCCTTAGGCTAATCATCAAACACAAGGACTGACCCGGCCCACCACCGTTCATCAGTAAACAAGCCAATACCCTCAATCACTATTCCTTTTCTAGAGAATGAGTGCCCTTTCCCGGAAAACAAGACCCTAAAGTCACCTGCCCCCAGACTCAGAACAGCCCGCTGGAATGCTTGCGCAGAGGTCAAGTCACCGTGCTGGCTGTGAAAAGCCATTGTGTTATCTGAGGACAGGCGTCTGCGGACAAGTGGCAGACCCACAGACGACTCAGACGGCCCGTCTGCAGACCTCAGCTGCCGGCGGCTGGGGCCCAACAGGAAGGGGGGCTGCCCACCCCCGGTGGTGCTGAGCGGGCAGAGCCGATGCCCAAATTCGCACCACCGGCTCGTTGGGAGCAGGCTCCCCGATGCTCAGCGATGCTTAAGCAGACGGCCAGTTCCGCTTCCCCTGCAAAGACCAGAGCGATGCCTGGCAGATACTGCACCTCAGCCTGAGTAAGAGAGCCTGCAGCTTAAATGTCCGGTTCCCTCCGCTAAATATAGGG
The DNA here is from genome assembly GCA_028533885.1 of Nasua narica. Taxonomy (NCBI): domain Eukaryota; kingdom Metazoa; phylum Chordata; class Mammalia; order Carnivora; family Procyonidae; genus Nasua; species Nasua narica. The sequence continues at coordinate 75,938,245 of CM052813.1, read as the reverse complement.
CTACCACCTCTGGAGCAAGGAACCGCAGAGAGACATGGCTCTGATTCACGCCGTGCGGTCTGGCAGGGTCCAGGGGCCGAGGGGGAGGGGCACGAAAGGAGATTGCTTACACTGATTCCATTTCCAGGTCGTCCTCCTGAGAAAGCTGTAGGTAGGGGTTATCTGAAGCCGGACGGAATTTACAGCCCGTTAGAACAAAGAATACCAGCGTGGCCATTTCATCCAGGAGCTGCAAATTAAAACCCACCCCCAAAAAAGGGATTAGCAAGGCTGTTCTTCTGAAAGCACTGCAACTAAAACTGGTGCAGTGCGTGCACACACACACACACACACACACACACACACACACACACCGCCCCCGCCCTCAACCACTCGCTCAAAGGCCGGGGCAGGGCTAATGTGGTGGGCCAGAGTCTCGGCTAGGAGCATTCTGCCCACAGATGACAGTTAAGACCCCAGGCTTTAACCAGTCCTCACTGGAATCTTTTAAGAGCTCCTTATAGTCCCACGCTTCCCACAGCGCCCTCGGCACCAAGCGGGGGCCTCCAGGAAAAGTCTCATCGCTGCGCCCTCCGCCCGGAACTGGTAGACCAGCGCGCGCGCGGACGACACATTCCGGTGAGAACAGGCTCTAAATCATTCGGTGGCTTCCCCTAGTAGCTAACTAGCTCGGGTCTACGGCCAAGACACTCTATTACTGAAATACTCGTGTGTAAAGAAGGGCGTTCTGGATTCTGAGCTTTCCTAAGCCCTGTAACCGAAGGAAAAACCACCTCTCGTTGCCTTTTAATTATCCAGGGCGAAGCTCACACTCTCTGCCTGAGGCTTTTCTCTTCAAAGTCTTGTAAAATTGAAAACTAAAATCAATAATGCAATTACTCCCAGATTTTTCATTTAGCCCAGTAGCTTTCCTGGGCAAACAGTTCATCTTAATTGTGGACCCGAAGTGACAGCAGCGGCCACTGCCTGATCCCTCCTGAGCAGCCTCACGTTCCACCCTGAGACTATGTCCGCAGCCAGGGACCCTCCACGTTGTCCCTGCTGCCCGGCCGAGCCGCGCACCTGGTAGAGCCATTTCCACTGGAAAGGAACGGCGAGTTTGAGGAGAAATGCGATGATCCTGGTGAAGTATATGTAACATACGATCTGGGGGCGGGGGGAGAGAAAAGAAATAAAACCAACAAGGAAATGACATCACCGCTTTTTTCCAACATCTGGCTGTCACACAAGGAACAACAAAAGAGAAGACAGAATCCCCTGAGGAAATTCATTTGACCCCTAAGGCGCTAATTAACGAACGTGGCAGAGACGACCCACTCCAAAGGACTCGTTCCTCATTGCTAGGTGACCACCCGCCGGACCTGGGGAGGTCGAAACATTGGGCGTGGCTGCTCTGAACTCCCGAGTCACGCCTTGCTCGCCTTTTCCACATACATAACCCACTGACTTCAATCCCCAAAGGACAGTATTTTTTATTCCCAGGCTTTGAGGCATGTTTTCGAGTAGCAATAGCAAAACGAAGCTTTTTTAGCCTTTTCGGCAGAGGCCCACACCCGGAGGGCGTCCCTGAGGACTGAGTACCAGGGAAACACTGAGTACTCTGGCAAGGGAGGATGCAGCAAGGACTGGCCCCTGGGACCACGGCCAGGGCGGCTGAGCTTGCAGGGAAGGACCTGTCCAACCCACAGATGGAAGACGGCTCAGCCACACTCTCTTTTAGGAATCAGGAAGCAAACCTTTGAATAGCTTACACCTTATACATCCCAAGAAATCTTTGTCCTAATCATTTATAGCAGGTCCTGCCTTCGGAGTAGGAGTACGCTCACAGGGACTTTTGGCCACAAGCAGTCCTGATTTTAGGCGTGATCTCGCTTTTGCAAATGAATACAACAAGCAAGCCAAGCAGTGCGAAGAGCCCTGGAGAAATAACCACTTAACTGTCAACGGAATTACCTGGGAGAGGGAGAGGGAGGAAGGGGTAGAAGATCAGGGTCACAAAGGGCTTTTTGGCTCTGTCTCTATAGTCCCTGAGTTGTAAGAAAACATCAAGCCTGTATTACTTTTCCAAGTATTTAAAGCCAAATTTAAAACTAACGTTTAAGAAGGCGTGACTCAGCTGTTTACTTTCCCCTATCAAAAGACACAACTTGGTTTGACAGAATGAAATCTGCACAGCTCCAGGTAGCACATTTTGTGCTTTTGCCAGTTCTTTGGAAGTTCATTTGCTCTACTCCTTGAACTAATCTTACTTACAGATTCAGGTGTTTTGTTTTGTTTTTTTTCTACTCACCAAGACGTAGTAGTGTCTGAAGAGTTTCAGCTTAGCTAAGTTAATAGCAGCTAGGGAGAAGAAAAAACAGAATGATAGGCACGTTAACTTCTTTTCTCATTTTTAAAAGCAGGTGACATTCAAGTGCCCTCTGTCAAGTGGCCAAGTCTAAAGCAGACGAGGACGGCCCAGGGGCACATCTATATTTCTGGAAAAGCACCAGCTTGGCAGGATTTCTCCCAGTTACCGGGAAGAACCCGGCAGTTATGGGAGCTGGGGTTCCCAGCCCCAGCCGTATGCTGGTGTGCATCCATCTCCCCATTCTGGGCTCAGGAGCTCCCAGCCTGCCATGCTGGGGGGTATACTGCCGCCACAGAAATCGGCAGACTCTATGAATCAAGACGCCCCTGCCCCCAAAAGCCAATGGTAAATAAGCATTTTCACTCTGCCACTGCTGCTGACAGAGCTGCACTCCCCACTAGGGACCAGTCTCAGGCGGGGCCGAGCCTCCCACTAGCTGAGGGTCCAGATTCAATTAACCCACAGAGCGCATCTTGTAAATTTCGCTTGTAACAAGCCCTTTAAATACAACCCTGCTGGCTGTGTCCTACCTTTGGATCGCTCAAGGTCAGAGAGCCAGGACAGCTAACTTCCTGCCACCGCCTATGGTCATGAAATATTGATGACCACAGAGGGTAGCCTGGCTCCCTCCCCAATTAGCAAGCTTTTCATTCATCATAAACCTTCCTGCAGGAGGCAAATTAATTTGGCTTAATAGCATTCAATTACTGGTTCCGTTTAAGAATGGCGCCATGGGTGGAGAAGGTTCCTCTTCCTTTACCCCCTCCTCTGGCAGTCAAGCTTAGGGTTCCCAAAGAAATTCCTGGGACCCTAAATTATTTACCTACAACGTGATGAAGAGCTAACAGTATCTGCAAGAACCTTCTCGGAGAAACCGAACGCTTCCGGGAGGAAAGGATTGGGAAATCTTTAGAGCAAATCTAACCCTCAAAGCTGAGGGGCCGTAACACCCAGGTGTCGGGCTGGAAGGGACACGCGCGTGCAACGTTCAAAGAAGCTAAACGAAAGCAGGCAGATCAGCAAAGCAGGCGACCTCTGTGGTAGTCTCGTTATTTTTAAAATTAAATCTCTCTGGTTCACATCCAGCTTGCCATTCACTCTGCCCCTGGGCCAGGCTCCGGGATGTAGCCGAGCCCTTGCCGCAGGCGGCTGCTGTCCCGTAGGGCAAGAGAGGAGCCACAGGCCCTGGGGAAGGGGAGCAGGGTACCCGGAGAGTGATGCGAGCATCGGACAGCGAAGCCACCTTGGGTTTAACGCTTCACACACCTGTATGAACCAGTATTGCTTTTGTGTGTCTTTCCTTGTGGGCATTTGGTGCTGACGTGGTCAAGGAAATGCAGGGGGTGAATTGATCATATGTACATTTGAGAACAATCTCTCTGCAGAAAGGATGGAAAGAACCAAGAACGAGAGCCCAGTTGAAGTCAAAAGGCTCAAATTTGCGGAGGTCCCTCTGAAAGGTGGTGAGGCCCTTCTTGATCAGCGCAGACCCCGCCTCGGAGGCTGGCTGGGAGAGATGGACAGACAAGGTAAGTCTGATGGTCCCCTCCCTCCCCGCCAGGGCGAAGAATTCGGGGCTGCCAGGGAGGGAAGCACAGGGGTGAAGGCGCCGTAGGGTGAAGACCGCGTGTGAGAGGAAGGGTGGGGAAGGCACCGCATCTAACGTCTCCCCGGAGTCAGGGGCCGCCGCGTCGCACCCTCCAGGCCGCTGTAAGACATCCTGAACTGCGGCAGGCCATGGAGCGCCTCAAAGAGGAGTATGTGTGCTCACCCCCCAGCGCCAATGCCGAGCCACCGCGGGACGCAGGCGAGGACAGAAAAACAGACCTGGGGACAAGCAGCGCTGCCTCTAGGAAAAGCAGCCACAATACACGAAGCTCAGAGTCGTCTGCAAAACCCAGCAGTCATGACAGATGTCACTTACAGTCACACATGAGGCATACCACTGCCCCTGCTCTGAGGGCCAGGCCCCCACCTGGGCGATCCAGGCACAGCCCGGCAGTGACGGCGGGGAGGGAGCCGACTTACTGGACTGAGAAACACAAGCAGGCAGCAGCGCAGGCCCTGCACATCTGAACATCTTGGGTTCAAGTTCCAACGCTGCTGCTTCCTGGCTGTGTGACCTCAGGTAAGCTGCCTAACCTCTCTGAGCCTCAGTTTCTTCATCCGTCAAACAAAGATGACTACGCCTACCACTAGGGTTGCTGGCAGAGGTGGAGACAGTGCGTGGAAAGCAAACAGCACCCAGTAAGCACTCGGCCCATGTCTACTGTTACCATGTGAGGGTTATATAGCACTGACCCAGCACCAACTGGGCCGCAGACGGCTGCAGCGGCTGCCACATGTGGCAGGAATCCAGGCTGCAGTGCGTGCGATCCGACCAAGCGGGGGCCGTCTGCACACGATGCATCAGCCTGCCGAGCAGCGAGGATCCAGCCCCGGAGGGGAAGCCTCACGAGCACCACGAGGAGCAGAGAGCAAGGCAGCAGGTCGCAGCCCAGGATCCTAAGCATCCTCCCGCTTTTTTCCAAAAGAGCTGTGCCCTGGAGTGGAGAACGCTGCCGAGCCTGCTGCTCACTGGCTCACGCAGGCCGGCCTCCCGCGGGAGTAGAGGCTCCTCGAGTCTGGGCTGGCTATTTCTGACCCCACCACCACGAACAGCAAATATGGTCAAAGAGGGAGTCTGGGGGGAGGGAAATGCCGCGGCCGGGAGCCCACGTTCCAGTCCCTGCGCTGTCAAGGTTCTGTGCGCCAGGGCCTGGCCCGTCCTCCCTGCTCAGGCAGGGGCTGCTCGTGGTCAGTGTGTTTGCATGGCAACGGTTCTCCCTGGGGTGAGCACCAGAGTCACCCTGAGAGCTTCTCCTAGCACACATGCCCGGCTGCCCCTGGTACAGACTGGGACTTGGCAGGAAGGACTTCGAAGAACCTCCCAGGGAACGGGGAAGGAGAGAGGCAGGGAGGTTGTGTCCCAGCTCTAGGATCTCCTGCAAGGCCCACCTCGGGCTATACCCCCCACCCCCCGCTCCCCGCTCCCCAGGAAATGGCCAGGACTTGGCCACTTTGGGCAACTACTTTTTACTGAGGAGAACAGAACAAGTGCCCACAGAGGCAGGAAGTGCTCGGCTGTTTCAGACAATTACCAAGGCGAGGATGCTTGAGTGGCTTAGTCGGTTAAGAGTCTGTGTGCCTTCGGCTCAGGTCATGATCCCAGGGTCCTGGGATCGAGTCCTACATTGGGCTTCTCCCTCTGCCCGCTCTGCCTGCCACTCCCCCTACTGTGCTCTCTTTCTCTAACAAATAAATTAAATCTTTCAAAACAAACAATTACCAAGGCAGCAATCTCTATGACCAGTAGTAAGAGCAAAGGCGCCCCGCCCAGAGGAGATGCTGCCCTTTCCCTAGACTTTTACCTTTCCTCTGTACCCCCAAGAAGAGCGAGGAGGCTGGTAAGAAGACAGGTGGTCCCCTTCCTCCCCAGTGGACTTGCCTGGATGGTCTCGAACCACGACACTGGTTGTCGGCATCAGCTGAGTGAGGAGCCATGTTCCAGGTACCTCTCGTGCTTTGTCTGGGGCAAAAGACTCACAAAAGCCCCCGTGAAGGGAGAACCGCTGTGACCTCTGTCTCACAGAGGAAGGACTCAGGCCTGGAAAAGTTTAGCAAATTAGCCAGCGTCACACAGCTTGTAAGTAGAGAAGCCGGTACTCAACGCCCAAGTCCGCCGCTCTCTAAAGACCACACTCTCAAGGCCCACGCTTTGCACTAAGAGAAACGCAATTCATAGCTGTGTAATCCCCTGCCAGCCCAGGGCTCAAAATGCTGGGCAGTGCCCAGGGCCTGCCAGCAATCCATCCCGAGGAGTTAAGACCGGGCGATTTACGAGACACACAGAAGCAAAGGCCCATGACAGTCTCTTAGAGGGTGACAAATTTCCAAAACAATCCTTCTCTGGGTATAAAGAAAGCCCTGAGGCTTAAAACCGTCCCCGCCTACCCCAAATCCTTTTCTCCTGCTTCTTCCCAGCCGTGCTTCATAGGGAATTTGGAGTCACACACACAAATTACAGAAATAAAGATGAGAGCCAGGCCTGGCTGGCGTCAGGCTGACTCACCCTCCAGCTCGGCGGTTCCACAGTCTGCTTAGGTTCGGAGTTCAAACTCCCTCTGCTGGGGGGGGCGGGGGAGGGTTGGCACAGGGAGGGCGGCGCAGCAGCTGCCCCCGAGCTTGTGGTCGAGCCCAGGCCCGGAAGCCAGGCCACACGCTGACCTGGGACCACAGTGGCCTGAAACTATGCATTCTGAGGAGAGACCAGGTCACCAGGTGGCCTGTGCCCTCCACTAAGAGGAGATCCCACTAACCCATCTCACGAACACGGTATGCAGAGCAAGTATGGGAACGGCTGTGATAGGACAGGAATTCTGGAGAGAACGAAACTCTGATTTTCAAACGGTTGAGGGTCATGTGAAAAATGGTTCAAAATACATTTCCAGGGGCGCCTGGGTGGCTCAGTTGGTTAAGGTCTGCCTTTGGCTCAGGTCGTGATCCTGGAGTCCTGGGACGGAGCCCCGCATCGGGCTCCCGGCCCCGCGGGGAGTCTGCTCGCTCCTCTGTTCCTTCCCCTGCTCACGAGCTCGTATTCTCTCTCTCTCTCAAATAAATAAGTAAACAAACAAAATCTTTAAAAAATACACTTCCAGTATATATTTAAAACAATGATCCAGAGTTAGAATTAGTTTTAAAAGAATGGAGGCGGGGGGGGGGGGGACTTACGGAGAAAAGTTAACCTCTGACGAGCTCAGAGGGATGGAGGGAGGGAAAAGGCACGGAGCTGCCCGGGATCAGGGAACACGATGGAGGTGAAGGGAAGGAGGAAACAGCGGGGTTTGTTAAGGCGGTCCAGAATACGGCTTACTTCAAGAGATACCAAGTGAGATTCAGAAGACGACGAGAGGGTAAAGCTGACTACTTTGCCACAAAACTCTTGGTAATTCAAGATAAAAATAAGTACCACACACCTAAATGCAGAGGATAGTTCGTGTAACCAACAGACATATCATTTGTCAGAGTGCTCATGCCCGCAGAGAGGGGGATGTGAGAGTTTGTGGAGCTGACGCTCATGAGGTCCCAAATGGTGCGAAGGCCGGTCTGACAGATTCTGCTGTAGTGTGTTGTACCGGCCGCTGGGGGCCCGCAGGCTCCTCAACAGGTTTGGCGTGGATGGGATCTATGAAGGCCAAGTGGAAGTCACTGGAGATGAATACCACGTGGAAAGCATGGACCGTCAACCCGGTGCCTTCACCTGCTATCTGGATGCAGGGCTGGCCAGAACTACGACTGGAAATAAAGTGTTTGGGGGCCCTCGAGGGAGCAGTGCATGGAGGCGTGGCTATCCCTCACAGTCCCAAAGGATTCCCTGGTTATGATTCAGAAAGCAGGGAATTCAATGCAGAAGTACACTGAAAGCCCATCATGGGTCAGAATGTTGCAGATTATGTGCATTACCTAAATGGAAGAAGACACGTACAAGAAATAATTCTCTCAACACATAAAGAACAACACAACTCCAGACCTGATGGAGGAGATGTGTAAGAAAGCTCGTGCTGCCACAGGAGAGAATTCAGTTTGTGAGAAGAAGCTTAAGAAAGAAGTTAAGGGGCACCTGGGTGGCTCAGTGCGTTAGAGTCTCTGCCTTCGGCTCAGGTCATGATCTCAGGGTCCTGGGATTGAGCCCCGCATTGGGCTCTCTGCTCAGCGGGGAGCCTGCTTCCCCCTCTCTCTCTGCCTGCCTCTCTGCCTACTTGTGATCTCTCTGTCAAATAAATAAATAAAATCTAAAAAAATAAAATAAAAAAAGAAGTTAAAAAGAAGAGGTGGAACCATCCCAAAATGTCTCTTGCCCAAAAGAAAGATCGGGTAGGTCAGAAGAAGCCAAGCTTTCTTCGAGCTCAGGAGCAGGCTGCTGAGAGCTAATAAACCAAACCACAATTTTCTATGAAGATTTTTCAGATAAAGATAATAACGAACTTATTCATCCAGCGGCAAAAAAAAATTTTTTTTTAATTAAATAATAAAACAATGATCCAGGAGTGGTCAAAATTCACCAAACTGAACAGGTAAGGGCTATGCATCTTACTGTAAGCAAATGTTAGTGTAAAGAACAATAAAAAAAGAAGCAAACACGGCCCGAGAGACCAGCTGATGACACAGGGAAGACTGACTAAGGTCTCTGCCGTCACATCTGGCGAGATTCTAATCTTGCTGCCCTTCTGCTCTAGAGATACCACAGGCCCTCTGGGGGTGGGGGTGGGGGGTCCCGAGGGTCCGTGCTGACCTGACGCCGCTCCTGGGGGGCCTCGCTGGTCTCACATCACAGCTGGGGCGGGGCTGAGCTGAGCAGCCTGCCGCTTCCCGTGCCTGCCCACGGCACAGACTCACAGTTGGCAATGAGCTGGGTAGGGAGAAAGTCAGATGTCCTGCTGCTTAATAACACAGCCTGGTTTGTTAGACGCCTTCACCGCGAGAGAAGCAGAGTTCCTCAAATACTGCGGTAACCAACTCAGAGGAGTTGGTTTCAGCTGTGACTCTGGACGCGGAGAAACCAAACGCAGGCCAAGGCCCCTGGGCAGGAGAACCCTGTCCCAGACCAGGAAGGGCACACCAACTCAGATGGCAAACCAGGCCTGCTGCGTGGCCAAGGGCACCCCTCTCCCCCCCACCCCCCGGCGAGACAGCAAGGTGACCGATGTTTTGAAGGCCTGATTAAAAAAATGGCAATGTGTCCATGACATGGCTGCTTCTCAGGCTGGGGGTACAGAGAGGTCTCTTCGCTTTTGGTTATAGGCCGTATCAATTCAGGATGTAACCATGGTTGATTATCTTGAAATGCCGAGCAGAAGCTATGATTATATTAACGTCGTTAAAGGAAGTTTGGGTGATCTGCTAGCGGAAAGTAATGAAAACAGGGTTTTGGTGATTAAAAGAAATGAAAAATCATTGTATTAAGCCAGTCTAATCGAATACTCTTTCTTTCTCGTTACTTCTTCATAATAAGTCTATTTGGCTGTGGTTTTACCCTTTCCAGGGTGACAGACTCCTCTGAGATTTGCTGAAAGCTACAAACCTCCTGCCCAGGTAAATGCACGCACACACAAAATCTCACCCAGTTTCTGGTGCCTACGCACCCCTTTCCCATAACGCACTCGCAGATGCCACGTGGAAAACACGGGACTCAGAGAGCTGGCCACACTCGGGCATGAGGCAGCCCTGAGTGCAGGAGAGAATGCCACACGGCCCCCGCCCCCACGGCTGGGGAGCTTTTGAAGCCCCTGCACCACACCGGCCGGAGGGAAAGCCTTCTTGGCCTGCCAGCACGCCACCTTTCTGGAACAGACGGCTGCGTACAGCGCTCTCGTGTCAGCTTCAGACTTCGGGGTCGCGAGAGGATCATAAGCATATGCTCCAGCTCCACAGCCAGAGCGAAGAGGAAGGATGAAAATTTTTTGAGTGACCAGATAAAGGGCATCTCACTGTTTCTGCCTCTTCTCTCCTATTATCTTGAAACAGTGCTCCGGAGTGGGCGATCCCAACGCTTATCTTCAAGGGCAGGGCAGAAAACAGCACAAAACAATTCCGGAGGAACCCATCCCTCCCCAGGCAGCACCCAGTCCTAGAGCCCTCCCCGCCTGCTGGGGAAGGGAAATCACAGCCCAATGTGTGGGTGGGAGGCTCCTCCTTCTCCTGACCTCGTTCTTCACATTCTTCACCCTAAGACTTTTGACCGAGGGCCTCCAGGTCTAACCTAATAATAATAATCCTCACTGCCTACAGCTTCAGTGGGCCCGGGAACCTTAGTTTCTACTGGAAAAATGTAAATAAAGATTGAAGAAACCTGAAATTATAGCCAGGAACTGAGTCAAAGGAGTCAGGGAAGACAGTGCTTATAAATATCAGCCCAGGTGGAAATGTATAACCCGAAGCTCTCCTGGTAAACTGAGTGCAATTCATGTTAAAAGCCATCTTGTTAGTGAAAGAAAAGCACAGAGTCCCATTAGAATAATAAGTCAGGTAAAATATCAGAGCAGATAATGATGCAAAAACTATTGCCCCAATCAAATGACAACACAGTCCTGGACACAGAGATGTAGTTCAGTAAATGCTTACAAGCAGTAATTTCTTATACCTATGCAAGCTTTACAGTTTCCAAAGCACTCAGTAAAGGGTGGGCAGTCAGGGGCCAACATCACTCTGTTATAGGTATGATTTTTATTTTTTAAAAGATTTTATTTATTTATTTGACACAGAGAGAGAGAGAGAGAGATTACAAGAAGGCAGAGAGGCAGGCAGAGAGAGAGGGAGAAGCAGGCTCCCCGCTGAGCCCCCCGATGCGGGGCTCCATCCCAGGACCCTGAGATCATGACCTGAGCCGAAGGCGGAGGCTCAACCCACTGAGCCACCCAGGCGCCCCTAGATATGATTTTTAAAATGGTATCTCTTCAATGTCTACAACAGCCAGGAGTTGGCCAACTTTTCCTGCAGATGGCTGGAGAGCACCCTTGTGGGCCCGATGATCTCTGCCCCCAAAGACTCAACTCAGCCACCGAAGCGCAAAAGCGCGTACACAAACGGGCATGGCGTGCTCCAGGAAGCTTTATTAACAGGGGCGCCTGGGTGGCTCCGCCGGTTGAGCGTCTGCCTTCAGGGGTCCTCGGATCAAGCCCCATGTTGGGCTCCCTGCTCAGCTAGGAGTCTGCTTCTCCCTCTCCGTCTGCCACCCGCCCCCTCTCCCACTCGTGCACACCCTCTCTAATAAATAAATAAAATCTTTTAAGAAAACTATTTACAGAAATAGGCAGGGGTAATTTTCTTCCTTTCTCATCAATAGGTTTTTCATTAGGTCTGTTTATATGAACACCTCTAAATAAAACATTTTTTTGGCACGAGATGCCCAGAACTAGTGAACTCTAAATATTTAGTCACAAGAATCCAGCTATGTAAGTCTGAAATAAACTCTCTAGGCACAGGAAAAGAAGAACCAGGCAGGCTTTTTGGTCATGGCGGTCATGACCACAAGAGATTCAAGAAGCCTCATCCCTAGGTTCTCACACGGTTCTCGAACTTCTGGTCTCAGGATTCCTTCCTACTTTTAAAAATTATTGAGGACCTCAAAGAACTTTTGTTTATGTGGGTAAAACCTACCAATATTTACCATATTAGAAAATTAAACATATTTCAAAAGTATTTAACAATCAGTTTTAAAGTGACAAAATAAATCTGTTACGTTAGTATAAATTTTTAATTACAAATAACTTATTAAAAAAATTTGGGAAGAGTGGAATTGTTTTGTTTTTGTAAATCTCATTGATGTTTGGCTTACCAGAATGCAGCTGGGTTCTCCTATCTGCTTCTGTGGTCAATGTGCCTTCAAAGAGTGTTTAGGTTGGGGGGGGAAAAAAAAGAGCGTTTTGGTTGAAGTACGTGAATGAAAATGAGCTTATGCAGATGCAGGCTTTTCAGAGAACTGTGAGCAAGTCTTCTGTGATGTTAAAACTTGACAAGTGGTAGCTTTTTTTTTTTTTTTAAGATTTTTTATTTATTTTATTTTAACAACGAGAGAACACAAGCAGGCAGAGAGGCCGGCAGAGGCAGAGAGAGGAGCAGGCTCCCTGCTGACAAGGAGCCCGATGTGGGACTCGATCCCAGGACGCCGGGAACATGACCTGAGCCGAAGGCAGCTGCTCAACCAACCGAGCCACCCAGGCATCCCAGCTTTTTTTTTTTTTTAAGATTTTATTTATTTGACAGAGAAGGAGAGATAACGAGAGAGGGAATACAAGCAGGGGGAGTGGGAGAGGGAGAAGCAGGCTCCCTGCTGAGTAGGGAGCCCGATGAGGGACTCGATCCCAGGACCCCAGGATCATGACCTGAGCCGAAGGCAGAGGCTTTAAACCTGCTGAGCCACCCAGGCGCCCTGACAAGTGGTAGCTTCTTAAAGATTAGTGAGGTAGGGAATCTGAAACTGTAAGGAACTTCCACGATCTGTTATTTGCTGTGAGTTCAAGCTCCACGATCGGTGTAAAGATTACTTAAAAATAAAATCTTGGGGGAGCCTGGGTGGCTCAGCGGGTTAAGGCCTCTGCCTTCCGCTCAGGTCGTGGTCTCAGGGTCCTGGGATCGAGGCCCGCATCGGGCTCTCTGCTCAGCAGGGAGCCTGCTTCCTTCTCTCTCTGCCTGCCTCTCTGCCTACTTGTGAGCTCTCTCTCTCTGTGTCAAATAAATAAAATCTTAAAAAAAAAATTTAAAAATAAATAAATAAAATCTTGAGGAACTTGAGGCTCCGCCGGTTGAGCGTCTGCCTTCAGGGGTCCTCGGATCAAGCCCCATTGGGCTCCCCGCTCAGTGGGGAGTCTGCTTCTCCCTCTGCCCCACCCCCCCCATGTGTACCAGCACTCTCTCTCTCAAATAAATAAATACATTTAAAAAAAAATATCTCAAAAAAAAAATCCACTGGTCCATCTTGCACTTTGAACGGATCTTTTATTCACACATGACTGTTTCACATGCACTGGCCAGGTGGGAGATACTGTTCAACCAAGGTGCACAGGTCTCTGAAATATTGACGCTTTTTATCATAAAATATGTTTTTAAGTACATTTGTTAATATCACCCCTTCCTACACAGGTCTTTGAAGAACTGGGAAGCTCTCCGAGCCTTCGGTGGTAGGTATAAGTTTTCCTAAATTAACATTTGTGCTTTCAAGTGAAAAGATTGCCAGCAACAAATACTTCTCATTTCTCTGAATTGACGTGTTTACTTCATTCATTTTCAAGAAGATGTCTGACAAAAACCTCATGTCTGAGTAACCATACCAAAGTTTTATTCTTTCAAACAAAAACAACGTCCCAAGAGAAAAGCAGCTGGTTCGGTTTGCAACTCCAACAACTGTACATGTGTGTTCCCCTAAGGCAATTATCATACTTCAGTGCCCGGCAGAAGTGCTTCACGTGTACTTCCCATTTCATGACACTCGGAATATTAAAAGACATACGTTTAAGGGTTGAGATTTAATAACATTAGTAGTTTTTACCATCCCATCGAGGCCACTCTTCAGTGAAACGAGCCTCTTTTGCCCCTGGCAAGCAGGGAACAAGGGCCGCTAATACAGTTTGGTGCTACCGTCTTGAATCATCCTCAGGCTGCCGCTGCCTGCGCCACCACTGCTCCTGTACCATCAGAGCCACTTCAACAGCAAAAAAACGATGACCATGGCCGGTGACGAAAAACAGGGTGACCCAGAGGACCCCCGAGGGAAGTGCTATCCCGACGAATGCTTCCCACGGCCGCAGCTACTTGCAGAATGTGGCAGCCGCCCCCAGTGAAGCCAGGCTTCCACGAACCTTCCCGCCAGCCAGGCACCGTTCGCTCAAATGCCTCTGAAGCTCACCTAAAAGCCCAGAGTCCTCAGAACACTTCCTCTGAACCTTCCTCAGAAACACGAGGGGGAAGAAAAGACGAGCAGCAGCAGAGACTGTTAATTAAACGTAGGGCGTTTATGCGCCGGCCAGTCCTCGGAGGTAATGACGGTGGAGAAAGGAGGAAACAGGTCCAAGCTCAAGGGCAGCGACAGTCAATGTCGGCGGGCAAAACACGGTGCCACCTGAGCCCGGGTGTCTGCGCGAGACTCTCAGTAAGCTTCCGCTCAGAGAGCGCAGTGCAACGGTGACTTTAAGCAACAGAGGAGCCCAGAGAAGCAACAGCGTGTGATAGACGAGACAAAGAGGCAGCTGAAGGACACTGGGCAGCTTCATCCTTAATGTTACCCTCAGCTCAGTCAAAAGGACTCCAGGGACAAAGAAGTAAACAACATCCAAACAAGCACTCTGAAAGCCACCCGCCATCCCAAATGCAGGGACAGCCACTGCAAAGAGCACTTCCCCCACAGTCAGTCAGCCTGGACCGCTGAGAGTCTCAAGTCCACATCACTGTCAAGGTCAAGCGTTGAGTCCGTGGCACAAAGAGCCTAAGATCGGGAACCATCAGCTGCCATCCAGCAAAATGCTTCCAAATCTAGCAGCAGGCATTACTGCCCGTGGGCTTCACTTTGCCAGCTGCCTCTGGGGTGGGCGAGGTCTCAGAAGGGTGCACTGAGGAGCACGGGGCAGGGGGTCAAGCACAACACTGGGGGGCCTGCGGCGGGGCGGCGGGCAGTGTGCTCGCTCCAGCTCCTGCCTCGCTTCTGTCCCAATGGGCTCTGGGTCACACCCCCGGCGGCCTGCCAATGGGCGCTAGGGGAGGCCACTCCCGAGAGTTCTCTGCAGGGGGCACCTGACCATGGGAACCTGGCTGCCCCGCCTCTGGAAGAGCTACAGGCATGGCCATTTTTCAAACTCCTGAATGAACCATGCATTTGCAGATCAGCGAATTAGCAGCCACGGCCTCAATCAGTTCAGTGAAAGAACGTGGACCAAGACACCCCCACTCGAACTACTCAAAGGGTTTGTGACGTCCGCTGATGAGAAACGGGGGCTTTCTTAACAGTATGCCAACCGGAGAACGGAGAGCACAAGCCCTGGTGTGCTCCGTGACTTCCTGTTCCTATACTGCTCTCACTGAAGAGGTCACATGCTGTCACCTGGTGGGAAAAACGAGAAACTGCCTCGTGTGCCCCAGGCGACGACAAGAGCATGCAGGTTCCAGTTTCTTTTCACCACAGGCACAGGCGCATGGGGACAATTCCGATCCCGTCTTGGGTTTCAGACGGACTAACCATCAACCACGAGCCGTCAGCCCCTCGTGGAATGAATGGTCGCAGAGACAATTACTCCCGTGGTCACCCCCAAGCCCTCTCATAGCGGGGTGCAAAAAAGCGAAGAGGCAGTCAGAGGGATCAGAATGATGGAGAAGAGGGGACAGAGCCAGGAGCTGGTGAAGAAGGGTCAGAGGAACCCACAAAGGGGAAGGATGAGGCCAAGAAGAAAAGGACCCACAAAACTCACCAACCGGAGGGCATCCTCCTTGGAATTTGTAAACATTGCCAGCCAAGCAGTAAGAAAAATGAATCCAGAAACACAGAAGTGTATAAAGATGAAAAAGTAATATGTCTCAAGATATTAAAACATTTCTTAAACTTCAAATTTTCCTTGAGTAATGGCTAAACTCAACATGGGGCTCAACCCACAACCCTGAGATCAAGAACCACACGCTCCACCAACCGAGCCCACGAATCAAGCCAGCTGGGTGCCCCTCAATAGGTTATAATTAAGAAAATGACCTACTCACTGTTACGACAATAATAATAATAAAGGCACCTTTTCATATGGCAAGCACAGAAAAAGCAGACAGACAAGAATATCTCCCAAACAGTTATTCTGGGAAGGTGAGTTTTTATTTTTTACTTTGGATTTTTCTGTTTGTGCTGGGGTGCTTTATTAGGATTCTAATTTGTGTTTTATTTTTTGTAATTTCCCCTTACCCCATTTCAAGAAGGCAGGAGGGCTCTCTGAGCTCTGAGCCAGTCCAAAAGCAAACCATTTATACAAAGTTCAAGCTGAAACTCACTGACAAGAATCTGTCCCAGAGGGAAGAGAATATCCAGTGCTTTTGAAGAAAAAGAGAAGAAAACAACAAAGAGCTACTTCCCAGGACAAGAAAGAAAACATGGGCTGGCACACTCTGAGTGGAGCCCGTAGCCACTAGGGCTGGAAGGGCCCGGGGAGGCAGAACCCCCTGGGGCCAGGCCGGCCAGAGCCAGAGTGCTGCGAGGGCCAGGTGGCGGCGGTCTCCAAAGCAACGACTGTGGGCCGAACCCACAAGAGTCACGCACACAGCCCCCGAGTGCGGTGCTCTACGTAAAAACCCCGGGATCCCGCCAGACGCTAGTGTGAAGCCTTAAGCTCGGGTGTATTTCAACTTAAAGAAAATAATGTGGTATTAATTATATGGCAAATGTGAAATAAGACCGGTACCTATTACCTGATTTCCAAAATGAATCCATATTACTCTTGTAATAATTTTTAAAAAACGGCCAGCAACAAAAACTTCATCAACAACAACAAATGAATTATCTGCCTTAAAGAACATTGCTGTTAGCACCCGGACCCACGGGTAGCTCCGAGCACTGAGAAAGCACTGCTTCTCAGTCCCTGATGGTCCACAGACCCCCATTATGCCGTCGTCCACTATTCAAATCAGCTCAGAAACGCACAAAACATTTTCTTTGTGGCTTTTCTTCAGAGGGATGGTTAGAAGGGCTATCAAGGCACCAGCATTTAAAAACCAGAGCGTTTCAAAGGTTCTCTCTGGCATCAGTCTCATCTCAAATTAATACCGACACATCTATTTTGAAAGCGTGTTAAATCAGCAGGAAGGGATGCTTTACACATAGCCATTCCCAATCCATTATACCTCCTGTTCTCACAGTGAAGTGCTATCTGGTCCTTCCCAGACAAGATTTTCTCCTCCTGACTCAGTTTGGAGAAGGTGAAAATCACGCTCATGAGTGGAAATGGAATGAATCATCTCAATAAGCAGCTATCACCCCCACGCCTCCTTCCATGGCTGACCTCTGCAAAGTTTACCCCCTGCCCCTCCAGCAAACAACCCGGGCTGCTCCCACCGAGTCCCTGGGGCTCCCCAGCCTGCCTCCCAGGAGACAGCGGCCCTTCTGCCTCCACTTCCCGGCAGTACTCAGGCATGAGGCTTTGGGGAAGGACCAGCAGCACCAAAGAGCACAAGGAAACTTGCCTTTTCCATCTGTTGCTGATGCTTCTTGTAAATGCCTGATTGACCTAAAAATAAACGTTTGGAGAATAAAGATTAGCTGACAGATCTGCATTCTTCTCTGTTTCTAGCACTAGCAACTCAAGGCCTTGAATTCCCCAGTTTTCAACTGGAAGGGCTGGCCCAGATGGCTTTAGAGCACTCTCCCCAAACAACGGGATCTCTGGGATCTCGGCTAAGCGACTCCTTGCCCTACCTCGGGCTCAAGCTGAGAGTTAAGGGTGCCCTCTAATGGCCAAAAAAGGTCTGGCAGGGGCCTGGGCGTGAGGGGAAGACAAGCAAAACACAACCATTTCAACCCTCTTCATCTCTCCCTCCACCTAAAATCTCTCATTCCCACAACCAGGCCACTCCGCAGCACTGGCATGGACAGCACCTGCTGCCTGGGGAACACGGGTCCCCCCACGGAGGCCGGAGGCTGATTTCTAAAGTCTAGGTCTGGGAGCTTGGGAGCACATGGCTTCCAGCAAACTCCCTAGTTCACTGCCTGGAGATGCAGAGCTCTGCTGAACGGTGTCGGCCTCCAGGGCGTCTGTCTTCCTGCTGTGATGTGCCAGGAAGCTCAGGACATCGCTGCAGTGTGGCCCGGGGACATTTACACAACTCACACTGCGATGGATTGGAGTTCCAGGTAGAGGGCAGAGGCTGGGAAGGAGAGACGGTCTCAAAAGGATGAGAAAAGTCCAGGCCGATCCAGCCCAGGGGGAGGGCGGGTCTTACCTGGGGGCTGAGGTCCACACAGGCCACCCGCGACCATGAACCCAAGTCTTTTCTCCTACGAACCCCACCCCCACCGCTGGGGCATCTTCCGACCTGGGAGAACCGAATGGCGAATGGCGAAGTGCAGGAAAGTGAGCTAGCACAAAGCTCGCCCCCGCCAGGGGAGCCTGAGTGCTTCAGAAGAACCATCGACACTATTCCTTAAGTCACCTCTAGTACTTGATGTTTTCCATCTTACAGCAACTTTCAGAATATTCACCTTCAAGAACCTTGCCGTGCAGTACCTGCTCGTTGGTGCTAAAATGAACGAAGGGTGCGAAATGGCCACTTGCAGCCCTATGGCTCACCTGCGTCCTCCCCAAATCCCCAAGTCCCTTCTTTCTGTTAGGAGTAGCAGATGGGAGGGAAGGGATTGCACCCTGTTCGAGAACAATCAGACGCTCTTTCTATCTGAAGATAACGCTGGTCACCCTGTTACAGGTGCCCGAGCCACCAGCTCCTGGGCGGGACGTGGGGCGCTGGGAGCGATCAGGAAGACTCGCTCGTACTCTGCGGTCTCCGCTGGAAACCAGCTGCTGCACGGCTACGTGTGCCCGTGTGATACAGGACGGAGCAGGGGTCAAGAGTGAGTCTGATCGGCTGGAATAAGGACTACCCTCCATTGGCACCATGTTCTAAATAATCAGAATAACTGAATGAACTGATAAACCCCAGGATCCTGAAAAATAAGAATTTACTTCATGAGGGCACTGCAGTATGGACCGCATCATTTCCTTTTTTTTTTTTAAGATGTTATTTATTTGACAGAGAGAGAGAGAGCGTGCGCATGCACAAGTAGGCAGAACAGCAGGCAGAGGGAAAGGGAGAAGCAGGCTCTCCACGGAGCAGGGAGCCCGATGCGGGGCTCGATCCCAGGACCCTGAGATCATGACCTGCCGAAGGCAGCCGCTCTCAACTGACTGAGCCACCCAGGTGCCCCGGACCACATCAATTCTAATAGAAAGCAGGTAATTATATTTTTAAAAGCTTTATTCCAGGCATACCTGGGGGGCTCAGGTGGTTAAGCGTCTGCCTTCGGCTCAGGTCATGATCCCAGGGCCCTGGGTCCAAACCCCATTTCGGGCTGCTTGCTCCGCGGGGAGTCTGCTTCTCCCTCTCCCCCGTACCTGCCGCTCCCCCTGCCTGTGCTTGCTTCCTGTCAAATAAATAAAACCTTAAAAAAATTAAATAAAAATAAAACCTTTATTCGAGAAGAAGTAACTGCTTTCAAACAGCCACAGAACTAGGTCACTGTAAGAGTGAGCGTTTTATTTTCACTAGCGCTTTCTCCTCTACTTGCTTCCTACCGAACCAGTAAGTCCCTTCATTTGGCCTCAGATTTAACAAGGGTATTTTCTCTCATCCACCACTGACGAGGCACTAACGTTCCTTTACAGAACCGAAGCACCAACGTACGCACCAACAGCCTGCCGTTCTGAAGGTACCTCCGTGGAGACGCCCGGGGACTCTCGCTAGTTTAGGCTCCCGCACTCTCCGTCTAACCTGGCAAGAAAAGGCTATTTATGGGATTTCGGCTCCCTTCCCTCCACATCATGCTGCTAGGTTACACTGCTGCTGAGCTCTCGTTTCCAGGCCCTTCTCTATCGTCTAATCTGTGCTAAAAGCCACGGCGCCACATCAGCTGTCGGACGCACTGAGGAACTGGACAAAGACACCAACTCCGGGCTCCTGCTGGAGACTGACCCAGGCCAGCCTGGGGACCCAGGAAGCCGCATCTGTCACACTCAGGCCCCGCGTGACTGGGACCGGACTGGGAAAGGCTGGCTCAGCAGCCCGTCCTGCGCGGCCCCCGCGCCCCGGGGCACTCACCACACCACCGGGAAGAGGATGGCTCCGCAGCACAGCAGGTCCACCAGGAACAGGGAATCCTTCCACAAGCCATACTCCGTAGTCCCCTCCTCGGTGGACTCTATGATGATGTAGGCCACGTTTGCCAGAACCTACGGGACACGAGAAGGGGCTGAGGCCTTAAGCAAGGGCAGATCTCCACAAAGGCAGTCCCGGGAGGGGGTGGCCACTTGGGCCTGCGGGCCCCCAACCACGGTCACGGCATTGCCTCCAGTGCCACGTGCTTTTCAGAATACTGCGCTCTCCCCTCAGGGAGCGGTCTCTGTGCCCTCCTCCCGAGCCTGCGGCTGCCCTAAGCGACGGACAGGTGGCGGCAAGGCCATGTGGTTTCCAAGGTAGGTCATACAAAGGACACCACCTCTGGCTGGCCCGCCCGCTGGGGACACACGCCTTTGGAGCCCTGAGCCCTCCTGTAGGAAGTCTGGCTACCCCGAGCCGGCCGAGGCGGAGAGACCAGGCAGAGAGAGGCTGAGGAGCCTCCACTCTTCCCGCCCCGCCTCATCGAGTCTTCCAGGCCCAGGGGACAGAGGTCAGTGAAGACTTCGAGGGAGCCTCAGCCACTGTTGGACCGCAGGCGGCCCCATGTCGGTCCTGCCCAGCACAGTGCCCCCTCCTGGCCCACACAGGACGTGAGAGACTCCGTAGTCAGAAAACGCTGCTTTCTGGCGCCGCGCGTTTGGGGGCGTCTACGATGCCGCGCCATCACCGGGCCACTCGGCTTAGCCCTGTACAAGGCTCCGAGGCCTCAGCAGAGCCACTCAGGTGCTGAACGGGAGGCACCGCCCAGCCCCGTGCCACGGAGCCCAGATTCCTTGGGCCCACGTTCTCCCCGCGCGGCTGCTGCTGCTCCTCAAAGACAGCCTGAGGCACCCGAGGCGTCCTCACAGCACCACGAATGTTCCTGAAAGTCTGTGTGCACACTCTGTACACCTGTCTCTTCTCGCTCAGAAACGTGCACTGGCTCCCCATGACCACAAAGAGGGAGTTTTAGCTTCCAGGCTGAGAGTCAAGGCCTTCCCAGACGAGTCCCTGTGTTTATGGATGCATAACTTCCTTACGTTCAATTTTTTCAACGTCCCATTTCCTCAGAGTTGCCTGGCATGGAACCTCGCGCTCGGCCCCCTCGGGGGTGCGAAAGAGGGAAGCTGGCGAGGGCTGTTCCCTATCGCATTCCAGTCCGGGTGGGGAAGGAAGGTCTGCTTGGAGGGATGGTAGCTGGGGGACAGGGCGACAGGGAGTGGGGCAACACGGTAGGGGGAGGACTCAGGCCCTCCCTTCGGAGCTGGGAGGCGCCGGCAGGCTGCAGAACTCAGCGTGGCCGGCGCCGTGGCCGTGGAAGCTCGACAGCCGGGACCCGGGCGGCCCTCAGCTGCTCTGCTCACTTGCCGGCAGCACCACCTGTTCCCGCTGTTTTTTTGCCTGCCACACTTCTCTCCTTAAACACCGAAGCGAAGCTGTTTTCTACCGTGAAGTCTTCTAGATCGTTCACATTTGGGCCATTAGTCCTGGGAAACCTACAGCCACTGGTCTGTGCCGTTCAGTGGGTGCTAACACGAGTCCCTTTGTCATTAAGGTCAGGGGGGCTTCGTGGCGAACACTGCCAGACTGCCCATCAGTAGAGTAAGCAGGCTAATGTGGGTGCCCAGGGAGGTGTCCTCTTCCTTCCTCCCCCGCCACACCCGCACCGTGCCCCCAAAGGAGAACGACTTTCTCAAACACACGCTCTTTGAAAAGAGCAGTCAGGTATCCCTGCTAGGCCCTCTCTGTTTATTGTGAGTTCTTTACACCCAACCTCTGCCTCCAGTTAGACTGTTACACGGAAGACAAGGTTCCTCTCCCAAGCGGCTCACAACCAGGTAAGGCTGGCCGTGGCCTAAGGTCCCAAACCTGGAAGGGTTTAATAAAGCTGCCCTAATGTCTACTTAACTTTCTACCTTGTGAGAACTCACTGGTGTCATTCACAGTTTTACAATAACTTGCTAATTACACTATGTACCCGAACCCGGCTAAGAGGACCATTTTGCTAGAGGGCCGCCAGAGGCACGATGGCAAGCAGTTGTTTCCTGACTTTCCAGCAGCTCTCTACTCAGGGGCAGGCATCTATAAGCCACTCGCCAGGCCAGCGATGACAGACAGCTCTCAGGGCCCAGGTCTGCCAGAATTCCGAAAGAGAGCCCAGCGGTATGAGCGGGGATTTCTGGGTGAGCCGACTCCCTCCGTCTGGACAGGCCCAGAGCTGCGTCTTGGGACGTGTCCGGACACAACCAGGATGCGCAGGATTTAGGGTCCCTTTACCTGGAGTGGGATGACGATCATGAAGATCTTTTTGTCTTTATCGGAAAGGATGTGCTTGATGAAAGCCCAGCCGGTGCCGATGAGCGCGATGGTGATGAACAGAAGTGCCCCTTTCAAGCTGGAAAAGAAAAAGTTTCAGAACCAGCAGGGTCTTCAGACTCTCTCTGCAAGCTCCGCTGCATAGCTCCTTTAGGACTTCACAGGCTTCTTGGGAAAGACAAGGGGCCCAATTTAGGAAGCTCCTCTTAAGGGAAGCAGCACACAAACAGTTCCCCACGTCCCCCACTCCCTGAGCGGCTAACCACCCCCCGAGAGGCAGCCCCCTCCCGGGAGCACGCCCGCAGCCCCGAGGTCTGGACAGCCACCTGTGCGCCACACACCTCCGGCGTGGCGGGAACCCAGACAGGCTCCCTCCCATGGCCTCCCCAACTCCTCCTGCACGTCACCTGGTGGGATGCGTATTTCTCGGGTCACTCTGTGTACTCACAGGTGAGTGATGTAGTACACGACAGCCCAACCCTCGATCGGAAAGCCCTGGGAGGAGATGTAGTGGTAGTCGATCTGCAATGAAACGACCGCATCTCAGAAAGGCCTTCGGAGGAAATGCCGCCGCAGAAATCTCACAATCTGGGGGGGAGGGGTTTTCCCTTCCCCCGCATGCACTAATACCTCACTTGTCAATTCACAGCTCAGCCCGTGAAGGCACTAACAAGGTCAGGCAGCACGAGAAACCTGCCACAAGTTTTGAAAGCACCAGCACACAGGCCAGATCCCACTCTTGAGGCAGGAGACTCACGCTGGCAGATAACTGCCTGTTATTTTCTTTAAAATCCCCAGGGGCCGGGATGCCTGGGTGTCTCAGTCAGTGAAGCATCCGCCCTCGGCTCAGGTTGTGATCCCAGGGTCCTGGAATCGAGTCCCGCATCAGGCTCCCCGCTCAGCGGGGAGCCTGCTTCTCCCTCTGCCTGCCTCTCTTCCTGCTTGTGCGCGCTCTCTCTCTGACAAATGGATTAATAAAATCTTAAAAAAAAATCCCCAAGGACCAAATGCCATGGGTCTCTTCAGTATCCCGGCCGGGAACTTCACCTTGCACACCCCAGCTGCTTATTACAGAAGTCAGCCAGCCAGCCAGTCAAAATAATAATAATAATAATAATAATAATAATAATAATAATAATAAATCCATGTGGAGTCACGTAGCTTCCACTGTTTTGCTGTTTTGTCCTTTTGAAAAAAATCTGTACATTTCAAGCTACTTAGAGCCACCAGCACATTTTAATTAAAGAGGCAAGTTTCAGTAGTGCACCCACAGTGCTTCCCGGCACGTCACGAACACCGGTAGCGAGGTCTTCATAGACCTTTCCTTCTGTCGCGAGCGGCTATCTAGACACTGAAGTGACTCACGGGTCTTGTCGTCCATTATCAACAAAGTTCCAGAAAGACTCTTTTAACTTAGATCCAAATGGGAAATTATCCAAGTAACTGTCATTTCCAGAGACTGTAACTGGACACATTACTCCTCCTCTGATGCCAACACTTTCAAGTGCAGGAGAGCACGTGTCTGGAGACTGTCCCCCTCACAAGTGTGGCAGGCCGGTGCCACCCGGCAGGTGTGACCTTCCTCCCACGGGCAGGCGCTCTGCGCTCTACAGCCAGACTAAGTTCTCAAAGTGTAAGCGCAATTCACACGCCTCTGTCTTCAGAGCATCATTGTTCTCTCAAACAAATATGCTCGCACCGAGCTTCAAATCAAATGGGAACTCGGCAAAGTGTTTCGAAAAATCAAGCCATGGAAACTATTCAGCAGGTAGCACTCTAATCTTGGGAAAGGACAAGCAAACAAAGGAATAAAAACAAGGAAGGTTCTAGGAAACCTCTGGGTACGCACGTAGTGTTAGAAGCTGTCTCCGGGCTCAGGTCACAGACTGGGGTGTAATGGCTCAATCCTGAGATGGCCCCTCCCGCACCAAAGGCCTCATGAGAAAAGGTCTTCTTTGATCTTGTTTCCACTGACCTAGCTCCCCTTCCTTCCACTTCGTTTTTCCTGACTGTATACACACTGTACGTCATTTCATAAATGACCCCAAATACTAGTACATACTGCGTGAAACACCAAGGAAAGAGACTTCGTGAAAGGAAGAGCCGCCATCAACCAGTGAATTTTAAATACGTCATTCCTATAAAAACAGAGAGAAAGAATTAAAGAAATATTCCAGGGGCTCCTGGGTGGCTCAGTCAGTTAAGGATCTTCCTTCGGCTCTGGTCATAATCTCAGGGTCCTGGGATCGAGCCCCACATTGGGCTCTCTGCTCAGCAAGGAGTCTGTTTCTCCCTCACTCTCCCTCTGTGCTCCTCCCCTCTCTTTCCCTCTCAAATAAATAAATAAAATCTAAAAAAAAAAAAAAAAAAAAGAATATTCCATTCCCTCACTTCTCCAAAGGATGGCTGAAGCTCCAGGCATCAGATACATTTATAAGGAAGCAATAAATATTATCTAAGCAAACCACACACATGAAGCCCTTTGGAGACCTCGTTTCCGCCAATAGAAACGACGCCGACAGAGCCCCAGAGTCCCCCCTCGTATACAAGTCTGTGTTGTGACTGGAGCAGCGTTGGGCACTGAAGCCAGACAGGACGAGTTCCAGCTCCTGATAAGATGGGAATCTGTGCGGCTTGCCAGCTGCGTGCCCAGAAACCACCCTGGAGAGGCCCCAGAGTCAAGAATGAGGCAGCAGGATCTACGAAACTGGTCCGAAGCCCCTGGGAGAGCAGAAGGTGCCCAGGCTCAGCTGTGGGGGCGAGCTGCGGCCCGGGCCGGGGGTGGGGGGGTGGTGGTGGTGAGGGGGTTGGGAGGGTCGTGGGGGAGGAGCCAGGCGTGCGGGCAGACACACCAGGCCAGCGGGGGAAGCGCCGGCTCCCACCGCCGGGCCTGCACAGACACCTGTCCACCTTCGGGCTCCCGCCGCCGCGCCTGGGATCTAACGTCCTAGGACACCAGACCGTTTGGGAGACAAATGTCAAACCCTTAAAGTATATAAAACTTGACTAAGAGCTACTGAGGAAACTCACACTCTGAGACATCAAGACGTTCTGCGAAGCCGCAAACACGTGGAATGGGTACAGCATCCGACCAATGAGCCAATGGCACAGAAAGCTCAGAAATGGACTCCTCTGTGTACGGAGCCTTGATATAGGCTAGATAAGGGGGCAACGAACTGGGAGGAACAGGGTGGACTGCTTAAAAACCGGCACGGGGAAAATCAGCTCAGATATTGTGTCACACACACACACACACACACACACATTGTGTCCCTACTTCACATTCACATAGAGGACGACTCCAGATGGATTCCAGCGCTGAACATAACATACACCTTTTGTGACCCCGGAGTAGGGAAAGGCTTCTTCCAAGACACAAGGCCCAAAAGACTAAAATTCGAGAGCTCTGATTCCATTAATATGAAAGACTTCCATTCAACAATGAATACCACAAATTTAACAGACTGGGAAAAGAAATCTGCAATGTCTAAGATAGACAAACGACTGATATCCAAAATATCCTAGAAATTCCTGGTAAGCAACAAGAAAATGACAGAGAACCCAACAGAAAAGTATGCAAAGCCTGAAGGCCGTCACACGGAGGGGAACTCAAATGGTCAACAAGTCCCTAGAGAGACATTCCACATCGTTAGCATTTAGGAAAATGCAAAATAAAATGAAGTACCAGTTTACACCCATCAGATCGGCAAAAATAAGATGGCAGTGTTGGCACACGGGGAAACAGGAGCCCTGCTGCGCCACGGGCCAGAAGTATAAACTGGCACAGGCCACTGGCAGCACTCAGTGAAATTAAGTAAGAGTTTACCCCCTACCCAGTGCACCTTCTTCTGGGAGTGCCCCTGAGGCTGCAGAGAGCCCTGAGGGGACAAGGCCAGGGCAGGGGTGGGAGGCCATGGCAACACTGTTTGGGGGAGCCAGGGGCTGGAGGCCAAGCCTCACTAAAGGGGTGGATAAGTAGAACATGGGGATGCACGCTATGGAGTAGCTAAAAGTTAATGAACTAGACGGATACACGGCAATGTGACCAGTTCTTAAGGAAGATACTACTGCGTGAAAAATGAGAACAGTATCTGTAGAGAGTATGGTTTATAGAAGTTAAAAATACATGCACTATTGATAAACATGAGCTATTTATAAGAACACACACATGCCCAACACCACCTATTACCTGCACATGAGTAGCCGCGAAAAGCAGGAGCGAGGGGTAGGAAATGAAGGGGAAATGAAGAAGAGGGGCCTTGCCCGGCAAGATAAGGCGGGCGTGTCCCCAACTGACGCACGTTCCCTTTCCGGGCCGATTTCCTCCCTGGTACTTTCCTGTCTGGGGGCTACCTACTTGAAGGTCAAAACGAAGTCACGGCCAGAGAAGTCTCTCACCCCTGAGCAGCAATGAGATGCACGCAGAGGGCAGAACCACGCACAGCCCGGAGCTCACCCCCGCGCCCCGGCAGCCTGGGCGTGCAGGCCCCGCGAGACATCAGCCATGCGGCAGTGATGCTTGGGGAACACAGGCTCCAAACCCATAGCAGCCTGGCTCGAATACAGGCTGTACCCCGACAACCTTAATCCCTCTAAGCCTCAGTAACTTCTGAAAACGGGGCAATGGCTGCCTCAAGGAGCAGCTGGATGATGAGCGGAAACAACCAGCATCAGGGGCCTGACCGGGCAGGGAGCAGGCACCGAAAAGCGATCGGCCGCCTTCCCCTCCCCACACTCGGGGGCCTGGGGCAGCACCCCAAGGCTGAGAGGAGCTGCACAATGCGCGGCAAGTAGACGTAGGTTTTGCTCCCAGCTGTGGCAGGTGCCGCTAACCGTATCTCGCTTTCCCCTCTCGAGACCTCCAGAGGACGAGGCGAATCTCCCAGTTCCTTCCAGGTCTGAGGGACTGTGAGCCTCTGAAATGCACGAAGCCTTGGGAGTCACATCCGTTACGTGACTCCAATTTCCAACCCAACAGCACTGTTTGTAAGTCTCCTGGAAAAACACGGGGTTGGGGCGGAAGGCTTACATTACACATCCCTGTGTGTCCACCGCACTTCAGCAAGAAGCTAACCACGTGCTGCACAAAGCAGGTCGGCCTCATTTAACTACAGATTGAAAACTTCCCACAATTTTATGTAAGTGAACCAGTGATAGTGGCTATTGCATCACTGAATACA
This sequence comes from Nasua narica, assembly GCA_028533885.1. Taxonomy (NCBI): domain Eukaryota; kingdom Metazoa; phylum Chordata; class Mammalia; order Carnivora; family Procyonidae; genus Nasua; species Nasua narica. The sequence continues at coordinate 75,910,978 of CM052813.1, read as the reverse complement.
CGGAAAGGAAAACACCGCTGAACACCTGTCTCGTCAACTATTTTGTATGTACCTCCGATCTGCATAGCAGCCTGATTTGCAAAGCCCTCTAGAACATGTTATTTCGGGGACAAACAGATAACACGCCTAAGGGTCCAAGCACCTTAGAAAGCAGGGCAATCAATGACCCTGTCCTAGTTCTGTGGCTCAGGGAGTGAAGTGAGACACACAGGTGGGAACGGTCCACGCTTACACTTGGAAGTGGGCCTCTGACTCCCAGTTCCTACTTTTCTAATAAAGGCAGAAGCAAAACTTTAAAAATCTTTTTATAGCCTGAATTGGTAAGATTCTTTTTTTCTTATTAAAGGCTGCCTGATCGCCTAGTCCAAACACGACCGTACAGGGTCCTTCACCAGTAAACAAGCGGCGCTTTCCATCTGGTGAGCGGAGCAAATCTTCGGGCAAACAGGAACCAGCGCTGTCCCCGCTGAGCTCCGCACCCCAGTGGCGCCCGTCCGCCAGACGACAGTCAGGCCGCTGGGGACTAGAGAGGTCTCGATTTCTGCCCAATGCGCCACAGAAAGAACTATCTTGGGGTGCTTATTTTATGGACTTAAATTACTCCACATCACACTCCCCTATTCACATACCATCATTTACTTAGTTTATGGGCCTTGTAACAAATACTTCACACTATTCTCTAACTGAAAATTAGTATTTTATTCTCAGTTTTTTGGCTGGAAGGAGATTCAATCACTCGCCCCCCACACATGCAGGTGCTCCCTTCAAGAACCGAGTATGGGCAAGGAAAGCCTTCGGGTTTCGGAAGAGAGGCCAAGAGCCAGGCAGGCGGGCGTGCGGTAAGTTCCCTCCAGTGACAAGCCTCTGGAAGCCACCCCTCTGCCCCTCGGGCTCTGAGCAAACACCTTCAGGACTGAGCAGTAACGGCCTGCTCTTGGCAGGCTGTAGGCCACTGTCACTAACCTCCCCTCACGAGCAGACAGCCCCTGAATGGGACCAACGAGCTCCCGCTGAGTCCTGGACCACAGCGCCCTCACTATGGAAACGCTTGCTTATACATTTTGTTTTGCCTATTATTAAAACATTTGGATTTGGTTTTTAAACAAAGCAAAGGGAAGTAAACAAGCACCAGGGCGAGCAAAGGCTCCCCACACTGCAAGGCTCGCACGGTCTCCCTGTTTCAGGGAAGACGCCCTTTGAAGAGGACAAGGTTGCCAGTGCCAATCCCTCTGAGGCTAAGAAGCCGGCAAACGGCGACATTATGCACCTCTCAACACACTCTAAGCTGGATGGCTCAAGGAGGTAACAACTCACCGTCGTTTTCGAAGGATGTGAATCCAGACGGTCCCAGAAAGGAAAAAGAAAACGGCCATAGAAATGTATAATTTAGGGAGAGGGATCTCTCCTGCGGAGAGGTAGCTGTCAGGGTTCTTCTCTGTGATCTCAATCTGCAACAAACATGAAATTAACGTTTACTTTTCAGGAACAGATCCTCCCATGCTCCGCAATCTGTCACCTTAGCTGCTTCACTTGGCTAAAGAAGTATCAGCAGGTAACAATCACATTCCTAATGCGAAGGTTCAAGTGTAAAAACATCCCAAGTGGCTTTGTACTTTTTTGTTTGTGCATCCTCTGCAGAGATGGGATTCTGACCACATTTTTCTCCTACTCTGTTCAAGTGATGTTAAAACCTACTCTTACAATGAAATCAATGTCTCACATTTTACAGGGCTGACAAAATCCGCATGGAACACCTTCCATATGGTACTCACATCAAGACTGAAGGAAAACTTGTCGCCAGACTGCATTTTGTTCCCAGGGCATTTGTGGAAATAAAGACTGTAGAGGCCTTCCTGGTCATCGGTGCTGATGTTAAAGAAAAACTGAAAGTGAAGAAGACAAAAATTGAAGAGTACCCAAATCCTCAGCTAAATGTTTAAATCTTAGAAAGAGATCATGAATGCTACAGACAGAAAAAAATACAGATTTCTTAATTTCTTAATCGGATTTTCCCAGAGCAGAAATAGATGTTTTCGTAGCATATGGGTGGCTCAGTTGGTTATGTGCCTGCCTCTGGCTCAGGTCAGGATCCCAGAGTCCTCGGATCAAGCCCCGCGTTGGGTTCCCTGCTCAGTTGGGAGCCTGCTTCTCCCTCTCCCATGCCTCTCCCCTCCCCCTGCTCATGCTTGCTCTCTCTCTCAATTAAAAACAAAACAAAACAAAAACAAAATAAAATAAACAAATGTTTTCTTATTCTGTGATTCCGTCTCAATATTTTGTTATAACAATTTTCAAGGTAGCAGGAAAAGGGACGGGACTGCTCAGGGAATACCTCTGTGCCTGCCACCGAGGTCCTACGACCTCGTTTTGACACAGATGCCCCTGCCGGCGGTGGCTTCCACGGAGGGCTGCAGGGATAACCTACGAAGCAGGTACCTCGCTTCCAAGTCAACATATTATCTTGCTCTTTAAGTAAAAAATACTCCTGAAAAGATGGGAGGCTCCTCTGCTACTTGAAAAGGTAAAGGACAAATATTCCCTCGTTAAAATTTATTCCTGTGATTTCAGGCAGCAGAGACAGAGGCTTCATTTTCTACATGGACACATTTTTCTGTTTCTCACATGTTTCATGGGCTCAAATGAAGTTTAACGTAAATCCAGACATTTTATATATGAGATCACAGAATACGACTCCATAGTTAATTCTAGAGAGCATTTTGCTAGAAGCCTAAAATATGCTGCTTGGGGCTACAGAGATAGATGATAAACTACAAAGGGAAGTGAGGAACTGATGGGATTAACGTTTTTCATAACAATAGGGTAGGGATGTGAGGGTCACACGGGGTCTCTGGGGTGCAGGTACTGTTCTAGTTCTGGTCTCCATGATGCTTACAAAGGTTATTATTTATAATTATTTATACTCAACAGAAATACTATGCGCTCTTCTGCAAGCATACTACACCACGCAGTTGAAAAGGACAGGAAAAAAACAGACATCTGACAAGAAGACGGAAATAAAAGACCGAGAATATTCAAGATGAAACTATTACTTTGTTAAATCATGTCCTGAACTCAGCAATGTAAACCTAAGAGTGTGTGTTTTAGTTCACAAAGGGGGAGCCAGAAAACGGTTCTAAACATAGCAATAACTTTTAGTTCCAAAAGTAAGAATCAGGGGCGCCTGGGTGGCTCAGTGGGTTAAAGCCTCTGCCTTCGGCTTAGATCATGGTCTCGGGGTCCTGGGATTGGGCCCCATGTCAGGCTCTCTGCTCGTTGGGGAGCCTGCTTCCCCGTCTCTCTCTGCCTGCCTCTCTGCCTACTTGTGATCTCTCTCCTCTCTGTCAAATAAATAAATAAAATCTTTAAAAAAACCCCACAACTACAAAAGTAAGAATTTTATGAAGTTTCTAAGAAATACATATTTTTTAAAAAGTCAGTATAATGTTCATGGTTGATCAGAGTAGGCACCTGACCTTTAAAAAACAAAATCAAACAAAAGTGTATGTTTTAGAGTGGGAATAAGGGCTAACAGTCCCTTTCCTGCTTTAGGCAGATAAGATATCATCCCTGCTCTGAGAATAGAGCAGAAAAGCTCACAATGACTGCCTTGTCCAGAATCTGGATACTGAGTACCAGAACAGCAAGGGGTCACCTACGGACTTTGCTAGGAGCAGAAGGGAAGCCAGGGAAGAGGCGGACTGCCGGCCCACTGCCCGTTTCCTGCGGCCCAGGAAGTCTGCGGACGGGTTATCTCAATGTCCTTAATCACGACACTCGCCTTAGCACAAAGTTCAGTCACTGACAAATACGTGTACCCTGTCATGCTTTCCTCGGTGACGTTTTTTTTTAAAAAGGCTTCAAAAAACTTCAAAAAACTTACCGTACTAATAATATGCACTTTAAAGTGAGGGAAAGAAAAGAGAAAAAGGTAGCTTTTGTTTTTTCTTAAGGAGGCAGTAAACAAAGCGATTAAACACAAGGATGGGCCTTGGGAGTCAGACAAACCTGGGTCTGAATCCTCCCCTTGGGCAAGTTACTTAACCTCTCTGAGCCTCAGATTCCTCATCTGTAAAAGGGGAATGACAACAGTGCCTCCTACACGGAGCTGCCGGAAGGATGAACAGAGGTGAAGACCGGGAGTGAGCACTCCACACCCATTCCAAGGGCCCCATCACCTCAGACAGCTCGACACAGGCCAAGCCCAAGATTAGGGATTCATTTGCATCAGAAACAAAACAAAACAAAACAAAAAAAACCTCTCCTTTAGGGCTACTCTCTAAAGGGAGCCACAGAAAATAAGCATTATAAATAAGTAGAGTACAGCCTTTCGGAAAGGAGAAGTGTCAAGGGCAAACCAGCAGGAGGAGGGGAGGGAAGGAAGCTGCATTTAAAATTGGGTGAACAGAGGAAGCTTTGCTGAGAATATGATATTTGAGCAAAAAGCTTGAAAGAGGAAGAAGTTAATCACTGGCTTCTGAGGGACAAGCATTCCTCCCAGCGGGTACAGCCGGAGCAGAGCCTACGGCCTGATCCTTTCTAGGAGCGGCTAGGTGGCCTCTGGAGCAGAAACGGGAGCTAAGGTCAAAGCGAAGACAGCGGCCAGACTACAGGGCCTTGCAGACCAGGAAGGGCTGGAGCTTTTGCTCTGAGGCAGATGGGAAGTATCCACAGACTCTGGATTAGCTATTAATTTCTATGGTCACTAAATTTAAAGACCGTATAAAAATTGATAGGCAAAATAATTTTACGCGGAAAGAAAGCAGAACAGTGGATGCAGGGATGGGGGATGCTGAGGGGGTAAAAATATAGAGAATCTGGGAAGAGCGGGGCACACAGGGGCGTGCATTTGCCGAACCGATGGAGCTGCACATTTAACACCTGTGCATTTCGGTCTAAGCAAATTGTACCTCAATTACTGAAAACTGGTTAGAAAAGGGGCAGTGATTCTTACAAATTAATGATAAAAGATTATTTGTACGGTGCTTCCAAAGCACTTTTACATTAAAAAAAAAAAGGGACACTTATAACAAGCCTATGACAGGTGCCATCACTGTTCACTCTTAGACGATTAAAGAGCAAGATCCAGGAGTTAAGTGAGCTAAGTCATCAGCTGGTACGGGGTGCTGAGACCTGATCCCACGTCCTGCCCCATCCACGGCCTGTGCCGTGAAGAACGGGGCCAGCTCGCTTGACGCCGCTGAGCCTAGGTGCGCGCATCTCTAAAATCCTACCAGCATCCTAAATGATCACCAATGGTCCTTCTAGGTACAGAATTCTGTGCTTCTAGCACACTCTGAATGGGAGGCAGCATGGCATTGAAGAGGCAGAGGCGTGGGGACAGCCAGGCAGATGCGGATTGGAGTATGGGCCTTGTCACTCACCTTGGTCATTCACAAAGTCACTCATTCTGAGACAGGATCGGCTAGGTGGTGGGTTAACAACATCCACCATGTGGGTTCGCTATGGAGAGGGCTACTGCATTCGAGTGACTTATTCGGAGAATGCCTAAATTATTATTTCTAAATTCAAAATTCCTTTGCAAATTCACCCTTTTACACTATAGAGATAAATCCTATGCAGATTACTCGAAGAGAAGACATACCTGAAAAGAAACTGCCCCATCACTATTGTGAACAGAAAAGGATTTTTCTCCCGCTGCCTAAAAAAAAAAAAAACACACAACAACCTGTTTTAGGATGATACCGGCAGAAAATGTATACTAATAAAAATAAAAACAAAATAAAAGCACATCCTTCTTAAATCTTAAATTTGCGGACCTTCAAAAGCTCTCTGGAAATAAAATTGACCATCCTTTTGAGATGTCTGTGATCCCCTTTCACAGAGAGTCTTCCTCACCGACTTCCTTTTCTCCATGGTCTCTTCTGCCCCCCACTAACCCCCTAGCCCCTGCCCTGGCCCCCGATCCCCCTGGAGCAGGTCTCCATTCTCAAGCTTCAGCAGGACCACAGATGCTAACCTAGGTCATGTCCCGACACCGGGACGCCATTCCCGATTTCAAGTGACCAGCATATTACTGCCATTGGTGCAATGGACTAACCCCAGGAATGAGAAGGAATGAAGTACTGATACACCCATCGACATGGATGAACTCAAAAGAATTACGCTGAGTCAAAGAGAACAAAGAGAGCACGTACGGAATAAGGGGCTTCTGTAAAGTTCTAATCACCCATCTACAGAGGACGAGAGGAAGATGAAGGAGCAAGAGAAACTTGTAGGGTCGGGACAATGTGCACTGTCTTGTGGTGGTGGTGACTTCACTGGTGTACACTTAAAGTTTGCTAAGCAAACTTTAAAACTTAGCAAACTGTCACCTTAAACATGTGTAGGTAACTGGATGTCAATTACACTTCAACACAGCCGTTAAAACAAAATACTGCCATTCGGATGCCCCCTCACGGAAAAATCATGATATCCCAACCCAAAATGTTCCCAATTTTTTCCTTCTGCTGTTTCTACCATCTATTCTTCTACGAAAACAAAAACAAACAAACAAAAAACCTACTTCCTCCCCCACCCCCAACGCCACCCCGTTCCTCATCCATGCTCCAAGCCTCCAAGTCCTCACGGCCCTGAATCTGTACTGTTACAACCGTGTTCCTCCTGGTTCCTCCTAATGCCACGGTCTCCCTCCCTGAGGCTGCTCTGCATGCGACTTTCAGAACATCTGCCCCAAACACCACCTGCGTCACAGTCCTTCCTGATCAAGAACTCCCAGCGACTTCCTATTTTCTGTGTATCAACAAATACCGTCTACTGTCTGGACTTTTATCATTTAAGAGCCCTGTCCCTGCTCCCAAAGACGCACCTTCCACTTCCCAGAGGCCAGAACCAAGCATCTGTCATGCTCGTTCCCACTTTCTTTGCTTACGACGTTCCTTCCTCTTTCCCCAAACAAATCCACCGAACTCCAAGCCCTGAGGACACCTCTTTCCGGAGGGCTCCCCCCTCACCGTCTGATCCTCTACTGTGCAAGTGCAGTACGACTCAGAACTCAAGGCTACTCTGAAATTCTTCCAACGTGGTCACGCTATCTCTCCAGACAGACAGCAACTCCCCGTGGATTAGGCGTGAGTATGTGTGTACCTATATGTATGTATATAAATATGTCCCCCTCACCTTCATATCCCCACACACATGCACGTACACTTACATATGTATCCACACACATTTACATATATATCCACACACATGCACACATATGTACATATACATGCAGAAAAAGCAGAACACAGTGGGTGGTCCGTTCTTACCTTTGAATCTACTGTACTTCTTTTAGATTTCCCACCGTCTAGAAGCAGAAACATTTAAAAGATATTATTGCATGATTCAGCTTGTATATGTATTACAGTGTCATTTTATTAGGCTCTAGCTTGTCTAATATCAACTAATTCAAACTAATGGAAGGTGAGGTCATATGCTATCTCGTACTGACAACTCCTCAGATTCCAAAACAATTCTTGAGCCGTAGAAGCAGCAAATTGGAGCTTGTTATGTGATCAGTGCTCTCTATTAAAGCATAGTATTTAGTACCAATAGGGAAATCATCTCTGAATAATCTAGTGGATGTTATTGCCAGGGCTGCCACATGGAGCGACCTTCTTCATTTTCTAAGTTATCACGCTTGAAAACAGATCGTTGTTTTAAAATACATATATGACATTTATTTACACATGTGGAAAAATTAATAGCAAATAATATTAGCACAATTCATACTGCTTTCCCCTCACAGCAAGCTGTGTTAAGACTGCGAGTGGCTTCTTTCATGGAACAGAGAAGGCATCCGTGCCTTATTTTCACTTAAGACACCCTTCACGGGGAAGACAGGATTTCAAACTCCCTGCAGGGAGAGAACTTCAGAATAAAAGAAGGAAAAGAGTACCTTCCGTGCAGCGCGTGCATACATGAGCTAGAAAGGAATGGTGCGCAGGCATTAAGCTACACCATCACACAAATGCTAATGTTTCTGCGTGCCTTTTAATTTGGGTTAGAGTTTTGACAAGCTGAGAAAAAAATGTGTAAATAATAAATAAATAGTAATTCTCTTTGAAGAACTAAACTATTAGACAAAGAGGATGGTTAATAAAAGAGGCAATAAATATAAACTGGTCGATCAACATCTGGAGATAAAGTGCAGCCTCAGTAGTGAGAATGAATACAAACCCAAGACTATCCTCTTTGCCTTTTACTTTGGGATTAACACAAACACACACCAAAATCCCAGTCCTGGCTAGGACATGGTGATGTGGGCACTATTCCCACAGATTTGCTCAAAAGAAGCATCCGTTCATACAACGCATCTGGAAAGGAACTGAACGTATGTACCAATATTCTCCAGAGCATTCATATCCTTTAAACCAAACATTCCAATTCTGGGAATCCACCCTAAAGAATAAAGTTCTAGATATGACCAAAGTTCTACAAATCAAGTACTCTCAATGCAGCAATATTTATAATAGCAGGCAGCGGAATTCTGACTCCTTACAGGGAAAGCTTGCGCAAATGACAGCATCCACGTAACGCAAAGGCTGGTAAGAAATGAACCGGCCGCAGGTTGAGTGAACAGGGATGCCCAGGAAATTACAATCACGACTATGAGTTTCTCTTGCTTGCTCTGCTTTCTCTCTAATAAATAAAATTTAAAAATCTAAACAAACAAACAAAAAAACTGAAAAAAGAAAAGAATCAGACGTTCCAGACGGAGGAAGGAGCCCAGAAGGAGTACAGATCACTGACGTCCCAGCGCCCCAAGGAGGGGGGAAACGGCTGTTCTTTTCCCCACCTTCCCCCCCAGTCTCCACCTTCTGTTGGTTACATATTTTTGTATAACCCCTAAAATAACAATATGCTGCGATTGTGTGTTTTTACTTGGGGACAAAAAAGCATCTACAGAGCAGGGCAGTGGCGACGGGGCTCTGCGCCGACAGCCGACCTTGCTTTGCCCGAGTCTGGTTGCCCGCTGAAGCAGGGGGAGCCCCGGGCTCCGGGCTCCGGCCTATGGCCTTCTCCTCCTTGCTGAAGACGATCTTTGGTAACTGCGTGCCAGCTTCTGGTGGGGATCTGACTCTCACCCTACGTTCAAAGTAAGAGAAAAGAAGTTCAAGGTAAGGCGATGGCCATCTGAGTGCCACGTGTTACACACTCAGTATCTAAACGCATCATCTCAGACAGTCCTTGAGAGTCCCTGATGTCGATTCTACGAGCTCCTTTGTGCACCTGCTGAAATGGGGACTCAGGAAGGTTAAGAACTTACTCAAGGGTGGTGAGGCTGGAAGCAGCCAGGCGAGGACCCAGCATTCTCACTCCGAAGCTTACGTCCCTAGCAATCACGCAGTTCTGATGGACATATATTCCCCCCAAGTGTCCATAAAGTGTTCAACAAGGGGAAGGGAACAAGGGGCAAACAACCCAGGAAGATGCTAAAGTGAACTCTAGGGGGGTGTGTGACAGGCAGCGGGCACAAGCAGAGGCCTTGCTGGGATGCATTTCCTCTCTCCTTGCTTCTTAGAAGACCCCATCCTGCCAAGGAGGGGCAGGGGAGGCCCCTTGCCTGAACGGACACGTGAGCTGAGCTAGCAAGGTCGAGCCGGAGGGGAGCACTTCTAGTCCTGCCTCACGGAGGAGAGGCCTCCCCCTCTCCCTGGATGTCAGCTGGCTCTGACTAACGAACTCACTGCTGAACGTGCCAGGCCATTTCAAGCTGCTCTGCCTTTGCCTTCAATGCTCTTGCCTTATTCACCTGGTGAAGTCCACTCACTCGAAGGCTGGCTGGGCCAAGAGCTGCCCGAAGCCTTGCCTTCTCCTCTGCAATTCACCAGTTCTCTGCCCCACCACCTCTCTAGACCGCCGCGATCATTCCTATCGGAGTTTGGCCTCCCTCAGTCATCTCCAAGCTCCTTGGGGGTGGTACTTCTGTCTCCCCCATCGCGTTCTTTTTTTTTTTTTTTAAAATATTTTATTTATTTGACAGAGAGAGAGAGATCACAAGTAGGCAGAGAGGCAGGCAGAGAGAGAGGGAGAAGCAGACTTCCTGCCGAGCAGAGAGTCCAATGCGGGGCTCGATCCCAGGACCCCGAGATCATGACCTGAGCTGAAGGCAGAGGCTCTAACCCACTGAGCCACCCAGGCGCCCTCCCCCATCACGTTCTTAACCTCCAGCACTAAGCACCGTATCTGGTGCATGGCAGACACTCGGCAAATGTTAGGCTAACTACCGAATTCCCTGTACCTTCACTTGAGGATGCAACTGAAGGAACACGAGAATTACTTACTCACTTCTGGAGATGTCTAGGATTAGAACGGTGACAGAGACAGACTGCTTTTTTAAAATACAGTAATTCACATCTTCATCCTGAGAAAGGAAGACCCAATTGTACATGATCTTTTCACTCACACCAGGACAAGAACAGAAAGTTTTCAGGAACAAGGCAATGAAGTGATCCAACCTCCGTCCCCCCAAACAACACAACTGTGGGTGCTCAGAGATGCTACATAGTCCAAGCAGCCCCCCAGGCAAGATAAGAGCATTGACGGAAGCTAGGTGCTCTCACCCAGTGTCTTGGGCTCACGTGAAGGGAGTGATCGGGTTACGTGTGTAATGCTCACCAGGTAAGAAGAAAATCCGTCATTCTTTGTGCGGTCCAGGCTGAATCCAATCTAAGAGGGTAAAGAGTAGAGGTAAATATCCACATGATACTCTGGCATCCATACCTTTCTTACTCGAAGAGCAGAAAAGGTAATTCTTTGCCCTAGCCTTCTCTTGGTTTTCTTGGCATTCATTCTGTAAGAGGGATCACTAATTACTCAAATTATTCAAGAATTACAACTTAAGTGTTAAAAGTAAGCCTATTTGATGCCTGTTCACAAGCTTAATTTTCTCCATATTCTGAGATGGAGAATATTCATATTTAAGTGTGGGGCGAAGCTCCCATCTGAGCAACAGAGAAGGGTAAAGCCCTTGACCTCCTGGGAAGGCACTTACAGTTGGGTCCTTGTTTGTGGCTCCCGCAGGGTCATTCACGGAAAGGCTACTGACATTAACCACCATGTACCCATCTTTGAAGAATCCAAAGGTGTTCAGATGAACCTTATGCCTCACGTCGTCCTAAAAAGATTCGGAGTGGTGGAATTAGTAATATGAAGTTAACTTGATTACCTGACCTATTTATTCACTTGAAAACTACGGTCTCTAGCTAACTAGTCACTGTTTCCATATACTTGGCAATATCTATAATATTTACACCTTCTCCTGCTCCAAAAGCTGAAGAAGACTCATCAGAAGTTCACAACGTATCAACAGTTCTGCAGAAAGCAGCACATAAAAGATTCAATTCATTCCCACGCATGCGTAAGGGTCCCAGGGCCCACTTGGCGATCAAGTGGAATGTGAATTCCAGGGAAGGAGGAACAATGTTTTCGTTATCCTCACAAGCTTCCCGCTAGCACGAGGCCTGGAATCCAGGAGGCACTCAAAACATGTGGGGGTGGGGGAGGGGAGGGGAGAAGCGGCCAAAGCTGCCCCCAGAATACACTCATTTTTATAAACCTCCTTAATGAGTTTTATGTACCCGGCTCCTCCCAACTGCAGGATAAGGGATACCCGACATTACTTTCCTAATTTGTAATGCGATTTTTTTTTTACATTTGCACCTAAAAATGATGTTGCATATGACAGGTCTTGAGGAAACAAAGCCTTATGCAAGCAAAAGGAATCAAGGAATTGGCCAGGTGGAGACAGATCGCTCGGACATGGGATAATCCTGAGATTTGCCGGAACTGAGCACTGGGCAAACGCCTACCACAGGTACTTGAAACTGCCTCCGAGTTGTGATTCCAATCTCAACTAAGTCAATAAATTTTAAGGCCAAGAGAACAACACTATTAGTGAATACCTCTCAAGGTGAGGCTCCAACAAGACATGTCCTACTGTGTAAAGTCATGAGTTTTATTTCCATTTTTTAATTTTTTTTAATTTTATTTTATTTTATTTTATTTTTAAAGATTTTATTCATTCACCTAACAGAGAGAGAACACAAGCAGGCAGAGAGGCAGGCAGAGGCAGAGAGAGGAGCAGGCTCCCTGCGGAGCAAGGAGCCTGATGCGGGACTCGATCCCAAGACGCTGGGATCATGACCCGAGCCAAAGGCAGTTGCCCAACCAACTGCGCCACCCAGGCGTCCCTATTTCCATTTTTTTAAAAGATTTATTCACTTGAGAGAGAGAGAGAGAGA